>JAKZAP010000002.1:19506986-20106986 GCA_023053575.1 Branchinecta lynchi
GTTTCTTTTCATCACTCAAACTGGCAGTATCGCCATTGACAAAGTTCGTCGTCATCGAGTTTGGTGCGGCCACAGTTTTGAAATTAGCGCCGCCGACGCTGCCGTAGCTGCAGTCCGTGGTAACAAAATCCTTGCTTGCGCTGATTCTACCCCCAATTACTGTTGAAAAAATTAAATAGAAAAGATAATAAAAGATTTTTGGTCACTATTTACGTTTTGTTTTCCATCTAAAATCCTTTTTGCTAATTTTGAAAACGGTAATTGTAAAGTAGAGTCACCGCAAGCAAGGATTTTGTTTCCATGCATTGCAGCCATTGTGGCGTCAATTTCAAAACCGTAACCGCGCCAGCAAAAGTGGAGGGAACTTAGTAGGGAGTTATGAAACATGATATTAATTATAAGTGAAAACAAGGTTTAACCACTCCCGGTGAACTCAAAGACTTTCTATGAGTGATTACGACATCAATGGAAGAAAATAATATCATCTCTGTTGTTTTGGTCAAATTACTTGACCTTCCTATTCTGGTTGGAGCTGGTAAGTTCGAGATATCATTTACTCTGTGTTATCATCTGTCTTTTCTTACTACAGGGTTCGTGCGGCTCTGGAAATCAGGGAATTTATTTTTGGTCAGGGAAAAGTCAGGGAAAATCGTGAAAAGTTGCAGAAGGTCAGGGAAATTAATGGAAAAGTTCAGCTATACTTATGCATCAAGTTTTTTGGGATCCCAAAACGTAAGTGGCCTATGACATCGCAAAAGTTGTCCGTCTGTCCGTCGGTGCGCACTATAACTCTCGAAGGGAATGAGATATTGTGATGAAACTTGGTGTGAGGATCCTTTGGGTCAAGAGTAAGGTCAAGTTCGTAGATGGGCTCTGTAGCCCTACATTTAGGGGTGGGGGTTTAAATTAAGGGGACAATGAAATATTTTTAAACACATAATGTGATAGTCGATTATGGGGTAAGAAGACAAGCTGAACACGATGGTTAAAACCACTTAGTCATCGGACAAGTAGTTCACCCGGAATCCGGAGGAAAACCGGAAACTTTGTTAAAAGTATAAGTTTTATTTTAAGTTGATTAGACATTCGATTTAGGGGTAAGAAGACATGCTGAACATGGGTGAAAGCCATTTTGGCACCAGACAAGTAGTTAGCCCGGAATCCGGCCAAAACCGGAAAGTCTGTTAAAAGTAAAAGTTTTATTTGAAGTTGATTCGATGTTCGATATAGGGGTAGAAGGACATGCTGAAGACGACGATGAAAAGCATTTTTTGGCCGGACAAATAGTTTGTTCCGGAATCCGGCCAGAACCGGAAAGTTTGATAAAAGTAAATTTAAATTTATTTGTAAATTTATAAGTAAATTTATTTGGAGTTGATTAAATGTTCGATTTAGGGGTAAGAAGTCATGCTGATCACTTGTGTGAAAACAATTTTCTACCCGGGCAAGTAGTTCGCCTGGAATCCGGCAAAAACCGGAAAAAGTTAAAGTTTTATTTGTAGTTGATTAGATATCCGATTTAGGGGTAAGAAGAGATGCTGAATCCGTGTATGAAAATCATTTTTTACCGGGACACATAGTTCGACTGGAATCCGGCCGAAGTCAGAAATTTTTCTTATAAGGATAACACACATGCTGTAATCCCTATCTGAACTTGGTTTTCTCAGATGATTAGCTATTTGGCCTTAATCTGTTTATGAATTTTAATAGTAAAAATGTTCAAGGAGTCTGGCGAAGACAAGACCCAATCGTCTGGATCATAGATTGATCTTTTGGGATCCCATCAAAACCTTTGGTCTTGCTTTTACTGGAAGTTTCTTTTTCGTCGGTTCTCTGTCCAAAGTTTATGAGTTGATAACTCTGTTCTTTGAGCCGTCCCAGTTTGCGGAATGAGGAATCGCATTGTTAATTTCTCGTACAGTTTGAACGGCTTTACGAAGCTGATGGAAGTTTTGTTCAGTTTTTATGGCAGTTGCCTTCTGGCCAAGTGCCATAATCCAACCACTTTCTGTCCGTCGGTTGGTCGGTCAGTCCGGTGTTTGCGAGTTAGGGTACTTCCAGATGTGCTAGGACGATGAAACTTGGCAGGCATATTAGGGACCCGTCCAAACTAACTTGCAAACAATCACTTGCTCGATCCGACCATCGCTGGGGGAGGGAGGGGGAGCCGGAATCCGCAATTTAGAGACATGCATAACTTTCGAACGGGTGATCGGATCTTAGTGACTTGATATTCAGAGAGGCCTCGTATATCATATGTACTATTTCAAGTGCGGACCGAATACGATGAATGTGGGGGGGGAGTAGAAGGGGGGCTGGCCGGAAATCATGTGACACGCTTAGAGTGGAGCGATCGGGATGAAACTTGGTGGGAGGAACAAGCACAAGCCCTAGGTACATCATTGACAGAGCCGGACAGGATTCGTGCACTGTGGGGGGAGTTGAAGGGGGTTTCCGGAATTCCGATGATTCGGAGTTAAATTACTTCCAGCTGGGCCAGGACTATGAAACTTGACAGGCAAGTCAGGGATCCGACCAGATTAACCTGGGAATAGTCAACTTCCCCATCCGACCACCGTGGGGGGAGTGGAAGGAGCAAAGGAGTGGAAGGAATCTTGAGGTATGTATAACATTGGAACGGATGATTGGATCTTAACGAAAATTGATATTTGGAAAGAGCTCGTGCCTCGAATGACCCATTTAAAGCCGGATCCGATGAATGTGGGGGGGGGGGGGGCGGAAATCTTGTGACACCCTTAGAGTCGAGCTGTTGGGATGAAACTTGGTGGGAAGGACAAGCACAAGAACTAGATACTCTGTGATAGAACCGGATCGAATTTGGGCACTGTGGGGGGAGTTAGAGGGGGGGAGGGCTGGAAATGGGGCTATCGCGATCTATGGTATTTCCAGATGTGCTAGGACGATGGAACTTGGCTTGAACATTAGAGACTTGACGGGATTGTTTAGAAATAATCAGTTCTCCGACCCAACCATCGTGGGGGAGTGGAGGGAGGGGAAATCTGGAATCTTGATGTATGTATGACTCTTGAACGAGTGGTCGGATCTTAACGAAACATGATATTTAGGAAGACCTCATGTCTCGGATGTCCCATTTTAAGTCCGGAGCGGACCCGATGAATGTGGGGGGGGGGGGATCTTGTGACACGCTTAGAGTGGAGCGATTGGGATGAAACTTGGTGGGAAGAACAACGACAAGAACTATATACATCAGTGACAAAATCGGACCGGGTTCGGGCACTGTGAGGAGAGTTGGTGGGGTGGGGGTCCGGAATTTCGGTGATCGCGAACTAAGGTAATTCCAGATGTTCTAGGGTGATGAAACTTGGCTTGAACATTAGAAACTTGACAAGATTGGATCAGAAATTGTCACTTCTCAGATCCAACGATCCCTTCAAAGTACTACTCCTAACCTTAAAGTACTAATCCTAAGCACAAAGTACAGAAAATGAATATTCTTTGAGCCCAAGTTGACTTTGAAACATTTATTCAAACAACGTTTACAACGGAAAATGCTTTTAAGCAAAGTTTACATTTAACTCAAAGGTGTTAAACTAATTTTTAGCACCCTTAAAGTGCGTTTCTTAACGGAAAAGTAAAATAATATGTTAACCCAAAGAAAGATATTCATGATTCCCAAGGGCCCGTGATCATTTTTGCCTCACGGGTTTTGTTTACAACTGAGTTAATTTCGAGCAAAATATACATTTTTTTTTTATTCCAATGAGCTTATCATCATTTGTGCTTCAGGAGTGTTCATTACAGATGTCTTTCTAGCGCCTTTAAAGTGCGCATCATCACGGCCAAATACATAAATAAAATAGATTTTTCGAAACAATACATTCTCGTGATATCCAAGGACCCATGACCGTTCTTATCTCAAGGATTTTGCTTACATATGATCACAACAAACCCACGAATTGACGAGTTCATACTTTAATCCTCTGACCCAGCCTTGCAAGTGCCATATGAGCTTCCAGCTCTTGTTTTTTCAGTAAATGAGTTAATTTGTTCACTGAGGTAATCGAAAGGTGTTGGGAAACTGATGGAAAGGTCAGGCAAAATCACCAAAAAAGGTCAGGGAAGTCGGGGAAAAGTCAGGGAAAAACGTGGAAGAGCAAGCGCACAAACGCTGTACTAGTGGTACTTCTTTTACACTACCTCGATTTTTGCCGCGAAAATGTTAAAATGAAATATACATACTGTTCTGAAAGTCAAGAGGCAAAATCTAACTTTTTTCTATATGTCCTGTGTCCTAAAATATTCAAAGTCTGTGTCTTTTCTTTGTTTGAAGCTGCTTGAAAATGGATTTTCTGTGTATTGACTTTGCTACCTCGACCCCTCCTTTTTAAGCCAAATAGATTATTCTGAAGGACAGACGTCTCTAGAAATTTGAAATCTTGTCTGAGGTTGGATATCGATCCTGTAAATGCTGAATTTGTTTTTTTATGGACAGTTCCTTGGAACAATCCAGTATTGCGAGCGCTGTAGCAGCTTTCAGTTTTTGGTTATCACCGTATTTTATGGAGATCATAATTCTTGAACCAATGCAAGTATCAAGTTCAAACTTGATACACTTGTGGGTGTTGGTGCCTAGTTGTGCCTTTTGGGGGTCCCACCCCAATGCGGTTCATGGGCAAATGGTCCCAGATTGCTTAGTGAATAATGTTCATAACTTTGCAGTACTGGACATAGGATGATGAAATTCCTTGTACATGTAGATCCTAGGGCTGGGAAATTGCTTTTAAAGTTGCACCTCCTCACCTACCGCCATTCATTGGCAACTGGGCCCAGATTGCCCAGGAGTACCCGTTACAGGAATCAACAGATATCAAGTTGAAACTTGGTAGGTCTGTGAGCATTGAGGTCTCTTTACTTTTTGCAGGTCCCAATCCTCACCCCCACTTGGTTCAGGGGCAATAGGGCCCAGATTGCCCTTTTTTGATGTTTTTAACTTGACAATAACTGGAGATAAGGCAATTAAATTCCTTTGTGCATATAATGCATAGATTGCACTTTGTGCTTTTGCAATCATAGGGAGTTGAACCACCCCCACCCTCCCCATTCACGGGTTAGTGGGCCCAAAATGTCCATGAAAAAGGTTTTTTGACCTGTGACTGGAATCAAACTCTAAGCTGGTATACTTAAGGAAAAAGAGGTGTTAATATGCATTTTGATGAGTCCCCCCCCCCCCTCTCGTTCATGGAAAGCTGGGCCCAGATTTCCCAGGAGTTAAGTTCGTCTATGACAGGTCTCAAGTCCAACTCTTGTATATTTGGTGAGCTATATCTATGGAAGAGGATTTTGGTGCAACAGCAACAAATAAGACGACTTGTCGTACTTTAATCTTTATTGAACTGTTGGAAACTGGACTGTTTTGTCATATGATCGGTGATATGCCATTTTGAATCGTGACAAAGGGGGTATTAGGCTGCTACGATTTGATTGCACTTGTTACTACCTTGCTAATGGAAAAGAAGTTTTAAGGGTCGGACTGGCTCAAGCTGTTCGTGCAAGATCTTCAACATTTCTTTGGATTTATCCTTGCGGTTTGTTTACATTTAAAGCTTTTAAAGTGGGATGATCACAAATCAGGTTATTTCAATACTTGTTTTGTTATTGTGGATGTGAAATGTCTTGGTTCTGAAGCTTGGTTCTAAAATGGGATAAACATTTTACTTTCACACTCCACCTCCGAGCCCTTGTGCACTGTTTCAGGTGAATAGAGCAGCTAGGAATGTTTCTATGGCACTTGAGCTCTTTTACTGACTTGACAAGTATTCTGCATGTGGCACAAGTTGATGCTCTTTTTGTCAGAATTGTTTTTCCTTTTGTGATGTTAGTACGAGCAGAATAATTCTAAACCTGTTGTTGTTCACTAGCTTTAAGGGGCTCGACGAACTTAAAACAGTAAATCATTCTGCATTAGTAGTGTTTTCACCCACTCGTTCCCAAGATTCCTCCCTTCTTTGTGTATCTTATCTCCTCTACTGTTAGCTTCACAAAGATTATCTCGCCTGCCACGTTGGTGCTGTGCTCGTAATGTTCTTTGTGCCCCGATCTTTGCTTCCGAGGAGATTGTTTGTCACGAGATCGTTTATGCAAATCTTATCAAGATCCTCATCGAGAAGATGAGAGGCTAGAAACAGTTCAAGAAATTTTATGTGAGCAAGGCTTGGTTTTAAAGTGGTCAACCATCTCGAAACATCCAAACAGAAACACCATTTAATGTGAGGTATGCTTTAATATTCTGGGCATCGATGAAGAGGTACGATAGTATCAACCGGACTACCTGCTCCTCTTAAACCCAATCGTTCAGCCTCTATCACACAGTTTGGATAACACGTATCTACTATACTATAAATTGACATCGTTATTGAAAGAACCATGTTCGAAAAAGATAAGCATTAAGATATACTACTTCCAGGAAGGAACCATTAGTTCTGATTACCATGAGATCCTGATGACTTTGAACTGCTGCTACCTAGTAAAGTAAGTGAATAAGATTCCTTTTATAAAACTCCTTTGGAGACATTGAGACTTTGGATTCATTTCGAATTTTTTAAAGAAAAAGTGAAATTACTTGCACGAACTAGTAGCCCAGTAATCAGTAAATTTTCCATAGTCTCCAAGGGATTATTAACGTAATGAAAAGTACTTGCGAAATGATGAGAAACCAGCAGAGGAATGAATCCATGATATGTGGCATCTTAGCTCTAAAATAGATTTAGTCGACGAACAAGGGTATAGTTATTTATACACTGTGTGTTGAATAGACACCAGGTATTACTGTGTCTAGTGTATGCTGGGTATATTTTTATACACTGTGTGTTGAATAGACACCTTGTATTACTGTGTTTTAATGTATGCTGGGTATATTTATTTATATACACTGTGTGTTGAATAGACACCAGGTAAAACTTATTGCTGGGTATATTTGTTTAAACATTCTGTGTTGAATAGACACCAGGTATTATTGTGTTTTAATGTATGATGGGTATTTTTATTTATACACTGTGTGTTGAATAGACACCAGGTATTCCTGTGTTTTTAATGTATACTGGGTTTATTTATTAGTGCGTGGTGAATTTTCAGCAGGTATTATTGTGTTTTAGTTTATGTTGGGTATACTCATTGACCGACAGAAGGGTGACTAACTTAACAGGTACTAGTTGTTCTACCGTATGTTGTCAATATTTAATCTGCCGACACATATTGACTAACCAAATAGGTATTACAGCGTTAGCTGTTTCTGCAGTATGTTTATTTGACGATAAGATTATATGATACGCGAACTGTTATTGCTAGAGGACTGCCAGCAGGCTGGAGAACGTGTTCATTTGTTGTTGATTATGAGTTACGGTTGCCACGTGGTCAAGGAGCCTCATAATCAAAACAAATGAAAGAAAGAGGTGATATTGATATTCAATGGCTACTCGAGTTGCTCACTCGGGTTCAAGCGAGAATTATAAGCTACAGCTAACAGATCATAAATAGTGACAAGTTTACAAGCACAATTTAAACAAACGGGGATCATAGGACTAATAAAATAAATACATTCTAGGAATGAAAATTTAACACGAGAATGAGGTGACTGAAACTTGGCCGATAGAAGTGACTTAGATTGTGTGACTGTGTATGAAGCCTGATAAAAGCATAAAGACAGTTTAGGAGAGAGTGTTATCTGATTCGAAGCATGAGAAACGAAAGCGAAGGAAATTGAAAAATACTGGAATAAAACAATCTTCCCTGAATTGTCAGTATGTTATTAAAAAAAGGGAAAAAAATACAATCTTAAATTGTGACCGTGAACTTTTACTGTTTATGAACTGTGCAAGCGTTTAAAACCATTCGTGTAGACAAAAAATTGCCACTAATTGAGACTCACCATTTAAGAAATCTGCCTGAAATTCAGCAGCGCGAAGAGAGGGAAAGAGATTGCTTCGCCAAGCGAGTTACTTCACCGTCAGCGTACTTATTTTTCAGCAGTAGGTTAGTTGGGATAAGTTACAAATTCTACTGTTTTCAACGATACATAATCTGACTTCTTTTCGACAAATAGTTGCCTGTGATAGGTTAGAAATTCCACTATTTGAAAGTACGAGGCATTGCAAATTGTTATATGGTTGACCTCTACTATATAAACTAAGCAGGGGGTTACACATCCAGGGGACACTCATCCTGTGAAGAAAATCGGCTTGACGTTCAACAACATGAAGAGAGCGAAAGAGTTAACTTCACCAAGCGTGTTACTTCGCCATCACCGTACTTATTTTCAGCAATAGGTTATTTGCGATAGGTTAGACCTTCATTATTGTCCTTAAGAGAAATGAAGAGAAGCACTTTCAAAGAGATACTTCGACATGAGTGGACTTATTTTTTAGCAATACGTTACTTGTGACTATAATGTTATTGTTGTGTAATTTGTAGTGAGGGAACTCTTGCTGGAGAAACTACATGGAAATTTGAACTCAAATCTGATCGCTCAAAAAATCATAAACAGTATCGTGCTATTGAGCATATAGCGAGCTAATTCTTCGAAACTTGCAGGTCATCGGATTATGTCCGTGGAACTGTTCAACATCGCCCATCATTTCATTGGCAGAAAATGCGAATTATGATAAATGTGGTGAACACGGTACAGCATGGAATTGCAGAGAAACATTAAAATTTGTAACAAAAAGAAAAGAACATAACCAACAAACTAAAAAGATAGAGCTAGCAAGTTTCGCTTTGGAGTCCCTGCAATGGCTACAAAAAAAAAGTTGTAAAATTAATTTTAAGCTATGATATACCTTACAAGCATATGCAATTTGCGAATAGATTTGAATGAAGTCTATTTCATGGAAAAGTTGCAAGCTTAATAATGTTAATTGAAGCGATTAGTAACTTGTAGAATGCTTCCTGCAGCTACAAGCTGACTTCGAGTATGGATTACAGAAAATTCACTGTCCTCTTCGAGGTAAGTTGATTGATTAATATAATATGCTGACATTCTTAAGCAAAGACAAATAGATATTAGAATATTTTCAAGCAAAGACAAATAGAAGGACCGAACCCAGTCTTGATTTAGTCTTGTATGAAAGATGAGGTGCAATAGCACCCTAAGAGGGAACAACGAATTAACGCTGTGAGAAAAATCTTCTCTATTGTTGGCTGCTGCGTCAATTTGCAGACTTACGTATGATACCAAAAAACTGCACAAACATTTCGTTCAGAAGTAATTTGCGTGATCCCTTGTATTTTCGTCCTTCGGATTGGGCTGGGAATACTAAATAGCTTCATAAAGATCGTGTAGTCCTCAAATTTTGAGATAAATATATGGAAAGTAAATGATAAGCGAAAGATCTGTAATGGCAAGCTTGCAAGTTTTATACGACGATGTAAAGATACTTCATTATTACAGCACATAATATCTCCTGTTGTGGCTAGAATGTATGGTAGCAATAGATGAGAACTGAAATCTAGCACAATGTAGAATGAGCGATATTCCCTTTAATTCTGATAATTCTGGCTAAGTTTAAGAGGTAAAACAGATGAGAACTTGAAATTTGCTCATAACAAACTTATGAGAGCCTTTCGTATTACTCTGTCCGGAGAAAATACTTCGAAATAGGACTTGCATGAGAACAACTCAGTGACAACCATCGTCTCAGCAAGAACAAATGATACAGAACCTCTGTCTTTGGTCCCATGCAGCGACTATCAATCCCCCCACACAACTTAACGGACCTAGAGGTATTTGCTCGAGCTTTGGGCTGATGTTGATTCTCGCATACTGTACTTCCGCCTACGCCATTGCTCACCGCTCATCGCAAGAAGTGTAGTAGGCGCGCTGAACCGCTCTGGAGCGTGTCCAGAGAAGAAATCGGCTTTGACTTCTACTTTTCCTCTGGGCGGGTTAACAGCGATATTGCTGCTTGTAGAGGTAGCGAAACGGGATGTCCCGCGAAACAACTGACCTCCGCTCGTTTGCAGAGGGCAGGGTACGGGGAGGTATTCGACTCTGCATTGTCAAATTACAGAGATGGGGAGATGGAGGTTCTATCTGATTATTTGTTGATCTTGAGTAAGAGTACTGGGAATCAGTGTTTCAGAACTAAAGCTCATTGGAATGATCAAACATCGTCCATCAGTGCTTCTGCAGGAACAGAGTAATTATGACTGAATAGGTATAAGAAAAAACAGCGTGGCATTGTAGAGAAGTAAGCACTTATGCAATACGTGGAAATATAAACGAAATGAGAAGCTACAGCTACAAAAAATGTTGATCTTTAATGCCGGTTTTAGAATTACTTTCATTTATACCGTAATGTATCCGAAAATGTACGATTCTTAAAACAAATTGATCAATCTTTACTTCACAAGTAACGTTCAAAAATGTTAATACTGATTGTGAAGATTCAAGGCTAGTAGAACGCTTCCACCAATAACGTGCTGATTTCGAGTACGGACGACAGTCAATATGTTGAAATATAAACGTAAGCGAAAATGATAAGCTACAGCTACAAATTTTTTTAATCAGTTATGAAATACTTTTATGCCTGTTTTAGAATTAATTTCATTTATACCGTAAGGTATCCGAAAATTTACGATCCTTAAAACAAATTGATCAATAATTACTTTATAACTAACTTTTATAAATGTTAGTACTGATCGTGAAGATTCGTGTGGCTAGTAGAATGCTTCCAACAAAAACATGCTGATTCCGAGTACGGACGACAGGAAATTCCGATATAGAAAACATGATTCCACGTCATGAAAGTCTTGATTCGTGCACCCTTGCATTTTGTTCCGCCGTTTTAAGAGAGCATAAGAGTGGAACAACCAATTAAGGTAGCACTAATTTTCTTGCCAAGCTAATGAGAAGTCTCAGTTATGAGAAAGGTCTGAATCAGTCGAATTCCCGGAAAACTACTTGTCCGGCAAAAGACTAAACCTCAAAACAAATTCAGCATACCCTTACATTAAACCACCGAGAGGTAAATTCAAATTAGGTTCATCACTGATACAATTTCGTATTCCAACTCAAATCGTTCATCACTGATACAATTTCGTATTCCTATACCGGTATTATTTCTTTTGCACGCAAGAAACATATAAACAGGTACTACTCGCAAGCAGTGCACATCCTCGCAAGCAGTGCTTTTGCTGTGCTATTTATGGATCCTCGATTGTTATGTTAATAAAATGATTCTGCTACTACTACTACCGATTGTAATGTACTTCTAATGGGCAAAAACCATTTTGGCTCCATTCGATCGCTGTTACGGTAATCAAACCCATCCCAGGCCTCTTTATTATGCTCCTTCGAGATCAAGCAGAAACATTAGGCCATGTTTGACCTGCCCGCTTCTATCGGCCCTGTTCTCGCGTCTATAGGTAAGCGATACATATGTATTTTTCATTATAGGAGGAGAATGGCGGCAAGTGACAAGTGAAAGAACAGGTGAAGGGAGCGGCAATATAGAAGAAAGGGAGGGTCAAAACAATTTAAATTCGGTTCAATTACAAATATTAGTTTATTTCGATCATATACATTTTGTTTTTCGGTTAGATCACGTGACGGAGAATCGAAAGGAAACAGATTATACGTTTAAATTTTGGTTATTCTAGCATACAAGGATTTCAGCCTCTTCTGATCTTGATTTGTTCACTTTCGGTTCGACACATAAGAGCAAATTTTATACGGTGAAAATAAGAGACGATAAAATGACTTCTTGGGGTTCGTGTTAAGGAAGCCTTTTCTGAAATCCTTCCAGAAGAAAGTAGAAGGATAGGAAATTAGTAGTTGAAATCACTTCTGATTGTTCGATGTTTTCGAGAAGACAATGACGCTTAAAAGAAGGCTTGCCTCGGACAAAGATTAATTCAGTAAAAAAAATTAGTCCAGACCAGGGTCGTATCCAGTATTAGCATATACACATGATTAACCGACCCCCCCCCCCCCCCCCCCCCCGAGAAAAATCATGGATACGGATTAGATCCTGACCCTTCATTTATTCACCTGAAAAAGGTCGAGAACTTGTTAGTAAAAGAACGAGCCTTACTGTGTGTGCCTCTTTCGAGTACGATTCCCTAATAGTTGAAGAGACATGTTGGTGAATCAATTTTATTAACTCAAAAGATTTCAATTGGTAAAAAGAGGCACGCGAACGACCCCTGAATGATAGCTGTTTATGGTAGTAGAAAGTTGACTAGTTCGCTTGAGTACTAAAAAGAGGCATGCCAGAAAATGGGTCCAAAAAAGGCATGTTACAGAATCAAATGTTTCAACACAGAACCTAGAGTTCTAAAAACGACGACATCTATTCACAAGGTCGAGAACTAGAGGATTAAAAACGACATTTCGAGAACTTGAGTAAAGGGACATCACCAAGAACTAATCCCGCTACTTTCTTCGTGCAAACCAAGCTTGAAAACGAAAAGAAACACAGCGAAGAGCAAGCAACGTCACGCAAAGAACGTTGTTGCTTGGTTTACAAAGGATGGCGTGACGATTCTTGTTCTTCCCAAGGTTAACAGGTGTGTTAAAAGACGGGACTGCTTATGGGTGAAGTAAGGTGAAAATGCGTTAGTTGCCGACCCCTGACGGGACACCATAATATTTACCGACACCTCCGGAGCAGAAAAGACCACCTTTATTAAGGGATTCAAGCTCAAGTACTAAGAAGATGCTCGCCAGAAAACGGACACAAGAAACTGTAAGTAGCCGACCCCTGCCTAGTTGTTCAGCCTACCGGTACCTGAGGAACCTAGAAACGATAAAACTAAAGAGGGGCATGCCAGAAAACTGGTCCTAAAACGCACGTTGATGAATTCCCCTTTTTTAACGCAAATACGCTCGAGTACTAAAAAGAGGCACGTCCGAAAAACTCCTTTTTCATGCAAAGAAGCTCGTAGTAAAAAAGGCACGCCAGTAAACGGGCCCTGGAAAAGATACGTTATAGAACCCCTTTTTTTATTCTTTCAAGGAGTACTAAAAAGAGGCTCGCCAGCAAAACCTATTTTTTATGCAAAGAATCTCGAGTACTAAAATAAATGCACGCGAGAACACGGGTTCTTAAAAGCGCCAAAATGGAGTCCTAAAAATGCACGTTATAGAAACGCCCTGGTAGCACCCTTTATCACCCAAAGAAGTCGAGTACTAAAGACCGGTACGCCAGAAAAGGGTCCTAAAAAGGCAAGCCAGAAAAAGGGTCCTAAAATGCACGTTATAGAATCACTTTTTTTAAACCAAAGAAGTCGAGTACCAAAAAAAGGCACGCCGGAAAAGGGTCCTAAAAAGGCACGTCAGAAAAGGGTCCTAAAAGGCACGCCAGAAAAGGGTCCTAAAAAGGCACTTAGTAGAATCATCTAACCCAAAGAATTCGAGTACTAAAAAAAGGCACGGCAGAAATTGGTCCTAAAAAGGCACGTTAAAGAATCACCTTTTAAAACCCAAAGAAGTCGAGTACTAATAAAAGGCACGCCAGAAATGGGTCCTAAAAATGCACGCTAGAAAAGGGTCCTAAAAAGGCACGCCAGAAAGGGTCCTAAAAAGGCACGCCAAAAAGGGCCCTAAATAGGCACTTAGTAGAATCACCTAGCCCAAAGAATTCGAGTACTAAAAAAAGGCACGCCAGAAAAGGGTCCTAAAAAGGCACGCCAAAAAGGGTCCTAAAAAGGCACGTTATAGAAAGAATCACCTTTTATAGCCCATAGAAGTCGAGTACCAAAACAAGGCACGCCAGAAAAGGGTCCCAAAAAAGACACGCCAGAAAATGTTCCTAAAAAGGCACGCCATAAGAGGTGATTCTATAACGTGCCTTTTAGGACACTTTTTTGGCGTGCCTTTTTGTCGAGTATCAAAAAAAGGCACGCCAGAAAAGGGTCCCAAAAAAGGCACGCCAGAAAATGGTCCTAAAAAGGCACGCCATAAAAGGTGATTCTATAACGTGCCTTTTACGACACTTTTTTGGCGACCCATAGAAGTCGAGTACCAAAAAAAGGCACGCCAGAAAAGGGTCCCAGAAAAGGCACGCCAGAAAATGGTCCTAAAAAGGCACGCCAAAAAAGTGTCGTAAAAAGGCACGTTATAGAATCCTTTTATAGCCCATAGAAGTCGAGTATCAAAAAAAGGCACGCCAGAAAAGGGTCCCAAAAAAGGCACGCCAGAAAATGGTCCTAAAAAGGCACGCCAAAAAAGTGTCGTAAAAAGGCACGTTATAGAATCACCTTTTATAGCCCATAGAAGTCGAGTACCAAAAAAAGGCACACCAGAAAAGAGTCCCAAAAAAGGCACGCCAGAAAATGGTCCTAAGAAGGCACGCCAAAAAAGTGTCGTAAAAAGGCACGTTATAGAATCCTTTTATAGCCCATAGAAGTCGAGTATCAAAAAAAGGCACGCCAGAAAAGGGTCTCAAAAAAGGCACGCCAGAAAATGGTCCTAAAAAGGCACGCCATAAAAGGTGATTCTATAACGTGCCTTTTACGACACTTTTTTGGCGTGCCTTTTTGTCGAGTACCAAAAAAGGCACGCCAGAAAAGAGTCCCAAAAAGGCACGCCAGAAAATGGTCCTAAAAAGGCACGCCAAAAAAGTGTCGTAAAAAGGCACGTTATAGAATCACCTTTTATAGCCCATAGAAGTCGAGTACCAAAAAAAGGCACGCCAGAAAAGGGTCCCAGAAAAGGCACGCCAGAAAATGGTCCTAAAAAGGCACGCCAAAAAAGTGTCGTAAAAAGGCACGTTATAGAATCCTTTTATAGCCCATAGAAGTCGAGTATCAAAAAAAGGCACGCCAGAAAAGGGTCCCAAAAAAGGCACGCCAGAAAATGGTCCTAAAAAGGCACGCCAAAAAAGTGTCGTAAAAGGCACGTCATAGAATCACCATTTATAGCCCATAGAAGTCGAGTACCAAAAAAAGGCACGCCAGAACAGGGGCCCAAAAAAGGCACGCCAGAAAAAGGCACGCAAGAAAACGATCCCAAAAAAAGGCACAGACGGTGCATGCCTCCTGGTGCAAGCGTGCCTTCTTTTAGTATGCAGTGCCTCTTTTTAGTACGTGTGCCTCTTTTTAGTAGGCGTGCCTCCTGCACCATGCCGTGCCGTGCCGTGCCTCTTTTTAGTCGATCCCGCTGCATACTATGGCCCAGGAAACGATGGATATCTCAGAGCAGAAAAGGATAAAATCTCGCACGGAAAAAGCAACTTACCAACACAGAAACGATATGTATGAGAAAGAACGACGAATTGTCCAGATTCTCGCACAGGAGCTGCACCTTCTGGCCCAGGAAACGACAGATACCGAAGATATGATGAAAACGATAAAATCCCGCAAAGAAATAGCAAGAAATAGCAAAGAAATAGCAACTTACTGACCCAGAAACGATATGTATGAGAAAGAACGACGAATTGTGCAAATTCTCGCACAGTAACTGCACCTTCTGGCCCAGGAAATGACGGATTCGAAGAAATGATGAAAAAGATAAAATCCCGCGCAGAAATAGCAACTTCCTGACCCAGAAACGAGACGTATGAGAAAGAACGACGAATTTTGCATATTCTCGCACAGAAGCTGCACCTTCTGGCCCAGGAAACGACGGATATCGAAGAAATGATGAAAAGGATAAAATCCCGCACAGATACAGCAACTAACTGACCCAGAAACGATTCGTATGAGAAGAGACGACGAACTGAGCAGATTCTCGCACAGGACCTTTGCACCTTTTGGCCCAGGAAACGACGGATATCGAAGAAATGATGACAAGGATAGAACCCCGCGCAGAAATAGCAACTTACTGACCCAGAAACGGCATGTATGTGAAAGAACGACGAATTGTGCAGATTCTCGCACAGGAGCTGCACCTTCTGGTCCAGGAAATGACGGATTCGAAGAAATGATGAAAAAGATAAAATCCCGCACAGAAATAGCAAACTTCCTGACCCAGAAACGAGACGTATGAGAAAGAACGACGAATTTTGCATATTCTCGCACAGAAGCTGCACCTTCTGGCCCAGGAACAGCACAGAAATAGCAACTTACTGACCCAGAAACGAGACGTATGAGAAAGAACGACGAATTGGGCAGATTCTCGCACAGGAGCTGCACCTTCTGAACCGTTAAACGACGGATATCGAAGAAATGATGAAAAGGATAAAATCCCGCACAGAAATAGCAACTTACTGACACAAAAACGATATGTATGAGAAAAAACGACGAATTGTGCAGATTCTCGCACAGGAGCTGCACCTTCTGACGCATGAAACGACGGGTTTGGAAGAAATGATGAAAAGGATAAAATCCCGGAAAGAAATAGCAACTTACTGACACAGGAACGAGACGTATGAGAAAGAACGACGAACTGGGCAGATTCTCGCACAGGAGCTGCACCTTCTGACGCAAGAAACGACGGATATCGAAGAGATGACGAAAAGGCTAAAATCCCGCACAGAAATAGCAACTTACTGACACAAGAACAAGACGTACGAGAAAGAGCGACAAATTGTGCAGATTCTCGCACAGGAGCTGCACCGTCTGGCCCAGGAAACGATGGATATTGAAGAAATGATGAAAAGGATAAAATCCCGCACGGAAATAGCAATTTACTGACACAGAAACGATAGGAAGGAGAAAAAACGACGAATTGTGCAGATTCTCGCACAGGAGCTGCACCTTCTGACGCATGAAACGACGGGTTTGGAAGAAATGATGAAAAGGATAAAATCCCGGAAAGAAATAGCAACTTACTGACACAGGAACGAGACGTATGAGAAAGAACGACGAACTGGGCAGATTCTCGCACAGGAGCTGCACCTTCTGACGCAAGAAACGACGGATATCGAAGAGATGACGAAAAGGCTAAAATCCCGCACAGAAATAGCAACTTACTGACACAAGAACAAGACGTACGAGAAAGAGCGACAAATTGTGCAGATTCTCGCACAGGAGCTGCACCGTCTGGCCCAGGAAACGATGGATATTGAAGAAATGATGAAAAGGATAAAATCCCGCACGGAAATAGCAATTTACTGACACAGAAACGATAGGAAGGAGAAAAAACGACGAATTGTGCAGATTCTCGCACAGGAGCTGCACCTTCTGACGCATGAAACGACGGGTTTGGAAGAAATGATGAAAAGGATAAAATCCCGGAAAGAAATAGCAACTTACTGACACAGGAACGAGACGTATGAGAAAGAACGACGAACTGGGCAGATTCTCGCACAGGAGCTGCACCTTCTGACGCAAGAAACGACGGATATCGAAGAGATGACGAAAAGGCTAAAATCCCGCACAGAAATAGCAACTTACTGACACAAGAACAAGACGTACGAGAAAGAGCGACAAATTGTGCAGATTCTCGCACAGGAGCTGCACCGTCTGGCCCAGGAAACGATGGATATTGAAGAAATGATGAAAAGGATAAAATCCCGCACGGAAATAGCAATTTACTGACACAGAAACGATAGGAAGGAGAAAGAACGACGAATTGTGCAGATTCTCGCACAGGAGCTGCACCTTCTGGCCCAGGAAATGACGGATTCGAAGAAATGATGAAAAAGATAAAATCCCGCACAGAAATAGCAACTTCCTGACCCAGAAACGGCATGTATGTGAAAGAACGACGAATTGTGCAGATTCTCGCACAGGAGCTGCACCTTCTGGTCCAGGAAATGACGGATTCGAAGAAATGATGAAAAAGATAAAATCCCGCACAGAAATAGCAAACTTCCTGACCCAGAAACGAGACGTATGAGAAAGAACGACGAATTTTGCATATTCTCGCACAGAAGCTGCACCTTCTGGCCCAGGAAACGACGGATATCGAAGAAATGATGAAAAGGATAAAATCCCGCACAGATACAGCAACTAACTGACCCAGAAACGATTCGTATGAGAAGAGACGACGAACTGAGCAGATTCTCGCACAGGAGCTGCACTTTCTGGCCCAGGAAAAGTAGGTTTGGAAGAAATGATGAAAAGGATAAAAATCCCGCAAAGAAATAGCAACTTACTGACACAGGAATGAGACGTATGAGAAAGAGCGACGAATTGTGCAGATTCTCGCACAGGAGCTGCGCCTTCTGTCCCAGGAAACGATGGATATCGAAGAAATGATGAAAAGGATAAAATTCCGCACATAAATAGCAACTTACTGACACAGAAACGATATGAAGGAGAAAGAACGACGAATTGTGCAGATTCTCGCACAGGAGCTGCACCTTCTGGCCCAGGAAATGACGGATTCGAAGAAATGATGAAAAAGATAAAATCCCGCACAGAAATAACAACTCACTAACCCAGAAATGATACGTATGAGAAATAGACAACAAACTAAGCAGATTCTTGCACAGAAGCTGCACCTTCTGTCGCAAGAAATGACGGATATCGAAGAGATGACGAAAAGGCTAAAATCCCGCACAGTAATAGCAACTTACTGACCCAGAAACGAGACGTATGAGAAATAGACAACAAACTAAGCAGATTCTTGCACAGAAGCTGCACCTTCTGTCGCAAGAAATGACGGATATCGAAGAGATGACGAAAAGGCTAAAATCCCGCACAGTAATAGCAACTTACTGACCCAGAAACGAGACGTATGAGAAAGAACGACGAATTGTGCAGATTCTCGCAGAGAAGCTGCACCTTCTGGCCCAGGAAACAGCGGATATCGACGAGATGGTGAAAAGGATAAAGTCCCGCACGGAAATAGCAACTTACTGACCCAAAATAATACGTATGAGAAGAGACGACGAACTGAGAAGATTCCCGCACTGCAGCTGCACCTTCTCGCCAGGCAACGATAGACATCGAAGAAATGATGAAAAGGATAACATCTCGGACGGAAATAGCAACTTACTGACCCAGAAACAATACGTATGAGAAGAGACGACAGACTGAGCAGATTCTCGCACAGCAGCTGCAACTTCTCGCCGAGGAAACGATAGACATCGAAGAGATGATGAAAATGACCCAGAAACGATTCGTATGAGAAGAGACGACGAACTGAGCAGATTCTCGCACAGGAGCTGCAACTTTTGCCCCAGGAAACGACGGATATCTCAGAGCAGAAAAGGATAAAATCTCGCACGGAAATAGCAACTTACTGACCCAGAAACAATACGTAAGAGAAGAGACGACGAACTGAGCAGATTCTTGCCCAGCAGCTAAACCTTTTCGCCCAAGAAAAGATAGACATCGAAGAGATGATGAAAAGGATAAAATCTCGGACGGGAATAGCAATTTACTGACCAAAAAACGATCACGATCACAGGAGCTGCATACTATGGCCCAGGAAACGATGGATATCTCAGAGCAGAAAAGGATAAAATCTCGCACGGAAAAAGCAACTTACCAACACAGAAACGATATGTATGAGAAAGAACGACGAATTGTCCAGATTCTCGCACAGGAGCTGCACCTTCTGGCCCAGGAAACGACAGATACCGAAGATATGATGAAAACGATAAAATCCCGCAAAGAAATAGCAAAGAAATAGCAACTTACTGACCCAGAAACGATATGTATGAGAAAGAACGACGAATTGTGCAAATTCTCGCACAGTAACTGCACCTTCTGGCCCAGGAAATGACGGATTCGAAGAAATGATGAAAAAGATAAAATCCCGCACAGAAATAGCAACTTCCTGACCCAGAAACGAGACGTATGAGAAAGAACGACGAATTTTGCATATTCTCGCACAGAAGCTGCACCTTCTGGCCCAGGAAACGACGGATATCGAAGAAATGATGAAAAGGATAAAAGCCCGCACAGAAATAGCAACTTACTAACCCAGAAACTAAACGTATGAGGAAGAGATAACAAACTAAGCAGATTCTCGCACAGGAGCTGCACCTTCTGACGCAAGAAACGACTAGGAAAGGCTGGGATCGACTAAAAAGAGGCACGGCACGGCACGGCATGGTGCAGGAGGCACGCCTACTAAAAAGAGGCACACGTACTAAAAAGAGGCACGGCATACTAAAAGAAGGCACGCTTGCACCAGGAGGCATGCACCGTCTGTGCCTTTTTTTGGGATCGTTTTCTTGCGTGCCTTTTTCTGGCGTGCCTTTTTTGGGCCCCTGTTCTGGCGTGCCTTTTTTTGGTGCTCGACTTCTATGGGCTATAAAAGATGATTCTATAACGTGCCTTTTTACGACACTTTTTTGGCGTGCCTTTTTAGGACCATTTTCTGGCGTGCCTTTTTTGGGACCCTTTTCTGGCGTGCCTTTTTTTGATACTCGACTTCTATGGGCTATAAAAGGATTCTATAACGTGCCTTTTTACGACACTTTTTTGGCGTGCCTTTTTAGGACCATTTTCTGGCGTGCCTTTTTTGGGACTCTTTTCTGGCGTGCCTTTTTTTGGTACTCGACAAAAAGGCACGCCAAAAAAGTGTCGTAAAAGACACGTTACAGAATCACCTTTAATGGCGTGCCTTTTTAGGACCATTTTCTGGCGTGCCTTTTTTGGGACCCTTTTCTTGCGTGCCTTTTTTTGGTACTCGACTTCTATGGGCTATAAAAGGTGATTCTATAACGTACCTTTTTACGACTCTTTTTTGGCGTGCCTTTTTAGGACCATTTTCTGGCGTGCCTTTTTTGGGACCCTTTTCTGGCGTGCCTTTTTTTGGTACTCGACTTCTATGGGCTATAAAAGGATTCTATAACGTGCCTTTTTACGACACTTTTTTGGCGTGCCTTTCTAGGACCATTTTCTGGCGTGCCTTTTTTGGGACTCTTTTCTGGCGTGCCTTTTTTTGGTACGCGACAAAAAGGCACGCCAAAAAAGTGTCGTAAAAGACACGTTACAGAATCACCTTTAATGGCGTGCCTTTTTAGGACCATTTTCTGGCGTGCCTTTTTTGGGACCCTTTTCTGGCGTGCCTTTTTTTGGTACTCGACTTCTATGGGCTATAAAAGGTGATTCTATAACGTACCTTTTTACGACTCTTTTTTGGCGTGCCTTTTTAGGACCCTTTTCTGGCGTGCCTTTTTTTGGTACTCGACATCTACTCGCTTTTTTTGGTACTCGTACTCGACTTCTATGGGCTATAAAAGGTGATTCTATAACGTGCCTTTTAACGACACTTTTTTGGCGTGCCTTTTTAGGACAATTTTCTGGTGTGCCTTTTTAGGACCATTTTCTGGCGTGTCTTTTTTGGGACCCTTTTCTGGCGTGCCTTTTTTTGGTACTCGACAAAAAGGCACGCCAAAAAAGGGTCGTAAAAGGCACGTTATAGAATCACCTTTTATGCCGTGCCTTTTTAGGACCATTTTCTGGCGTGCCTTTTTTGGGACCCTTTTCTGGCGTGCCTTTTTTTGTAACTCGTACTCGACTTCTATGGGCTATAAAAGGTTTTTATAACGTGCCTTTTTACGACACTTTTTTGGCGTGCCTTTTTAGGACCATTTTCTGGCGTGCCTTTTTTGGGACCCTTTTCTGGCGTGCCTTTTTTTGGTACTCGACATCTACTCGCTTTTTTTGGTACTCGTACTCGACTTCTATGGGCTATAAAAGGTGATTCTATAACGTGCCTTTTTACGACACTTTTTTGGCGTGCCTTTTTGTCGAGTACCAAAAAAAGGCACGCCAGAAAAGGGTCCCAAAAAAGACACGCCAGAAAAAAGTCCTAAAAAGGCACACCAGAAAATTGTCCTAAAAAGGCACGCCAAAAAAGTGTCGTAAAAAGGCACGTTATAGACTCACCTTTTATAGCCCATAGAAGTCGAGTACCAAAAAAAGGCACGCCAGAAAAGGGTCCCAAAAAAGGCATGCCAGAAAATGGTCCTAAAAAGGCACGGCATAAAAGGTGATTCTATAACGTGCCTTTTACGACACTTTTTTGGCGTGCCTTTTTGTCGAGTACCAAAAAAAGGCACGCCAGAAAAGGGTCCCAAAAAAGACACGCCAGAAAATGGTCCTAAAAAGGCACACGAGAAAATTGTCCTAAAAAGGCACGCCAAAAAAGTGTCGTAAAAAGGCACGTTATAGACTCACCTTTTATAGCCCATAGAAGTCGAGTACCAAAAAAAGGCACGCCAGAAAAGGGTCCCAAAAAAGGCACGCCAGAAAATGGTCCTAAAAAGGCACGGCATAAAAGGTGATTCTATAACGTGCCTTTTACGACACTTTTTTGGCGTGCCTTTTTGTCGAGTACCAAAAAAAGGCACGCCAGAAAAGAGTCCCAAAAAAGGCACGCCAGAAAATGGTCCTAAAAAGGCACGCCAAAAAAGTGTCGTTAAAAGGCACGTTATAGAATCACCTTTTATAGCCCATAGAAGTCGAGTACGAGTACCAAAAAAAGCGAGTAGATGTCGAGTACCAAAAAAAGGCACGCCAGAAAAGGGTCCTAAAAAGGCACGCCAAAAAAGAGTCGTAAAAAGGTACGTTATAGAATCACCTTTTATAGCCCATAGAAGTCGAGTACCAAAAAAAGGCACGCCAGAAAAGGGTCCCAAAAAAGGCACGCCAGAAAATGGTCCTAAAAAGGCACGCCATTAAAGGTGATTCTGTAACGTGTCTTTTACGACACTTTTTTGGCGTGCCTTTTTGTCGAGTACCAAAAAAAGGCACGCCAGAAAAGAGTCCCAAAAAAGGCACGCCAGAAAATGGTCCTAGAAAGGCACGCCAAAAAAGTGTCGTAAAAAGGCACGTTATAGAATCCTTTTATAGCCCATAGAAGTCGAGTACCAAAAAAAGGCACGCCAGAAAAGGGTCCCAAAAAAGGCACGCCAGAAAATGGTCCTAAAAAGGCACGCCAAAAAAGAGTCGTAAAAAGGTACGTTATAGAATCACCTTTTATAGCCCATAGAAGTCGAGTACCAAAAAAAGGCACGCAAGAAAAGGGTCCCAAAAAAGGCACGCCAGAAAATGGTCCTAAAAAGGCACGCCATTAAAGGTGATTCTGTAACGTGTCTTTTACGACACTTTTTTGGCGTGCCTTTTTGTCGAGTACCAAAAAAAGGCACGCCAGAAAAGAGTCCCAAAAAAGGCACGCCAGAAAATGGTCCTAAAAAGGCACGCCAAAAAAGTGTCGTAAAAAGGCACGTTATAGAATCCTTTTATAGCCCATAGAAGTCGAGTATCAAAAAAAGGCACGCCAGAAAAGAGTCCCAAAAAAGGCACGCCAGAAAATGGTCCTAAAAAGGCACGCCAAAAAAGTGTCGTAAAAAGGCACGTTATAGAATCATCTTTTATAGCCCATAGAAGTCGAGCACCAAAAAAAGGCACGCCAGAACAGGGGCCCAAAAAAGGCACGCCAGAAAAAGGCACGCAAGAAAACGATCCCAAAAAAGGCACAGACGGTGCATGCCTCCTGGTGCAAGCGTGCCTTCTTTTAGTATGCCGTGCCTCTTTTTAGTACGTGTGCCTCTTTTTAGTAGGCGTGCCTCCTGCACCATGCCGTGCCGTGCCGTGCCTCTTTTTAGTCGATCCCGTATGCAGCTCCTGTGATCTGCACAATTGGTCGTCTCTATCTCATACGTATCGTTTTTTGGTCAGTAAATTGCTATTCCCGTCCGAGATTTTATCCTTTTCATCATCTCTTCGATGTCTATCTTTTCCTGGGCGAAAAGGTTTAGCTGCTGGGCAAGAATCTGCTCAGTTCGTCGTCTCTTCTCTTACGTATTGTTTCTGGGTCAGTAAGTTGCTATTTCCGTGCGAGATTGTATCCTTTTCTGCTCTGAGATATCCGTCGTTTCCTGGGGCAAAAGTTGCAGCTCCTGTGCGAGAATCTGCTCAGTTCGTCGTCTCTTCTCATACGAATCGTTTCTGGGTCATTTTCATCATCTCTTCGATGTCTATCGTTTCCTCGGCGAGAAGTTGCAGCTGCTGTGCGAGAATCTGCTCAGTCTGTCGTCTCTTCTCATACGTATTGTTTCTGGGTCAGTAAGTTGCTATTTCCGTGCCAGATTTTATCCTTTTCTGCTCTGAGATATCCGTCGTTTCCTGGGCCAGAATATGCAGCTCTTGTGATCTGCACAATTGGTGCACAGCTGCTGTGCGAGAATCTGCTCAGTCTGTCGTCTCTTCTCATACGTATTGTTTCTGGGTCAGTAAGTTGCTATTTCCGTCCGAGATGTTATCCTTTTCATCATTTCTTCGATGTCTATCGTTGCCTGGCGAGAAGGTGCAGCTGCAGTGCGGGAATCTTCTCAGTTCGTCGTCTCTTCTCATACGTATTATTTTGGGTCAGTAAGTTGCTATTTCCGTGCGGGATTTTATCCTTTTCACCATCTCGTCGATATCCGCTGTTTCCTGGGCCAGAAGGTGCAGCTTCTCTGCGAGAATCTGCACAATTCGTCGTTCTTTCTCATACGTCTCGTTTCTGGGTCAGTAAGTTGCTATTACTGTGCGGGATTTTAGCCTTTTCGTCATCTCTTCGATATCCGTCATTTCTTGCGAAAGATTTTATCTTTTCATTATTTCTTGGATATCCGTCATTCCCTGGGGCAGAAGGTGCAGCTCCTGTGCGAGAATCTGCACAATTCGTTGTTCTTTCTCATACATCTCGTTTCTGGGTCAGTAAGTTGCTATTTCTGTGGGGGATTTTATCCTTTTCATCTTTTCTTCGATATCCGTCGTTTGCTGATGACGGATAGCGAAGAGAAGACGAAAAGGCTAAAAGCCCGCACAGAAATAGCAACTTCCTGACCCAGAAACGATTCGTATGAGAAGAGACGATGATCTGAGCAGATTCTCGCACAGCAGCTACACCTTCTCGCCCAGGAAACGATAGACACGGAAATAGCAATTTACTGACCAAGAAACGATGCGTATAAGATAGAGACGACCAATCGTGCTGGTCACAGGAGCTGCATATTCTGGCCCAGGAAAGGACGGATATCTCAGAGCAGAAAAGGATAAAATCTCGCACGGAAATAGCAACTTACGGACCCAGAAACAATACGTACGAGAAGAGACGACGAACTGAGCAGATTCTCGCACAGCAGCTGCACCTTCTCGCCCAGGAAACGATAGACCTTGAAGAGATGATGAAAAGAAATAAAATCTCGCACAGAAATAGCAACTTACCGACAGAGAAACAACTTTCTAGCCCCAGACCAGGAACAGCAAACAGAAGATAAAAAGGACAGGAAATGTCCGACCCAGGAACGATGTGGAAGAAAAAGAAAAAATGATCCAGGAAAAAGATGATGAAAGGAAAAATCTCACGGTGAAAATGCATTTCTCTGAACCAGGAAGGATATGTAAGAAACAGACAACGAACTGAGCAGATTATTGCACAGGAGATGCACCTTCTGGGCCAGAAAACGAAAAATATTGAACAGAAGATGAAAAGGAGAAAAATCTCGCACGGAAATAGCAACTTACTGAGAGTGTCCCGTTTGCCTTTTCTTTGCTATTGCAAAGGAGGATTCTTAGAAATAGTTCTTATAAGAATGGTGTACATTTATTTGATCGTAGTTGCTTGGCTGTTTCCCTTAATTTGTCCTGCTCTGTTTCTATTTTCTGTTCATCTTTACATTTTTTTCGAAGCTTTTTCTAGTTGGTCTCGCTGTTGCCTCGTTTCTCATGTTAGGTAGTTGCTTTTCAGTTCATTTCTCCAAAAAATAAATGACTCCAAAAAGTCAAGATGGATCGATCCGATGAACGGATTGTCCCGTTTTTGTATGTCCTCTTTCGTGTAGTTGCGTCGACTAATGAGATCTAAAGTTTGTTTCTCGAATTGAAAAGCAAACAAAAGCAAACTTTCGAAACCAAACGGGTTAAGGTTCACGTAGCGTAGTTTCTGATCTCCTTATGCTCCACCTTCGGCCGGGAGTCGATGCGTGGTTGGGGGGCAAATCATCCGTCGTTTCCTGTGCTTTTCCCTTCTGTAGGTACCCATTTGAAGCTGGATGGATTTTGGCTTGTATTACGGGGAAACGCGACTAACTAAGGGCGAGGCCCTGAGCCTAACGGGCGGCACCAACGATCGTCGAACCAGCGACTCTTCGCTTGAGAGTTCAGCGCGCCAACCCATTCGGCCACGGACGGACGCCGATGTAACGGCGGCCGGAAATTGTAAAGGTGATCTCTGATTAACTTAACTTTGTAGTGCTAATGCAAGCATTGGTTTGATTTACCAACGGTTATACAAATGAAGAGTACCGAGTCGAAGGAATACCTGGTACAGAAGAATGACGAAACCATCAGTCTGTCGGCGTCGGAGGTCATGGGCCCGCCCACCGAGGCCATTTTGACCAATGAGGAAAAGCAGTTCTTACTATTCGTGGAGAGAGGAGATGTCGCAAGCAGTCGCAGGTAACTAAGATACCCTTCTTTTAACATTGACCTGCCCAGGAAGAAAATAAACCCCAGTAAAGGATTTAGCGTGTATTCCTATTTGTACCCTTAAGTCGAGGCTCGAACTTCTACCAAATTGCCTGTTTTTGAGTAGACTCCGGGCAAAATACTTGTCCGGTGAAAAAAAGAAGCTTATATTTGACAGTGCAAAACGGATACGTCAGTTGAATTCTAGTAAGCTATATTCCGGCCCTTCTTCGCAAAGGTCTTCTTCAGGCTCAAAGCCGCTCAAGCTGGAAAAACAAACATGTCGAAAAACGAAAGAACTTGTGGAAAAAGGAACTTGTGTTTTTCCACAAGTTCGTTTTTCCATTTTCAGCCGAAATGTAGCTGGAATAAAATTCCGCTGACGTATCCGTTTTGTACTGTCAGATGTAATTTGCAGTCAGCTTGGGCTGAAGTAATATTTAACGAAGTTCATACATGGTCCAATCGACTTCAGAATAAACTTTCACTTCTACCCAGTTTCTATGTCTTTTACTTCTACATGTTCGATAGAGAGAAGGTGAGTCTGCGTGACGTAACCTGGTCAAACGGATGTAATTATTGGTTTAGGGAACTTCATAGGCTAACCAGAATTTGCATCTTATAGGCTGCTAACCGAGTTCAAAGACAAGCCAAAACAGCTCAACATTAACTGCACCGACCCCCTTGCAAGGAGCTCACTGGTCATCGGCATCGAAAACGAAAATTTTGAGTTACTCGAGCTTTTGTTGGAGTTCAACATAGCCGTGCAGGTAAGTGAAACATTTTCTTTGATAGCAAATCTAACTGCCTAAGGACCCCTCGCAATTCAGCTTACAGTATTTCAAAAGCTTGTTGGTATGTTACGCTCTACGTCTCCAAGAGTGATTGTCTCTTTTGGGAATTTTGTGCAAAAAGCACTCGAGTTGAGAAGTGCTTTTTGTTTTGTTTAATTTCCTATGAGTTGTTTGTTTTTCCTCTATATGGCCTTTGGGTTTTTCAATACAAATATATATATATATATATATTTGAATACTTTAAAGCTCGACTTTGCTTTCAACAAATGTGGGCTGAATTAAGCATTTTCCGAGCTCGTTGACTTACAGCGAAAACAGTGAAAAACTTTACAAAACCGGTTTTTCTGATGGAAAACTTATTGCAGACAACCGTCAGCAAAACACGTCAAGTGAGAAAATCAACGTGCTTTATTAGAGGGTTTAGGGTATTAGAGGGTACCGTACGTAATTGGGGTCTCTGGGCTTAGGAATATATGGAGTGATTATGGAAGTAGGTTGCGTTAGTATTATAGGTAAGACAGTTCCTTTAACGACTTTAAAACTGGGAGTTCCATGTGGTCTATCTGTTTCTTGGTTAAACAAGAGCTACGAGCTCATATGGCACTTGTACGAGTAGGCTGTACAAGAAAGTAGATGAGAACGTCACAAAATACACCCGTCATCCAAAAAGGCGGTTCGGAAATAGAAATAGGATATTTAGTTTCACTCATTTCTGAGCAGTTCCGGCATCGTCTCGATTGTCTGTAGCAAATGCACATGACTGTTCAAACTTTCATCCCAATAAATCCATTTGTTTGATCCCTAGACGTGCTACACGATTTCCGGTACTCACTCTATTTCCAACTACCGGGGCCGAATCTGGTTCGGAATAAAAAAAAATCGACCACCTAAAGCATCTTCGTTTATACCATCTACCAAGTTTCACTCGAATCTGAGCATTTTTGGAAAGTTCCGGTACCCCTCCCCCTTCCCACCAACGTTGTCGGAGCCGGTTGGGGCCCAATCTATTAATTCCCTCATCAAGTTTGACTGAAATTGAAGCATAGCCTATCTGCAAGTTTCCAGTACCCCCCCCCCCCCTACCTTGGCCGAATCCGGCCCGGACGCCAAATAACAAATCTAGGCCGCATAAACTTGGCACTGTCGAATTGCATCTCATTCGGTCCATCCGTTTGGTTTTTGTGCATGTCAAAAGTCCCCCCACCCCCAATTCCCCTAATCGTGGTCGCATATGGTTCGAACGCATGTTTTACATGTCGAGGCCATCGATTCGTATCACCCATGAAGTTTCACTCGAATCAGACCACTCGTTCGCAATTTATAGAAGTCAATTTCCATATTTCTCTTCTCTTGCTCCCCCAAAAATGCTCGGATCTAGGAACGGAAGTTTCCGGGGGTATGTTGTGTCAGGTTTTTAAGTCAAGATAATTCGGGTCGCTAATATGCCTGCAAAGTTTCGTTGTCGTTTTACATCTGGAACTATTCTAACTCACGACTACCGGAATTCCAGGAAACCCCCTCCAACTCCCCCCACAGAGCCCCGAAACCATCTGGCTCCGTCAATTTCATCTAGGCCTAATGCTTGTTCCATCCATTAAGTTTCGTCCCAATTCCTCTGCTTTTAGAGTTTCTTGAGTTTTCCACACCCCCCCCCCCCCCCCATCCCCACAGGTATCGGACCCGACCCGGACGTAACACTGAACGTCCGAGGCGATAGCTCACCAGACAAGTTTCATTCAAATCCGATCACCCGTTCAAAAGTTATGCACGCCACTAGATTCCGGACTCCCCATCCACCCACTCCCCCCACGATGGTCGGGTCGGGGAAACGGCTGTTCTCAAGTCAATCTGTTCGGATCCCTGACATACCTGCCAAGTTTCACCGCCCTAGGACATCAGGAAGTATGCCGAACTCGCGGGATCGCTAGAAATCCGGACCCCCACCCCAACTCCCCCACAGTGCCCTGATCCGGTCCGGTTATGTCAATGATGTGTCGAGGACCTGTGCTTGTTTTCCCCCCCGATCCCTCCACTTTAAGCGTTTCTCAAAATTTCCGGTTCCCTCCTCCAACTCCCCCCAGTGTCATCGGATCCGGTCCGGTTATGTCAATGACGTGTCTAGGACCTGTGCTTGTTTTTCCCACCAAGTTTCATCCCGATCCCTCCACTTTAAGCGTTTCTCAAAATTTCCGGTTCCCTCCTCCAACTCCCCCCAGTGTCATCGGATCCGGCCCGGATTTAAAGTAAGGTGTCTGAGACACGAGGTCATCCTAAATATCAATTTTCATCAAGATCCGATCACCCGTTCAAAAGTTATGCACGCTACTAGATTCCGGACTCCCCATCCATCCACTCCCCCCACGATGGTCGGGTCGGGGAAACGGCTGTTCTCAAGTCAATCTGTTCGGATCCCTGACATACCTGCCAAGTTTCATCGCCCTAGGACATCAGGAAGTATGCCGAACTCGCGGGATCGCTAGAAATCCGGACCCCCACCCCAACTCCCCCACAGTGCCCTGATCCGGTCCGGTTATGTCAATGACGTGTCTAGGACCTGTGCTTGGTTTTCCCACCAAGTTTCATCCCGATCCCTCCACTTTAAGCGTTTCTCAAAATTTCCGGTTCCCCACCCCAACTCCCCCACAGTGCCCTGATCCGGTCCGGTTATGTCAATGACGTATCTAGGACCTGTGCTTGTTTTTCCCACCAAGTTTCATCCCGATCCCTCCACTTTAAGCGTTTCTCAAAATTTCCGGTTCCCTCCTCCAACTCCCCCCAGTGTCATCGGATCCGGCCCGGATTTAAATTGAGGTGTCTGAGACACGAGGTCATCCTAAATATCAATTTTCATAAAGATCCGATCACCCGTTCGCAAGCTAAAAATACCTCAAATTTTGGCTTCACCCTCCCTCCACTCCCCCCCCCCCAGATGGTCGAATCGGGGAATTGATGATTTCCTATTTAAGCTGGTCGGGTCCCAGACATGCCTGTCAATTTCCATCGTCCCAGCACATCAGGAAGCACGGAACTCGCGGGATCACTACAAATTCGGACTTCTCCCCCCCCCCCAACTCCCCCATAGTGAGCGGATCCGTTCCGGTTATATCAGTCACGTATCTAGGACTTTTGCTTGTACTTTCCACCAAGTTTCATTCGGATCCCTCCACTCTAAGTGTTTTCCAAGATTTCCGGTTTCCCCCTCTAACTCCCCCCAGTGTCACCGGATCCGGTCTGGATTTAAAATGGAGGGTCTGAGACACAAAGTCCTTCCATGTATTAAGTTTCATTAAGATCCGATCACCCGTTCGTAAGCTAAAAATATCTCATTTTTCCTATTTTTTCCGGATTCCCCCTCCCTCCACTCCCCTCCAGATGGTCGGATCGAGGAAGCGACAATTTCTAATTTAATCTGGTCCAGTTCCTGATATGCTTGCCAAGTTTCATCGTCCTAGCTTATCTGGAAGTGCCCGAACTAGCAAAACCGGGACCGACAGACCGACAGACCGATAGACCGACTGACGGACAGAAATTACAATCGCTATATGGCACTTGAGTAAGCTCAAGTGCCATAAAAAAAGAAAGAGGGGGACGTTGCGAGCGCATGAGAACGTCGGGCGCAGGCTAGTGATTTCCTGGCGCCAAGAATTTGTTGTCAGATAAAAGTTCAACCAACCTACCAATTCCGCCTCAATTTTCGTTTCTTTTGATATTATCGCGAAGACGTTCAGCTTTTCGCAAAACTTTCCACTAGCGTCTAGAAAGACTCGGGAAAGCTGCAAAATATTTTCAGAACGCGGCCACTGTTGAAAGCGTGCTTTATTAGAAGGTTTAGAATATACCGTACGTAATTGGGGTCTCTGGGCTTAGGAATATATGGAGTGATTTGCGTTAGTATTATAGGTAAGACAGGTCCTTTAACGACTTCCAAACTGGGAGTTCCATGTCGTCTATCTGTTTCTTGGTTAAAAAAGAGAAAGAGGGGGACGTTGCGAGCGCATGAGAACGTCGGGCCCAGGCTAGTGATTTCCTGGCGCCAAGAATTTGTTGTCAGATAAAAGTTCAACCAACCTACCAATTCCGCCTCAATTTTCGTTTCTTTTGATATTATCGCGAAGACGTTCAGCTTTTCGCAAAACTTTCCACTAGCGTCTAGAAAGACTCGGGAAAGCTGCAAAATATTTTCAGAACGCGGCCACTGTTGAAAGCGTGCTTTATTAGAAGGTTTAGAATATACCGTACGTAATTGGGGTCTCTGGGCTTAGGAATATATGGAGTGATTTGCGTTAGTATTATAGGTAAGACAGGTCCTTTAACGACTTCCAAACTGGGAGTTCCATGTCGTCTATCTGTTTCTTGGTTAAAAAAGAGAAAGAGGGGGACGTTGCGAGCGCATGAGAACGTCGGGCGCAGGCTAGTGATTTCCTGGCGCCAAGAATTTGTTGTCAGATAAAAGTTCTATCAACCTACCAATTCCGCCTCAATTTTTGTTTCTTTTGATATTATCGCGAAGGCGTTCAGCTTTTCGCAAAACTTTCCACTAGCGTCTAGAAAGACTCGGGAAAGCTGCAAAATATTTTCAGAACGCGGCCACTGTTGAAAGCTAGGGTACTTTCTGCATTATCGCGAAAAGGACAGGGTACTGATTCCGGCTGTGCTTTCCAACTCGTGTAAACCCTCCTGTTTGGGTCAGCCAGCCATTGCGGAGACGTGGGTGTGTAACTCATTCAGTGTCCAGGATCCGTAGCCGACGTTTAAATTCTTACCTGGTTTCGCACCTCGCTTTCTTCTGGCTTGCATGTTTGAAGAGGTAACAACGTAAATATTTAGTGGACAAGTGGGCACGTCCACTCAGGCACGGTGAAGTTTCATCTATAGGCAATGAGTTATTTACTCATCTGGCTTTGCACCTTACTTTCTTCTAGCGTCCATGTTTGAAAAGGGCAGGGGCATCGTGTCAGAGACACGCGGGGGTAGGGCTGCAGCTCTGCGGACACGTGAAGGTGCACCTACAGGCAATGAGATAGGTCCAAAAGTCAGGGAAAGATACCCGATAAGCCCCTGACTCCCAAGCGAACGATGAGCACCAAAAATGCTTGTTCCTCTCTGGGTTCGAACGTAACGCTAGAGGAAGTGTGGTAGATCGTCCCCTCTAGTATTACATTTTCTGACGGGTCCATGCCTTCCTCGCTCAGCCAAGAGGTTGGAGTAGCAATCGGGGGTATGTACTTGTCCTTTTGGTCACGAAGGGCTTACTAGGGATGTGGTGGGGGCGGTAGACAGTCTCCGGACTACTATGACGTATGCGCTCCAAGCTTTCGGGGTGCGTGTGGGATCAAGTGTAGTCATTTCCGCTTGTCAATTTTCGTTTGTTGGGAAGAAAAGTCGAAAAATAGAGGTGCTTAGCGAAGACGATGGAGTAGTGAGCTGGGGTCATTATGTAAAAACTTCTGTCACTTGGGGGTCAACCAAAATCTACTAGTGAACTGTGGAGTCTGGTAGAAATTTCTCAGAAATTACCCGTCGCTACTCTCCTTACCTTCGGGGTGTGAGCAGGCCCCTGATTGGCCTTATCCTCCTTTAAGCTGTTTCCATTTATCGGTACTCACTGAGGCAGTGGGGATTGAGACAGGTGAATAATGCAGCATCTATCACTGACCACCTACCCCCCCTTGCTTTCTGCCGTACTTTGACAAGACTTGGGTTTGTCGAATGGAGGAAAAACTCCTTTTATGTTTGGTTAATTTTTAGGATGGGCTGCTGCACGCCATCTCCGAAGAATATGTCGAAGCTGTCGAGCTGTTACTTGAATGGGAGGAGACAAACCACAAGGAGGGGACGCCATATGTGAGTATTCCCTCTCTTTGTCACCAAGGCAAGGGACAATGCGCTCTTCATATCTCAAATCACAGAGTCAAATTCGGTGTTTAGTATACTGCCTCTCGATCTTTTATTTCCTATCTTCTCTTTCCCATTGTCAGCTAGGGCATGGGGTAGTACGCTCCCCATAAGATCAAATCACGAAGGAATATGGCGTTTCTGTGTTCCTAAAGCTACTATTTCTTTCCCAATAGAATTGGCTAAATTTGCAGCTAACGAAGTAGGCTAAGGGAAGTTGACATAGGCTAATCATCGTTTCATCGACAGAGTTGGGAATCCGTCGACAAGGATCAGGCAGCCTTTACTAGTGACATCACTCCTCTCATCTTGGCTGCTCATAAGGACAGTTACGAAATCCTAAAGCTCCTGCTGGATAGAGGGGCTTCCCTCCCAATGCCACACGATGTCAGGTGAGTCTTTGAGTTATCCTTCGGTTCGCATATCTGAGGAATCCACTTGATGTTACGCTACTGTTCGTTTCTGCCGACGGTCCCTGTGAACACAGTGTCGCTTTGCCTGTGATTGTTTATAAGAATGCTTATAATAGTGATTGCTGATAAGCTAATGGGGTGCCAAACGATCTAATTCTGGTGGGTCAATTGAGGGATGGACGAATTGTGAGAGCCGGTTGGCTCAGCTGACGCGAGGGCTGATGGGATTCCCCCATGACAGTTTGCAGGTGATCGAACTTAGGGACAGGTGCACTGCACAGAGTTACACACTGTTGGGTTTTGTTGGATTATCAAACTTCGGGATTCCAGTGGGTCAGCTGACGTTTGGTTACAGATGAGTAAGGTGATGAGTGTGTCAATTGAAGATTGGACGAACTGAAGTTTGGACTGGTCAGCTGGTGGGTTGGATAACCGGGAAGTGGGTTGACTGGTGGGTGTTACAAAGAGACGGTAAAATAAGAATTTTATCGCTTTTCCTCCATTTTCTGGGCTGGGGAACTGACGGGTGGGTCGTGTGGGTGGGAATAGTGCTGGTGACCAGGAATTGTCCCACTTTCTTATAATAGGATGGGAAACCGGGTTTGTGAGAGACGTATTTTTACAAGTTCTAAGACTTGCAAATAATGAGAATGACGAATTGCATGCAGATGTTGTAGTGACGAGCTCTTTGTTGCAGACTCGGGGCACTCCACTATGAACCTATGAACCCTGCATATGAATTTGACTCATTTCGAACTGTTCCTTTGCCTTTTGTTGTATCAGCTTCACGTGTTATGCTGGTCAGTTTGTATTCTCCGTATATCCTTCTTTAAATTCTAGGTGCGGTTGCGATGAGTGTGTCACGTCAATTAAGCTGGACTCCCTCCGTCACTCCCGATCGCGCATCAATGCCTATCGAGCGCTCGCTTCTCCATCCCTTATCGCGCTCTCGAGCAAGGACCCCATTCTGACTTCTTTTGAACTCAGTGCTGAGCTTACGAGATTGGCTACCATTGAAGCGGAATTCCGGTCAGACTACGAGGTAAGAAAAGTTTTCGTTTCTTAGGTCAATTTAAAAGCTCAGGAAGCTTATTCTCGACGTCGGGCAATAGTCTCGTCCAGCATCTCGAGGTTAAGCTCCGAACGCAACTCTTAAGTTTCATCTCTTTACTCTTGCAAGTTCTTCCACGCTGGTGTTTCTTTGGTTTTCCCAATACTCTATATGACTAAGTCCAAAACACGCCAGCGATCCTCGGGAAGAAGGAGTAAGCGTGTCCGTACGACTGAAACTCAACGACTCAAATCCTATGGCAATCAATCACCGCGATCTTTGGGAGCATTTGTGACACCACTTCTGCCTTTCTTCCGCTAGATACCCGTAGAGACCGGAGATTTTGCATCGGCAAGGAGAGATAGTCATCAAGAGTATCCAGAAGGTGTGGTAAGAGATGTGCTTTGTTGACTATCTGATCGTCGAACATCGGTGCGACACAAAAAGTCAACTAAAACCTGTCTCTCTGTATCACATATCTTGACTCCTTCCACTTCTTTCCAGTCTTTAATGTCTTCGTATTTTCTCCCTTTCACACCGACAATCACGTCTTGTAACTTCATATTTTCTACCGACAAAAAACTCTTTACGCGAAGCCAAGCACTGTGGCCGTTGTGGCTGAGCATTCGCTATGAACTGATTTCTGACCGGGGCTCCGAGGGAGAGAATAGAGCTTCATTCAGAGAGTTCACAGCTCGGAAGTTCCCATTGTAGCAGTCGCGCCTTTTCTACCATCTTTACAGATTACGCCCGAACACGAGTCCAATGTAGTTGGGATTTAACGATGTAGGCATACTACAGGTCAGATGAGCTGCTGCAAGATCCTGCTTGGTAATAATGGTGAAGTGATGAGGACACTTACTTGTCTAAATTTTTCTATACCTTTGGTTGAATCTATTAGGTGGTTGGGAATCTCGATTACTAGTAATCTACGGTCACTTCGTTCGCGTACAGTTTCTGACGCTAAGCTTAAGCTCCAGATTGGTTACTCAAAAATTGTTGCTAACAGAAGTAAATATAACCGTAATGCATTAGCGAAACTGTACTCGACCTATTGTGACCACTCTGTTTTATTTTTGTCTGGGTTGTTTCCAATTTTTCTTAAAAAAGATATCCAAGCTCTCCGATCCGCGTATTTCCGGTACTTGAGATTTTTACTTTATTTGCCACCGTGGTATAAGAATAGACAAATTATCCAGAATTTTAACGCTTCGGATGTCACGGCAAAGCTGGCCTTGCTACACGAGGGGTTATCCGGGTCTGCAGTTTCGAACCTTGAGCCTTTCCATGGTCTTCTACAATGTTTTTCTCGTAGTTGAGTTATTATTACTCCACTTTTTCTTGAATGTTGTAGTGGGTTAAAAATAAATTATTATTATTATTATTAATATCACCTAGACTTCATATTCTGATAGAATTTTTTTGCCTTAGCCCTTAGATCCTCCTGGGACTACAGAGGCATCCACGAACAATTTAGGTGCCAGACTTGTGAACTGCCCAAGTTCAAGAACAGTAAATGCCACAAGCGTAGTGGGCGGCGCAACGAAATACGGCCCGTTTGCAAAGCTTGGAAAGCATAGGTCTTGGAATTACTCCTTAGTGTTATTTTGCTCTGACTATCGCTGGTGGTGCTAGTGTCACTGTTATTCGAGTGTGTGTCACTTTTTTCAAGTCTTGGTGCTACTTTCTAGTATTATTTTGCTCTGGCTCTGCTTTGTGTCTGAACGGCTCAAATCCAAAAGCTCAGGCGAATGCAGAATCTACAGGACTACCTTAAACTCTTATTCCAAGTTTCAGCGGGCTGATGGAATTATGTTTTGGTTGTTGTAATGAGACCAGGACCGCTTTTGAATTTTTTTGCCTTGTCTGTCTTTCTTTCATTTTTAATTTTTGACCATTTAACGATGGTTTTCAACCTGGATAGGATTTTCGTGTTTCGTTTACGGCCAACGACTTTTTAGAACCGCTGGAAAAACCCGTACGAATGAAAAACGACCGTTTGAATTCAGCCCGTTACAGAGAGTTCAAGAGTTTGCAAGCAATAGTTGCGTTTTTGCTGATACCATAGAATCTGTTACCACGGTCTAAAGTCGTTTTTGCAGTTATCGTGGTATCTGATACCACGATCAAAAGGCGTTTTTGCAGTTATCGTGGTACCTGGCCAGTTATAATGGTATCAGATATTCAGATACTACGGTCCGACTGTGGTAACTCGTCGTGGTATCTGAAAAGTCATCTCACTTTTATAAAATTTTGTCAGATTGGTGAGAAAGAACTTTAGCACTTAGTGATGTAACTGGATATCTGTTTTTCTTTTGGGATCATTTCGAAAAGTACAATTTCGGCAATAGTCGTTTTTGTAGAGCACCGTGTATCAGATACCACGATAATTGCAAAAACGACTAATAGCAGATCCAGTTACCGTGGTAACAGACACCATGGTATCAGCAAAAACGCGACTAATGTAATCTGCTACTGAAAGTTACCAAGGTCGTCGCAGCGATTTCAGCGCTCCGGAAACTGAATCAGTTATTCAGCTTTCCTGGGAAAGGTTTCCAAAAGACTAATGTCAATATACTTGGAAAGGGATATAGCTGATATAAGGGAAAACTTTTGGAACGTTAACTGTTGCGAGCTTATTCTTTAGAATTAATTATTTAAGGATATTTTCAAGTAGCATATCTATGTGCTGTTCGATATCACTATTTAGTTTTAATTCGGGGCAAGTTAATGGTAATCCGAGGAATTCGGGAAATCCGGTTGTTCTTATAATCGTAGTGTTAACCAACACTAGCGTTATTTTTTTATAAGATGTGTGGTATTTTTTTCTGGTTAAAAGTTACAAGAGTTCGAATGGGAAAGATGTGAACACATCATCATTAGGCAACTCAGGGGGTAGGTATCGAAGTGAGATGGGTATTGAATTATTGTTTTACCGAACTTGATGCTTCATTCGCTGACGAATCTTGCACTATTGAATTGAAATTGCTATCTCCCTTTTTCAGGGTCTTGCCAAGCAAGTTCGAGTCTTCGCTACGAACCTACTAGACCACGCTCGTACTTCGAGGGAACTGGAAATGATATTGAACTACAATCCTGGAGAATCCTGGGAGCCAGGGGATAGGCAGACGTTGGACAGGCTGAAATTAGCTATCAAAAGGGAACAGAAAGACGTAAGTATATGGGGAGGGAGGTGAGAAGGGTGTTATACTTAAACTTGCGTGTTAACATCCAGATACTTCAAATACTTGTTGTTGCTAGACTAAGGTTGCTCGTTCCTCGGCAAAGAAAGTAACAAATCAGATCTAGTTTAAAGAGAACAAGACCAAAGGTTTCGATGGGATCCCAAACATTTAATATTCGATCCAGACGATTGGGTCTTGTAGATCCGGTCTTCGCCAGACTCCTTGAACATTTTACTATCAAATTTAGACACAGATTAAACAAGAGCTGGAACCTCATATGGCACTTGCAAGACCGGGCCAGAGGATAAAAGTAGGAAGATTTTGCTCAAAATTATTGTTTGTACTTTAAGAAATTCACTTGTAAGCAAAACCCTTGGGTCAAACATGACCATGGGCCCTTGTGAATCACGAATATATGTCGTTTGATTAAAGTAATTTTTGTTTACTATTCGGTTAAGAAACGCATATCAAGGGTGCTAAAATTAATTTATGAGCAAAACCCCGAGTCAAAATGTATAATTGGCTTAAAAGCATTTTTTGTACTTTGAGGTTAGGATTAGTACTTTAAGGTTAGGATTAATACTTTAAGAGATGTCGGATCTGAGAAGTGACAATCTCTAAGCCAATCTTGTCAAGTTTCTAATGTTCAAGCCAAGTTTCATCGCCCTAGCACATCTGGAAGTACCTTAATTCGCGATCACCAGAATTCCGGACCCCCGCCCCCCCCCAACTCCCCTCACAGTGCCCGAACCCGGCCCGTTTTGTCACTGATGTATCTAGTTTTTGTCCTTATTCATTCCACCAAGTTTCATCCTAATCGCTCCACTCTAAGCGCGTCACAAGATTTCCGGCCCCCACCCACATTCATCGGATCCGGTCCGTACTTAAAATGGTAAATCCGAAACGCGTGGTCTTTCCAAATATGAAGTTTCGTTAAGATCCGATCACCCATTTCAAAGTTATACATTCCTCAAGATTCCGGACTCCCCCTCCCTCTACTCCCCCACGACGGTCGGATCGGGAAGTTGACTATTTCCAGGTATTTCCAGGTTGTTTTAGTCGGATCCTTGACTTGCCTACCAAGTTTCATTATCCTAGCCCACCTTGAAGTAACTGAACACCTTATCACCGGAATTCCGGAACCCCCTCTTCAACTCCACTGACAGTGGACGAATCCGGTTCGTTTTGTCAATGATGTACCTAGGGCGTGTGCTTGTTCCTCCCACCAAGTCTCATCCCGATCGCTCTACTCTACGCGTGTCAAATGATTTCCGGTTACCCGCTCCGACCCCCCCCCCCCCCCCCGACCCCCCCCCCCCCCCCCCCCCCGCATTCATTGGATTCGGTCCGGACTTGAAATGGGACATCTGAAGACATGCCGTAAGTTTCATTAAGATCCGATCACCCGTTCGAAAGTAATGCATTGTCACTACACTAGTATTCCGGAGTCCGGCTCCCCTCCCTCCCCCCACGATGGTCGGATGTTCATCGTCCTAGTACATCTGGAAGTACCCTAAGTCGCGATCACGGACTAACTGACCGACGGACAGACCGACCGACGGAAAAGAGATCAGTATATGGCACTTGGCCGGAAGACAAGTGCCATAAAAATCAGAACTTCCTCCATACTATTTCCAAATTTCCGGTTTTGGCCAGATTTCGGCCGAACTATAACTTTCCGACAAAAAACTAAAGCTCAAAAACAAATCCAGCATATGTCCTTAATCAGCCTCTGATAAAACTAACTTTAAAAAAATTCCGATTTCAGCCGGATGCATGGCGAACTATATGTACGGGTAGAAAATGATTGTCATATACGGATTCAGCATGTCTTCTTTCCCCAAACTCAACTTCAGATAAAACTTTTAGCCTACCATTAGCAAATTTTCCGGTTTTGGCCGGATGCCGGGTGAACTATTTGTCCGGTGAGAAAATGATTTTCATATGCGGATTTAGTGTATCTCCCTACCACTAAATCGAACCTCTAATCAACTTCAGATAAAACTTCTACTTTTGACACATTATCCGGTTTCACAGATTCCGGGCAAAGTATATGCCCGGATAGCAGTTGATTGTCATATAAGGACTTGTCCTTATCATGTAAGAACTACTTGTCCGGCGAGAAAATTATTTTCTCATGCATGTCCAGCATCTCTTCTTACCCCTAAACGACTATCTTATTAGCTGTTAAAAAATATTTTGTTTGCCCCTTATGACCCCCTCCCCCACCCCTAAATGTAGGCTACAAAGCCCATCTACGAACTCGACGAGTTTCTTGACCCAAAGAATCCTCTCAACAAGTTTCATCAAAATATCTCATTCTATTAGACTTATCATGCTAAAAAATGGACAGACGAACGAACAACTTTTACGAAGTCATAGGGATCCCTCCGCTTCCGTTTTGGGATCAGTTTAGGAATTCGAAGAATATTCCTCCAGTTTGAATTTTTATTTTCTTAAAGGACCTGTCTCACCTATAATACTAACGCAACCTACTTCCATAATCACTCCATAGCCTATATTTCTAAACCCGGAGACCCCAATTTTGTACGGTACATTCTAACCCCTCTAACAAAACACGCTGAATTTCTCACTTGCCGAGTTTGGCTACCTTCGATGTGTATCAGACTGTCAACGGTTGTCTGCGAGAAGTTTTTTAACAGAAATATCGATTATGTAAATTGTTTCCCTTTCGCTATAGGTCAACGGGTCTCGGAAAAGGCTTAAGACAGGCAAAAGCATGGGTTATGTGTTGATAGCACAGCATAGTTTTAAAGTATTCAAATATTTAAAATACTTGAAGTTAAAGAGTAAAGAGTGCGAGGGGTCCTTTAATGTTTGAACTGTGAATGAAATTTGAAAATGATCTCAGCTCAGTGTACAAACTCCTGCTCTATGTCCCACCTAGTTTTATGCGCAGAGCTGTCTATCGAATGTCAAATTGGAACTAAGTCCACATGTGCTTCCAGTTCGTTGCGCATCCGAATGTTCAGCAGCTTCTGGGTACCATCTGGTATGACGGACTCCCCGGCATCCGAAGAAAAGGCTTGGTTGGTCAAATAGTTGTCATGGCAACGCTCGCCTTCCAGTTCCCGATCTACGCGACGATTTACATGGTGGCTCCGAACAGCGAAAAAGCCCTTTTTTCTAAGAAGCCGTTTCCAAAGTTTCTATTTCATTCCGCGTCGTACCTCTTCTTCCTCTGTAAGTACTATGCGTGCTTACTTAGCTATCTTGATATGCCGGTAGGAGTGTGAATATGTTTATAAGATCTAACAAGAGCTGAAAGCTCAAATGGCTTATGCAATGGGTAGTTAGCATGTAAATCAAGTGAGCGTCCTGTTGGCAAGGCGTTTGATGTATTACGCGTATGACATATGATATGATAGTCCTGCCCGCCAAGTTCCATCTTGATCCCTCCACCTTAAGCGTGTCACAAGACTCCGAGACCCCCCTATACCCCTCCCCCCCCTTACATGCACACAGCCACACAGTGGCCGAGTCGGATCGTGATCTGTAAGTGTGGAATATAGAGAACAGGTGTTCTTGTCAGCTGTCATGTTCCATCAGAACTGCATGACTCTTTAAGCTATGTCTGCCAAAAATATTCACGGGATCTTCCCTTTTCCAACTAAAACCGGAAAGGGTGCAAACCAGTGCAAACCTGCCTAAATCTAGGACCTTGGCACTTGCCAACTACAAATTCCATCCGGATCAGTCCTGAAAATACTTACATATTATTTCAGTACGGGGGGGGCTGTAACGGGGGAAGGGGGTTTGGTCGAGCTGTCGCCGGGGTTTGCGTGGTGGATTACGTGCGGTGGGGGCGTTAGCTGGGGTCGCATCGGAGCCTCCGAAGGATCAGTCCTAAGTCAAGTCGCTTCGACCAGCCGTATGTGCATGTCGTATCTCCATATGTTGCTTGGTCAGCCTCTTTGAGGTTTCTGGCCTTGTAGGGTTGGGCCTGAAATTGTGTGCGACGCTTACTGGTCCAGTGTCTGGTAGACAAAGCACGTCTACTTACTAGCGGAGGTTCCTTAGGCCGGATCTGAGCATTAAGGGGAATTAAGCAGCTGGGGAATTAAATCCCGGGTCCTTTTTTATGGCACTTCAAGTGCCTTCGCTTCGCCTTCGCTCACGTGCCTTATACCGATCACTTTTCGGTCTGTCGGTCCACTCTTCTCGAGTTAGGGTACTTGCTGAAGTGCTAGGACGATGAAACTTGGCAGGCATGCCAGGGACCCGACCAAACTAGCTTGGAAATAGTCACTTGCCCGATCCGACCATCATGGGGGGAGGGGGAGGGGACGGAATCCGAAAAATAGGGGCTTGCATAACTTTCGAACGGGTAATTGGATCTTCATGAAACTTGATATCTAGAAAGAAGATGTCTTGTTTCAGTTCTGACCGGATCCGATGAATCTGGAAGGGGGGGGGGTGGAAGGGGAACCGGAAGTCGTGTGACATTCTCAGAGTGGAGAAATCGGGATGAAACTTGGTGGGAAGAACAAGCACGAGCTCTAGATACATCACTGACAGAACGGGACCGGATTCTGCGGGGGGAGTTAGATGGGGGTTCCGGAATTCCGGCGATCTGTAGTTCACGTACTTCGAGGTGGGCTACGATGATAATACTTGGCAGTCTTATCAGAAATCCAATCGGATTAACTTGGAAACCGTCACTTTCCCGATCTGACCATTGTGGGGGTGGGGACGGCGGAATCGGGAAATTAGTGGCATGCAAAACTTTCGAATGGGTTGTCGGATCTTAATGAAACTTGAAATCTAGAAAGACCTGACGTCACAGATGTCCCATTTTAAGTCCGGAACCGATCCGGTGAACTAGGGTGGGGGGGGGGGTCGGAGGGGTTGGAAATCTTGTCACACGTATAGAGTTGAGCGACCAGGATAAAACTTGGTGGGAAGTACAGGCACAAGTCCTAGGTGCATCAGTGACAAAATCGAACCGGATTCGGGTATCGAAGGGGGGGGGGAGCTGTAGGGGGATGTCCGTAGTTCCAGTGATCGTGAATTTTATTTCCAGATGTGCTAGGATGATAAAACTTTGCTGGAGCATGGGAAACTTGACATCATTGGGTTAGTCAGCCTCACTTCTCCGATCCGATCATCCGTAAAGAACTCATCTTAGCCGCAAGTACAAAAATGTCATTTAAGCAAAACTTACTTTTTCATGATCGCCATGAGCACATGATCCTTTAGATTTAGTTGTTTAAAAAAATGTAGTTAAACTTTTTTTTCTTCAAAAATTCAAATGAGAGAAGGGAAAGAAAAGTAAATAAAATCTTGGTCTATTTTCAAAAGTTAGGTGACGTGAATAGTTAAAAGTGTCTTAGTTTTATTTTAATAGTAGAAACATGAATTAAATTACAAAAGATGCTAAGGAAAAAAAATGAGCATATTATGATCCTTTTTGCCTCAAAGGTTTTGCCACCCTGAAAGTGCACCTTAACCGAAAAGTGAAAAAAAGACTTTTGACCATCGCTTACATCTGACCCAGCCTTGCAAGTGCCATATGAGCTTCCGGGTCTTGTTTTCTTAGCAAGGAATATTAGGTTTCGGACGGTTTGGTCCTGAAGGACACGTCAACATATGCTAGTTAGTATTATCGAAATGTAACTTGTCAGACTTGGACGTATGTAGGTTCAGTCCCTTTTTTTCGGAAGGGGGCCAAGCCTAGTCAAGTGATTCCAGAGTCGTCATGTGATGCGGGAGGGGTATGGCGAAAGTAAATGAAACTGTGATGGGGGCCTAAAATTTATCTTTGCCCCCCCCCCCCCCCCTAAGGCTTATTGAAATACCGCCGATTTCTCTTTCATTTATTAGTACTAGTGCCCCAAAAACAGGCAGACTGGATCCTTGTATATAGCTAAAAGGCAAAAATTCTCAGGATTTTGTTTATCTTGAAAATACGCAGCTTTGGAAGGACTAATAGTAATAACAGGATAATATACATGCAGAGAATAGGATTTCACGTACATCTACAATATTGTTCAGACCAGTGTCTTCCTCAGCGACATTCCCAGTGGGAGTGGTACGTAACCTCGTATGATTTTATTCTCTAGTTCTTCTGGCCATGGCTTCTCAGCGGGTTGAGTACGTCATCATCGACTGGTTTGGAACAGTTTGGATGAAGGAGATAATGAAAGAATGGATACGGAAGGAGCGGGGTTCAATTCCAGGGCCAGTTGAGCTGTTCATCATTTTATATGTCTTTGGTAAGTCGCTATTCTCGACAGATTTAGAGAGGACTACAGACTAAAGAGACGACTTGTGAGCTACGCTCCCTGTGCGAAGAGAATCATTTCCGCTAGGCAGCGTTGGATTGTTCCCCGCCTGGAGGCAGGTCTTGTGGCTTCAAAACTCAAAGGCATTGACGACTAGCCTCATTGCATTACCCCCGAGACTACAGTTTTGTTCGATTTCAGTCCTTCTTGTCTCGGTCTTGTCTTTTTTGGGGGGATCCCAAAACGTAAGTGGAGGGATACCTATGACATCGCAAAAGTTGTCCGTCCGTCTGTAAGCACGATAACTCTCGAAGGGAATGAGATATTTTGATGAAGCTTGGTATGAGGATTTTTTGGGTCAAGGGTAAGGTCGAGTTCGTAGATGGGCTCTGTAGCCCTATATTTGGGGGTGGGGGAGGGGGTTCAATTTAAGGGACGAACAAAATATTTTTAAACAGCTAATGTGATAGTCGATTATGGGGTAAGAAGACATGCTGAGCACGATGGTGACAATCATTTTCTCGCCGGACAAGTAGTTCGTCCGGAATCCGGCAAAAACCGAAAAGTTTGTTAAAAGTAAACGTTTCATTTGAAGTTGATTAAATGTTAGATTTAGCGGTAAGAAAGCATGCTGAGCACGATGGTGAAAACCATTTTCTCGCTGGACGAGTAGTTCGTCCGGAATCCGGCAAAAACCGGAAAGTTGGTTAAAAGTAAAAGTTTCATTTGAAGTTGATTAAATATTTGATTTAGGGTTAAGAAGACATGCTGAGCATGATGGTGAAAATCATTTTGTCGCCGGACAAACAGTTCGTCCGGAATCCGGCCAAAACCGGAAAGTTGGTTAAAAGTAACAGTTTCATTTGAAGTTGATTAAATGTTTGATTTATGGGTAAGAAGACATGCTGAACCGGATGGTGAAAACCGTTTTCTCGCCGGACAACTAGTTCGCCTGTAATCCGGCCAAAACCGGAAAATATGTTAAAAGTAAAAGCTGTATCTGAAGTTGATTAGATGATATATTTAGGGGTAAGAAGAGACGCTGAGTCTGTATATAATGATCATTTTTTACCCGTACATATAATTAGTCAGGAATCCGGTTGTACCCGCATTTTTTTTAAGTCAAAATTTTATTTAAAGTTGATTAGATTTCTTTATAGGGATAAGGAGATACGCCGGCTTCGTTTCTGAATTTTTCCTTTTTTTGCTGGACTAGTAGTTCGCTCGGAATTCGGGCGAAACCGCAAATTTGGCAGTAGTAAAGCAGGAAGTTTCGGTCAATATCGTCAAAATAGATATGGCTTATAGATGTATAGATAGGTAGATAGAATATCTGAACTCGGTTTTCTCTGATGATTAGTCTGGCGAAGACAAGACCGAATTGTCTGGATCAAATCTTAGATTTTTGGGATCCCATCGACACCTTTGGTCTTGTTAATGATCGCACTCGGCTAAAGTCATGATTCCAGTCAAAGATCTGTGTAGTTTAAACAAACTAAATAAAACTGAATAAGACGACGATTCTGTTTAATGGTTTGGACAGACGGTCAGCTCGGCGGTCGCGGACTGGAATTCCTGCCCAGAATTTTTGGCACCATCATCAGCTTCATTTGGAAAAGTTGAGAGTCTTATAGACATTCTGATTTTAATCCTTGCGGGAAAACTTGAAATCGTCTAGGTTGTGCTTGCAATCCGCGCGAGCGCACGATCAGTATTTTCCGGTCGAATTTTCTACTCTTTTACTATCAAGTTGATAAATATCAACTTCTCAGTATGGGACTGATTATGGTACCGAAAGTCCTGGCAGGAATTCCAGCCCGCGGGCGCCCAGCCCTGATCGTCTGTCCAAGGCTTTAAAGGAAATTCATTTTACTTCAGGAGTATTTCCGTCCGTTCTCGTTCCTGAGATTCTACACTCGCTTCTCTATTAGCATCACACTGATTATCACGCTTGCGCCACACAAGTTCTGTTTATGTGACGCATCAGGCTGCTAATCCATGGTTCCGAGAAGCTTCGTGGTCCGAAGACCGATTATGAAAATTTGCCGAGTTTGTCATTCAAGGAAAGGACATGGAAAGGGGCTGAAAACAACTGAAGCATTCTGTAATTTTCTTTAAGCGTACCTAAGTTTTACAGTAGTCAACTGTCTCAGAAAATCTTAGCAGAAACGCTCTGCAGCGCGAGGTGTTCTTTAGGTAAAGGCCTTATCTACCGCGTGCTAGTGGCTTATATAATCATAATGCGGCAGGAACGATAGCACTGACTTATGACTTTGTGGCCGAAGTTGGTGTGTAGCAGCTCAGTCGGAATCAGCTATTCACAGCGTGATTGAACCATCCTGGATGGTTTAATGACGCTGAGATCCAAAAAAGAATCCTTTACGGAAATAATTCTATAATTTTATAATGAGTAAAACAAAGTTGAGGGAAAATTTGATTTAGGGTCTTTGTTAAAAAAAAAATCTTTTAATTGATGACGCCATTCAATTTTAAACCAATATTTTGAGGTATCGTGTTCTATCTATGAACTTAAGTTCTTTAATGATGATTAATTTGTGTAGTAATTTACTTACTTGAATTGGCGTATACCTGTGCATTTATATAAAGATTGAGTATGGTGTAAGCGTCTTTTTTTGCGAACTGAGTTCACAAGCCACTCTGTTACTCAGTGGTAGACCAGTGGCCAAGAAAGCCGATGGTCTGTGAGTAAACTAACGGTTGTTCTAACTGTCTGGACCGACGGATGGTTGAATTTACGGTTGACTGCAGTGATTGGACGCCCTTTGAATATTTTCTCGAACAGGTCAAATCTGGGGTGAGATAAAATCGCTTTGGAGCGATGGTCTAGTTGAGTACATAACCGACCTTTGGAACGTTATCGACTTCATCACGAACACCTTTTTCACTGCATGGATCCTTCTACGAGCTACTGCATGGTTTGTCGTTCAGGTACACAGTGTGACCCTGTACAATCTACCTTTCCCTTAAATACTCTGTACAATCATGCCAGTGAACCTCAGCTAGATCGAGAAACGTCACCCAAACGAACCCTCTAAATTGATTCAAATCTTGTGTAAACCAGTCAACAATGTTTGTTGTTGTGACGTTTCTGGCTCTTCGCTGGGTGCACGGCGATTCTGTATTGGTACGAAGACTTAGTCGTCAAGAGTATTTCCTCAAATCGCACCTTCTAGCAATATGAGCCTCGTTTGTGTTGCAATAGCGCTGCCGCATCGCTGCTGCAGCATTTCTTTGCTTTTGCCCAATATGCGTTTTTGGATTCACTTTCTTCTTGGTTGAAGCGGCAGCGCTGCAGCATCTTGCAGGGAAGCACGGACTTGGTCGGTGAGCAAGTCCGCGATTCTCGAGAAGCGCTGCCGTCTTCCTCGGAAGCAGTGCAGTGCAAAAACGGATGTAGAAAGAATCAGTCCGGAAGTGGTCGAGAAGCGGACCTGCAGCGTGCAACAAAAACGAGGCTATGGTTGCAGACTCCGATGTGTAGCGTGCGTTGGTGATGATGGTTCTTTCGGGTTGACGACTCAGGAGCGCACTTATCATCCCTCTAGGACTGCAGTGATTTCAGGACCGACTAAAAAGAGGCACGGCACCGCGTAGTGCAGGAAGCACGAGTAATACAAAAGAGATTGACAAGTAGTAGAAGTAGACAAGTAAGTGACAGTTCGTAACTCCAGAGAAAAGGCATGTTAGAACATTGTCACTCCGAAGCCTGAAAGGGTCCTTTTAATTTTCGTGCCTCTTTTTAGTAATCGTGCCTCCTACGCTATTTCATGCTGTGCCGTGCCTCTTTTTAGTCAATCCCTGTGATTTCTAGTCTTCTGTAGTTTACCCACCCCGTTCTGTGAGAAGCCTTACGCTTAGGTATACGGTAGACGCTCACAGTCATACCTTTGTTTTTGTGTAGTCTTCCAAATCCATCCTGCTCCCAACCTTACTCAAAGGTCGTCGGTAGAGTACCTCACCCTCCCACACTTCTACGGTTGAATTGTCCTCTCTAGGACCTCCTTTACCCGTTGCCTTAGTCTTCTGTATTTTTTCCTCTCTGGGATTAAAGGTAGTTTCTCTCGGACATTCCGACACCAACTAGCAAAGGCGTTTACGGGCGCGTGTCCCCTAGTTCGCACATACTGCGTTTCTCCCTTGAGACGCTGCGTTTTCTCCTTGAAACGATGCGTTTCTCCCTTCAAAACGACGGGTCCTCTGATGCTATTAGTTCAGACGGAAATTTAACTTTTCTTTCTTGTATGCGGCGAAACAAATCTGTATGAACCAGACCATCTTCTCGGTATTAAAGTATGGTACGAGTTCTGACCTGGTGCTGACTTCCTAAGCGAAATATCATGCGTTTCTGAAAAGTGGGACGGCCAGAGTCATTTGACTTGGAAACAAAGAAAGTATTTGTTTAAAGGTAGGGATAAAACTGGTCCTTCTTTTTCCCTATAGTAGTTTATAGGAGAGGTTGTGGAACTAGTGAATTGAGACAAAAGTTGTTTTGAAGTTAGTGTTGGAAATAAAGTAAATTTAGGAAGTAAGTATTTCATTTGTAACCCGCCATTTTTAGAAGCACGGTAGCTGAAAGAAAAGAAATAGAACACATACAAAAAATACAAAAAACAATTTAACACATAAGGTACGAATGATAACAAATATCGGTAAGGCGTATCTACTTATTGGCGGGTAATTCCAAGCTGATTCTATGTATCAGTTTTCAGTCTAACCTCGTAGTAACATGAGATATACAAATTTTCAGCGAGAACTGTGGAATGGAATCAACCCCTACTACCCTCGAGAGCAGTGGGATGCATTCGACCCTATGCTCACTGCGGAGGGAGCCTTTGCAGCAGCCATGGTTTTCAGCTTCCTGAAGTTGGTCCATGTTTTCAGCGTCTCCCCGCACCTCGGACCCCTCCAGATTTCTTTGGGAAGGATGGTGATCGACATCATCAAATTCTTCTTTATTTATATGCTGGTGCTCTTCGCTTTTGGTTGCGGTAAGCTTAGCTCTGTCACACTTTAACCTTTACTCCATAAAACTAGCAACAAAAAATAGCATTGATGACTAACTCTTCGTGCCGACGAGGAATCGCTTTGCACCTAGCGAAGAACCAGGAACGTCACCACAACAAATGTCGTCGATTTGTTTACATAGCATTTGAGTCATTTTTGAGGATTGGTTTGGGTGGCGTTTCTTCTTCTTCCTTAGGGTCACCGGCGTGTTGCAGACTTAGCTATAGAGCTTTTTCTTGTTGCCAACTGATCAGCCAAAAATTGTGTGCACTTTGGCACTTTTCTCTTCCTGTCGTGCCGTATCCAACGACCTTAGAGAAGTGCTGAAAACAGACCCTCTTTCACCATTTTATTTCTCAGGTAAGCAGCCCGTCACCAGCCCACCTAATCACGATCTCCAAGTCCTTCCCCCGCCAGAGCACTGTCGATTCAATTATAGTGCGGATTTCTTGGCCAGAATCGGCGGATTTCTTGGCCAGAATGGTACTGGAAGTTCGGGAAGGAATCCTGATCGTGTGTTCAAGGTATAAGGTGTTCCTAGAACATTCTTCTACCTGTGACATGTGTGCCAATCAGCCGTATCCTTTGGATTCAATGGCACCTGTACGATAGACAGATTCTGTACGTCCAAAGAAGAACTCGCAAGGGAGGAGAGAAGAAGCAGAGCCATCTCGTGTGCGGGTGTTTCGCATGTAACCAAACATTGTGAATAGAAGGTCTACCCATTTCTAAGTTTAATTTTCCTCCAGGCATGAATCAGCTCCTCTGGTACTATGCCGAGTTAACACGACAGCAATGTTACTCTCTACCAAATGGCAAGGCTAACTGGGAGGGAGAAAGTGAGGCTTGCTACTTTTGGAGACGTTTCTCAAAGTAAGTTAAAGTGTATTTTACACTTAAATACAACCTCAAAATAAATTGTTTCTGCTGAAAATGGTTCTACTTCCTATTTTACGATAACTCGGGACTTTTCCATCTACAGCGTTCGCATAGACGATCGGTCTTAGGTTCAGCGCTACAAGCCGATTAAATTCAAATTCACTTTATTTTTCAAAAATTTCTTCGTTACGAAAAAAAATAAAAAATATACTGACACGAAAGTACATAGGCCTAGTATTATTTTACTTAATGTTCTTTGTAATTTGAAAACAATTTTGGTTTCTTGAAAATCTGATCTGTTAATAAAACAATAGTAACACAATTTCAGCGTAGTTGGGTAACTTATGACTACTTTATGAAGAACATTATTTCGCCACCCAAGTAATACAAATAGCAAACGGGTTGCGTCACAAACAGGTGACAAAAGAACAACAAAACAATGTAGTCAAACGGAATTATAATGGCGGATAAAATAAGGCTATTAATAAAATTAAGGGCTATTACGGCGTTCTTGAAAGCTCCGCTAGTTTACGCTCCGACTGTTAAAAGTCGCTTCCCTTATGCCGACGGCTAAAAGTCGCTCCACCTTTTCAAATCTATGTAGGCGCTCTACTAGTTTTGGAAATCGAAGCGAACCTTTCCTGTCCTGGAAAGCCAATCCAAGACACACTTGGAAAATGACGAAGGAAACTTGTACAGCAGGAACTTTAGAGTTATCGTATGGGAAGCAATTCCACTCCTGACACCACTTGTCAGGGATATGTGAGTGGAGCGGAATGGCTGAGCTGTTGCGAAGTCAATATAGAACAAGACCAATGGTGTCGATGGGATCCCAAAAATCTAATATTTGATTCAGACAATCGAGTCTTGTCTTCGCCAGATCCAGTCTTGGACAGGCTAATCATCAGAGAAAACCAAGTTCAGATATGCCTCTATAAGCCATATCTATTTTGACGATACTGACCGAGACTTCCTGCCGATTTCCGAACTACTAGTCCAGCGAAAAAAAAAAAATACAGAAACAAAACCAGCGTAACAAACCAGCCCTATAAACAACATCTAAAAGTTTGACTGAAAAAAAATCTGGTTACAACCGGATTCCGGAATAATTATATGTCCGGGTAAAAAACCATTGTCATATACCGACTCAGCCTCTCTTCTTACCCCTTAATCCGTCATCTAATCGAACTTTTGCTTTTAACAAATTGTCCGGGTTTGGCCGGATTCCGGGCGAACTAGTTGTCCGGCGAGAAAATGATTTTCACCATCGTGTTCGGCATGTCTTTTTACCCATAAATCAAACATTTAATCAACTTCAAATTAAACTTTTACTTTTAACCATCTTTCCGGTTTTCGCCGGATTCCGGGCGAACTACATGTCCGGGTAGAAAATTATTTTCACATAAGTATTCAGCATGTCGTCTTGCCCTAAATCGAACATCTAATCAACTCGAAATAAAACATTTAATTTTTACAAACTTTCCGGTTTCGGCCGGATTCCGGGTGAACTACTTGTCCGTCGAGAAATGGTTTTCACCATCGTCTTCAGCATGTCTTCCTACCCCTAAATCGAACATCTAATCAACTCGAAATAAAACTTTTACTTTTAACAAACTTTCCGGTTTTGGCCGGATTTCGGGCGAACTACGCGTCCGATGACGAAATGGTATTCACCACCGTGCTCAGCATGTCTTCTTACCCCATAATCGACTATCACATTAGCTGTTTCAAAATATTTTGTTTGCCCCTAAATTTGAACCCCCTCCCCCACCCCTAAATGTAGGGCTACAAAGCCCATCTACGAACTCGACTGGTCCAACGACCCAACGAATTCTCACACCAAGTTTCATAAAAATATCTCATTCCCTTCGAGAGTTATAGTGCTTACAGACGGAGAAACGGACGGACAACTTTTGCGATGTCATAGGTATCCCTCCACTTGCGTTTTGGGATCCCAAAAACAGCTAGTTATGGTCTCTGAATGCTAACATACATACCCGATGAAAAATTATTGGACTGTGTAGGTGAATGGTAGTTGTACGAAAAAGTTGCGTGTATTGATATGTAGTAAGTAATATGGAATACTTTGATTTAACATGCCTCGGACTGGGTTAATCTTCAGTAGTAGTGCCCGATGGCGTCCAATCTTGCTGCGGCAGCATCCAGTTCGCTAGTAGTAGCATGCAGTGGTAATAGTTACTACTGCATGCTACTTTTTCGCACAAGACCATAGGACTGTTTCGCGAAATTTCTTTATTGTGTACGATTAAATAGGCAATGCTTGAAGGAATGAAACTGATCTCCGGTATACATACATTTTTGAAGGGGATCACCATTTAGTCTATGTTTGTCTCCCTCACGTCATTTATCCGCATGCATCACAGACAGAAGTAGTGACATTTACTACTGCTAAAGGTTGCAACTATCGTTCAACAATTTTCTTGGGATTTTCTGGTAGCCCAAAGCATGGGGTGTGGCCGGCGTGGGTCATTTGAAGCAAAACCATGGGATTAAAGTAAAAAATAAGTTATACCATAAATTGCTTAAAGGACAAGTCGTACCTATGAAAAAACTCTTTCTACTTCAATAGTGTTTCCATTCATCCCATTTTTTCATTCGTTCCCAAGATCCTTCCCTTCATAAATGTATTGCATCTCCTCGGTTAGCAATACACTGATTATCACGCTTGCCGTGTTTGTTCTTTTCATGTGACGTATAATCATCGTTGTTTTCGAAGGAGCTTATTCTTCCGGAGACCGGTCATGCAGATTTTGCCAAGATTGTCAGTCAAAATGAGGTTCACGGAAAGAGGCTAAAAATAGCCGAAGATGTGTGTAATTTTCTGTAAGAATAGCTTAGTTGTAAAGGGGACAACTATACTTCAGGACACCTGAGCAGAAACACTATGTAGTGCAATGTGTCCTTTAAGTTCCGTACGTAAGTTCGTTAGTCCCGCCAATGTCAGGTAGGAAGTATTTGGGACATTCGAACAATTTATGCTACACGTGCTATTCTATATCTTCAGCGTCAATAGACTGAATATGTTCCTTTATTTGTTTGCTCAGTAAGCATTACAGCAAGACTACTGCTTCTGTCGTTAGCTGTATTAACAGGAGCTTAGAGCATAATAGCTACACATCAGCTTATACCGGGAGCAGGATGTGACAGGCGTGATCAAGAAAAGTAGAAATCGATCCTTTTTTCTCGTATGTTGCTCTAATCAAATCACCGCCTCCTTGGGTTGCTATAGCTGCCTTTTATAATATACCTAGCTCCTTTATGGGATCACCACCTTTCTCCATTGTTCCGTTTTATGACTACGAATTTGTAGGGCTTTTTCGTCCGTGCCGAGTTTTGCCTGTTACGCAACGCAACGTTTGCCAGGACTTTCAACGTCCGCTGACAACTCTTTCACACACAAGGAAATGAGAATCTTCTGTTTTTGACTTCAATTAGTTGCTTAGTTTTCCTACTCTTTCACCACGGCGTGTTCAGTTTTCAAAAATGTTGCGCCCAGTCGCCGCGTCGGAGAGTAGGAAGGCTGGATAGAATCGACAAGCGCTAACAAGAAAATGGCTAAATTCAGATGGAAAGTAGTGGTATTTTCGAGAAACATTTTTCTTATCCGTTTCATAGTGAAAAGATCGTTTCTAGTAAGAGTTGTGCTTTAAGCAGCTTAGTACACTATGAGGACTGTTGCTTACATTCGTTCTTCTTCTAGTCTGTTCGAGACGTCGCAGTCCCTTTTTTGGGCTAGTTTCGGCCTTGTTGACCTGATGGCGTTCGAGCTAAATGGAATTCAAGGATTCACCCGTTTCTGGGGATTGCTGATGTTCGGTTCGTATTCGACGATCAATATCATCGTCCTCCTCAACTTGCTCATTGCTATGATGTCCAATTCTTACCAGGTTATACAGGTGAGATGTTTATAGTAGCATGGATCGATCGTTACAGCAGTACACCCGCGATTTGGGCGTGTCACTGCATGGATCTTTTCCACATCTTCTTCTCCATTAAAGAATCGTGAAAATGTGTTCCTCTATATCAGTGGTTCCCAACCGGTGGTACGCGTACCCAAAGGCGTACGCGAGACCCTCGTAAGGGGTGCGTGAGGGTCCCAAATCCCTGAATTTTAAAATGTCTGCTTTTGTCAAGAAATTGGAGTTTCGGCTTACGTAGTTTCAAAGAAACAGTGCAAGTGTCTTTCTGATTCTTGACCAGTCTTCGGCCGAGAATTGAACGGACAACCTTGCAGTCTAAAGTATCTCCTTTATTTGTATATATTTTTACACATTAATCCCTTACCACTTATGACAATTGGCGTTCTGATCTTGACGGATCTTATTAGAATAGTAGAACAGTGATAACAGTAGAACCGGATGCGTTTCTAGCCAAAAGCTAGGGACTGGATCAAGGTTTTTTACCATTCTGTCGTTATTTTCATCTTCTTTATTTTCCCGAATCAATTTTTTTTTTTCGAGTGATCAACAACATTGGGGCGAGCATTGGGGGGGGAGGGGGATCTCCCCTACATATTACGTAGATGGTTTGTGACTTGTAACGTGACAAATAAACCAGAAGTATTTTCAATGGCATTTGCAGCCTCTGGATCAAGTGCCATATACCGATCGCAATTCCGTCTGTCGGTCGGTCCCACGGTCAAATCCCCGTCAAATCCCTCGTGATCGACTAAAACCAGGAAGGGAAGGGAACGCGAGAAAAGCAGGAAGGCATACTAAAATCAGGAAGGGCATACTAAAACGAGGAAGTGATGGTGAACTTTCAAAGTTGCCGACACCTCGAAGAATACTAAACAGAGGAAGGGAACGGTACGGCGAATTCCGGCGACATCCTTCCTCGTTTTAGTATGCCCTTCCTCTTTTTAGTATACCCTTCCTGGTTTTAGTATGCCTTCCTACTTTTCTCGCGTTCCCTTCCCCTTCCTGGTTTTAGTGATCCCAAATCCCTCTGCGTTCGACAAGTTTTCCTGTGGGTTGCTTTCTGTTTTTCCCGGCCATAGCTTCAACAACAAAGCCCATCAGAAACTATTTTAGCATTGCGAATTTGTAATGCAACAAAGCTTAATTCCCGGAAAGGGAATATCTCTCCCTGAACGAATGAGGCTCAACACTTCTGTTTTCATAGGAATGTTCTGACACGGAATGGAAGTTCGCACGGACCATGTTGTGGCTGAGTTATTTCGAAGAGGGGGCAACAGTCCCACCTCCTTTCAACATATTTCCTACTCCAAAGGGAATGATGCGTGCGTTGGGAATGAAGAGAGCCAGGCAATCTGGGTCTATCAAGGTAAACAACGAACTACTTAGGCCTACTTGTAAATAAGATTAAAAAACTTCCAAATCGGATATCGAGATGCATTAAGAACTTTCTCGTCTACCGACACTGTCACACACAAATCGTTAAATTGTTTGGCAGAGTGCACGAACATTCAGGTGTACCCCGACGGTACGTCTGAGCATAGTGCCTGAACTTTGGAGCACACTGATCTGGAGTAAGGGGGCAGCACTCTCATGAAAATGGACTTATAGGTATTTTACAGATTAAATATTTTCATGGGGGTTCTCCCCACTTGCCCACGGAACTGTGCTTCATGGTTCAGGCAAGTTGGCCTCCTACGTTGGGGTACATCTTAATGCTGTATCACTGTGTCAAAAAACTGAGGATTTGTCTATGTATGACTAATACAGTATGGTGTGCTGGTTGATTCTAAATTTGCCATCAGATGGGACTTGAGAGTCTTCAGACCAAAAAACACGAACTGGCTTGACGGTCGGCATTGGATGTAACTTTGTAAGCTTCGTCACGCATCTGCAGAAGGCTACGGATGGTCTTTTGGTGCACGAATCGGGTGGTAGATAACTATTCTTTGGCTCGAAGAAATACTACCTCAGTGATATGGCTCTTTGTCGACTAGTTTTGGGCTTCTGTTCCAATGGTTCAGGTTCAGGTTCTATTAATTTCAAAACACTTGATAACAATATATTTTGATCACTTCGGCCCGGAAGGGATACTAGCTCGTTAGCTCGGCGAAAGTTCTAAATCTTTAAATATGAGAATGAACGAAACGATCTGGGACGTTGGGTGAATCAGTAGTATAGGTACGACAGGTCCTTTAAGGATTACAAACATCCAGTTGCGTAAACAGCCTAGTCAGTTCAGTTTATTCCAGAATAAATCCATGATGAAAACCGAACTCCGGCACATGAAAGTAATGCGAAGCGTCGTGCGCCGTTACGTATCTTCCGTTCAAGCCAAAAACGACGAGCAACCAGTCACCGAAGATGACATTAATGAAGTGAAACAAGACATCAACTCCTTCAGATACGAACTGATCGATATCTTGAAGAAAAATGGAATGGATACGTCGTCGGCAAACGTACCGGAAGACAAAACAGGTAGTGTAATCCGGCGCAAAAAAAGAGAGGCGCGATCCCTGTTCTAATTTCCTTCTTCTTCTTCGTTAAAACTTGAGCGACAGGTCCCTCTTCCTTGTCAAATTATTCTCCTTCTTCCTTGTCAGAATTTTGACGTTCGGAGCCTTGTTTTTGAGAAACAGAATAAAGGATTTATTGAAAAAAAAAAACGAACTCTTCAGTGCCCAGAGACTAGCCCAGGGACATCCAGGGGCGCAGCTACGGTTTTGGGTTTGGAGGGGGGATATAAAGAATGTGCCGACAAAATGCGGACACATAAGCTAAATTAAGAAAATAAATTTTATCGCATTTAAAGAAGCAGTGTTTTGTTTCCAAAACAAAATTGGCTGATCTAACTCCATTTGTTTCTTCGCCTTTGTTTCTTAATTCACTTTCCACGCATCAACAAGTGCCGATGACTCCAACTCAGCAGCTATGTCTTTTTCGGTGTAGAGGAGCATGAGTGAGTAAAGTCTATCATCGCCCATGGTTGACCTCAATCGGCTTTTTACAATTTTCATCTTACTGAAGATCCGCTCACCTTCAGCTGAAATCACGGGTACGGTTTTTTCAAAAACGAAAGCTTTGTAGACTAGTGGAAGACCACGCTTCTGCTCTTTGGCCATAGAGAAGAGCTGTCCGAAGTTCCGTTTGTTAGTCTAAGTCTGCTTTAAAACTTCCTGGAAGATTTCTATTTCCGACTTCAGTGCTCCTGGTGGTATCTGCACTATTTTGCATGGTACTTTGCTGCATGAGTGCTAGGGTAGTCGTCATCAAACTCGTAAACAGAGAAGGGCTTTGCAGCTTCTTTACACTCTTCACACGCCTTTCCCATTTATCCTGAGAAATTAATCTAGCGACACGAAACGGGTGTTGCCGTGTACACCAAGACAACTGACTAATAGAAGTTAATCGGTTAATAGAAGTGCGAGACGTCGGCGCTTGTACTTTTGCCGAAACTAGTAGGGACCATCGGAGCAAGGCGTCGGCGCGCAGCCCGCAGCCAACACCGAAGTTTCTGCCGACGATCTTAAGGACTTCGGTTAATAGAAGTGCGAGACGTTGGCGCTTGGACTTTTGCCGACACTATTAGGGACCATCGGAGCAAGGCGTCTGCGCGCAGCCAACAACCGAAGTTTCCACCGACGATCTTAAGGACTTCGGTTAATAGAAGTGCGAGACGTTGGCGCTTGGACTTTTGCCGACCCTAGTAGGGACCATCGGAGCAAGGCGTCGGCGCACAGCGCGCAGCCAACAGCGAGTTTCTGCCGACAGTCTTAAGGACTTCGGTTAATAGAAGTACGAGACGTCGGCGCTTGGACTTTTGCCGACACTAGTAGGGACAATCGGAGCAAGATGTCGGCGCAAAGCGTGCAGCCAACACCGAGTTTCTGCCGACAATCTTAAGGACTTCGCTTAGTAGAAGTGCGAGACGTCGGCGCTTGGACTTTTGCCGACACTAGTAGGGACCATCGGAGCAAGGCGTTGGCGCTGCGCGCCGACGCCTTGGAACTTTTGGGGGGCGAATCTCCCGCACCCTAAGCTGCGCCCCTGGGGACATCCCCTAAAACATCAACAACAGAAAAGACTTGAACAAAAATAAAGAAAGAAAAAAAAAATATTTTACATTTACCATTTTTAACATTTTACGGAAATCCAATAAATCACTGCACGATCTTAACTCACTCGATAACCTTCCCATACCAGAGGCCCAAAATGTCAGCTTTCCGCAACGCAAACCCCATTGACGTTTTCCGCAGAGCAAACTTCATTGACGAGCAAGGCTCCGACTATGAATTCGCTCCGAATAAACTGATATTTTGAATACCTACTTCTGCAAATAGAAATTGGCAAGAGATTACGAGAAGCTGCGTATAACTCTCTGTGAACATGCTTTTGAATGAATTTGCTTGCGACATTATCGTTTGGGACTTTTTGTTAAGTTTGGCCGAATAGGCCTGAAAACCCGATCAAAATCGCTATCCGCAGATAATCAATTTCTTCGAATTAACTTATTCTTTCTGGTGTGTGGATCTCTATGTGCTTGTCCATCTATGCAATATATAGTAACTGAAAAATTAAGTAAAAATGGCAGAAACCTGTCTTAACATATCTTAACATCATCTTCCATCTTTCTCCAGCCATTACCTTCTCCGAGCTTAGCGTCTTTAACAAAGGAATTGCAGGCTTGTGTTGAGATTCAAATTCGCCGCGTCTGGGTGATATTTGGGTTGTTATGCAAGCAGCGCACATCCTGAACGCTATTACTAGAGCCCCGAGGGGAAAAAAATACAAAGTCCCAGAACTGAGTCAAATAATTCAACGTATTGATATGTCAGATGTAACAAGACCAAAGGTCCCAATGGGATCCCACAATTAAATATTTGACGCTTTTCGCTGTATCCAGTCTTGGACATTTTTACCTTTTACAATTCAGAAACAGACCCCAAATAACTAATCATCTAAGAAAAACAAGTTCAGATATGGATTCAGCATTTGTGTTCAGCCCTTTAAGTCATATCCATTTTGACGGAAGTAACTCTTTTCCTTAGGCTGGAACGGGAATAGTAACTAATAGTCACCGTTGGTAGGGGGTGGAACACGCTCCATAAGGGCAGCTCTCCGTAGTGAATAGACTTGACACTACAAGATAAGCAACAGATGGCACGTTGATCGCTTAAATATATAGAGGAACATTCGAACTATAGAACTACTAGCAAGGGCCCATGATTGCTGTTAATAATGGTTGGGGGCTTCCTGATTTGAGTGAACGTAGCAGCGGCGTCAGAACGGAGGAGTGTGACTGGGGGGGGGGGGGGTCCCAACAAACCAAATGAAGGTCTAGCAGTGCGTCCGATAAAATCAGTAAGGCTACTTAAGGGCACCTAAGCTGAGCTGACAAACAGCTTGGATATCGGCCGTTAAAACGCCTCGAGCGTTTAAGACCTTAAAAAATTGCATTCCCAGTCACACATTTCAAGCTGGTCAGATTGGCACAAAGGAAACCTGCTCTAGTCGCTTGATTTGTAAGCTGGGTATAATAAATGAATACAGAGTAATTAAGTATGAAAGTATTTTGCTTAAAAAAATCCTAACTCTGTTGATTGAAATGACGTTAAATGTCGACGTCACGAACAACTGACTAACATAGCCAAGTTGTTCATCTTGAGTTGGCTGTACCATTATCTCGCTGAGGAATCCGATTTTCACATAACTGTTCACCATGCCTTCTTTTATCCATAAATCAACCTCAAATACAACTTTTACTTTTAACAAACTCCCCCGTTTGGGCGGAATTCCGGGCGAACTACTTGTCCGGAAACAAAAGTAAGCTATAAAATGAATTCCCCGTATCTCCTTACCCCTATATCCAACATCTAATCAACTTCAAATAAAAATTTAACTTATAACAAATGTTGCGGTTTCAGCCGGATTCCGGACGAACTATATGTCCGGCTAAAAAATGATTGTCATAAACGAATTCAGCATCTGTTCTAGCTCCATCTAATCAACTACTAATGCAACTTTTCCTTTTAACAAATTTTCCTGTTTGGGCTGGATTCCGACCTAACTATTTGTCCGAGTACCCAATAACTTTCACATAAATATTCAGCATGTCTTCTTACCCCTTAATCGACTATCTCATTAGCAACTCAAAAATATTTTGATTCTTCCTTAATTTAAACTCCCTCCCCCACCCCTAAATGTAGGACTACAAAGCCCATCTATGAACTCGACCTTTCCCTTGACCAAAACGATCTCCCACCAAGTTTCATCAAAATATCTCATTCTCTTCTAGAGTTATCGTGCTTACAGACGGACGCACAGACGGACAGCTTTTACAATGTCATAGGTATCCCTCCACTTACGTTTTGGGATCCGAAAATAAGCTGGCTTTCCAGTTAGACTTTAAAGACCATTTAAGTAACATACACACAAAGTTCGATATTCGCATTTTGGGCTTATCACATGCATGCTCCGGTCCGAAAATTTCATTACGATGCGAGTAGAAAATTTTCTACTTTTTATCGGAGCGAATTTGAAACGAGAGCGAAAATTGTCTTCTGCATCCAGAATTATTATAGCCAGGCCTAAGACACAAATGGAAATCCTGGCGTGTCCACCATTCCACCCGTCAATAACAACTTCTGGTATTATTATTACAATTTTTGTTTAATATATATTGCATTTACTTTTTTATTTGCATTTATATATTTTAGCTGTGGGCAAGAAAGGCCGAGTCCGTGAGCGGCGTCTTATGAAGAACTTCCAAATCGGTTTGGTCGAAGACATCATCAATGACGTCATCACGAAGGAGAGTAAATCTAAGGACATTTTTGGCAAAATCGCGAAAGCCATTGGATCGCGAAATAGCAGCAAAAGTCGAACAGACTGGAACGCAAAATCGCGACGGATGTCGAAGAAACGCAACCCGATTGGTAGAAGTGAGACGAGCCTTCGTCGTGCTTCGCAGTTGTCTATTAGACGTAGGGTAAGTATCTTTTCCCGACCAACCACTGGACGGTCTACCACAAATCCCTTCTTTTTGGGTACCCGATGCCAAACGCCGGTTATCCTATACCAATGCTGGGCACTCTACCCTAACATATTGATGATCTGAGCGACATTCAGTAAACAAGACCAAAGGTTTCGATGGGATCCCAAAAATTCAATATCTGACCCAGACAACCGGGTCTTGTCTTAGCCAGATCCAGTCTTCGCCAGACTCTTTGAACCCTTTTACTATTAAAATTCAGAAACACATTAAGGTCAAATAGCTAATCATCTGAGAAAACCAAGTTCAGATATGGATTCAGCATGTGTGTTTACCCCTTTAAGTCATATCTATTTTCACAAAAACTTCCTGCCACTTCTGCCAATTTCCCGGTTTCGGCCGAACTCCGGAACTACTTGTCTGGTGAAAAAAGAAAGCTCAAAAACGAAGTCAGGGTATCTTCTTCCCCAATAATTAACATCTAATCAACTTCAAATAAAAATTTAACTTATAACAAATTTTCCGACTCCAGCCAGATTCCGGTCGAACTATATGAATACGAATATGAATAAATTTAATAGCCAATTGGCCGTACAAAATACATGAGTTACAATACACTTTACATCACTCAATACTTATCTTTATTTAACTAATACTCTCTTTAAGAATTGGCATATTTTAAGTATCTTAGCTTTATTTTTTGTTTCAAGAATATCGGGGAACTTGATAGTATACCCATTAAGAAAGTGTCTCCTGAGGTCTGAGAGTTGCTCGCATTCAACCAGAAAATAGCCCTCTTCCTCTGTATTAAAACACAGGGGGCATTGTCGCTTACTATTTGGGATCTTAAAATCCCAATTACATGGCAGGCAGTTCGCTCGTAGCTGAAACCACAGGCGCAGGCTCTCCGCCGGTAGGTATAGCTTGAAGTAAAATTCCATTCCGAAAATCTGCTTAACTTCTTTGTAGTATTTTACTGTATCTGAATTTTGTGTTCGTTCGTACCAAGCCTGAACCTCTTGTCCTTCTAACACTCTTGTGAATTCACGTATGAAGCTGCCCTCTTCCTTCATTCCATATGTACGAAAGACCTGCATTATCTAAAAGTTTTTTAACTTGGAGCGGCCATGAATTTCGCTTTTTCGTCGATAGTGCCTCCAGGTAAGCTTGCTTAAGCAGTCTCTTCTCTGGTAAAGATATAACTTTTGCCCAGAACCTTATTATTTGGGTTAATCTATGTTTCCTTAGGGAAAAAAGTCCCAGATCCTCTTTTACTGCCTGGCTGTGGGTCGTCTGGTGTAAACCAGTAAGTCTCTTGAAATACTGAAGCTGTATTGTCTCTAGTTGGGGGGCAGTTTCAAATCCCCAAGCTCTGCACCGTAGTGAATTGTTGGCGTCAGTTTCGACATGAAAATTTGTTTATGAATTTTTATGTGCTTAATTCTTGATAGCGTCCTGTTACGAAGCATTGCGCTTGTCACTCCTCTTCCCCTATTTTCCATCTCTTTTACATGGTATTTCCATCCTCCTACTTCTGAAAAAATTATCCCCAGATATTTAAAGCTAGGCTTTGTAGACACTTGCTCCTGTCTATAATAAAATTTTTGCGGTTCTGTCTCATTACTTTCTTTCTTGCCGAATATCACAACTACAGTTTTCTTAACATTTAGCTTTAGCTTCTTTTTCTCCAAATATTCTGATAGGATATCCAACAGGGTTTGAAGCTCTTGTGGTGACTTTGCTATTAATGCTGCGTCGTCAGCAAACAGCAGTAGTGATATAACTAAGTTTCCGAGTCGCAAGGTTGGTGCCCAACGCTTTTCGAAAAACTCCTTCATATCATTTATAAAAATGCAGAATAATCTTGGAGAGAGCGCGCTTCCTTGCTTCAGCCCGCTATTCCAATCAAACGGGCGGGAAAGTCCCTTGTGAAATATTTTTACTACTGCTTTAGATCCAATATACATTCCAGAGATAAGTCTAAAAAAAGAAGACCAAAGGTGTCGATGGGATCCCAAAAATCTAAGATTTGATCCAGACAATTCGGTCTTGTCTTCGCCAGGCTAATCATCAGAGAAAACCGAGTTCAGATATTCTATCTACCTATCTATACCTCTATAAGCCATATCTATTTTGACGATATTGACCGAAACTTCCTGCTTTACTACTGCCAAATTTGCGGTTTCACCCCTTCTTACCCCTAAATATATCATCTAATCAAACTACTAGTCCAGCAAAAAAAGAAAAATTCAGAAACGAAGCCGGCGTATCTCCTTATCCCTATAAAGAAATCTAATCAACTTTAAATAAAATTTTGACTTTAAAAAAATGCGGGTACAACCGGATTCCGGACTAATTATATGTCCGGGTAAAAAATGATCATTATATACAGACTCAGCGTCTCTTCTTACCCCTAAATATATCATCTAATCAACTTCAGATAAAGCTTTTACTTTTAACATATTTTCCGGTTTTGGCCGGATTACAGGCGAACTGGTTGTCCGGCGAGATAATGGTTTTCACCATCGGGTTCAGCATGTCTTCTTAACCATAAATCAAACATTTAATCAACTTCAAATGCAACTGTTACTTTTAACCAACTTTCCGGTTTTGGCCGGATTCCCGACGAACTGCTTGTCCGGCCACAAAATGATTTCCACCATCATGCTCAGCATGTGTTCTTACCCCTAAATCAAACATTTAATCAACTTCAAATGAAACTTTTACTTTTAACCACCTTTCCGGTTTTTGCCGGATTCCGGACGAACTACTCGTCCAGCGAGAAAAAGGTTTTCACCATCGTGCTCAGCATGTCTTCTTACCCCTAAATCAAACATCTAATCAACTTCAAATGAAACTTTTACTTTTATCAAACTCTCCGGTTTTTTGCCAGATTCCGGACGAACTACTTGTCCGGCGAGAAAATGATTGTCACCATCGTGCTCAGCATGTCTTCTTACCCCATAATCGACTATCACATTAGCTGTTTAAAAATATTTTGTTTGTCCCTTAAATTGAACCCCCTCCCCCACCCCCAAATATAGGGCTACAGAGCCCATCTACGAACTCGACCTTACCCTTGACCCAAACAATCCTCATACCAAGTTTCATCAAAATATCTCATTCCCTTCGAGAGTTATCGTGCTTACAGACGGACGGACGGACGGACAACTTTTGCGATGTCATAGGTATCCCTCCACTTACGTTTTGGGATCCCAAAACGAGGTAACCCTATTTTTATCATTTCTACGCACAGCAGCGCTCTATCCACTTTATCAAATGCCTTTTCAAAATCTATGAAAGCAATGTAAAGTTTATCTTTTCCTTTCCCATATTTCTCAATTAAAGTCTTCAATATAAATGCACGATCTATTGACTTATAACCTTCCCGGAAACCTCCTTGTTCTTCCTTCATAATGTCATTACTTTCCAACCATCGAGCCAGCCAGCCGGGTAAAAAATGATTGTCAAACACGGATTCAGCATCTCTTCTTACCCCTAAACTAACAAATAAAACTTTAACTTTAACAATTTTCCAGTTTTGGCCGGATTCCGGGCGAACTACATGTCCGGGTAGAAAATTGTTTTCACATAAGTGTTCGGCATGTCTTCTTGACCTGAGTCGAACATCCAATCAACTCCAAATAAAACTTTTAATTTTAACAAACTTTCCGGTTTGGGCCGGATTCCGGGCGAACTACTTGTCCGTCGAGAAATGGTTTTCACCACTGTGTTTCCGGTTGTTAAATTAGGTTACATTAGGAGTATCTCCCTCTAATCGTTTATGCTTTAACTGTTATACGAAACCGAGTATCTAATATACGTGTAGCGTGTACCCGAGCGGTTGGTACATATTAGGCTATACCGGTACTCTGATCTTAATCCTCGAAGGGTTGGTTCGTAACTGTGGAGGGGGAAGTTCGGACGGTGGGTCCTAGGTCCTAGACCCAATACACAGTGGTTAGAAAACACACTTACTTTTAATATTGAAGTTCTGCATACATCGAATACATCTGTTAATCGAACGATCACTACTGTCTTGAGACTAGCTTAAGACTGCCTTTACATACAATTTCATTGCTCCTTTTATACTAGCTTTTTGGGATCCCAAAACGTAAGTGGAGGGATACCTATGACATCGAAAAGTTGTCCGTCTGTAAGCACGATAACTCTCGAAGGGAATGAGATATTTTGATGAAACTTGGTGTGAGGATTCGCTGGGTCGTCGGACCAGTCAGGTTCGTAGATGGGCTTTGTAGCCCTACATTTAGGGGTGGGGGATGGGTTTCAAATTAAGGGGCAAACAAAATATTTTGAAACAGCTAATGTGATAGTCGATTATGGGGTAAGAAGACATGCTGAACACGATGGTGAAAACCATTTTGTCATCGAAAATTTCGTCGTCCCCACCTCTAAATGTATGGCTACAAAGTCCATCTACGAACTTGACTTGTCCGATGACCCAACGAATCCCGAGACCAAGTTTCATGAAGATATCTCATTCCCTTCGAGAGTTGTCGTGCTTACAGACGGACGGACGGACAACTTTTGCGATGTCATAGGTATAGGTATATGTCATAGGTCATAGGTATATGTCATAGGTCACTTAAGTTTTGTGATAAAAAAAAAAACATTCAGAATTATTTGTTAATGTGTTGGGTCAGGGTATTTCAGGCTTTTGCAAATTGTGGTTACACCCAGCGTTTCGCATACCATATCAGACAAGACCAAAGTTGTCGATGGGATCCCAACAAATATTTGATTCAGACAATCGAGTCTTTTCTTCGCCAGATCCAGTCTTGGACAGGCTAATCATCAGAGAAAACCAAGTTCAGATATACCTCTATAAGCCATATCTATTTTGACGATACTGACCGAGACTTCCTGCCGATTTCCGAGCGAACTACTAGTCCAGCAAAACAAAAAAATACAGAAACAAAACCAGCGTATCTCCTTATCCCTATAAAGAACATCTAATCAACTTTGAATAAAAGTTTGACTTAAAAAAAAATCCGGTTACAACCGGATTCCGGAATAATCATATGTCCGGGTAAAAAACCGACTCAGCCTCTCTTCTTACCCCTTAATCTGTCATCTAATCGAACTTTTGCTTTTAACAAATTTTCCGGTTTTGGCCGGATTCCGGGCGAACTAGTTGTCCAGCGAGAAAATGATTTTCACCATCGCGTTCGGCATGTCTTTTTACCCATAAATCAAACATTTAATCAACTTCAGATTAAACTTTTACTTTTGAGCAACTTTCCAGTTTTCGCCGGATTCCGGGCGAACTACATGTCCGGGTAGAAATTGTTTTCGCATAAGTGTTCAACATGTCTTCTTGCCTCAAATCGAACATCTAATCAACTCGAAATAAAACTTCTAATTTTAACAAACTTTCCGGTTTCGGCCGGACTCCGGGCGAACTACTTGTCCATAGAGAAAATGGTTTTCACCATCGTCTTCAGCATGTCTTCCTACTCCTAAATCAATCATCTAATCAACTACTCGTCCGATGACAAAATAGTTTTCACCATCGTGCTCAGCATGTCTTCTTACCCCATAATCGACTATCACATTAGCTGTTTCAAAATATTTTGTTTGCCCCTTAATTTGAACCCCCTCCCCCACCCCTAAATGTAGGGCTACAAAGCCCATCTACGACCTTGACTGGTCCGACGACCTAACGAATCCTCACACCAAGTTTCATCAAAATATCTCATTCCCTTCGAGAGTTATCGTGCTTACAGACGGACGGACAGACAGACGGACGGACAACTTTTGCGATGTCATAGGTATCTGTTATGGAGACATCCCATAGCACTTTGCTCTGCAATAGTCCTCCTAGTTATTCCCTCCATCTATCGCCTACTTTTCTATATATCTCTTCGGTTTCCATCACCATCATTAATTTCCCGGCATCGTGACAATAGGTCACTCGGTCTTTATCCTAGCTTCAGTTAGCTGCTCGCTAATCCGAGGTCAGGCTTTGATCCATTTCATTCTAAGTATTTTGGCTGCGTAATGAATCGGCAGCCAAAAGTAGTTCTCTTTCATCCTTGGTCGGAGTAAGACCTCCGTTACTCTGTATTATAATTTATGGTAAGGACCAGTTTACATATTTAGTTAGGGACCCATTAGTGCTATATTATATGTGTCACACTCTTGTCCACGATTTACATGAGATAAATTAACTATAGACGTTATGGTCCATCTCGGCTAGTAGGCCTCGGGCTTGACTGGAGATGTGAATTCCAGCTTCGCTAGGATGTGTGAACCAGCTTGATTAGGGATTTCTGGATTGACTGCGGCTGAGCTATAGAATTCCCTGAGACTTTCCCTTGTCTCTTTTGTCCGGTTTCCTGACTGGTCCTGGGGCTAGTGGGCACCTACGGTGTCAGAATGTCTTCAGCCCACACCCCAGGAGCCTTATCTTCATTAAACCTCGCCTCCACTCGTCCATCTTCTTAACAATGGTATCAGAAGTGGGAAGTTTATTTCTGTAAGCCCTTATTTTCTCATAATAAGGAGGACCCACGTCCAAATTTTTTGTTCGTAGTCACGACAATTAAATTTTTTTTCCACCCACCCGCCCTACCCTTTAATTTAGCAAAATAAAAATAACTCCCTTATTTATTTTATTACATTTTTTTTTATGGTTCAGCTCGGTCAGTCCAGTACAAAAAAAGTAGGTTTAGGTTTTTCCATTTTTGATCTTTGATATTTCCGTCGGCTTTCTTCACATATGAAAATTAATTTATGTCGGGTTTATCCTTTTGTTTTTGTTTTCCCTTGTATAGTTTTTTGGATTTTTTCGGTCGCCATGTGAGTGTGTGTCGCGCCACTGACTGTGAATTTTCCTTCCTTCTTTCCTCCCACTTTTTTTTTAAAGAATATTGCAGTCTACATGTGAGTGTATTTTGCGCCACTGACCGCGAATTTTCTTTTCTCCTGCCCTCTTCCCCTTTCAGGAATTTTGCAGTCTACATGTGAGTGTGTGTCGCGCCACCGACTGTGAAATTTCTTTCCCCCTTTTCCTCCCGCATTTTCAGGAATTTTCTGTCGTCAAGTGAGTGTTTTTCGCGCCACAGACTGCAAATCCTGTTAATCGTCATCGCATCGGCAAAATAATTTATTCTCCGGGGTACATCATTGCGTCATTTCGCCGTGTCTATTTTATATCAGTGCTCTCAACACTGACAATGCGTGCTTGCGGTACCATTAATAAATTAGCATTCGCGTATGATTTCATATTTCACGTACCTGGAAACGTAATTTTGCATGCGATTATTCCATGACGATTATTCTGTTTAGTTCCCCGACATAAAATTTTCTTTTCGTGAAAGCTATGGTTATTCGGAATAAGATCAACCTTTCTCGCCTTTCGTTTTCGACGTTGTCTATATGGCACTATTTTCAAGCCCTATGGAGTGATTCAGGGACGTCGTATTTTTATTTGTGGCATTTTTTCGGCTTATCCTTAATATTTCATATTCCCCTATCGGCCAGTTTATTTTTTTGTTTGGTGGTGATCTGTTTGTATATTTTTCTTGCGGAGATAGATACTCTCTCAAGAATGTACATCGCACTTCATTCGTGACATTTTCGTGGAATTTCGACTGGTTTCGGTCTAAATGTGTGTAGTAATTTGCCACATAGACGTTGTGTGCGTTTCGCCAGTCGTTCCCTCTGTCATCCCTCCCCCACCACCACATTTTTTTGTCAGGTTTTCTTGCGTTTCGATCGCCATCTAGCGTATGTGTGTTTATTCGCCATCCGGATGCGGCGATTTCGCATGAAGCCTCTGGCCTATTTTCTTTTGATAATAAATTTAAGGTTAATGCCATTAATTCATGCCACATATTTTTTTTCCCTCATGAAGTAAAAACATTGGTTAGATATCAAGTTGGTTCCGCGTCTTAGTTTAGTCTGAGTTTACACGTCCAGTCGAGCTTGTTCCCATTGTCTTTGTAAACCATATATTTTTGTAAGCGTTATTTTCACATTTTTCGATATTTTTTTTTGTCAGAACTTTCTCTCATGAATTTTTGAGCGAATATTTTTGGTGTTTTTGGCAATTTGGATTGGTTTTTGTTATTGCGGACATTCATACCCTTGATTATTCTGGTCTCGTTTTTTTCTCGGAAATGGAAAACTTTTTTGATCCTTCTCGTTTCCCTGCCCCTCGACCCCAGACATCGCGACCCCTCGCATCTCGGTTATTTTTTGAAGATGAATGTTCGCAACAATTTGACAATCCTCCGGCAGAACCTTTGTCTCGGTGGTCTCAGTGTATGCCTGATTACCGACTACAAGTACCGCAATATCCCGCCTACCAATACCCGGCCCATCGAGCTGATTTTCACCAACCACAAGAATACCATGACCACTTTTATGCACAACAAGTCCCCACCCACCCAACCAACATGTATTTACCCCAAACATCCTTTTACGGTCCCCAACAATATTCCCAACAGTTTATTCATACCCGACCGTCTCCTCCTCAACCATCATTTGATACGATGCCCAACTGTCGTCCCTATGCCCCTGCCATAAACCCGAACCCAGCGCCACCCCAGCCGGCTCACCAAGACTTAATTGTTTTCAACGATCCACCGGCTCGGGAAGAAAACCCAGAAGTCACTCTAGCTCGGCTACGGCTTAAGCTAGAGATAGCCAAAGAAATCCCTACTTTCAACGGGGAAACAAGCGCGGCATCCTGGCTTGAGCAAGCACGACACAAATTTTCTTTTTGTGGAGTTGTTGCATGGCCAGAGCAGTTCGCAATCCTTTCTTCTCGGCTGGTTTCACCGTTGACCAGTTGGGTTGAAAGTTTGGACGCTCTACAGAAAGTTTCATGGGCAGCATTCGAAGCTTCCCTCCAGCTCCGCTGTCGGGGCAGGGAGGAGGAGTTTCGTCTGGCTGAGGAACGAGTGATTTATCAGCCGGAAAGCATGACGCCTGACCTTTATGGTCAGTTGATTCAAAAGTCTTTGGATTTGCGTTACTCTTATACTCCGGCTGACAGGACGAAGAGTGAGGTTCTTAGGGTCTACTTGACCGAATTCATCAGAGGCCTCCCCGTCCCTTACTATGATGAGGTAAAAAGAAGGAGCCTGACTAGTCTGCCACAGGCAATAGAGGTTTTGCGACAGGTTAGGGCTGACCGCTCAGCCAGGGATTACCATGAGGCGGCACTTTCCCAGTCACGATCGATTTATACCGTCAAAGCCGACACTGTAACTACTCTTCCCGGAAATGAAAGACCTGCCGCGCCTACATCTTCGAGGTCCTTTGGAGACCAGCCAATTTGTGATTTTTGCTTGCGTGTCGGTCACGAAGAAAAATGGTGCCCGGACAAAGCCCGCGGTTTTCGCCCTTTTAACCAGGGAAACGTGCAAGGTCCGCGCTACTTTGGGGCTCCGCGACGGACCGGTCCTTCTACCCCACACCAATACCGGTTCCAGAACCCGCGCCACAATGTCCCTCATTCGCCCAGCCTAATGAGAGGCCCGAACAGGTCGCAAAACCCTCGTTTAGGCTAGAGCACTCTCCTCCTGAGTCTTGTTTAGTTTGCACGGTACAGGGCAGTTCAAATCTGTCTTTTGTAAATTTGTGTTTTGGGACTTACCGTGTCAAGACTTTGTACGATACCGGTGCCGAGTGCAACCTCATGTCTGAGGATACTGCTGCGAATATTCAGAGCTGCATCATTGACCGATCGAAAACATGCATTTCAGCGTCTACATTGTGTGGTCCGCTTACAGTCACCTCCGAGGTTACTGTACAATTTTCTTTATTAGGTCGAACGTTTGTGGAGAAATTTTTGGTGATCCCTAGGCTATGTTTCGGTGCTTTGGTCGGCCGGCCGTTCATTCGGTCCGCAGGATTGATGTTAGACCCAACCACCGATATTTTCTCCCTCAAATTCCCTGGTCAGTCCCAGCCTTCGACAAGGGAACCTAGAGTTTGTAGTATAGGTATCGGAGAAAAATTAGTCCCGTCGAAGTGCGCTTACCGCATAAGACCGCATTATGCAAGACCCATTAGTTGCAGTGTTTTAGGCCTACCCACGGGTACGAAAAACATATTGATTGAGGGCAATGAAGCTTTACAAGCCCGAAATATTATGGTTCTTCCACAGTTGGTCCCTATTTCCCCAGGTGGTACTGTCGTATTTATCGCAGAGAACCATTCTCTGACGAAAGTACGAGTACGGAAAGGTGACCTATCCCTCCTCTCGATTGACCCCCTCCCCTCCGATGCAACCGCTTCTGATCTGGTTAACGACCTGGTCGAACCATTGTTCGAGTCAATGGTAAACTCTGTAAAAATCGGATGGAGCGACATTTCGAGGGATGATTACCTGAAAAATTTTCCACTTGATCACATTCCCCCCACTTATAAGACTGAAATGGAAGACATATTGTGGGAATTCCGGACCATTTTTGCCAGGTCTGATGATGATTTGGGCGACTGTACTGTTGTCACCCATCGCATCGAGACCGGTGACCACCCCCCATCCGCCAACGCCCCTACCGAGTACCTATCCAACTGCAAAGTGAACTGAAAACACGAGTTGAAGCCATGCTCCGACAGGGTGTTTTAGAAGAGAGTTGCAGCCCCTGGGCTTCACCAGTATCTCTAGTTAAGAAAAAGGATGGTTCATATCGGCTTGTGAACGATTACCGGCGTTTGAACAAAATAACTAAGTTTGATAGTTATTCCCTTCCACGTATCGATGACATCCTTGACAGAATGCATGGCTTCACGGTTTTTTCAAAGATGGATCTCGTACAAGGTTTCCTCCAAACCAGCGTCCACCCTCCACATCGCGAGAAAACTGCCATTAATACTCCCTTCGGTCTATACCAATATCGCCGCATGGGTTTCGGTCTCTCTAATGCCCCAGCCACTTGCGAGCGGATGATAGAAATTGTTCTTCGTGATATTTTGGGGTTAAATACGTTTGCCATGTTGGATGATACGGGCGTGGGCACCAAAGACCACCCTGAGCATTTTTCTGTCCTTCGAGAAGTTTTTACCCGGTTCCGTGACCACAACCTAAAGCTCAAACCCTCCAAATGTGAATTTTGCGTCCCCAAGCTTACCTTTTTAGGCCACGTGATCTCTGCGGACGGTATCCAGCCGGATCCGGACAAACTTTCTGCGGTTAAAAACCTCCGTTATCCCCAAAATATTGCGGAATTGAGGTCCAGCTTAGCATTGCTAAGCTATTTTCGCAAATTTGTTGACGGGTTTGCAAAGATTGCAAAACCTCTTTCTGATTTGACACGTAAGGGTCGGGCCTTTGAATTTTCTGAACCCCAGATCACGGCCTTTGAGACACTGCGAAGCAGTTTACTTTCAGAGCCTATCCTCTCGTATCCCGATTTTGAGGGATCCGAATTCATTCTCACATGTGACAGTTCCGGTTTTGCCATAGGCGCTTGTCTTTCTCAGGTCCAGAATGGGCAAGAGAGAGCCATAGCATATGCCAGTCGCGTTCTTTCCCCAGTCGAAGAAAGATATTCCACGACCAAAAGGGAAGCTGTAGCCCTTTGGGAGTTTGTGAAGAAGTATAGACACTACTTAGTGTCTAAACCCTTTCTGGTCCGAACGGACCATCAGCCCTTGAAAGCCTTGCCTTTCATGGACTGCCCTAACGGAAAATTGGCTAGGATTTGCCTGGAGCTTCAGGAGTACACTTTTCGTGTCGATTACATGCCAGGCAAGGAAATGTTCGTAGATGCGTTATCCCGCCTGGTAGAAGCTCCAGTAGGCGAGAAAACTGACCCCCAACCCTTGGTGAATGTTGTTCAGCTATCTGAACTTCCCCAAGAGATAGGTTTAGATGGAATTCGAAGGGCACAGTCTGGTGATATATTCTGTAAAGGAATGGTTCAGCGTTTAGCAGGCACAGCAGAGCTCCCTCCCGATTACTCTATACTTGAAAGAAGTGTCGAGTCCTTTTGTGTTGAAGATGAAATTTTGTGTTTTATTTTTTCACCTTCTGCTACGTACCGTGACATGGTTCACGTCGTGCCTGTTATCCCAGACAGTCTTGTGCCCCAGGTCTTGGAACATTTTCATGCCTTTTCTGGACATTTTGGTCTTTCCAAAATGCTCCACAAAATGAGATTTTCCGTGTGGTTCCCCAACATGTACACTAGGGCCCGACATCACGTTTCAGTATGTGTCGACTGTCTGAAACGTAAGGTCCCCAATAGGACTCCCATAGCCCCGCTAGGTATAATCCCGGTTCCATCTGGCCCTATGGAGCTTGTCTCCATCGATATTGTTGGCCCCCTCCCAAGAAGCCGTAATGACAATTCCGTTATTTTGACAGTTTGCTGTCATTTCACAAAATTCATGTTCGGCATTCCCCTCCCAAACCAACAAACTCATGTTGTCGCCCGGGCTTTAATCGAAAAAGTATTTCTCCCTCATGGTTTTCCGAGCCAGATTTTAACAGATCGAGGCTCTAATTTCACATCAAAAATGTTTGAAGAAATTATGAAAGTCATGAGCATGCACCACCTCACCACTACTTCTTTCCGTCCAAATTGCAACGGTCAGGTCGAGAGAATGCACCGGACTGTGAAAGACATTCTTTCCCAGTACCTCTCCCCCAGTCGAGATGACTGGGACGAACACTTGCCGTTTGCGATATTTTGGTTGAATACCGCACATAACGTGTCTACTAAGGAGACCCCGTTTTATGCTATGTTTTTGCGTGATCCCATGCCTTCCCTTTTCGATGTGGCACCACGTCGCCTGTTTTATGATTCTATGGAGAACTACAAATCTGAGATCCTAAACAGAATGAAAATAGCACATGACCAGATTTCTGCCAATATTCATGTTTCAAAACATAAGCAGAAATCCCAGTACGATAAAGATTGCGAAAAATTCACCCCACATAGGCCTGGTGATATTGTTTTTCTCAAAGTCCCCCCTGCCCCTGGTATAGGTTCAAAACTTCGTAAAGAGCGCGCAGATGGACCATACCGCGTTATTCGCGTTATGAATGAAGGCCGGAATTATGAGATCCAAAAGTTCGGATCAAAGACGCAGGTCGTCCATTTTGACCGTTTGGAGGGATCTAGGTTAAGATCCCCATGGGTATTAGAACCCAAGGTTGAATCGACAAATTTGCCTGCCGTGCTGGCTAGTGAACGCCAGGTTTTACCCCCAATCGCAACGATTACGGAGCAATCTGCTCCATGTTCAGTACCGTTGGACTTGGCAGCGCTGTGTAACGCGCCTCTACTTCTGCCGCAAACACCAAGGGCCTCGAATTATTGCCACCTCGACAACCCTATCCCAGAATCTTTCTTACTACGACCAAAGGCAGAAGCACCAATGTGCCCTCGTGCGCCGCCACATTTTGACAGTGAGTCAAATCTTCTCGAGACAACTGTCTTTTGCGAGGCGCCGGTGTTAAGGCCCGCCTCAATAACCCCTACCACTCGCCCTCCCCAGAACAGCACTTTCCTTTCTTATTCCCCTTACCAAATCAAGTATACCGAGCAAGCTGATACTATGAGAAGCGATTGGCCCCGGCCATTAACGCCGGAGTGTCCCTCCGAGCAGGCATCTTTTCTCTTGCAGGTGTCGTCGCCGCTGGTGGACCCTCGCCAGTCGCTGCCCCGTGCCGTTTCTTCTAATAACCTCAGTTCAGATAGTCAAATCTCAAGTCCGTCACTGTCCCTTGTGACTAACGATTTTGAGTTTATCAATGCTTCGAATACTACTTACGCAAGCTTGCCGGACCGACTCTCAGTCCCGGTACAGCACTCATTTTCAAATTCAACTCCTAGCACACCTAAAATATCAGAAAGCAAATTCAGAAATTTCAAGTTCAACCCAAACCAGTCGGACCTCTATCAGCTAACTTTTAATTCAGAGCCATCCGAATCTAGTTCAAATTCTCTATCTGAAATCTCCGACGAAATTTTCTGTCACGACTTTTCCGCACGGCACGCAGGTAGCGACAGAAGAAGCAACGGCGTTGAGGTCCCAGCGTCTCCGAGCGTCACAGCGCCACCGATGGGACAACTCACATCGCCAACGCCGCCAACGGAGCCCGTAACGCCGTCGACGCCCCCGACAGTCATCATCACGCCACCAACGCCACCAACCTTGTACGTCACGCCACCGACGCCGCCAACCTTGCACGTCACTACGCCACCTATGACACGCACGCCTTGCCATCCGTATCCGCCCTCCTCACCCGGCGCTCCAGACGCTCATTCTCCTGTCTCCCCTCCACGGGTCGAGCTTACCCTTCCCCTCCGGAAATCCAACCGCCTGCAGAGACCACCAGATCGGTACCAGTCCGCCGACTTCCGTACCGCATCACGGTCCCGCTCACACGATGGGCCACGACCTAAAGCCACCAAACCAACTTACCCGCAACAATCAACTAAGAAAGGAAGAACCTACTCTACTACGTATCCTCACTCCAGCGATACAAGCTCGTAGAGTCGTAAGTCATCAGCAGCGCCATCTACACGAACAACCAACAACTATTCCACCATCAACTCAACCCCCATCACTAGTCAAATCCTCCAAATCCACCTCCATCAATCCGTATCACCTGGACTGGACACCACGACAGCCAAGTGGAAATGTAAATATTTAGGTAGGAGTGTTAGGTCCGCGTTTTCCCGCTCGCAAGTGCGGCTATAAATATTTCCGGTTAGGTATATATATGTTCGTCCCCCCCCCCTTCATAGTTTAATTGTGTAGGCCCTCTTTAAAGTCGCTTTTGTACATATGTTGATTTCGGTTTCGCTTCGCTAGTCCTTGCGATAACTGCACTGTTCCTTTAAGCATTGCTTTTTCTGCTTCCGCGCTTTTCATGCAGTTCCTTCAACTTTTCGGTCGATCTAACTGAAGCCGTTTGTCGGCCACCGCTAGCTTTTGTTTTCCGCGCTTTATTGCCTTAGGTTTATGCACATAATGTATATATTATCAAAAATCATATTGACGCCGTGTGTTCGGCCATCATTCTTAAAAATGCTTTGCGCCTGTCTTTTGCGCTTTCATTACTTGCGTGCCCTTACCTTTAGTGCTTTATTTTGCGGCTTAGAGTGCGTAGGACCTCCCCCATTTCTACTTCAAGTTTTTTTTGCATCAAGGTCTTACCTTAGGTCGTTGCGACAGCTAACTGGAGTAATTTTTAAAATTGCGGCCTTTCTTTTTCCCTTTCCTCCCAAATTCCTCCTAGTTTTCCCTTTTCCATTTTCTATTTTTAACAAATCTCAGAGACTTCTCTTTTGGGACGAGTTGTGGTACTGGCAACATTTCCCCAGTATTTCCCTGATAATCCCTTTTTAAAGTTTCTTCCAGCCCCTAATTTATTTTAGAACTTAAAGGCATCGACGCTTCAAATATTAATTCTGCCTTTATTTCGCATTTTATATTTGTTTTGGTTTGGTTCGTGTGGTCAGGGTAAGGTCAGTAGGACTGAAGCTCAATAAAGGACCCTGAACTAACTGAACAGAGAGTGGGCTTTGATTTTTCACACTTATTTGATTGCCCCCTCTGTCAGAAACCTGGGTTGCCGCGATGGCTTAGCTATCGATGGTATGTTAGTAGGTGGGGCTGGAATGGAAACATTGTAGAATCTTTTGTTGCCCGTACACCACTCTGCCCAAGGGGGGGAGGTGTGTTATGGAGACATCCCATAGCACTTTGCTCTGCAATAGTCCTCCTAGTTATTCCCTCCATCTATCGCCTACTTTTCTATATATCTCTTCGGTTTCCATCACCATCATTAATTTCCCGGCATCGTGACAATAGGTCACTCGGTCTTTATCCTAGCTTCAGTTAGCTGCTCGCTAATCCGAGGTCAGGCTTTGATCCATTTCATTCTAAGTATTTTGGCTGCGTAATGAATCGGCAGCCAAAAGTAGTTCTCTTTCATCCTTGGTCGGAGTAAGACCTCCGTTACTCTGTATTATAATTTATGGTAAGGACCAGTTTACATATTTAGTTAGGGACCCATTAGTGCTATATTATATGTGTCACACTCTTGTCCACGATTTACATGAGATAAATTAACTATAGACGTTATGGTCCATCTCGGCTAGTAGGCCTCGGGCTTGACTGGAGATGTGAATTCCAGCTTCGCTAGGATGTGTGAACCAGCTTGATTAGGGATTTCTGGATTGACTGCGGCTGAGCTATAGAATTCCCTGAGACTTTCCCTTGTCTCTTTTGTCCGGTTTCCTGACTGGTCCTGGGGCTAGTGGGCACCTACGGTGTCAGAATGTCTTCAGCCCACACCCCAGGAGCCTTATCTTCATTAAACCTCGCCTCCACTCGTCCATCTTCTTAACATATCCCTCCACTTACGTTTTGGAATCCCAAAAATCAGGAACTTGTCGGTAAACTGCTGCTGGAGGGAAGGCGCATTTGTCGCAGATAATTATTCTTCAGTACTTAATAAACAACACTGTCATGGTTATCAGCTGTGTTCGCCCAATTTCGGCTTAGCTTTGTACTCGTTTATTCCAGGGGCGTCACAATGGGGCGGGGGGGCGGGGGTCCCCCTAAAGATCATGAGAAAGTACTTCCGTCGGGCGAATGTTCGCTAGTTTGTCCGTGTGGAGCGGAGACAAATATAGAAGAAAGCAAATTTTGTAAACTTTTCTCGGGCGAAGGCCGAAAGTTTAAGTCTCGTCGGCAAAACGACTTCTAGTGACACCCCTGACCTGTTAGCTAGCAGGAACATCGAAGCTTGAAGCTTGATTCTGACAGGACACTACTGAACTTGCCTGGCAAAAGATCATAAATCGACGATCTCGCTTGCATCTTACTTTCAGCTGTATATCAGATATAGGGAATATATAGTATAGTAATAATATTATATTGCCTCTTAAAAGACTTTCCCTCTACAAAACTATCTATCGTCCCTTTTTATAGCAACCATTGATCAATTTGAATGCCTTAACTGAATCCCTTAAAATCCATAAGCGATGGAGGGAAAATATAACTTATATCATGGTACGGAGGATCACACGGATCGGGTGGCATAGCCCCATCTTATACCCCCCCCCCCCCCCGACGATGTTTTATGCAATCATTGACAGAGGTTCGTTACAGGTCGTCGAGGACGCGAATGCAGTTCTTCTTGACATGAACCCGGAGGAGCTTGTGGAGTACAATCCGAAACTGAAGGAGTACACCCCAGCGACCCGTATTGCTTATGCCAAGTTCAAATCCCGAACAATGAAGCCGGGGGACAAGAAAGTCTCGATTATGACTGAAACCGGAAGCAAGATGGACATTAAATCTAGTATCATGGATCTGAAAAAGATGGCGACAGAGCAGAGGCAAGCCGATGGACAAGCAGCAACAGTGTCGGCACCTCAGAAACAAGGTAATCATTAGTAGCTGCGCACTTTAACGCCGAAGTACTCACCAGTCGTCTCTTGTTTGTTCCTAAAAAGTCGGTTTTAAGTTCCCTGTTGGCTGCTCTTTTGTCATAGGCCCGTGGAAAAAAAATCGAAAATTTTTTGCGGAGAAGACGCGCCAATTAAACAAATTCACCTGAGGGAACCCACCGGAACTTTGGTCAGGGAATCTACCGAAAACGTGCTCAAAGAATCTATCGGAACTTGTCTCAGGTAATTTACTGGAGGTTGGATCAGGGGATTTACCTGAATTTGCCCCACAGAATCTACCATAATCTGGCTCAGGGAGTCTATCGGTATTTCGCTGCTTACTGGATAATCAATCAATCAATCAGTCAAGTTTAATCCGAATAGCTAAAAGCTAGAAAAGGATAAGTGTAGACTCGCATTTTACCGGGATGACCCGACACACAACTTACCATAATGATTCGTGCTGACAGACAACCCAGCGTACCGGAATGTTCACCGGGTGATTCCGGTAATCTCCTAACTTTCTACAGAAATTTTGAAATTTACATTATTTCCAACAACAAATACTGTTCCAGGAATAACATCACGGTACCGTCTATTCCAGTTTCGGCAACCTTCTCGACTCCTTTCTGGTAACAGACGGAGAAGAGTTGAGCAAGAGCTGAAAGCTCATATGGCACTTGTAAGAACAATTAGCATGTTTGTCAGATACGGTTTGCAGTTTTCAAGGCTGGATCTCTCTGCCGATATTCATTTCATCAGAAAATGGGCTTGATCTAGTAAATCTGAAATGGTTATACTACTCATTGATAACTGTTTCTTCCTCCAACGATGATCGGATCGGCGGAGGGACTATTTTTAAGCCAATCTGATAGAGTCCCTAACATGCCTGCAAAGTTTCACGGTCATAGCACATCTGGAAGTACCCTAAATCGTGATCATCAGAATTGTGGAAAACCCCCTCCAACTCCCCCCACTGTGACACGATCCGTTCCTGCTTTGTCAATAATGTATCTAATGTATGCTTGTTTTTCTCTCCAAGTCCCATCCCGATTTCTCGACTCTCAGCGTTTCACGAGATTTCTGGCACCCCCCGTCCCCCCCCCCCCCCCCGAAGTTCGATGACTTGAACTTCGAGACTTGAAATTGACCATCTGAGACACTTGTTCATAAAACCTGACAAGTTTCATGCACGTCTGATCACCCGTCCCAAAGTTATGCATGTCACAGGAATCCGGATTCCCCATCCTTCCACTCCCCCATGATCATCGGATCGGGAAAGGAACTGTTTTCAAGTCGACCTGGGAGAGTACCTAATATGTCTGCCAAGTTTCATGGTCCTAGTAGGCAACATGTGGAAGTACCCTAACTCGTGATCACCGGAAATCCGGGAAAAACCCCTCCAACCCCCTCTACTGTGACACGATGCGGTCTTGTTTTGTCAATAAAGTATCTACGGTTAATGCTTGTTCTTCTCTTCAAGTTCCATTCCGATTCCTCGACCCTAAGCATTTCACGAGATTTCAGGCCCCCCCTTCAACCCCCCTCCCCCAGTTTTCGGATTCGGTCCAGATTTGAAATTGAAAACCTGAGACACGTGTTCTTAACAATTGTCAAGTTTCATGCATGTCCGATTACCGTTCCAGAGTTATACATGTTTCTAGTTTCCGGATTCCCCATCCCTCCACTCCCCCTTCGATGGCCGGATCGGGGAAGTGATCATTTCCAAGTTAATCTGGTCGGTTTCCTGATACGCCTGCCAAGTTTGATTGTCCTAGCTTATGTGGAAGCGTTTCACGAGATTTTCAGTGCCTCCTCCAGAAACTGAGCATATGAAACTTGAAACTGAGCATATGAAACACTTGTTCTTGACATATGTCGAGTTTCATGCATGTCCGATTACCCGTTCTAAAGTTATGCATGTTACTAGTTTCCGGATTTCTCATTCCTCCACTCCCCCCACGATGGCCGGATCGGGGAATTGATTGTTTTCATGTTAATCTGGTTGGGACCCTTATATTCCTGCCAAGTTTCATCGTCCTAGCTTATGTGGAAGTGCCAAAACTAGCAAAACCGGGACAGACCGACAGAACCACAGAAATTACAATCGCTATATGGCACTTGAGTATGCTCAAGTGCCATAAAAAGAGTTAGCCTTCTTCTGACATGATCTCTAAATTCGCCAGGAAAGCCTCGAAACTAACAAAAAGTTTCAAGATATATTCAAAGTCTATCATAATATAAAGATGTCTTACCATTAGTATGGAAAACGTTAAAGCTGGTTAAGACAATCCCTGTTACGTCAGCAAAATGGGAAAGAATTTTTTTTTAGCAAGGTGAAGTTGGTTAAGAGCACCTGTATTCAACAATGGCTAACCATCGTCTTGAAAGTCTTATACTAATCGCATGTGAAACCGATCTAGTTGACGAATGTGAAATTGGATGTGTTGTGGATAAATGGAAAACGCTGAAAACGCGACGAATAAATGTGTAGCCGCGGTTGAAGGTAGACGACTTTTAGTTTTAAGTGACAAGCTTTAAGTTTAACCGAATACGGCTGAGTTCCAACAGCTGAGATATCATATCATATTCCTGAAAACCCGATAAAAATGCGTTACTTCGTTCATCCGTTATCCAGGGATAATCGAAATCATAGAATGAACGTATTCTTTTGGATTTGTGGTACCTCTATGTACTTATCCCTCTACGCTTGAAATATTACCAGCTAGAAACGTAAGCCATTGCCGAACAAGACCGAAGGTTTCGATGGGATCCCAAACATCTTATATTTATTTGACTTCTTGATCCAGTTAATCGGTTCTTGTAGATTTCTTGTCCCGTTGTTTTTCCCCAGGGGTTAGAAATAAACCGGAAGACCAATGCCAGTCGAAGCTACTCCGATCCAACATGCTCTTTATGTATATACCACCTGGGAAATTTTATCGGAGGATACCGTTAATTCTGACCAAGTCCGATTTGTCAGTGCAAAACGTATACGCCAGCTGATTATAATTGTCTACTTTAACCCATTAGTAAGATTAAGCAAGTCGATCAATTCAGTCCTATTATATCTACACCTACATATAGAGAATTATAAGAGACATAAAAAGAGTAAAAGTGCTGGTTCTCCAAGGATTAAGTCTGAACAGCTGAGAAAATAAAAAACTTAATTTGAGCCTCACATGCATGCTTGTCCTTAAATCAAAGCTCTAGACGACTTCAAAATTAACTTTAACTTTTATGAGATTTCTAGGTTTTCCGGACGATTTCCTTGCCCAGTGAATAAATGAAGTTCAGATACTGATTCATTATTTATCTTTACTCCTGAATCGAATCTCTTATCGACTTCAAAGGAATTTACTTCAAGTAAAAAAAACAACTTAACCTTGAAGGAAATTCCGGTTTTGGCCGGATTCCGGGTGAAAGCTTCTGAGTCAAGGAAACGAAGTTCAGAAATGGACTTAGCAAGTGTCCTTACCGGTATATCGATTCCTTAATCGAGTTCAGAAAATAAATTGTAATTCAATCAATTTCCGGTTTGGGCCGGATTCCGGAAGAACTACTTGTACGGCAATCACTTGTTCAAAACTAGATTCTGCATGTCTCTTTATCCCAAAACCGAATATACAATCGACTTCAGAAACACTTCTAACCAAGGGTGCACTATTTGTCCGACGGGAAGAAAGACAGAAACCCCCTCCCCCGCGATCACTACCCTTCGAGGATTATCGTTCTGAAAGACGGACAAACAGACATACAACTTTGACGATCTCATAAGTATCCCTTTTTGAGATCCCAAAAAGTAAAAGTAAATATTAGATTCGTTGCAGGACAATTAGCTAACAAGAGCTGAAAGCTCATATGGCACTTGTAAGAACAGTTAGCATGTTTGTCAGATACGGTTTGCAGTTTTCAAGGCTGGATCTCTCTCCCGATATTCATTTCATCAGAAAATGGGCTTGATCTAGTAGATCTGAAATGGTTATACCACTCATTGACAACTGTATCTTCCTCCAACGATGATCGGATCGGGGGAGGGACTATATTTTCAAGCCAATCTAACATGCCTGCAAAGTTTCACGGTCATAGCACATCTGGAAGTACCCTAACTCGTGATCATCGGAATTAGGGAAAACCCCCTCCAACTCCCCCCACTGTGACACGATCGGTCCTGTTCTGTCAATAATAATAATAATAATAATAATATATTTGCAAATTGAATGGCAGGCCGTTAAGCCTCTACAATGTATCTATGGCTTATGCTTGTTCTTCCCTCCAAGTCCCATCCCGATCTCTCGACTCTAAGCGCTTCAAGAGAGCCTTCAGCTCCTCCGGATGTTATCAGATCCGTTCCAGACTTGAAATTGATCATCTGAGTCACTTGTTCTTGACACTTGACAAGTTTCATGCACGTCTGATCACCTGTTCCAAAGTTATGCATGTCAATAGAATCTCCCCCATGATCATCGGATCGGGAAAAGAACTATTTTCAAGTTGACCTGGAAGATGTCTGCCAAGTTTCATGGTCCTAGTAGCCTACATGTGGAAGTACCCCTCGAAGTACCCTAACTCGTGATCACCGGAAATCCGGGAAAACCCCTTCCAACCCCTCTACTGTGACATCCCGATCCATCGACCCTAAACATTTCACGACATTTCCGGTCCCCCCTCTAATCCCCCTCTCTTCGGATTTGGTCCAGATTTGAAACTGAAAATCTGAGACACTTGTTCTTCACAATTGTCAAGTTTTATGCATGTCCGATTATCCATTCCAGAGTTATGCATGTTTCTAGTTTCCGGATTCCCCTTCCCTCCACCCCCCCCCCCGCGATAGCAGGATCGGGGAAGCGATTATTTCCATGTTAATCTGGTTGGTTCCCTCATATGCCTGTCAAGTTTTATTGTGCTAGCTTATTTGGAAGCGTTTCACCCGATTTCCGGTTGCCCCTCCAGCTCCCCCCCCCCCAGTGATCGGATCTGTTCCGGATTTGAAACTGAGCATCTGGAGCACTTGTTCTTGACGTATGTCAAGTTTCTTGCATGTCTGATTACCCGTTCCAAAGTTATGCATGTTACTAGTTTCCGGATTTCCCATCCCTCCACTCCTCCCACAATGACCGGATGGGGAAAGTGATTATTTCCAAGTTCTTCTGGTCGGTTCCCTGATATGCCTGCCAAATTTCATTGTCCTAGCTTATGTGGAAGCGTTTCATGAGATTTCCGGTGCCCCCTCCAGCCCCCCCCCCCCAGTTATCGGATCTGGTCCGGATTTGAAATTGAGCTTCAGAAGCACTTGTTCTTGACATATGTCAAGTTTCAGGCCTATCTGATTACCCGTTCAAAAGTTAGGCATGCTACTACTTTCCGGATTTCCCATCCCTCCACTGCCCCCAAGATGGCCGGATCGGGGAAATGATTATTTCCAAGTTAATCTGGTCGGTTTCCCAACACGCCTGCCAAGTTTCATCGTTCTAGCTTATGTGGAAGCGTTTCACGAGGTTTTGGGTGCCCCCTCCAGCTCCCCCCCCCCCAGTTATCGGCAATTGTTCTTGATATATGTCAAGTTTCACGCAAGTCCGACCAACCGTTCTAAAGTTATGCATGTTACTAGTTTCCGGATTTCTTGTTGCTCCACCCCACCCCCCCACGATGGCCGGATCGGGGAAGTGACTGTTTCCATGTTAATCTGGTTCGGTCCCTTATACGCCTGCCAAGTTTCATCGTCCTAGCTTATGTGGAAGTGCCCAAACTAGCAAAACCGGGACAGACCGTCGTTTCCGGATTTCTCATCCCTCCACCCCCCCACTATGATCGTATCCGGAATATGATTATAACCAAGTTAATCTGGTCGGTTCCCTGATATTCCTGCTAAGCGTGTCACTAGATTTGTTTGACTTGGACTGACCATCTTTAAACCGTATCTATTCTCGCATTCGCTTTGTATACATCATAGCATGGCTCAGTGGTAGAAAACGGGACTGGCAACACAAAGGTCAAGTTTCACGTATGTCTGATTACCCTTTCCAAAGTTATGCACGTTAATAGTTTTCGGATTTCCCATCCCTCCACTCCCCCCACTATGATCGGATCCGGAATATGATTATATCCAAGTTAATCTGGTCGGTTCGCTGATATTCCTGCCAAACGTTTCACTAGATTTGTTTGACTTGGACTAACCATCTTTAAACGCTAATTACCCCGCATTCGCTCTTTGATACATAGTCGCATAGCTCAGTGGTAGAATACTAGACTGTCAACCCAAAGGTTCTTGGTTCGATCCCGGCTTTGGCCAGCGCTTTGTTTTGCTCCCGTTTTACTTTTTGGTCCCGTTTTACTTTATAGTTTCCGGACTCCCGGATCCGGGGAAAGTTGGATTGGGGAAGTGATTATTTGTAAGTTGATCTGGTCGGGTCCCTGATATGCCTGTGAAGTTTCATCGTCCTAGCTTGTGTGGAAGTGCCCAAACTAGCAAAACCTGGACAGACCGACAGAACGACAGAGCGACAGAACGACAGACCGACAGAAATTACGATCGCTATATGGCACTTGAGTATGCTCAAGTGCCATAAAAATCATTTTTCTACTTGTCTACAGGCGTAACTTCTCCGATGTCGGGTCTTTAGCCCTGCAAACGCAGGCCTTGTCAAACCCTCCGGATCTGGATGAATTTTGGTTTGTCGTGCAAGCAGCGCACTCTTGAATGTTATTACTAAATCTTGAATGTTATACAAATACTCCTATAACTGATTCAACAGCGTACTTTGCTCCAATTCCATAGGGCGGCTAATTTTGCAAGTCCCTCGCTAACGGAACTGACGGGCTCTTTAAAGGTTTCCTTTAAAAATGTTCGGTCGGCCTCACGAACCTGTAGGCTATTCTTAGCGAATGAATAAGCACTATCGTGATGAAGTGCAATAGAATCAAGATGATCAACTGGCGGCTCTCCGTCAAGTTCGTTGCCAGGACCAGGTAATTATATCCAGGGAACAAGAAACCCTTACGTCCTTTCTTAAAAGACGCCTTCGGCATACTGACTAACAAAGCAAGACGGTCGCCAATTTATACAGGGGCCCGTGGCACAGTGGAGAAGGCGGTAAAAGCTAGTCCTAGGTTAAACTGGAACCGGGCCATTCGCCCTTAATTTGATTTTGGATCCGGAAAGACGTATTCTGATCATACAGGATTTCACAAAACGATTTTGCCGGAGGCGCCTTATGTAGTAGGCTCTATTTACTGGAAGCTCGCTTCATTTCATTCATGTTTTAGGCTTGGAATTTCGGGGCTTGGATCACCTTAAAATCTAGATTTTTATTGTAGGAAGCAATATTTTGCCCGAAAAAAGTCATAGCCTACTTAAAAAATTTCGCCTGCGGCGCTCATTTTCATTCTGTCTGATATACAGTAATTAGGAACTGCTGTTCTAACTATAGTAACTATTAGTTACTGTTTTCGTTCCCACCTCGTGAAAAGTTCCTACGCTGACCGTTCCATCCTTCTCAAAATTGTACATGACATAAACTATTTGCTTATCGCGCTCGGGAGCGTAGTTAGCTTGGTAATGGATTCGTCCGATCAGCCCGCGGCATGATACTTTGACGGAAATAGAAAAATGTGTTGCAGCCAAGAAGCCAGGATTCTTGACGTCATGCGTAGTAACAACAGTAAGTAGGGTGGAGCACGCTCTAGGCCTCCTGTCGTATTCGTACATTAGAAGTTTTCGTATACTTGGAGTTATGGATCAGTTCAGTAGGTCTAAACTAAGTTGTATCGTAATTCCATACAAGCGTGACGTCACACCCATTTGATCTATTTTACCTCAGAAAACGAAAAACTGCAGTTTTTCCGTGAATATATGTTTTAATTTATATAAATCGAGCCGAGCGGGCAGCAAGGTGCCGGTCGTGTTTACAGTTATAAAACAAACTAGGGACAATCAAATCGTTGGGTCCGAGAATCACGTGACGTCCCTAAGTACGTCACGACCGTTTTTGAATTCCGAAACAATTAAGTCGACAGCGTTTATTATTAGACGCAAATAGCTTTGCAAACAGAATTGTTGGTCCTTGGATTATGACCTTAAGATTATGTAATTTCGCAGTTTCGAGCATGCGATACTGTGTTTCTTGGCCATTTTTTTCAACTGATATGACTCTTGAGCCTTGCTGAAAATCTGTCGTATATTTTGAAGTAGTCACCTCCCACGCCCAAGCCCTGGCAGGCGCCCTGCCCCCCCCCCCCCTCGAGTTTTGGCTAGCGACGCCCCTGCCTACTACATACAGTTGCAAGTGCCGTATGGGCTTACAGCTCCTGTTTAATTTTGCCAACTTCACGACCCTTAACGGTTACCCTCTTATTTAGAAGATGCGACAGCTCCACCGCCTAAGACACCTAAACCATTAACCACCGCAGCACCAACTACCACCACTACTTCTGAAGCTGGGGAACCGGTAAAACTAGAAGTGAAAGCGGATGCAAAACCAGCTGGTTCGGGAACTGAACAGAAAGGGCCTGGAGCGGCTCCTGCTGCAGCGGCTTCGACACCAAGACCGATGGTAACGACCCCCTTTTGTGTATTAGACCATCTGCGGCTTCAGGCTGCCCCTCCGACGTCGTAAAGTTCTCAAAACCTGGACTTCTTACGAATCTACCCGTCAGCTTTTCATACAAATTCACCCACGTTATGTTATGTCGCCAAGGTCAGACAAGGTTTCAGACATCAACCATCCAGATCCTAAATAGCAACTAATTTCGTGTAAGACCATCAAAGTGGTCGTAAGGATAAACTTATTTCAAGATGAAATCCTAACCTCACCTGTCACCAAGATGTTATTACTGATTTTTCCCTTAACTTGTTATGCTAATGGTAGGAATTTGGAATCCTTGGCGCTGCAGAGCAACGAAACAGAGTGACTCGAGGTGAGCAAAGGAGTTGGGGGGACTGCAATTAACAACTTGAAGGAAGTGTAATGTCTTATGCAGTTCCGGACAGTGGCCTCGCCATAGTTCTGGTTTTGCTTAAGTTGCAGAAGCAAACGCGGATGTGTGCAAGGGTTCATGCTACATTGTTATCTGACAAACTATCTTCTTCCCCTGTATTTAGGGTCCATTTTGCTCAATGCCTGGTTCGGCTTTTCATGACACCCGGTAAAGCCAGGTTCAATAAAGTACTTCAATCATGAAGCCCCTTTCTGTTTTATCGATTATTTTACTACCTGTTTAGATTACAGAGTGCGCAGAACATCATCCACTTTCTTGTGGCTTCAGGTCCCCAAGGGCAAGTGAAGCCACTTAAAGAAGGAAGAAACATCTATGAACAACACATTATGGGCCACTGATATCCGATCAGTCAGTGACAAGGACAGAATTATCAGTGTCCACTTGTTTGCTTCTTTTCTTTCTAGCCTCAACCAACAGAGCCGAAACCGGGAGCTTTAGCTCCTCCCCCAGGACCTTCACGGGCAACAACCCCGACGCCCCCTAGTGGAGCGACCACCCCGACTCCACCTAGCAGGGCAACCACCCCCTCAGGAACCGGAGGGCAATCCAAAGCTACCGGACAGACGAAAACTGGATGGCTTTAAATTCTGCAACTGGTGGTATTCAAGGATAATACGGAAGGCCCCTTAGCGATTTGGGATATATAGACGAGACTTTCAGTTATCCAACCACCCAGGAAAGAAGCGAAAGGGCGCCATCGACACATCAGTTCAAATGTACCGCCAAACTTCTTCCAGTCCAAAGCTACGATCGTTCGGCCCGCAGTGTCGCTGCTTAGTTTCTTTTCAAGTTGGTTCCCTGAAGGGGAAAGCTGAAAATGTCGGCTGCGTTCTTTGTCCTCCAAGTACTCACCGATGGTCTCTGCTTCTACCTCTAAGGCGTTTTTGTATTAACTGGTGACAGCTTCCCAGTCTTATAATCCGTTTTCGCACTAACCAGTATCTGCTTTGTCTTCACCGGTGCGGACTAACCAGAACCTGCTCGGGAGGTCACTTCGAATGAGATCACCGGTGAGACATAAAACACGTTACAGAAGAAGGAGAAGAAACAGTGGTGAGAAAAGACCAGAAACGGCACGGAGTGCAATGAACGCAACTTTTGTAGCCCCTGATGTTTGTGAAGTTTAAGTGTACAAGATTTGCGAAAAAAACGAACAATCTGTTTAATAAATCTATCTATATCCATTTACATAGCCTCACTTGGCAAGTTTTCGTGGCATAGGCACTAAAGAAGTCTGTTTTTCCCACATCACGAGACAGGGTTCGTGCGCTTGCTCTTCCACATTTTTCCCTGACCTTTTTTGGTGATTTTCCCTGACCTTTCCAGCAGTTTTCCAACACCTTTCGACTACCTCAGTGAATAAATTAAGTCATTTACTGAAAACAAGAGCTACGAGCTCATATGGCCCTTGTTACGAGTAGGTGGTGTGAGAAGCGAGAAAGTGAATCTGAGCATTTTTCCGGGAATTCCGATACCCCTCCCCACCGTCCTCGGATCCGGTCCAGACCCTAAAATATGTCATCTAAGGCAGACAATCTCTGAACTTTCCAAGTTTCATTTAAATCACTTCACTCGTTTAAACCCTACGCGAGCCACAACATTTCCGAGACTCCCCCTACTGTGGCCGAATACGACTCGGATACATACTAACATCTCTTCTCCCCGTCCATCAAGTTTAACTCGGCAAATTTCCAATTCCTACTTCATCATCCTCCTTCCTTGGCTGGATCCGGTTCGGACGCATAATGATAAATCTAGGCCGCATAAACTTGGTACTGTGCAAGTTGCATTCCATTCTGGCCATCCGTTTGGTTTTTGTGCATGTCACAAAGTTTCCGGACCCCCCTCCCCATTCCCCCAACTATGGCCGCATGGGCTCGTCGGTTTTTATCACCCATAAAGTTTCGCTTGAATCGGACCATTTTTTCGCAACCTCCGGAAGTCAGTAATTTCCGAATTCCCCCTCCCTCTACTCCCCGAAAAATGGTCGGATCCAGTAACGGAAGTCTTCCTGGGGCATTGCGTCGGGTCCTTAATCAATTTGGTCAGGTCACTAATATGCCTGCCTAGTTTTATCGTCCTTAACACATCTGAAAGTATCCTATCTTGCGATCACCGGAATTCCGGGAAAACCACCCCAACTCCCCCAAAGAGCCCCGACATGATCTGGTTCCGTCAAGAACGTATTTAATGCTTATACGTTTTCTTCCCACCAAATTGCATCCCGATCCCTCAACACTGAGGGTTTCACAAAAATTCCGGTGCCCTCTTCCAACCCCCCCCCCAAGTATCGGATCCGGTCCGGACTTGCCATGGAACATCTGAGACAACAGGTTCTTGCCAAGTTTCATTCAAATCCGATCGCCCGTTCAAAAGTTATAAATGCCACTAGATTCCGGATTCCCTATCCCTCCACTCCCCCCCACGATGTTCGAATCGTGCAACGACTACTCTCATATCGGTCTATTCGGATCCCTCATATTCCTGCCGAGTTTCGCTGGATCACCAGAATCCCCCCCCCCCCAACTCTCCCCACAGTGCCCGAATCAGGTCCGGTTATGTCAATGACGTGTCTAGGACTTGTGCTTATTCTTCCCACCAAGTTCCATCCCGATCCCTCCATTCTAAGCGTTTTCCAAGATTTCCGGCTACACCCTCCAACTCCCCCCAAAGTCACCGGATCCGGTTCGGATTTGAAGTGAGTCGTCTGAGACACGAGGTCTTTCCGAATATCAAGTTTCATCAAGATCCGATCACCCGTTCAAAAATTACAAATACCTCAAGATTCCGGATTCCCCCACCCTCCACTTCCCCCACGATGCTCAGACCGGGGAAGTGACTAGTTCTAACTTAATCTTTTCGGGGCCCTGATACGCCTGCCAAGTTTCATATTCCTAGCTTATGGAAGTGGCCAAACTAGAAAAACCCGGACCGACCGACAAACCGACGGACGGACAGAATTTGCGATCGCTATCTGGCACTTGGCCGAAGGGCAAGTGCCCTAAAAAAAACCGAACAAAACATCCGTCAGCTTCGTAAAGCCGTTCAAACTGTATGAGAAATTAACAATGCGATACCTCATTTTCTAAAACAGATTACTATTTGTCACTAAGTATTGCAATCACAGAGATCGACAAACGTCGAGGAGAGGAAAAAGCGAAATCAGGGGAGACTGGAAATCATACCGTCTATCATGACTGCTAATGACATTAGGCTACAATACGCGAAGATGATCTTAGGATTATAAATTCAGTCGAGCCTGCAAGCTTTTCACCTCATTTTCTAGCCTTTGCAAATGCTCGCGGCCTTCCTGCTCGACTACACCCTTCCTTCCTTTGGCCTCTTCAATTCAAACAAACAAGCCGTCGTATACGTTGAAGCACAGACTGGGACGGCTCAAAGAACAGAGTTATCAACTGATAAACTTTGGGCAGAGAACTGACGAAAAAGAAACTTCCAGTAAAAAAAACTTGATGCATAAGTATAGACAGAACTTTTTCATTGATTTCCCTTGATCTTCTGCGACTTTTCACGATTTTCCCTGACCCCCAAACAATTCCCTGACTTTTCCCTGATTTCCAGAGCCGCACGAACCCTGCGAGATTACTTTGGCCGGATCCCGACTGTAATGCTTACTTGTGCAAGCGCTTCGACAGTGAAACAAACAAACCTTTTTTGTGAAAAAAGTAACTTACTTAAAAACTTACTGCTTCACTCTACTTCCATCAATTCTCGTTTCCAGAATGTTCAACTTCTTACGTCACGTTTATTCATTTATTCAGCCGTACGGCACTACGCCGGGTTTGTTTTCATTTTCCGTGTTAGGCTCTTCCGAGGGGGATCAGGCTCCCGCATATTGCTTCCGAGGTGCTCGTTGGTCAGAAACACCGGTTATACAAGATTTTCCGTCTTCCAAACGCGAATGAAAACAGGCGAGATGGGTTTAAAATATTTGAGAAACCCAACAGACTATTTGACGATATTGGAATAGCAATTGGTTTAAGCAGCACTTACATTTTTCTCATAATATCAACCCTTCTTTTAGTTGACAAATGTGATACTGTCGGGACACAAATGCGTAAAGATGAGTGCAGTTCCGTTAAGGGGGTTACACTATACCGTATGAACTTCGAAGTCATGAAAGTAAAAATTGATGGAATGACTGCGGAAGCAGGTTCCACTAATACTGCAGGTACAACAGGATCTTCAAATACTTTTGGAACCTGGAATTTTCGAAGGTGCCAATCTCGAATACCTATTGGCCGAGCGTCACATCATTTGCTTCCGACATGTCTAAAACCGCGAACAGGGGATTACGGCATTTATAGTCCTGGTTCACACACACCGAATTTCAAGCAAAAACACGTTAGCCGCAATGTTAAGAAAACCGCCTTGTAGTTTTCCAATCGAATTTCCAGTTTGGAATCCGCGGCATTGGCTGGAATCCGCGTTTTCGAGTCACCCAGCCTACTCTATCTCGGACTTTAGCGGTGGGACCCAATTCAATGTCGTCGACTGTAACTATTTCAAACCACGCTGAACTGTTGGACGAGGACCCGCAAGCCCCGTCAGCCCCACTCACAACGGCAGGTTCGGATTGTAACGCACACGTCTCACGAAAAAGCTCTGCTACAGAGATACATGCTCTACTTTTTCTTAACGTTTGGTTTCGCTATCCGGCTTACTTCCTCATGTTTAACAGTCACAGCTTCTCTGTCTTCGTCCAGGTCAAGAGGGTCAGATCGAAACGGGTCATCATCAAAATCAAAGTCAATGGCGTCAACTGCTAAATTCCGCGCCCACTCCTCGCTTTGTTCTGGAAAGTAAAAGAAATTCTTAAAGGACCTTTGTTAAAGGTTGTCTGCAGAATTTTTTCCATCAGAAAAAAACGGTTATGTAAACTGTTTCCCTGTTTTCGCTACAAGTCAACGGGTCTCAGAAAAGTTTTAAAACGGACCAAAACCGTGGATTATTTATTGAAAGCTCGGCCTAGTTATAAAGTATTCAAATATTTTAAAATACTGCAAGTTGAAGAGTAAATAGGGCAAGGGGTCCTTTAACAGAAAAAAAGGGAATGGAGAAATCCGTGCTTACAGTTCAATCTAATTCAGCGACAGGTGCCGATACTTTGAGCGTGTTCCACCCTACTTAATCTAGTTACTACGCATGAGGTCAAGAATTTGGCTTCTTCACGTCAAGGCTGGAACGCATTTTCAAAGTTTTCAGTAAGTAAGTAAGTAAGTAGGCCTAAGGTTTATTAGACAGAAACTTGCTGGCTACCTAATTTGATTGTCTTTACAAAAATTTCACTTTTAAACACTCAAGAGTTACATAAATACTAAATACTGCAAATATTAATGTACTAATCGTAGAACAATTGAAAAGTTCATTGCGATAGCTGGTCACAGCTTTTCTCCCGTTTTAAAGCTAAAACGGTAAAACATCCCCGTTTTAAATATCAGTCAAATATCATTCCACGGGGTGATTGGCCAATCACTTTACAGAGATTCGTACTTACCACGCTTACCTACGCTCCCGAGCGTGGTAAGCAAATAGTTACTATTCGACAAGGATGGAACGGTCGGCGTAATAACTTTTTTTTCAAGAGGTCTGAACGAAAATAGTAAATAATGTTACTATTCTTGGAAGGGTGGAAAACGCTCTTTGTGTCGCTGTCTGTCTCCAGAAGTGAGAAGTTTAGTTGGGGTCAGTCATCTGAGACCTCCCGTGACTTTGCATGAATTTGAAAGTATCCGTTCATATATTCATATTAAACCTATGGAGTCGCAAGAGATCTGGAAAAGACCGAAGTCGTGAATCACTGAAAATGTATCTTTTGACTCTCAAGTAACCGTCCTGAGCAGAACGACATCTAAGCGAGAAAGCTTAGTCCTCAAAAGAAATAAAGAAATACAATAGATACGGGCATGGGCGTCACGACTGGGGGGGGGGGGGGGGAAGTCGGTAAAAATTCCCAGCCAGTCGGTAAATTCGTCGTCACCCCCCCCCCCCCCCCCAAACATTTTGGCTAGTAACGCCTCTGGATATGGGTAGGGGTAAGAAACTTAAACAGAAGGATGCTAAGTTACCGCAACGGTAAAGTGTCCCCAAGAATCCCCTATTTCGCCTATGCCAAACGCCAAGCAAATCTTGATGATTTGAGTGAAATTCAGAAAACAACCAATTAGAATTTTTGTTAATGAGTTAGAATGCCCAGTTCTTTTTAGTGAGATAGAATGCCCAGGATTTGACATAAGGTACCAATTTGGCATAAGGTGATCGCAGTTTCGCATTAGCTGCTACAAACTGGGGTAGGCTACCCAACGTTTGGCATACCTGTAAGAAAACAACAATAGAGATTTGCTGTGGGCTAGCTGCTTCACTGCTGCTATTATTTCGATTTCCATAACATCATGCGTCCATTCAGCCTGAACGCAGAGATGCCAGAGCAGTGGATCAAGCTAAGAAACCGATAACAATTCTTCATGAGCTGCGTTCTTTGTCACGGGAGTTCTCACCGGTGGTCTCCGGTTTTTCTTATAAGCCGTTTTTGCATCCACCGGTGACTTCTCACCAGTCTTATAACCCGTTTTTGAACTAACCAGTGTCCGGTTTTATCTCACCGGTGCGGACTAACCAGAACCTGCTCGTGAGCCCTGCTGCAGCGAGGAGTTAGCCGGTTTTCACCAGCTCACAGGTGAACCAAAAGAACGCGTTTTAAGGGAAGAACCGGACACTGGTGACTAAACACCAGAGACAGCCCGGAGTGCAACGAACGCAGCTATGGATGCTCTAAGCTACCCTAATGTAACGGATGTTCTCAACAATAGTATGTAATGATTCGCAAGCCACAACTCCCTCGGTATACATACGTCGCCTCGATTAAGCTTTTGATGACGAGTGCACAACTATGGTTTCGCGTAAGTGCAAGATTGCTAAATATTCCTACACAATTAGGGCAAGGAATATCGGGTTCACGTAAGTGAAAGATTGCTAAATGTTTATACACAATTAAGGTAAGCACAACCGGGATCAAGGAATGTTATATAAACCGGGAGTTGGGACTCGCGGATTAGTTTGAGTTTTGAGTTTTAGTTCTTCAGTTTGGAGTTTTAGTCTTAGTGTTGAATCTTCGTCTTCAGTCTTTGTTCGTCGTCAACATTCGTATTTAGTGAGTTCCAGTATTCATTGTCAGTGCTAGGAGTGGAAGTAGTAACGCCGTTTAAGGTAAAATAAAGACCCATTTATACATCAACCTGTGTTGTATGTAGCTCTACCACCAAAGGTAAAGAACAGCCATACACCGCCTCCGCGCTACCATTTTATACCCGTATACCCCTTAAATTTCTCTACCGCTACACCTGGAAGGACAGGAACCAAGGCCCAAGGTACATACCTTCAGGTTGAAGTGCCAATCCGCCCTTTTCATCCTCTGCTTTGAACTTTTTGATTTTCTCCAAAAATCTCTCTCTCTGCTCTTGCTGCTTCCTCTTTCTCTCGAGTTTCACTTTCTCATCTTCATTTGAATTTAAATCACTCTCACTCCCACTCAGTTTTTTCTTTCTTGATTCTCCATTCCTGTTTTCCATTTTCCCTTTTGCTGATTCTCCATTCTGCTTTGGTACCGTAATTGCGGTGAATGGTTCACTTTTCCTGCTTCTATCACTTCCTGAAGCTACGGAACTCGCTCGACAATCTAAGTGGGTAATAGAGTTTCTTACTTCTACACCCCTCTTTAAGCCGACCTCACCTGTCGTCGCGTTCGTTACACTGAATTCACTTTTCACCGAAACATGGTTCACTCCTGGCTCTCTAGGTGCCGCTACCGCTTCACTAGTTTCAACCGCGCAGGCGGCTTCGTCTGTCGCTCGACTTTTCGATGCCTGCGCTCCGTCGTAGGTTACGAATCTTCCCAACCCAGCTAGTTTGGCTTGAAATTCGAATCGTTTGTCTATGCTGGAATAGCGAGTTTCGTGAACTTCGTGAGGTACTTCGCTCATTATGTTCGTTGGTTCGACGTCCCTCTGTGGGCCGCATTTCCGGGAGACCCAGCGCAGGTAGCTCTTGTCGTTGAGGCAGTTCCCCATGGCGTTTCCAAACATCTTCAAGGCTCGCTTTAATCCGTCTGTGGCAGCCTCCTGCGAAAAAAACATGTCAAAGCACAACTCACGGCGGTTGTTAGTCTACCTTTATAAGTCGCAACAATCACAGCAATGATCAACCTACCCAGTTTCGATTTTCTTTCTGGTAATACTCCCGCAATCCTTCTTTGTAGCCCAATCCTATTTTCCCATAATAATTTTTCACGCAGTTTTCACCGCGTTCCACTCGGTTCCTGTGTTTCCGGCAATTTCGCGAAGATGCGAACCTGAACCAATACTGGAGATGCAAGCGACCCCTTCTATACCCTTGATCTTTGCCTGACTCATCAGACATGGTCAAATTATGCCAAGGTAAGTAGACAAGCTCAGTGATTCCGATTTGTTCGAATGGCAACCGAGTCACAAGCCGATAGCTGGCCCTGAGATGGTCGCTATGGCCCAAGTGCTCATACACAGATTGACTCGACTCTTGCTTCGGCTTATCTGAATCAATAAAATGCAATGAGTAATAACCTTTCTGGCTTTTTCGAGGGAAAGAGCTTTCGACTTCATTCCTTCGCACACACCATACCCCAGATCTTCATGGTAGACACCGTCTTTCAGCTCAACTCTAACGGTAGCGCTGACACCCACATTGACCTTGCCGTCCGAAGTGACGTCAACGAAATCTACAAATACAAAACTGAACTATCATAAAAGGCTAAACAATTGTGTTGCGAGAGCAAACTTTGGTCTTGCCCCGTTTTTGGGATCCCAAAACGTAAGTGAAGGGATACCTGTGACATCGCAAAAGTTGTCCGTCCGTCTGTTAGCACGATAACTCTCGAAGGGAATGAGGTATTTTGATGAAACTTGGTGAGAGGATTCTTTGGGTCAAGGGTAAGGTCAAGTTGTCAAGTTCGTAGATCACCTCTGTAGTCCTACATTTAGGGCTCGGGGAGGGGGTTCAAATTAAGGGGCAAACAAAATATTTTTAAACAGCTAATGTGATAGTCGATTATGGGGTAGGAAGACATGTTGAACACGATGGTGGAATTTTTCGTAGGACAAGTAGTCCATCCGGAATCCGACAAAAACCTGAAAGTTTGTTACTAGTAAAAGTTGTATTTGAAGTTGATTAGATTTTCGACTTAGAGGTAAGAAGACGTGCTGAACACTTATGTGAAAAGCATTTTCTACCTGGACAACTAGTTCGCCAGGGACACAGCCAAAACCGGAAAATTTGTTAAAAGTAAAAGTTTTATTTGAAGTTCATTAGATGACAGATTTAGGGGTAAGAAGAGACGCCCCTTTATTTGAAGTTGATTAGGTGTTCTTTATAGGGATACGGAGATACGCTGAATTTGTTTCTGACTTTCCTTTTTTTGCTGGACAGCAGTTCGCTCGGAATTTGGCCAAAACCGGAAATTTGGTAGAAGTAAAGCAGGAAGTTTCGGTCAGTATCGTCAAAACAGATATGGCTTATAGAGGTATGTCTCAACTTGTTTTCTCAGATGATTACCCTGGCGGCGACTGGATCTGGCGAAGACAAGATCAAATTTTAGATTTTAGGGATCCCATCCAAACCTTTGGTCTTGTTTTTGTTTGTGTTGCGAGAGCAACACTTTGGTTTTTTCCCGTTTTGGTTTTGAGCTTGGTCACACTGGGCTCAAAACGGCGCCGTTTTGACAATCTGCGCAGAAATCTGCGCAGGTATCTCGGCTGAAAATGGGTCTACAAATCTGCGCAGATTGGGTCGGTCGCCAGTGAGGTTTTGAAAATCCTGAGGGGACGAGACGGTTGATGGCTTTGGGGCAGCTTGGGGATAATGAGGGGACTGCAAATAGGGTTGTAAACTCGAAACATGAACAGTTTTGCAACAATTCAGTTTTACTTATGTTGGGCTAGTGTGAACTATCATGATTTTGTTTTCAACATTCCAGGATTAACCAAAGTTATTTAGGGAGAAAGGTAAAGAGTTTCTAGATGTCAAAATGCCATCAGTCACATCTATTTTTTACTTTCTGCCAAAAAATAAGAAAGAAGCACCTGTTTGATATCTTTTTCCTTTTTATTTCAAGTGGATAAAATACTTATTTACATTATTTTTTAGTCAACAGCACTAACAAATACCAGTGTATTTCCTGGAACATAATCAGAAATGCTGTTTCGTTCTAAATGATCACCTGAATTTAAAACAACAACATTCAGAATTAGGTGTATCTTGTACTTTTCTTTTTCTCAAATTTAGCAGCTCAAAAAGATGCCTTTTCTTGGATCTAGTGTGACCACTTCGGAGCCTAATTCTGCGCCGTTTTGAGCCCAGTGTGACCAAGCTCTTTGTCATCGAAACCTTTGGTCTTGTATTATTCGAAAGTGGCAAGGGTCTAACTTCTGTACGTTTTACGAAAAGTGTGGACCTTAGGCCAATTGATGAATATGACCTTACATTTTGGAAAGCTCCGGAGAACTCTTGCCTGGGGCAAAAAAGGATGGTTTTGGCTTGTCCTCGAGCCAGCGCCTATGTTTAGCCTAAGCCAGAGAAGACTATCTAAAGTTGTGCATCCAAGCTTTCGTTTCGTCAAACCATCTTTCTGCTTTCAAATGCAAAGCTCCGTTCTAGCAGGCTAGCAGGCAGACACCAGCTTCAAACTGAACATGGACACAAATCTGTAAATGCTAAATATGTGCGGCAGTTGGCCGGCACCACAGCAAAGCCAATATATCTTTCTTGAGTGATAAATATCAAAATTTACAGAAACAAAAGAGTGGCATTTTCGGGTAGGAAAGTGCTGCCCTCTATTGTTTCTACCCATTTCTGTTCGTGATTTCAGCTGAAATTATCATTCATTTTTAGCACTTGGGATTGCGGTAGAGAATTGGTATCAGACGTGCCTATTTAACTTTAAAAGTTCTCTCATTGCTAAAGAAATTATACCTTATCCTTTGTTCCTTTCTAAGTGGTGATATTAGAAAGTTCTACAAACTTTTGAAGAAATATAGATAGAATGTTTTTTCGATTTCACTCCTTCATGAGATACCAAATTTGAAAATTTTGAGGATTTGGCAGCTTCAGTTGTAAGGTACACAATGAAACCAAAAATAGACCGATTCCAATTGTGAGACATGTATTGCACTTGTAAGCAACAATCGGCTGTTGGGTCATAATCATCTATCGGCGACGAGGCGTTTGGAACTTTTGCTAGTTGTTGTACCTATTATTTGTTTTCGGTGTATTTGATGTCTATCACGGAGAGAGGGACTTGTAAAGAATCGGTTGCTAGAGGGGGTTCACGAGGGGCTACAAATTTTTGCAAACTTATGCAGATATTATTTGATCACTATAAATCTGAGGGTAAGATAATTCGTCTCCATGGTCTCTCGATGTAATATTAAGTGCTTACGCAACGGGTACAAATGATAATGTAAAACAATTACGTAGTTTCGCAATAATTGATACGAGTGTCATCTATGGCACTTTAATCCTGAGAATATAGCCATCATCATGTGATATTTGATTGTCTTCTTCTTGGAACATAGCGTTTTGAACGCTTCGATGGATTGAAAACTTCAGCATTCAACCGATAGCAAAGAAACATAACCTAGAGCAACCCCTTCCGTCGGCGAAGCCGATCAGAGGTTGCCGCAACACTTCACGTTGCCAAGGCAACGTAGATCTAGTTATTCTCTACGTGGCTACTAAAGCGAAAGAAGAAAGCGGACCAATACAACCTTTTAAAGGCAAACGAATCGCTCACCAATCCCAACTCCCAAAACTCCACTTAAAAGATCTGCATTTGTTATTCCCCACAACACAACAGGTTGCCTTTTTAGGTCATATTTTGAGCTGGAGCAACCGCAGAGTCGAGATCAGACTTTTATAAACTGGTAATTAGTCGTATGGTATCTATACTCAAAAAGCTTCTTATTGCGTCTGGACATAACATCCTTATTGCTTATAAGTGCAACTTAAGGTAATTTAACTTCTAAAATTCTTACCTATTGTCTGTGATGTCACACTATGACTCCAACCATTGAAACCAAAGACTTCATTGGCCAGCTGGATCAGCCTCCAGGCTTCTATATAAGCTAGCTTTGTCCCCCCCGGACCTGCTCTTTGACTAATGAGATCAGGAGCCAATTTCTTCCGCAATGTCCCCTGAATACTTTTGTGTTCGGCTGACTCAAATTCAACCTAAAAAAAAAAACAGACAGCCTGTTTTTTTTAAGTAATAATTACTAACCACCTGACTAAGACTTGCAAGATCAGCACTGAAGATTGTCACTGTGAGGGGAACCATGAATCTACTAGAGAGTCTTTATACTACCGCTTTAATAAAGTAAAGTAAAGTAAAGTAAGGCTTATTAGACAGAAACTTGCTAGCTAGCTAATTTGGTTGTCTTTCCAAAACTTTCATTCTTTTAAACACTCACGAGTTAAATAAATACTAAATACTACAAATATTAAAGTTACACTGACATTTTATTCAACATGTTAACGAAAAATGGCACAAATGTGTTACTGTGTCTCTTTGTTTTGATTTTAACCGTTTTTAGTTTAAGCTGCGAACGCGTACGATTGTTTATTGGGGCATCAGGTGGGAGGATAGTTCGGTGTTGGACAGATGCAAGGATTTTACACCCAAATTTAAGAATTAGTATGTTACGACGTTCATGCAGTGAGGGGAGGGATAATTCTGTTAGAAGAGATTCACAGGAACTGGAAGCTACTTGCTGACCTAGTATAACTGAGACTGCTCTCTTCTGTACACGCTCTAATTCGTCAGACACGTATGCCGTATTTAGGGCGAAAGGGCCCCATAAGGGGCATGCGTACTCGATTACAGGTCTCAAGTACGCAGTCTTAATCACGGTCGCAACCAAACTGCCTCATCTGTATGAGCGTTTGGAGTGATACGTTTCCCGATTTTATTACAGTCTGAATGTGATCAATAAATGAACAGTCACTGGACAGGGTGATCCCTAGAATTTTTGCTGACGTTACTACAGGGAAAGGTACATCGGGACAAATGAAGTCTCTTTTCAGCGGGTTGAACCGTAGGACCTGTGACTTTTTTTATATTTAGACTAAGATCGTACTCAGTGCACTGATCAAAAAATGACTGAAATAGATCGTCCGCGAATTGTGGCACAGCGACTCAATTCACGACAAGGTATTTTAAAATAAATGATAGGTCATCAACAAACTTAAATCGCTCTTCAAATGACGAAAGCAGAAAGTTGATCAGGCATATGAAAATAAAGCCTGCGATCTTCGTGCCCTGGGGGGCGCCACAAGTCAGCTTAGTCCACTCAGAGCACAAATCACCATCGAAAAGGGGGAAGTGTACTAACTGTTCTAACGAAACCCAGCCTGCATACAGTCTTCAATGTGTGCGTTTCTTGTCATGTTTAAGAATCATTTTTTAGTTGTATCGTAGAGACAGTCGTAAGTTTCATTGTGATTTTCACCCAGTTGCGCAAAATTTTACCACAACTGGTTTTGTACCAAAACTCCTGTACGCTATATAGCTGAATATGTGCTGATTTTCAGAAATGTTGCCTGCGGCGCAAAGCTTCAGCAGCAGCCTATCTGGTTTTGTGCACAAAATCTTCTTATTTTAGTATAAAACTGGTTAATTTTTGTTTATCATCTTACAAAGTAAGGCTTTATACAAACCGGCCTTGTAAGCACTGACGGACCTGATCATTGCACCATTTTCGTTACCGTAATTTCAAAAACAACTACACTTTATATCTTTTTATTCTGGGTTGGCCACTACTGTTTTTGGAAGGAGCCGAGTGGAAACACTGCCACGTACCAACTTCCGGCAAATATCCCACTCCGTTTGGGAGTTGTGAGGTTTTAAGGTATATTCTCGCCGTTCCGCGAGGACTCCACTTGAGAAGTCCTCTCACTGTTGTTTGTCCCGGGGACTCACTCCCTGTATTCTCGCGAGTCCCCACGGATGGGGAATGCTCCGATTATCATAACCACCATCAAAAAGGACTCCCTTTCAGATTCGGAGGGGAATAAATTTTTTCTGGTGTTGGTTCAATGTAAGATTAATTAAAAACAACAAAAATAAACAAAACAAATTTTTTTTTTTTTAACAAAATCCGTTTTAAAAGCATTGCCCGTGTTTTTGCTGTTTTCTGTATGCGGAGTCTGAGTGGAGTGACTCCCTCTATTCTCGCCGTTCCCTTCGATTCCCCGAGGAGTACTCAAGAAACGGCGAGAATAAGCCTTAAGATCTGAGCCACGTTTAAAGCCAGAATTGGTGCTGGGAAGTAGTTAAGCTTTGCTAGAAAATGACGTATTTAAAAATTTCGCCTGCGCTGCCTTTCGTTGTACGGTAGCCTATTTTCTATTTAGTTGAACCATGCATCGTTAAAATGGGGCTTGAAGCTTGAGATTTTGGGGTCTGAGCAACATTAAAAGGTAGAATTTGCCTGGGAAGTAGTTAAAGCTTGCCATTAAAAAATAGGTTTTAAAAAAAAATTTATGTGGCTCTCAGTTTAACTTTGTTTCGAGTGCGTACCTTAGAAGCTGCTGCTTGGGATCTGAGCCTCCTTAAAACCAGAACCTGCAGGGAATCTGTTGAATTTTGCCAGAAAAAAGGCAGATTTAAAAATTTCGCCTGTACTGCCATTCATAGTGGCCTACCCTATTATCTAATTAGTTGAAGGAGGGATCATTTAGGTGGGGTTTTAAGTATAAGATTTTGGGGTATAAGCCTCATTAAAAGCTAGAAATTGTATGGAAAGTAGATCAGATTTGCTCCGATTAAACAAATTCTGCTTACGGTGCTCAGTTTAATTTTCTGTTGACCACATATTCAGAAGCTGCTACGATACCGAGGCTTCTAGTGATAGTTGATATGAACACATGCTGACATTCCTATTACTTCTTTATTTATTATTTATTCCTGTAATAACCTTTTGCATAATCTTTAAAAGTTTATGTTAATATTTTCTGAACATCTAGTTCTACATTTTTGTCTTCTGCTTCTAATTGGTATTATTCAGTCTAGTACACTAGCCCCTTTTCAGTCACGGTGCTCAAACGTCTAGCACCATGCCTGGGTGCTAGACGTTCAAGCACTGTACCTTGGATTTCATGTATGGTGCATGGATTTCAGTATACAGTGCATACATCAAAAACACAGTTTCTGTCATAACAACTGAGCACCAGCTCGGACAGGGCTGAAATTACTACCATGAATTAGATAAATCAAAGACAATCCTTTATATATTTTTCACAACAAAAACAAAAAGGCTCGGCTGATGACGGATGTGAAAAACCTCATTTCCTTTCCTACATAGTCAAGGGTTTTGCATGCAAAGTGTCCTGTGCCTCAGCTTTTTCTACCTAGCAACCAACCAGAATATTGGCTCTTGGGGAATAGATAGGGAAAATACATGGAAAATAGATAGGGTTCTGTTAGGTTTTTCATCTTCATCATCATTATAGCCCTTTTGTTTTTGTTGTGAAAAATATGAAAAGGATTGCCTTTGATTTCGTATATTCGTATATTCAGAGATTGTCACCCCTCATGTCCGAGCACTTCGAACTACCCCTGAACCCCCCCCCCCAGAAGTCTTGAGAAAGTACTGAAGTCATGAGACGCCCGGGAAAGTTCTCTTGTTTGTCGGCGTGGAGCACCGGTAAACACAGAAGAAACAAGCAATTCTCAGCATAAACAGAAAACACAATAGGATACCCTTCCAAATTTTCTTTCTTCGGCCATTCTAATGGCTGAATTTCATTGCAATGTGTCAACCACTGTAGACCTGATGTAGACTGTTACTGGACAACCAAAAGCGTAGTTTCCTTCAAATTTAAACTCTATGCATGCTTGCTTAATTCAAACTTGCAGTCGGGCCGATCGTGTTTAGACATTAGAGCTACGAAGGCAACAGGTGGCTAGCGCTGAGCGCGGCATCAATGAAGTTTTTTTCAAATGTTTCATACGCAGTTGGTACTTGGCTTGTTTTCTAGTGTAACATCAAAATATTTTGAAGGAACTGGTTCATCTGGTTTTGCTCAAGGTTAAGCTGAATGTTCTGGCCAGGTTTGGCTCTTAGAAGAGGAATTAATTAAGCATTGAAGTCCTTAGAAACCTGTGAAGTCTCTATGCTCTAGAAAGTTGCTATGGATTATTGTTCCTCTCTGTCCTCACGGTCAGATTTTGAAGGCAAGTTGTTTCTTCCTAGTTCCTAGTGCTGAATGTGCTATTCCAGTCTCAGTTTTACCTTAACAATCAATACTCATGGTGCAATTTTCATTCAGATTTTTTCCTTTAATACCTTTTTTTAATACTCGTGTAACACCGATCCCTGGAAATTAGAGTTTCCTTCTTTTTTTTTTACGAAATCCCAAATATTTTGTAGAATCAGATTTCTCTTTTTCTCTAGTATTTATGTTGCCTGCCTGTTTTTCCTCATCTACCCTCGTCCCTTGCCCAAATCTGAAAAATACAATTCAATAGCCTTTGCCAACTTTGCGGTAATACCCTCCAGCTTGAGGCTACGAAACTTGCAGACCGGCCGACTCCGTTGCTTGCTTTGCTCCGACACCCCTTATCTTCGTCCGGCTCTTTTGAATAATTAACAGTCAAGATGGGTTTGAATAATTAAAAACTCAGATGGGGATGCTCAGGAGAATAGTTGCGAAAACAGATTTATGTACCTTCTTTTAGAGCGATGGTTTTAGATGGTAGTTGGATGGGGGGGGGGGGGGGTCCGAGAAATGTATTAACATATGTATAAATCAAACCGATAGAGATAATGGGGTGAAAACTGGCAAATACAATCGCCATCGGCCCGAATTGTAAGATGTGAGATCTGGACCAGGTACGACCTCTGTGGGGGGAGGTTGTTGGTGTATACTGTTGTAATTACATTCAGACAATGGCTAAAAATGGATAGGTCAGCTACGGTGCTTCTGACAGCAATATTGCGGCCCTTCTTGGCAAGGGTCCTCGTCAAGCTGTGTAATGTCTAATAAATCACCTTGAAATATTCAGTTAATAAACAGGATTTGTAATATTTTTCAAGTTCAAGTTTAATCGGATCAAACTTGACTTGTTTAATCCGATTAAACATTCGCAAGTTCACGTTAGACTTGATAAATATGAAAAATGCAACTTTTGTACTCCGTCATTTTCATTTTGAAATTCTTTTTCTTTTTGAAATGACGGATGATAAATACATAAAATTAAGTATTCGAGTTCTAACGTAGCTTGTATTTTTGAATTGACAATGTAACCACCGGAGGCGTTACTAGCCAAAAATTTTAGGGGAGGGGAGGTATTTATCGACTGGCTCTTAATTTTTTACAGACTGTTTTTCAGAAGAATTTTCAGAACAACGGACCATTTTATGGCACTTGCCCTTCGGCAAAGTCGGCGATCACAATGTCTGTCCGTCCGTCGGTCTGTCGGTTCGGGTTTTGCTACTCCGTGCACTTCCATAAGCTACATAAGCTTGGCAGGCATATCAGTAGCACCCAAATGATTAGACTGGAAATAGTCGATTTCCCGATCCAAGCATCGTGGAGGGGGGGGGTGGAGGGAGGGGGAATCCGGATCTTGGGGCATTTATAGCTACTGAGTCGATTTCCCGATCCAAGCATCGTGGAGGGGGGGGGGGGTGGAGGGAGGGGGAATCCGGATCTTGGGGCATTTATAGCTACTGAACGGATGATCGATTCTTAATGAAACTTGGCATTTGGAAAGACTTAGCGTCTCAAGCGACCCAAGCCAAAAAAAAACAGGCAAGTTTTTATAACCGTTAACCTCTGATCTGTCTCTTTTACTTTTTTAATCCGACCCGAGGCCCCCCCCCCCCCCCCGAAATAACCCTAAACGTAATGCAACTGCGATGTGAAGTCAGCGTAAAACCCAATTCCCTCTAATGACCTGTGAAAATCAGATAAACATCGCACAGTAGTCCTTTGCTTTGACCTGTTTACCGACCGAAACCCTTTCTGAATCTGCCTGTCATGATGGGTTTGGACTAGCGTCCCCTTAACTAATTCTCACGAGCGCGAAATTTTTCACACGGGTTGGGAACTGACAAAAATCAAACCGATACTTGATTACGGTTGTCCAAGGACCTGAGTCGGGAGTTGCGTAATCTTTAATTTGTTAAAGTGTTATGGGTTAATTAAAGCGGAAAAGTTTGTTGAACAGGAAGAACAATTCCAAGTAGGCTATTGTTTGCGGTCAAACAGGTGGGACAGCAGTTGCGATAGGAGCGCCGATTCGTTTTGGTTCGACGACTGTTTTGCGTACTAAAGTAGGTCAGAACGAAACCATATCTTGATAGTCAATTCGAGAAGGAGGCAAGACAATCTAAATACTCGACGGAGCGGCTTCCATCCCGGTTGGAAATTCTAGGCCGATCGTGAGTCAAAAGTACGGCGGAGAAGATTGCAGCGGCGAAGGCAAATCAGTTACGCTTAAGGCGGCGTCACGCAGTACCAAGAGTGACGGCGAGCGAGTATTTAGTGGCACTATAAACTCGTCGGTTAAGGTTGATTCACACCAATCGAGCAAAATATCAGGTTCCGGTTCACCAGTCGTCATGCATGCTGCTCAATATTATCAACTTGTGACGACGATGAATAGCATGCTGGTACGCATGCTGGTACAGCAGAATGGAGCACAAGGTGTTTCTGATCCGATGCCTAAACTGCTGGAACTCAGCGAGCGCCAACTCTTTTCTCAGCATGTTCGAGTCACGTGCCACCACATTCCCGGAAATAAGTGGGCAACTCACCTGTATCCTGTGTGGTCTGGTCCGGCGCTGGAAGCCATGTCCAGTTCAAGTAGCGACACTTTTATTGTATTGCTAGAAATATTTTAAAGCTCAAATACGCTCGGAATTTACGCAGTGTGGAAACCCACCATTACGGAGGAGACGTACCGCATCAAGTTCCGGAAAGGGAGAAGAGAAGATAGTAAAGCGAATTTCAAACTAATTAAACAGGTGTCCTGTTCCGAACGCCAATAATTCGTCAAACTCGGTTAAAATTTTACTTAAATACATCCATAATAAAAAAGTGCGTGATGACTGCGATCATACAGACGTACACCTAGAACAAAAAGAAGTCGTTACCCCCTTGCTAGATCTATTGCGCCGACACCTGACGCCAAATAGTACAGCAGCCTCGACAGAATAAAACGACCCATAGATGACACAGCCCCATGCCATCATCAGAGCCGAACCGCGCTCTGAGGAGTTTTAGCATCTGTACGAGGACACACTGACCGCCAGGACAGGCGGAACCGCAACCTCAGGCGGCTACTGGGTAGACGTATTGGTGGAAAAAGGCGGAGATACGAGGTTTGGCTGTAACGAGCGAAACCGCAAGTTCAGGAGACTACCAGACGGCCAGATCAGAGGAAACCGCACGAGCGGGTGATTACAAGAGTGTTCTAGACTGCCTGCAGCCAGCCTGCAGCATGCAGGCTGCATGCTGCCTGCATGACTCATGCAATGAGCCGTGAGTCAACAATAGTTACCACAACAAAACTGGGCAGAGCTAGAGATAGGGTACTTGCTGAGCTCTAAGTTGATGTCCATCTGCTTCCTGACCTGCTATGCACAATGGTAGGGTAGATAACCAATCAGCTGTTAGGCTACCCCTGAAATTTCTTCTCCAGGGTTCTATTAAGTTCTATTGCAATATAGCTGTTTGTAGAGCTGTTGTCTGGTTGTAGAGGTAACAGATTGTGATGTTCTTTGTTGTTTGTAGCTCCTACCCTCCGTTCCTTTGCATTTGGGCAGGGTATCAAGAATATATATAACTCTGCATCATTGTATTACAGACATCGGGAGATGGAGGTTCTTCTGCTTATTTGTTTTGGTTATAGTTGCATTTTTGCAGGTACCACAATCGGCATGCTACCTGATACAGTACCACAGTAACTGGGTCTGCATTTTGTCTTGCAGTTACCAGGCAGTTACCATGGTATCTGATAGTATGGAAGCTTTGCCAAAGCGACAAACTTCCAAATTCTCTCCTGTTTATTTCCCAGAAGAAATACTTACATTTTAAATATTTAAAAGTGCCAAGCTTCTTTCGCACCAATTTGACAAACACTAGTCTAGGTCTTGCGTTGGTGATGATGTAAGTGAGATGGCTTTTCAGATACCACTGTCATTTACTACTGTTGGGACTTTGGACAACTATATAAGGACAACCTCCGACTGTGATATCAGAAATCACAGTAACTGCAAAAAGGACTTTAGACTGTGGTATCAGTATCTGCCAAAATGCAACTAATGCTAGCTAAGCCTTAACCTCAGATTGCATTTGACTTTCAGGAAGATAATGTGGGGGGTCCTCTCTTGGTCTTGTACTTACTGAAGACAGATTAAAGACTGGGTTTCTAGGATTGGTTTCACTTGTCTCTAGTGTTGAAACTCTATGTCTGGTATCTTTATCAGCTGTTCTAGTCAGGTGTCACTGAAGCTGTTGCAGTCTCTGTCCAGATTGTGTCTTTTTGAGTTTAGAAGATCACCACACTATCTGAAATATAAGCATGTTTTCGAATTGCAACATATTTATTCAACCTTGCTTTTTTGTTGCTTGAGTTTATGGGATCCCAAAACGTAAGTGAAGGGATACCTATGACATCGCAGAAGTTGTCTGTCTGTCCGTCCGTCCGTCCGTCTGTCCGTCCGTCTGTTAGCACAATAATTCTCAAAGGGGTTGAGATATTTTGATCAAACTTGGCATGAGGACTGTTTAGGTCAAAGTACAGGTCAAGTTCGAAGATGGGCTATGTAGCTCTTTATTCAGGGGTTGGGGAGGGGTTCGAAATCAAGGGGAACACAATTTTTTTTTTAAAGATAATGAAATAGTCGAATTAGGGGTAAGGAGACATGCTGAATCCGAATATGAAGCGTATTTTCTCGCCGGACAAATAGTTCACCCGGAATCCGGCGAAAACCGGAAAATTTGTGAAAAGTAAAAGTTATATGTGAAGTTCATTGGAGGTTCGATTTAGGGGCAAGAAATATGAAAATTATTTTCTCGCCGGACAATTAGTTTGGCCGGAATCCAGCAAAAACCGGAGAATTCGTTTAAAGTAAAAGTTTTATTTAAATTTGATAAGATGTTCGTTTTGCGGGTAAGAAGACACGCCAAATTCGCATATGAGAATCATTTTGTCACCGGACAAATAGATCACTCGGAATCTGGCTGAAACCAGAAAATTTGTTAAAGGTAAAAGTTTAATCTGAAGTTGATTAGAGGTTGGAAGTAGGGGTAAGAAGACATGCTGAATTCGTTTTTGAGCTTTATTTTTTCGCCGCAGAAGGAGTTCCGAAATTCTGCCGAAACCGGAAAATTGGCAGAAGTAAGGCAGGAAGTTTCGATCTGCTTCGTCAGAACAGATATTACTTAAAGGGGTAAACACACATGCTGAATCCATATCTGAACTTGGTTTTCTCGTATGATTAGCTATTTGGCCTTAATTTATAGTAAAAGTTTCAAGGACTCTTGCGAAGACTGGATCTGGCGAAGACAAAACCCAATTGTCTGGATCAAATTTGAACTTCTGGGATCCCATCGAAACCTTTGGTCTTGTTTTCTAAAGCAACCATAAAATATGCATTTGGTAGAAATTCTCTTGGATTACACAGAGTGTAAACCCACCTCAGTTTCTTCCTAATGGGACTATCAGCCAATCTCAAGCTGCAAGGACCCTATTTATGTTTTTTCCTAAGTATGCCTATCTGCTATTTTCAGCTTTTGCAATTGTGTGGCTAAACGACATTCTTTCATGCCTTCATAATTGTTTCTCATTAAAGAGATTTTATTCTGATATTTGTTTGTTAGGCAGAGGCTATTCTCTTGCCAGTATTATAGGAGCAACTTACTTGAACTCAAACAGTCCTCCCTGTGCATTGTTACACCTGTAACTATTTTGTTCCAAGGAAGTGTCATATTTATTGATCCATTTTGTAAGCAAAATCATTGAAGCACAAAAGATCATTGGTCCTTGGGGATTATGAAAGTGAATAATTTGCTCGAAAGTATTTTTTTTGCACTTTGTGGCTATGATGCGCTTTTTTAACAGGGACTACAAATTCATATGTAAGCAAATCCATTGATGCACAAATGATCATTGGACTTCATGGATCACAATAATTTGTCTTTTGGTGAAAAGTGAACGTTTCAGTTTGAAGTTAAGATGCGCACTTAAGGGGTCTCGAATTGAATTTATAAGCAAAATTCTTAAGGCACAAAGGATCATGGGGCTTTGGGGATCTGAAAAAATGTATTGTTTCTTAAAGCACAATGGGCACTAACTATGTTCTAGTTCTTATAAAATGCTTCACGCATAAAAATTTCTCACTTCCAATAGAGAGCGCTTCAAAAATAAGCCGTTTTCTTGTTATCGCTTGTCTCGTCTCGGCGGAGATGATTTCAGAGCATGGTATTGCCAGGCGCGGAAATTCAAAAACTTCCGGCCATGTGCGAAAAGCAATCATTTTGATGAGCTCAGTGATGCGAGTGACATGGTTGCTAAAATAAACCGTCTCTATAGCTGTCAGATTGCTCTAGTGTTGTCTGACGAAACTTCTATTATTTGTGGTATTGAAGAAAAGGTTTGTTTTCTGGATGTACATTTACAATACTGCCAAAAAATGTACAAATATAACCGACTTACTTGCAGCTGGTTCCAGAGCTTACAAGGAATTCTCATTTAGTACCGTTAGTATGAATGTTTGTCAACGATACAAATGATCCGAGTATATATAACAGCGAATGGATAAGAAAAAAGAAACTCCGCTTATATTTATCGAAGCTAGTAATTCTGAATATGGCAGTCAGCGAACAACGCCGGAATGTTTCCATTAGCGAAAATAGGTTGTCTAGGAATCTGCTTATTTCTGATGAAACATTGGTAATGTGGCATCATGATTGTTTGATCTGCCGATTGAACTTTAAAAAGTATTTTTTGCACTTTGCGTTTAAGACTGGCACTTTAAGCAGGTTAGAAAGTTATTTGTAAGCCAAACCCTAAAAGAAAAAATGTATCATGGGCATGAAAATGTATCTTTTGGTCAAATTTTTTTTTTTTTTTTCATTTTGCAGTGAAGATCAAGGGTGTCGCTAAAACTCATGATAACTGCAAGCGTTGAAGACTGAAGATTAGAAGCCGAGTCGTATCTCCGAGCTCAGAAGCGGTTTGAAGGGCTTGGGCGTGGGAGGTGACTTTTTAAAATATACGACCCGTAGATGTCCGGAAGGCCCAAGAGTCATACCAGTTACAAACAATTGACAAGAAACACAGCACCATATCCGCAAAACTGTGTGTTAGACAGAATGAAAATGAGCACCCCAGGCGAAACTTTTGAAGTAGGCCAAGATCGAATAGATAATAAAACCTGTCTAGCTTTCAATGCGGCCCAAGCCCCGAAATTCCAAGCCTAAAACCCGAATGAAATGACGCGACTTTCCAGTAAATAGAGCCTACTCCGAAAGGCGCCGCAGGCACTTTCTGTGGAATCCTATATGATCAAAACGCCTTTTGGATCCCAAATGAAGTTAAGGGCCACTTAGCAGGATCTGCCCGTCTGTCTTTGTCCAGGATGAATCCAGAAAAATGTCAGAAATTTAGCTGGAAGTTGGATAATGTCTTTTCAAAAAAGAAGTAGGCTACCTACAGGTCATCCAGAAAAAAACCTGTAATGGTTCCAAATTTAGAGTTAAAACGCAAAATAAAAATCAAATGAAGCGTTGCAGTAATCAGAACCGTCATTAAATCTTCTCTCACTGCTCACGAACCCGATTTATTTTTAAACGTCGGACTGGAGAAAACTCTTCATGAAATGCTTTTCTACGAAAATACAAAGGATCTTTGCATGAAACCAACAAACTATTGGAAATGTACGCCACAAGCAAAATCAGCCTGATTTTTACTTGAATCGAGAGACATTAGTCCCCAACAGATCGTGTTAAAACTTGGGTTAAAACTGTGTACTGAAGGGTGAAATTCATGATTTGACAACTGTCTTTTGTCGGTCATGGAAGCTTAGATCTGTCAGTCATACTTCTCATTCGGACAAAATATGATTAAAAAACCTCTTCGTATATAGAAATAGCCTGCCTCTCGGAACATGCCACTGATAATGCAATTCCTCAAGTTTCAAACGCTCGAGAACCCAGTACAGCCGACGCCTTAGTAACTAGCCTTACTGACTTTTCCGGGCGTACTGCCAGCCCCCCCCCCCCCCCATTTAGCTTTTCTGGGTGAGCGCCCAGTTGAGCTGAATTTTTGTGGTTGAATTTTAGCAAATTTAGCAATTTAGGTCAGAATTTGATCCCATTTTAGCAAAATGTTTGTGGTCGGGTGCTCAGCGAGCGCCCGTTTTAGCTTTATTCTTCTTCGTAGGGGGGGGGGGGGGGAGGGGGCTCGCCCAACACACAAAAAGCGACGCCCCTGTTGAGGATACGCACTTTAGGGGGAGCTACAGTTTAAAAGTTCATTTGTAAGAGTATACGGAGGTACAAATGATCATGAGCCTAGGGATTATGAAAGTGCATCGTTTGATCAGTACCACGTCCTCATGTGTGAAGTTTCCTTCTGATCCTACCAAACGTTCGAAACATACTATGCATCACACAAAATTTCGAATCCCCCCCCCCCCTCCCCCTTAGTGCGCCAGTCCGTTTCTAGAACTTGTCCTTGTTCTTCTAACCAAGCTTCATCGCAATCCTTCCACGCTAAGCCTGTCCCGAGATTTTCGGTACCCTTCCAGTCCCTCTCCCCAGAGTTGTCAGATCCTGTCCGGACATGAAATAGGAGAGCCGACACATGAGCTCTCTCCATCTATCAAGTTTCATTCAGATCCGATGCCCCGTTCGAAAGTTATGCTTGCCTCAAGATCCCGGATTTTCCCTCTCTCTTCTCGTCTGCGATGGTTGAGTCGGGGAAACGACTATTCTCGAGTCAATCTTGTCGGATGTCTGATATGCCTTCCAAGTTTCATCCTCCTAGCACATCTGGAAGTACCTCAACTCGGGATCACCAGAATTCCCCATAGTGCCCGGATCTGGTCCGGTTCTGTCAGCGATGTATCTAATGATTATTCAATTCGGTTTATTTTAAAAAATTCGCTCACGGACGAAGCCGAACAATGAGTTTTTTTCGTCATGTATAACTTAATAATTAAAAACAACTATAACTAATGTTATTCATTTGGTCAATGACATGTATCTCACAATAAAAGTAAAACCGTTAATCATAATTATGTAACATGTCGACTAATCAAAACATTTGTAAATAAAAATCTTAATTTGGTCAAAATGCGTGTTCTCCCCACCTTGTTTCTTCCATATCCCTCCACTCTGAGCGTGTCACAAGATTTCCGAACAAGAGCTAGAAGCTCATATGGCACTTGCGAAGTTGGGTCAGAGAATGACTGTTGGAATGTGTCAGCTCGTGGTTTATTGTAATCTGATAACCTAGGTATGCAAAACATTTGTCCGAACCACACGCGACCATGGTTGGCGCAGTTGGGGGGGGGGGAGGGACCGGAAACTTTCTGACATGCACAAGAAACAAACGAAGGGGCAGAATGGGATGTCTAAGTTAGACAGGACGACTTTATGCGGCCTAGATTCGTTTTTTTTTGCGTCCGGACCGGATCCGGCTAGGTACGAGGAGAGTGAAGCGGGAATCGGAAATTTGCAGATATGCTGCGATTCGAGTCAAACTTGATGGAAGGGTAGAGGAGATATCAGAGATGCGATGTTGACACGTCCCGAGTAATATTGAGACATAGTGGCGGAGTTGGAAGGGGAGTCCCGGAAATTGTTTGGCTGTTATATTTTTCAAACGAGTTTCGTCCATTTGGATGAAGCTTAGAAAGTAGAGAGGTCATATGCCGTAGATACATATTATAGGGTCCGTGCCGGATCCGAGCACGGTGGGGGTGACCGGAATTTCCCGATAAATGCTGAGGTCCGAGGGAAATATAAGTGGTAAGAGAAGAAGCTTTGGATGATCCATTTATGTGTCAGATACGTCAGCCGCGGTAGTGAGAGTTAGAGAGGGTGGGTACTGGAAATAGTGTGGCATGTCTAGGGATTAAACGAATGGATCTAAACTGGGAAGGTAGAAAATTCATTTGCTCTAGATGATCCTAGGCAATGTCAGAAATGCTCAGACTACTGTGAAACTAGATAACCTATTTCTAGGTCCGAACCTAGGGGGTAGAAGGGGGTATTCTGTGTCGTTCTCATCTACTTTCTTGCATCACCTCGTAGTAACAAGTGCCTTGACTTCATAAAAGTTGTCCGTATGTCTGTCTGTCCGTCCGTCCGTCTGTCTGTCTGTCATCACGATAACTCTCAAAGGGAATGATATATTTATTGGAATTAGGATTCTTTGAGTCAAGAGACAGGTCGAGTTCGAAGATGGGCTCTCTAGCCCTGCATTTAGAGGTGGGGGTTCAAATTTAGGGGCGAACAGTTTTTTATAACAGCTAATGAGATAGTTGATTTGGAGGTAAGAGGACATGCTGACCACACATATGAAAATCATTTTCTCGACAAGTAGTTCGCCCGGAATCCGGCTGAAACGGGGAAATTTGCCCAAACCGCCCAACTTGAGCGGTTTTGAGCCTGAAGAGGGCCCTTGCCAAGAAGGGTCGAAATATAGCTCCAATAAAATTCAGCTGACGTATCCGTTTTGCACCATCAAATATGAATCGCAGTCAGCTTGAGCTGAAGGAATATTTAAAAGCATAAGTTTTATTTGAAGTTGATTAGATGTTCGATTTGGGGGTAAGACATGCTGAATCCGTATATGACAATCATTTTCTACCCGGATACATAGTTCGCCCCCTGAAACCGGAATTTTTTTTTAAAAGTTAAGGTTTTATCTGAAGTCGAATAGAGGTTTGATACAGGGCTAAGGAGATATGCTGATCCGTCTTTTAGCCGGACAAGTAGTTCTCTTTGAACCCGGCCGAAACCGGAAATTTGGCAGAAGTTTTGATCAGTTTCTTCAAAGTAGATAGCCTATGCCTTACATGCTGAATTTTCTAAGATAAATAACCATTGGCCTTAAATTTTAATAGTAAAGATGATCGAAGAGTCTGGCGAAAACTGGATATCTAGCCTACAAGACCCAGTTGTCTACATTAAATAATATATTTGGGATCCCATTGATGGTCTTTTTGGGATCACAAAACATAAGTGGAGGGATACCTATGACATCGCAAAAGTTGTCCGTCCGTCCGTCCGTCCGTCTGTAAGCACGATAACTCTCGAAGGGAATGAGATATTTTGATGAAACTTGGTATGAGGATTGTTTGGGTCAAGGGTAAGGTCGAGTTCGTAGATGGGCTCTGTAGCCCTATATTTGGGGGTGAGGGAGGGGGTTCAATTTAAGGGACAAACAAAATATTTTTAAACAGCTAATGTGATAGTCAATTATGGGGTAAGAAGACATGCTGAGCACGATGGTGACAATCATTTTCTCGCCAGACAAGTAGTTCGTCCGGAATCCGGCAAAAACCGGAAAGTCTGTTAAAAGTAAAAGTTTCATTTGAAGTTGATTAAATGTTTGATTTAGGGGTAAGAAGACATGCTGAGCGTGATGGTGAAAATCATTTTGTCGCCGGACAAGCAGTTCGTCCGGAATCCGGCCGAAACCGGAAAGTTGGTTAAAAGTAACAGTTTCATTTGAAGTTGATTAAATGTTTGATTTATGGGTAAGAAGACATGCTGAACCGGATGGTGAAAACCATTTTCTCGCCGGACAACTAGTTCGCCTGTAATCCGGCCAGAACCGGAAAATATGTTAAAAGTCAAAGCTTTATCTGAAGTGTATTAGATGATATATTTAGAGGTAAGAAGAGACGCTAAGTCTGTATATAATGATCACTTTTTACCCGGACATATAAGTAGTCCAGAATCCGGTTGTACCCGCAGTTTTTTTAAGTCAAAATTTATTTAAAATTGATTAGATTTCTTTATAAGGATAAGGAGATACGCCGGCTTCGTTTCTGAATTTTTCTTTTTTTGCTGGACTAGTAGTTCGCTCGGAATTCGGGCGAAACCGCAAATTTGGCAGTAGTAAAGCAGGAAGTTTCGGTCAGTATCGTCAAAATAGATATGGCTTACAGAGGTATAGATAGGTAGATAGAATATCTGAACTCGGTTTTCTCTGATGATTAGCCTGGCGAAGACAAGACCGGATTGTCTGGATCAAATCTTGGATTTTTGGGATCCCATCGACACCTTTGGTCTTGTTATTTACTGACGTTGAGGTAACCAAGTAACCAACAGGCCCGCAAATAGGCCCGGAACCGAAGTTCACAGTCTAAGAGCGATTCTGGTGCTAGTCTATGCGCCTTTTGTTTTGCAACATCAGCTAAAACCCACTTGACTTTCCAGATCACTATTCGCGTTTCGAGAGCTTTGGAAAGCAAAACGAACTGTTCTGGAAAGCGGATCCACGACGGGAACGGAAGTAATCTTTGAAACATGTATAAAGCGGGAATGGCTTTCCAAGAATTGCATGAATGCTTGCATATGGCGGACTCTCTCGTTGCTTTCCGGAAAGCAAGCGAATCCAAGAAAACGACAGAGCCACCCTCTAGTCTGTTACAGACCGGAAGACAAACTTCCTGAAAAGTATATTTTTGCAATCAAGATACTGATATAATTACAATTTCTGAGTGGATATGCGAAGTGCAAATCATTTCTTGGTACAATAATTATGATAAACGAAGCCGGTCCAGTTTGCTTTGCGTCCCTTGAGAGTTGTAGATTCTTGCTTGAAGGAACTCCCCGATAATTTTGACTCATATTGGGTAAATTTGGTTTCACCCTCGTTCTCAGTCTATGTCAGAGTGGAGTTCAGAATGGTTCATACAACAGAGTTTAGGGTCTTTGCAGGAGTAGTAAAGCATAGAAGCCAACCGTTTGGTACGTTATTTTAGCTTTCTTTTATTACTTGCAACTAGCGCTTCTATTCTTCAGGATTGGCCAGCCATTGAGGGGAAGTAGCATGCGTAGGATGATCGATATAGAGTTCTAGCTGCCCCATCGGGGCAGTAATAAACTAGGTCGCTCTCAATTCTTGTCAGCCAGAGTAAAGAGGAAAAGGATTAAAGAGAAAAGTAACAAGGTAAATAGAACAAGAACAGACTTTAGAGCAGTAGAGCAACTAGAATCAAACAAGGTTCAAGATTTGTTTTACTTTCTGACATAATCATCACATACGGTAAACAAGCACTGCAGAGGAAGGAGCTTCATGCAGGCAGTACTTATCTAATAATTTTATTATGGTGTAAACGAAAAGTTGAAACAGATGTCGGCAGCATCCACAAGACAAATTATCTTCTTCTTTTTTTTAAATCCCTGTTCCTCTCTTTGGCACAGACGTGGAACCTAACCTACTCCTTTTTTTCTTTAACATCTTTACTTCAATAATGTTTTCTTAACTAGATAGTTCTTAATTTGTATGTTAATTTAATGCCTCGAAAGTTATTGAAAAAATAAAAAAAACATGTTAATGAAGAGCCTCCAATTTTTTTGTCTTCTGAAATCATCAACGAAAAAGAAACTTCTACGGTTATGAGGCGATCAGTGTTTCCTGGCCGGATTTTGTGCACCTACATAATAAAGCTCTAAGAATCTCAACTTTTCCGTATGGAATTTACGATGGTGCCAAATCCTGGCAGAAACTCTAGTGTACGAGCAGCAGACCATGACCGTCTGTTTTCAGCATTATTCTTTGAGAAGTAAGACCGGTCTCGCTAGGAATAGATAAACTATAAATGCAAAGTGATGACCAGATCTGATTCACGATAGGATATCTGCGCTAAAGATAGTATGGGATGGGCTTGCCTACAAATACTCCTTCAGCTGAAGTTGACTGGGAAACATGTGTCAAAATAAATTTAATCTTATTCATAACAAGTCTAGGTAAAGACGTCGTATGGTAAAAGACGAAAAAAAAAAAGATAAACACAGCAACAACAACTAAAATAGTTAAAATTCAGTAAACTGGAAGATCGTGGAGCTCCATGGGTGGTTACAGCTTTCCTTCATCTTGTTGATGATAACACAATGATGATAAAACAATGGCCAAAAGCGTTCTTCCAGTCCAGGCACAGCCTGAAGGGATATTCCTTCAGCCCAAGCTGACTGCGAATCATATTCGACGATGCTAACGGATACGTCAACTACACTTATTAGAGATATATTTCAACCCTTCTTGGCAAGGGTCTCTTCAGGCTAAGCCGCTCAAGCTGGTAAACGAACTTGAGGAAAAACAATTAAAGATTCCTCTTTAAATATCTGGTTTTAGCCCGAAGAGGCCCCTTGCCAGGAAGGACTGAATATCGCTGTCAAACATCGTAGGTGATTTCCGTTTTTAGCCATTGTTTTAGTATAGGATTATGTATTATAGGATATAGTAATGTTTGTATTACCCCAGTGGCAGTACGATACAACTTCAACTGACAGCATTTGTTATATTACTCACGTTTAATTACTTAATGTCCTATTTAGAATTTCACCCGTCGATATTATGTGTGCTTTATTACAATTTTCTTCAAAATTCTGGAACATAGGGAAATTAAAGTTTATCCGAAAAGCCAGCTTAATTTGTATATCTAGGATTAAAATGCAGTGAATTGTTTTGACTTTACTAAGGGATTTTTTATTTTTACATCTTGGGCTCTAGTAGTGACGTTCAGAATATGCATTGCTGGCCCGATATGACAAAGTTCATCCCGACGCCGAATTTCAGTAAAAGTGTTCATTCTAATGGACGCCCAAAAAGACCCCCCCCCCCCCCCCCCAAAAAAAAAAAAATCAAATTGACCCAAAAAGATTAATATTTCGGCAATTGGTTCCCTAATTGTAGTTAAATATTTCAAGCATAGAGGTATCACAATCTCAAAGAAAAAGTTTATACGATGAGAATCGCTTGTATGAATAGCGGAGCAACTAAGCAACGCATTTTCATCGGGTCTTCAAGTCTGAACTGATGTGTAAATAGAGTGTCGTATCTCAGTCCTGTTCGGTTTAAACTTAAAAAAAAAAGGATCTTCGGAAGATGGCTCTGCACTGTAAACACCAATCAGCCCTAAGCGACCACGGTCTCGTAGTTGCCAATTTTATCCAGTACGTTTTTGAACTGTTCACCTAGATGCTTGCTGCCTGTCCGATCGTTTAAATGAACGCCTTGTAGAGAACTCCAAAACTCGGACGACAAGTCATAATTTCGAAGCGTTTGCGTGTCTGCCTTATAAATCACTGGCGTGGATAAATCAAACTTTCGCAAACGCAGAAATTGCTCCGTCACATGGGGATTTCCATTGTGGATCTCAACAAAATCCAGAATTCCGTTTCCATAGGCATCCATCAGACAGGAATTGAACTCAAGTCTATGGAATTGATCATCATGAGGAATAGCATAGCTTGCAGACACCAGTGCAAACGCGTCGGCTTCGTGGATGATATTGGAAAATTTGCTAATGAGCCTGGATGAATTGCTGATGCAGTGTTTTTTCTTCCCAATTTCTCTTGGTATATCTATGTTCCAGTTGAATAATTCTTTTCTGCTAGCTAATTTCTTTGCCAAAGTTTTAAGGCCTGAGTCTTGCATTTCTGTGTTGTAGACCACTTGTAGTCCAACTTTAAGCCCGACTGAACTTGCCGCTTCCATTATCTCTTCGAGATTCTCTACCAGATGACCCTCTTCTAGGCGATTTGACTCAATGCGCAGGCTTATGATGTCCGCGCTTGCCAAGCTCGCGTCCCATATTTGCCCGTAAAGTTTGAGCTTAAGCGATCGAAATTTCTCCGATACTAGGTCGTTCAGATCTCCTACGTTGACTATCCATGGATAAAACCAAGTTCCTCTATGGCAGAATCGGAACTTGGCAATAGCGGTGCGGTTCCCGGAGCAACTGAGCTTCGTGTGAGTCGACTCCAGTATCTCGGCGTATTCTCCCAACTTGATCTTAAGCAGAGTTGTGTTCAGAGATAGTTCTTTCAACCCTGCGAGTTGCTGTAATCTATCCTTCTCCCTTAGGCTGTACATTTGTTGTTCAAGATCTTTCAGCTTATTCTGTATGTCCATCGTTTCTTCATGGGCGAGGTTGATAATGGAGGGGATGAGGGTCTTCTCTGGCTGGTTCCTGTAGGTCTCTAGGGTCCAGGCTTTGAATTTGTTAAACATCGGAGTGAGGAGCGTGTTGTTGCGGCAGGTCGATGAGGAAGTTGATGAACTGATCAGCTCTGCAAGTTCAAAATCGTTAAAGGTTTAATGACGTAGGGTTTTTATTGTAAAGGATTTGGAAGGACTTCTTTTTTTCTGTTGTTGTTTTTAGTCACAACAGTAAAGGCAGGAGGGCACCTCTCGGTGTGGGTTGCACCTTTGTTTATTTAAGGTTGTTTTGTTCCGCGTTTTAATTCGTTTTTTAACGTTTCAGTAATGAAATTTGTATTGATTTGGAATTTAAAGTGTTTTAGTTCTTATTGAAAGTGAAGGAGAAAATTTAAAGATAAACGTTCAGTTGAGATTAGAAGTAGTAGGCGAAAGAGATTCCGCTTTCTTAAAGTAACGAAAAGAGTAAGTGCCACACTTGTGTCACTGACAGGAGGAGCAGGGAATTAACAAAAAAAAGTTCAGTGAAGAGTTTGTCGTTCCGTTTCGCCCCCCCCCCCCCCCCACAGGCATACAGTTTCTGCATTTCAGTTTAAATTCCCCAGAAGAACAAGACCAAAGGTTTCGATAGGATCCCAAAAATTCAATGTTTGGTCCAGACAATTGGGTCGTCTCTTCGCCAGATCCAGTCTTCGCCAGACTCCTTGAACATTTTACTATTAAAATACAGAAAAAAATTAAGGCCAAATAGCTAATCATCTGAGAAAACCAAGTTCAGATATGGATTCAGCATGTCTGTTTACCCCTACAAGTCAAATCTGTTTTGGCGAAAACTTCCTGCCACTTCTGCCAATTTCCCGGTTTCGGCGAATTCCGAAACTACTTGTCCGGCGAAAAAAGAAAGCTCAAAAACGAACTCAGCGTATCTTATCTCTCCAATATTGAACATCTAATCAACTTCAATTAAAAATTTAACTTATAATAAATTTTCCGGCTCCAAGCGGATTCCGGTCGAACTATATATCCGGGTAAAAAATGATTTTCGTACACGGATTCAGCATCTCTTCTCATCCCTAAATCGGATATCTAATCAACTACAAATAAAACTTTAACTTTTTCCGGTTTTGGCCCGATTCCGGTTGAACTACTTACCGGGGTAGAAAATTGTTTTCACACAAGTGTTCAGCATGTCTTCTTACCTCTAAATCGAACATCTCAACTTCAAATAAAACTTCTACTTTTAACAAACTTTCCGGTTTTGACCGGTTTTCACCATCGTGTTCAGCATGTCTTCTTACCCCTTAATCGACTATCACATTATCTGTTTGAAAATATTTCATTTGCCTCTTAATTTAAACCCCCTCCTCCACCCCTAAATGTAGAGCTACAGAGACCATCGACTAACTTGACCTTACTCTTGACCCAAAGAATCCTCACCAGGTTTCATCAAAATATCTCGTTTCCTTCGAGAGTTATGGTGCGCACAGACGGACAGACGGACAACTTTTGCGATGTCATAGGTATCCCTCCACTTACGTTTTGGGATCCCAAAAACAAAATGAAAGGAGGATCCCAATGTGCCGACTAGGGTTTTGCCGACCATTATGCTTTTATCAGTACCAAAAATGGAACGAAAAAACAGAATTCGTCTGAAGCATCGGACTTTTTCCGTGACTGCATCGGAAAGTCACCAGCAAACGATGTGAGGTATCTTAATTTGCCCACAAAGCTTTTCAGTTTCAGCCGCTTTACACAAAGCTTTTGTCGGTTTCAGAAACGGAACGAGAAACGGTTTTGTTGGTGCTTCTGATTTACCGAAAAGGCTCTTTTGAATCATCGGAGACTAGAAAGATCACTCGAGTGTGGGTAGTTCTTGGGAGCTTACTGACAAACGACCAACAGACGAATCAATTAAAACTGTTTGTCGGTGCAGAGCCGACTTCCTCACATGAAGTTTCTTGACTTTACCGACAGAGCTCTTGTCGGTACCAGAAACTGGATGCAAACCAATAAAGACTGTCGATTTCCCGACAAAAGGTTTCTTGATCACACAACAAACACTGACGACTGCTTGGGAAAACGTTTCGTGGTTGCACAACAAACACTGCCGGTTTACCGACAATAAGTTTCCTGATCTATCAAGGGAGCTTTTACTTTACCAAAACCGGAAATAGAAAGTGTACGTCAGTGCGTCGCATCGACGAAAGCTGTGGGAGTAGGGGCTGAATCGTTGCTTCAGACAGGTCATTCCAGGGGTTGAAAACTTGGTTGGTGAAGAAACTTTTTCTGGCCCTGCCTTTGACAGACTGTTTGAATAGCTTCTTTGAGTGTCCTCTGGTGTACTGTGGGGGGCCTGGGTGGCTATGCAGGACACTTTTCAGATGAGGAGTCCAACAGATCCCTCTGTACATTCTTAAACTCAGATACCCGAGTTTCATACGGTACATTCTATACCCCCTAACGACACCACACTGATTTTACACTTTCCATGTTTCGCGTCTTTAGATGCGTACCATGCTCCTCGTGACAGAAATCAACGGGCCTGGAGAGACTGCAAAAAGCGTTGGTAAACTGTTAAAAGCAGAACCTAGGTTTGAAGTAGGCCTATTCAACTATTTAAAACATTAACATTAATTAGTGCAATGGATCATTGGAACTAAAAATCGTCCCCACGTTGAAGTTTAGAAGCGCATCAGCTTGGATGTTGTCGTCCAAATGCCAGTTCTCCTGAATCATTATCAGTTCTTCCCTAACCGTCTCGTTCTATGTTACTTACTTTTTAACTCTCCTCTTTCTCTTCTTACTTCTCTTAACTCTTCCACTAGTAGGTTCGCGACACTAACAGGTATTTCGTCTTGCTTTACTGTCTTCCGGGTGTCCTCGTTGTCTATATCCATATCGCCGCTGCCTTCATCTGCAACATGATATTTTTCTGTCGAGTAGGTCGTCTTCGGCCACACTACAAGCTCCGCTTGTCCGACGGTGTTCAGTAAGATGAAGAGCACTAAAGCACACTTTGCTACGAACCACATTGTAGTCTGGTTTCACAAGCTATTCTGAACAGTGAAGGATTGGAATGTTAGAGTTCGCGGGACATACGTGTTATCTTATCTGATCCTGTGTTCTTCCGGCTTTGCTTCAAGATAAAATGATTTTTTTTTTTGCGAGTTTTCTGGTTAAGCCTAATTTCCATAGGCGATGGGGGTGGCACTCGCCCTCTGAATTTCTTTATTTCTAAAATATGTGTTTGGCTATACGTCCTTCATAAAATCGGATGACAAATGGCCGCCAGACGCGCTAGAGGAACAATAACAATCACACGTGAGATGTGGGGATAAGTTATCCTTCGAGTGAATGAGCGATTAGGCTTTCGCTTCATATCGAGTCGCGAATTAGCCCCGTGGAAAAGACAGCCAGCACTCAGCACTGAAGTCGGAAGCCAGAAATGGCAAACTTGATGACAGAACAGAGTTGGGTAATGCAAAAAGAGGGAAGAGGCATTTTAAACAGTTTTAACATGGTTAGGCCTAAGAAAAATAGCAAAACAAAACCTGGATAAACGTACAACAAGAAGTAACGTGTCATTGTTTTCTTTACGATAGCGCACCTAGCGGCCAAAAAAGAACTAATCTGAGAGGAATTTTATGAGGTGCGTAGTTGATGCTATTTGTCGTTGATAGTTTACTTTGACTGTTTTAGTTTTTTAATTTTTTATTCTGAAATGCTGGAAGGTTAAATCAGGTCATAATTTTATTCATTCATTCTACTACAGCGTCAGTTCGGGATGCAGGGAGCCCCAGTTTTCGAAAAGGGTTCGGATACTCTTGATGACTAACTCCCCTTGCCGATGCAAAATCGTCGGTTACCTAGCGGAAGAGCCGGAAGTGGTATCACATCTGCTCCCAAAGATCGCCGTGATTGGTTGACACAGGATTTGAGTTCTAGAGTTTGAGTCATTAGTGAGACGTTTACTCGTTCTTCCTGAGGATCACTGGCGTGTTTTGGACTTAGTCGTGTAGAGTCCGACAATTCCGTCCGACTTTCCTAAGAAAAAACGTTAACAAGAAAGGCCCATAACTTCCAAATAAGACTCGAAGGGAATAGGGTGCTCTTTGGATAGTATACCAGTTTTCAACCAAGGCCCAAAGATTTACGCATCACACCCGTCATCTCTAGGGCATGTCGCTGCAGTTGTTTGTTTGAAGTCTTCTACCTATTATTCGTTCCTCTTCTGGTAAAAGCAGACGTTTACAAAATATTCCTTGAGCCCGATCTAACTTTGAAACATATATTCAAATAATGCAGAAAACGGGTACGTCAGCTCGCTCATCAGCCAAGGACCCTTTGCCAAGAAGGGCCGAAATATCGCTGCCGAAGCATCGTGGCTGACGGATCCGTTTTATGCATTATTTGAATATACAGTAAACCTGACTAATTGCGTACACAAGAGCTGCCTGCAGGGTGGAACACAGATATCACTGTTATTAACAGATGCCCTTACCGGACAGGTTTACTTAAGGAATACACAAATAATAAAAGAAATACAAAATTAGTCGATATTAAATTAAAATCAATTAATCAGTGAACCAGTTAGCATATAATCCGCCTTTGGCTCACTTTTTACCTTGTTTTTGGGATCCCAAAATGTAAGTCGAGGGATACCTATGACATCGCAAAAGTTGTCCGTCTGTCCGTCCGTCTGTAAGCACGATAACTCTCGAAGGGAATGAGATATTTTGATGAAACTTGCTGTGAGGATTCGTTGGGTCGTCGGACCAGTCAAGTTCGTAGATGGGCTTTGTAGCCCTACATTTAGGGGTGGGGGAGGGGGTTCAGATTAAGGGGCAAACAAAATATTTTGAGACAGCTAATGTGATAGTCGAATATGGGGTAAGAAGACATGCTGAGGACGATGGTGAAAACTATATTTCGAGTTGATTAGATGTTCGATTTAGGGCAAGAAGACATGTTGAACACTTATGTGAAAACAATTTTCTACCCGGACATGTAGTTCGCCCGGAATCCGGCGAAAACCGGAAAGTTGGTTAAAAGTAAAAGTTAATCTGAAGTTGATTAAATGTTTGATTTGTGGGTAAAAAGACATGCCGAACAATATTGTGAAAATCATTTTCTCGCTGGAAAACTAGTTCGCCCGGAATCCGGCCAAAACTGGAAAATTTGTTAAAAGCAAAAGTTCGATTAGATGACAGATTAAGGGGTAAGAAGAGAGGCTGAGTCGGTTTATGACAATGGTTTTTTACCCGGACATATAATTATTCCGGAATCCGGTTGTAACCGGATTAAGTCAAACTTTTATTCAAAGTTGATTAGATGTTCTTTATAGGGATAAGGAGATACGCTGGTTTTGTTTATGTATTTTTTTTTTTTGCTGGACTAGTAGTTCGCTCGGAAATCGGCAGGAAGTCTCGGTCAGTATCGTCAAAATAGATATGGCTTATAGAGGTATATCTGAACTTGGTTTTCACTGATGATTAGCCTGTCCAAGACTGGATCTGGCAAAGACAAGACTCGATTGTCTGAATCAAATATTAGATTTTTGGGATCCCATCGACACGTTTGGTCTTGTTCTATTAGCCTACGTCACACGTATGTTCGTATCAGTAATTCCAAAGTCGCGCGTGACACTGGAAGTGGAATGTCATGGTGTTAATTCTAGCAGTTATTTTGTTAATTTTTAAAAAGTTCTCCTCACCTTTCTTCTGTTTGCCCTGGTAAGATTTTCCCAGTATGGGAAAAGATACGGGAAGTGACGTGCATGGACCTGGACTTGGAACTTAGCAAATATGGTTATTACCTTTTGATGACCAAGAGTCGATGGTGTTCGTTCTGACGTTTGGACATCCGGAGTATAGCCTATCCTATAGTTTTGTGCGATCTTTAATTACTAAGCAAAAGATTGTCTCAGGTCATCCGCCAAGTTTTGCCATAGCCATAGAATTAATGTCGTTCGCCTTTTTCAGATTTGACCATGCTGACTCCAAGAAGGGTCACTCGACTGGAGGACCTGGCTTTTGAAAAGGCTACCGCGAGCATAATCGGTGATCTCGTCTTGTGTGATGCTCTGCTTTACCGTAATCCACACTGTGCTCATTCTCATTCGAGCATCCTGTCCATGCTTGGACTCAATGATCCCGACCGGATTTTAAAATACGTCCGGTCTCGAATTGAGGAACTTCCGGGATTGGTGGGGGAGAAATTCCGGGAGCGCTTTTTAGGGAAGATCGCACGAGATGGACCCAATGGCCTGCGGCTCTCAGTGCTATACGACATTATGTTGTTTGAGGAGTTAGTGGATTTAAAGTTCCGGATGCCAAGTGCCACCAAGGATTTGGCCGAGTTGTGTGATATCTTAGTGAAAAAAGCCCCAAAGCTGCGTAGGGCGGAAACGGAACTCCCCAAGTGGCTTCACCCCCTGGAAAACACTGCCCTACTGTTTCAGACCTTTACACTTCTGAAAGATCTCGAAAGCCTTGTAATCAGCACCGATGTTGGCCTGGATTGTCCTGAACACTTCCAGATCCTAGGGCGGGGTTGCAAGAGACTGAAGCAGCTGCGGTTTGAGAAAGTGCTGCTCAACAACGACTGTCTCGCCAGCCTACTATTGGTGTATCCGAAGAAGATCTACTACCATTCAAACCCCATGAGCGTGAGGAAGAATATCCACAGAGGGCTGCACGCGCATAAGTTAAAGCAGCATCAGCTGACCCCTATTGCGCAAAGTGTGGAGCACTTGTACTTCGAGTACAACATGCCCAATGGAATTGACTCAAAAGTAATGGCACACGTGCTGTTCAACCTGCCTAACCTTCAGTAAGTACTGTTCTGCTATTTGGACTTGGAATTTGGTCACACTACCTCGATCCAGGGTTGGGACAAGTACTTGAAATTGGTACGGTACATAAGTATTAAAGTTTAACCATATGGGGCTGAGAACCGATAGTCTAGTTAAGTATCATGTGTTTACTAAAAATAGGCTCGAAAACCGGATGAAAATGCGTTACTCCTTTTGTCCCTAATGAATTTTATCGAATGAACTTATTCCTTCGGATTTGTGGCATCTCTGTGCGCGTGTCCCTCTGTGCTTGAAATATTTACCAACTACAAAGGGGAGCCATTGCTGAAAAATAATAAACTGTAAATGGCCGATGCCTTGCAAGACTTATCTTATCATCATTTTTGTACTTTATTCAGCCTGTGACTTTTCCTGGTCCTGAATCCTGAAATGAAGACTTTTTATTTTGGCCAAGTGCCATATAGTGACCGCGATTTCTGTCGGTCGCTCGGTCCGGGTTGTGCTAGTTCGGGCACTTCCACGTAACCTAAGACGATGAAACTTGTCAGGCGTATCAGGGACCCCAAATGATTAAGTTTGAAATAGTCAGTTTCCCGATCGAGTATCGTGGGGGGTAGTGGAGGGAGGGGGAATCCAGAATATTGAGGAACTTACAACTTTAAAACGAGTGATCGGATCTTAATGAAATTTGATATTAGGGAAGACCTCGTGCCCCAGACGACCCGATTAATATCCGGACCGGATCGATGACTTTAGGGGAGCCTGGGAGGGGGGAGGCGGAAATCTTGGGAAACGCTTAGATTGGAGGGATCGGGATGAAAAATGGTGGGAAGAACAAGCACAGATCCTAGATACATCGTTGACATAATCGGACCGGATTCCGGCACTGTGGGGGGAGTTGGGTGGGGGGATTCTGGTGATTCAGCGAGTTCAGTACTTCCCGATGTACTTTGATGATGGAACTCGGCAGGAATCAGGGATCCGAATAGACCGACTTGAAAATAGTCGCTTGAACGATCCGCACATCGTGGGGGGAGTGGAGGGATGGCGAATCTGGAATCTAGTGGCATTTATAACTTTTGGAGGGGCGATCGGATTTGAATGAAACTTGGCAGGTGGAAAGAGCTTTTGTCTCTTCTGTTCCATGCCAAGTCCGGACCGGATCCGATACTATGGGGGGGGGGGAGTTGGAAGGGGGCACAGGAATTTTGTGAAACGCTTAGCGTGGAGGGATCTGGATGGAATTTGGTGGGAAGAATGGTTTCTCTGTATGGGATCACAGATAAAAGCCATCGCGGAACGGAGATTGCGGTTTGAGAAGTCGTTAGATTCGACGAATAGCTTGTTCAGCGCCTTTCTGTAAATCCTTACCTGAAGTTGTTAAGTTAGTTTCTTAGTTGTTGTGATGAGAAGGTGTTTTGTCTATGTTTGTATCTGCTTTTCAATTTTTTTTTATTTTTTTTTTATTTACTTCGTGCTTACACCATGTGTGTACTTCGGGTAATAAATTTATTTATTGATTGATTGATAAGCATAAATATTCTTTGAGCCGTGGTTTAAAAGTGGGGAAACCAAGCAAAAACAACATCCGACACAGAAGTTAGATATGACGGTCTACCATGTCTTCTAAAATTAAAACACTTTGAAGCTTCTCATATTCTTATGTGTGAAAGAGTTGTCGGGGGACATTGGAGTTTTTGGCGAAGTTAGATTTGTGTGACGGGGAAAATTTGGCCAGGACGAATAAGCGCTAGAAAGCCTTGAGGACAAGATGAAAGAACCGGAAAATTGAGAAGCTTGTAATTCCGTAAGAGAGCTTGGGAATAATGAAAAAAAAAGAAAAAAAGAATAGGCTAAGCAAGAGGGGTCCTTTAAGTATCACTTGAAGTAGCCAACTTCCAGATTAGCTTGATTAGTTTTGGATTAGCTTTTTTTCCGAAATTAGCTGCTGTTAAAGTTTTTGGGATCCCAGAACGTAAAAGTTGTCCGTCCGTCCCCTGTCCTTCTGCTGGCACGATAACTCTCGAAGGGAATGAGATATTTTGATTGAACGTGGTGTAAAGACTCTTTAGGTCAAGGGAGAGGTCGAATTCGTAGATGGGCTGTGTAACTCAACATTTAGGGGTGGAGGAGGGGGTTGAAATTAAGGGACGAACACATTCTTTAACAGATAATGAGTTAGTCTTTTTAGGGTTAATAAGACATGTGAACACGAATACGAAAACCATTTTCTCGCCGGACACCTAGTTCGCCCGGAATCCGGCAAAAACCGAAAAGTTTCTTAAAAAGTCAAAGTTTTATTTAAAGTGAATTAGATATATTATTAAGGGGTAAGAATACATGCTGAACATTTATATGAAAGTAATTTTCTCGTCAGACAAGTAGTTCGCGCGGAATCCGGCCGAAACCAGAAACTTTGCTAAAAGTAAAACTTCTATTTGAAGTTGATTAGATGTCCGATTTAGGGGTAAGAAGACATGCTGAATCTGCTTTTGACAATCATTTTCTACCCGGACATATAGTTCGCCCGGAATCCGGCTGAAACCGGAAAATTTGTTAAAAGTTAAAGTTTTATCTGAAGTTGATTCGATGCTCGATAGCCTATAGGGGTAAGGAGATACGCTGGATTCGTTTTTGAGGTTTAGTTTTTGCAACACAAGTAGTTCGCCCGGAATCCAGTCGAAACCGGAGATTTGGCAAAAGTAAGGCAGGAAGATTTGATTTGAAGTAGATATCACGTATAGCCTAGGGGTAAATGTACACATGCTCAATCAATATCTGAACTTGGTTTTCTCAGATTAGCCATTGCCTACTTCTGTTTCTAAATCTTAACAGTAAAAATGTCCAAGGAGTCTGGCGAAGACCGGATATCTACAAGAACCATTTATCTGGATCATATATTAAGTTTTTGGGATCCAATGGAAACCTTCGGTCTTGTTAAAGGAAGAAGCTGAAGAAGAGTTTAAGAATAAGTTTTTTTTTCAATTAAGGTAAAAAAGGGTAAATTATTGAAATTATTTGATAATGAACAGTAAAGGTAGAGGATAGTGTAGGTGACGCTAGTTATTTAGGTTTGTCAAAGTACACCAGGGTAAGGGAAGCGTAATCAGCGGACCAATTCATATTGGACGGGAAAGAGGTAAAAGATACTACGCGGCAAAAACAAAAAAAGTAGGCAACTTCCCAACACAGCCTAGATCACTCAAGATTTGACACTACGAAGGGACTAACGGGAAATTAGATGGTATGAGATAGTGAGTGAACCCGCGTGAGTGAACCCTTTTCTAATTTAAAAGTAAAATTGAATAAAAAAAAATCTGCTATGTAAGAATCCGTGAGTGCCCGGTCTAGGTACAGTAAAGGTATGTTACTTCGGACTTCCGGGAGGGTTGACCGTTGCCGAAGAATATGGGGAAATTCAAACTTAGGAAATATTTATGGACAGTAGTGGGCGCAAACAATAGTTGCGTTTTTGTTCGGCTTTTCACTCGCCTTTTCGACAGCTTTTTACTTTTTTTGTGTTTTCGTAAAATGGTCCTAAGCAGTGTTTGACAATTTCCCGTTTTTGTCAAAAAGGCAAACGCCGACTTTCGCCTTTTCCCTCGGCTTTTTGCAAAAAGGCAAACTTGGTAGGGGACCAAGTTATGCTCTCCTTTTGGCTTTTTGCCTCGCTACTTTAGCCAGTTTATCCCAAAATCCAATAAAAGAGGAATTTGCTTCAAAGTGAAAATCAGTACTTGAGACTGTCTTGGATTTTAAAGATGAAAAATCGGAAGTGCAAATAAAACACAAATAAAATGGCATTTGTCAAAATAGCGTTTTCTTCCGAGAAAAGTGAAAAGTCCTTAGTAGTAATGGCAACTTGCGAAAACGCGAGAATGTTAAAAGAGGCCTGAAAACGACAAAAAGCCAAAGCTGAAAAGGGAAAGGCAAAAGCCGAACAAAAACGCAACTAATAGTTCAAGTTCAATAAAGTCAAATATTTTGCCCAGGTGTTTTTGCACCCTGTAACTGCCCACAGTATTGCACACAGTTTTGCGTTAGTCTCATGGCCGTCCGAATTTGTCTCGAAATGAGGTAAAAGAATATTTAAAAATTTACAGTAATTAGAATGAAACGAACCTGGTTTCAGTAGTTATGAAAAGAAGTTGACACACTTAGCTCATAATAAGACTCATAGGCTGTAGGGCACAACACACCATATTTGGTTCAGAATCTTTGAAGCGTGTTTCTTCCGTCAGTTAATTTAGGAACGCCTAGCTCAATGAGAGCGCCTTTATATGTTTATTTCCACTTTTTTATTCCCGCAGAATCATTCTCGCTTGTCTTGTTTGGATATTTGCTAGGCGGTCGGAGAGCCCTGCAGAAAGAGGAGAATGTAAATCTATGTCATTTAGCAAAGTCTTATATTCGATTTACTGATTTCTCGAGCTCGGGCGTGTATTTCAGACGCTAGGAAAGCTTGCTAAAATGAAGAAAAATCAATTTCTTGTAATCTTTGTGTCAAGCTTTCCTTTTCGACAGGAAAGTTTCAACACAATTCTCATCTGTGTGCGATGACTCGACAAAAATTAAGGTTCGAAAAATAAAATTACTTGAAGGACGGTCATTACCCTTCCTCAGGTGTGGACATATAGTAAAGCAGAACAAAACCGGTCTCATTCAAAATATACAGGCCTAACAAGCCCGAAACAGACCAACGCGGGTAAGATAGATGGCTGTGGCAATCTTAAATAAATATTTGGAGGGGTGACATGATGGTCCTGGCGTCTAGAGAACCCTGGTGTCGGAAGCTGAGAACATCGTTCAGGCTACAACTCAGTCAAGTCTTTTAGTCTATATCATTGCTGTCTGTAAACTTCCAAGATGGAGGGGCAGGTGTATCTTACCACGCGACTTCTTGGTTAATTTTCGTTTTTTATTCAAAGCACAACTCTAGCCTAACTAGAAAGATCTTACAACGATAAATGGTTCAGAAACATTGCTTTTTGAATACCAATACTTGCCTCGTTAGATTAGCTATTTTCTTGTTGGTGCTTGCTGATTCCGCTCTCCGATGCTCGACGCAAAACAAGACCAAAGGTTTCGATGGGATCCCAAAAATTCAATATCTGATCCAGACAACTGGGTCTTGTCTTAGCCAGATCCAGTCATCGCCAGACTCCTTGAACATTTTTACAATTAAAATTCAGAAACAGATTAAGGCCAAATAGCTAATCATCTGAGAAAAACTTCCTGCCACTACCGCGAATTTCTCGATTTCGGCCAAACTCCAGAACTAATTGTCCGGCGAAAAAAAGAAAGCTAAAAAATGAACTCAGAGTATCTTCTTTCCCCAATAATGAACATCTAATCAACTTCAAATAAAATTTACCTTATAACAAATTTTCCGACTCCAGCCGGATTCCGGTCGAACTATATGTCCGGGTAAAATATGATTGTCACACACGGATTCAGCATCTCTTCTTACTTCTAAATCGGTTATCTAATCAACTAGAAATAAAACTTTAACGTCTACCAATTTTCCGGTTTTGGCCGGATTCCGGGCGAACTACATGTCCGGATAGAAAATTGTTTTCACATAAGTGTTCAGCATGTCTTCTTGCCCTAAATCGAACATCTATTCAACTTCAACTTTTAATTTTAACAAACTTTCCGGTTTGGGCCGGATTCCGGGCGAACTACTTGTTCGTCGAGAAAATGGTTCAGCGTGTCTTCCTACCCCTAAGTCGAACATCTAATCAACTTAAAATAAAACTTTTACTTTTAACAAACTTTCCGGTTTCGGTTGGATTCCGGGCGAACTACTTGTCCGTCGAAAAAATGGTTTTCACCATCGTCTTCAGCATGTCTTCCTACCCCTAAATCGAACATCTAATCAACTTAAAATAAAACTTTTACTTTTAACAAACTTTCCGGTTTTGGCCGGATTCCGGGCGAACTACATGTTCGATGACAAAATGGTTTTCACCATCGTGTTCAGCATGTATTCTTACCCCATAATCGACTATCACATTAGCTGTTTAAAAATATTTTGTTTGCCCCTTAATTTGAAACCCCTCCCCCACCCCTAAATGCAGGGCTACAAAGACCATCTACGAACTTGACTGGTCCGACGACCCAACGCCAAGTTTCATCAAAATATGTCATTCCTTTCGAGAGTTATCGTGCTTACAGACGGACGGACAGACGGACAACTTTTCGATGTCATAGGTAGCCCTCCACTTATGTTTTGGGATCCCAAAAAACGAAAACCTTGGGCCCCGTGGTTAAACATTTCGAAAACCAAACAAAAGAAAAGGATTCCGGAATACAAGATAGACCTAGGCCTGTCGGACTACCAAATCTCAAAAATGATCCTTATTTTTATAGGCGGATCTTGAAGCTTTCGTCGGCGTCTGAGCTGCTTGACTGGTAGTTTAATTTAATTTAATTTAATTTCAAAATAAATGCGGCACAACATTTCATGCGCGAGCAAATTAATTGGCACTTGTCATTGACCTACAACTAAAACATATATACAATTGTCATAGAATAAGTACAGAATGGGTTCAACACGAACAATGGGGAAGGGCGTGGTGTGCGGAAATTTGTAAGATGATATAGACAAGGATATAAAAGGCAGATTAAGTATGAGGGGAGCCTTTAAAGGACTCGTTGTACTTATAGCCTATGCAACTTACCTCCGTAATTGCATTTATTAATTCTTAAACCCGAAGATCCAAATTTAATTACGTTCTGAACCCGCTAATGACGCCTCACTAATCTTTGCATTTGCCAGGATTGAGTAGTTTACATGCGCAATATGCTACTGACTAGTGTTCGAGCATCATGCTTAGGCCTATTGATGCGTAAAACCGGTTTTCTGAATTTTGCCAAGTTTTTCTAGAAGTTAATGGGTCTGGGGAAAGGCTTAAAACAGCCAAATCCGTTGATAATGTGTTAAGAGCAGAGCGTAGCTGTAGAGTATTTTAGATAGCTTTGAATATTAGAACATAAATGGTAGCCTAAATAGTGCGAGGTGGGCTTCAAAAATTGTTGAAACTGCGGTAGCGGCTATCCACGGGGATTTTAGAATAGGTTTATATCAGGGATTTTTAGGTTCTGTGAGGGGCAATTGGCTTATTTCCCCGCGTATTTATCTTATATTTGCTAATCAGAATAGGGACCCTGTCTCAGAACAGCTAAGGATCCTGACTTTAGGAAGAGGAAGAAGAAATTCAAAAGAACTCAGGACCAGAATTCCTTTTGACACGACGCTCAAACGCGAGATAAATTGCGAATACATCCCACTTCTTCGCTGTATTTGTATGGCACTTGTAGCGTCTGGCTCAAGTGCCATATACCGATCGCAAATTCCGTTTTTTGGTCGGGCGGTCTGTCCCAGGGTTGCGAGTTAGGGTACTCCCAGATGTGCTATGACGATGAAACTTGGCAGGCGTATCAGGGACCCGACCAAACTAACTTGGAAATTATCAGTTCCCTGATCCGATCTTCTGGGTTGGAGTGGACGGAGGGGAATCCGGCAAATTCAGCCTTGCATAACTTTCGAACGATTGATCCGATTCGAATGAAACTTAATAACTGAATAGACAGATCTTCTGGATGGGAGTGGAGGGAGGGGGAATCCGGAAAATTCAGCCTTGCATAACTTTCTAACAATTGATACTATTCGAATGAAACTTAATAACTGAATAGAAGACATGTCTCTGATGCAGATCTGGTGGACTCGTCTCGGGACGCCGTTTTCAAGGACTCGGACTCATCTTTCACGGAGCTGTCCTTCCGCCAGAACTGTGGACTCGGACTCGTCTCGAGACGCCATTTTTCAAGGACTCGGACCCGAATTTATTGGACTTGGAGCAGCTCAGCTCTAATGTCCTGATGTCCTAATGTCCTGAGAAACAGTTAGAATGGAGGGATCGGAAGGAAGCAAGCATTTGCTGAAACAAGCATTTGCTCTAAATTGTTTACACAATTGGACTGGATCCGGACACTTTGGGGGGGGGGGGGGGTCCCGGAATTCTGGTTATGGCTGTTTTCGGCATTTTCACGACGAAACTGGGCAGCATATCAGGGACCCGATCAAACAGACTAGGAAATAAACAAATTCTCAATCCGATCGTCGATGGGGGAGTAGAGGTAGGGGGAATCCGGAACATTGAGTCATGCATAACTTTGGAACGGATGACCGGATTCCAGTGAAATTTAATATTTGAAAAGAGGACATGTTTCTGATGTTCTTTTTCACGCCCGGCCCGGATCCGACAACTGTGGGGGGGGGGGGGGACGTGACCCGCTTAAACTGGAGAGATTGGGTTGGGAACTTGGTGGGAATAATAAACAAATGCTCTAGATAAATCATTTACAGATCCGGATTGGATCCGGGCACTGTGGGGGAAGTTGGAAGGGGGGGGGGGATTCCAATGATATGTTCGCGAGTTTTAGAAGTTTTTAATACCGGTTGTTAGGACATTTTAGGACGCTTCTCTCTCATTGGTTGTTCATAACAAATTGAAAACGTTAAGATAGTTCAAGATGCGCTAGGACGGTGAAACTTGGCTGGAACATTAGTGATTCGACATGATTAGCTTGCGAATCGTCACTTCCCAAATCTGACCATTCCTTAAAGTAGGCTACCATACTAATCTTAACCGCAAAGTAACAGAGTAGTCCCGGTAACAAAGTAGTCCCGGAAAGTGCGCATCTTAACCGCGTGTTACCCGAAAAGCAAAAAAATACCTTTGACCAGGCTATAGATATTACTGATCCCCAAGGGTCCATCACAGTTTTTGCCCTAGAGGTTTTGCTTACAGATGAATTTCTAGCGCCTTTAAAGTGCGCGTCATTATAGCCAAGTTCAAAAATAAAATTATTTTTACCAAACGACACATTATCGTGGTTTCCCAAGGGCCCTTGATCATTCTTATCTCAAGGTTTTTTCTTGCAAATGATCAATTGGCAAATTTCTACTTTCACCCTCTGGACCAGCCTTGCAACTGCCATATCAGCTTCCAGCTCTTGTTCTTGCATATTTCTGAAGGGCTGATACTCGAGTTCAAGTGCCTACAGCATATCGATCACTTTTCCGTCTTTCAGTCAGTCAGTCCGGTCATTGTGAGTTTGGGTACTTTCGGATGGACTGGGGGTAATTAGGGACTTGACCGAATTGTTTTGAAAATTGTCAGTTCTTGGATTCGACCATCGGCGGGAGTGAAGGGAGCCCAAAAAACACCAACTTGTTCATTAAAGTTTAACCGAAAAGGGCTAGGATACGACAATCTAGTTACCCATCACTTGTTCACTTAAATAATCTTGAAAACCCGATGAAAAAGCGTTAGTTTGTTTTTCTGATATTTCCAAATAACCGATTATCCCATTGTGCTTGCCGCTCTTCCCGTTCTTGTGATAGCTCTATGGTGCCTGGAACATTTGGCAACAACACCAGCAGCATAGGAATAAATAAATTGTGTATTTGCGATATCTGACTTCGACCAAAATATGAGCTTGAAAAATCACATTTGGTCGACAGTTTAAATTTTCGCGGGCGAATTGTGGACGGATTCACCATGGGAAAGCGTCCACATTCCCAACGTCCCTACTGAAGATTACTGTGGACAGAATGAAAATCCCCAATGTGTGTTGTAATAATTCAATGTATTTGAATCTAAGATGTAAAATTAAGTTGCCTGTTCAGTTAAACTTTAAACATAATTACCTTGTACCTTCTTCTTCTGAATTGTAAAATGGTTCAAAAAATAGCGTATTGTCAGTTTATTCCTATTATAATATTATTTATATTCAAGGTCCATCTACGTGGATCCCACCCATGTAGGGTCGGTTTTCGGTACCATGTTCTCTGGCCTCAAAAAGATGGCACCCATCAAGTTGTCCAAACTTCGGGTGGAGGGGGAGCACCTTGAAGTCCTAAGGAAAATCCGTCTGGTGGCCCCGAACTTGGAAGCCCTCGAACTGACCGATATGGTGGACAATAGGAGGGTGAAGAACGTCCAGCCGTTCGACAAAGTAAGTTCATAACTAATGTAGCGTTTACAAGCAAAAGAAACTTGAACATCATCTGGTCTCGGTGAAAGGATTATGTTTAGACAGCAGAGGGAAAAAGCCAGAAAATCTGACAAATATTACAAGAACATCCAAAAATAAGATGTCTTAATATCATGTATGACATCAGCATCGATAGCTGCTGCGGTCAGAAGCTGGCGAGACTTCTTCACCAACGCCGCCGACAGAAGACCGTATTTTTTTCAATTTGAAAGAAACTTTTGTCTCGCTAGGCTTTTTTCTAGTGTTCTTCACGAAAGGAATCCTTTCAAGGGGGCCTGAGTTCGAATGGAATTCTTGCCCGTGCAAACGCGACATAAGTTGCGAATTATCCTACTCTCAATAACCGTATTTTTCCAAAACCCTTTCGAAAGGCTGATACTCGAATCCATATGCCATATAGCACACGGATCACTTGTCCGCAAGGCCGTATCCAGGGGGGTTAGGGGGTTGACCCCCCCCCCCCCCGAAACATACAAAAATACTCATTTGTATAGGCTTTTCCCTCTGATCTATGTCATTTTCGTACTATTTTGTGCGACCCGCAGGCGAACACCCCCCCCCCCCCCCCCCGAAATAAATTCCTGGATACCCGCCTGCTTGTCCGTCTTTTCGCTTGGGTGCCTTTAGATAGACTGGGGATGATGGTCCTTGCTAGGTTTATTAGGGACTTGACCGGTTTTAGGTAGGTAGGTAGGTTTTTAATTTTAACCAAAACATTGAAAATAAAATCAAATAACATTACTAATATCGTATTGCAGCAAAAAGAAAGTCCCAAGGACGTGTGCTGCAATTTATTAATACTACTTGTATCTTATAAATAAATAACTAAACACAAGAACTTACAATTATCCACCTAGCCTATGATTTAAATAACAGAAAATTAAACATGAACACTATACACAACAAGAATCCTTAATATTTCCTCATGACCAGTTTCAGCCCCACCCGAACAACTGTGAAAAAAAGAAAGAAAAAAAAGAAGAAAAAGACCACATACCCTTCAACACGTATTAATTAAGTGGAAAGTTTTCAGTTTCTTTTTAAACCCGTATAAAGTGGCAGACTCCCTGATGCTAGCCGGCAGATTAAACAGAAGGCCCCAGATTATGAATCATATAAGACGATCTAACTGTTTTTCTTTTTTGTTTGATTTGGAAATTGCCAGTTCTCGGACCCGACCGTCGGGGAGAGTGAAGAGAGCCCGAAACACGCTTCTCTCTCATTAGACGTGTTTATCTTACAGCTTCAGACCCTGAGTGTATACGGGGCAGAGAAGAGTGTGCAGAAGCTGATCTTCCCAAGTATGTGCCCGAAACTAGAAGTCCTGAGCTGTACCTTCATCCCATGTGATCTGAGAGACATCAAAGCCCTTTCCATGTTAAAGAAACTGGAGCTGGAACCTTACAGCAGTGAAAACGCGGAACCGAATGTACCTGTCAATTTTTTTGAAAGGTAAGTCGTCTTAGGAGGATTGAGCCGCCTTAAAGTTCAATGGGCACATCAAACTACCCCAATCCCACTCTGTAACAACCTAGGAACAATGCTTACCCTCTAGATCAGCAGCTTTTTCAACAGTTTCCTCTCTGTGATATTTCAAAGCGTAATTTTTTGGGCCAGTACATGCTCAGTTTACTAGCTTGGACAAAGATAAAAGTGATGTTTCTTATAATACTTAGTAGATCTTTATTTTATGCATAAATCAGCTTGTATAATTCAGATTCGAATAGGTTATTTGTTTTTGAATGATTTTTGTAGCTATGTTATTTTTATAAGCTTATTGCATATTCTGGTATATTTTATAAAGCAAGCTAATCAAGCTTGACAATATCCACAAAGAAAAACTTTGAATAGGCACCTTAAGCCATGGAACTTCTGATGAAACACTAGAACAATCAGGTAAACTGCATCTGCGACTTGACTTTGGTGACATCTCAAATATATCCTTTTATATCAAGCATTGCTGGGAGTTTTTGAATTTCCTGCCACGATATCCCAGCTCCTAAGATTTGGATCGCCGAAATGCCAGAGAGGTAAGGACAAGGGATAAAAAGAAAACGGCCGATTTTCGTAGCGCCTTCTAAAGGAAGTCGGAAATGTTTATTTGTGAAGCATTTAATACAAAGTAAAGCATTAGAAGTGTCCATTGTGCTTTAAACTACTTTTGAAACAGCTACTTCTGTTATTCATGAGTGAAGTCGGTTCATCATGACTAGAATTAGAACTAGAACAAAGCAGCTGGAACGTGGAATCTAATGACTTACCTGTCAATTTCTTTGAAAGGTAAGTCGTCTTTGGAGGATTAAACCCCTTTATTGCCTTCTATTTCCAAAAATAGCTACTTATGTCATTCATGAATGAGGTCGATCCATCACTACGAAAACTAGAAGTTTAACCTAACAGCAGCTGGAACGCTGAACCTGATGACTTATTGTTGTAACTGAAAATGGGTCGTACTTACTACACTGGGTCGTACCTACTATTTTTGTATAAATGGTGGGTCAAAAATAAATTACTTACTTACTTCTTTGCCACTAATCTACGTCGTTTGTCTCTAACTCCATATCTCACTAATTTCCATGCTTATTTGCAAAACGAACAAAAAACTAAATAATTTCATATGTCATCTTTTACCATCACTCTTCCATTTTCAATATCAGATTATACTCAAAAACATATTTCTACTCTTCTCCTTTCACCCTAATTTTTTTTAAATCTCTCCCACTCTGTCCTGACCATCATCATATTTTTTTCTTGACTATCCTCTTTACCTCTTCCTTTCCAACTATAATAACAAATGTTCCTATTAAAAAAGCTGTCGTCCTGTTCTCAGGTGTTATCTTACCTTTTACAGTATCCTTGTAGAAAATCTCTTTGTCCATCTTCCATTCTCGGCTATATCTGTTTATCTTTCTTGAAAGAGTCTCTAAATCTCCCACTGTTTTCTCCTTCCCCTTGCACTCTTTATCACGGAATGTCTTATTGTTTCAATTTCGCCGCAAAATCTGCACCTCCCTTGTCTTGATGTAGGCGAGATTCTGTTATCCTTTCTTCAGTGGGGAGAACATTATGGATTTGGTAGGTAGAGCATGTGCTCTTTGACTCTTGGCTTTAACATAGAGGAGTGTAGTAGTCGTGCTGTTATAGCAAGCCGTTGGCCGTCTGTCACGGTTTTTATCCGTGGTAAATCCAGGCTTTCCTTATAATATACTTTTAGTTCTTCCTTTGCTATTGCCTTTGTTTGGAAATATTAAACCCTTTTCTTCAATTTCTTTTATCTTTGCAAAACCTTTCTTGAGTTGCCGAGGACATGTTCTTGTATCCAGCTTCCATGACATTAGCACTGACCTTTTTCTGACCATGGTTCCTTCGGCCTGCGCTCTTACAAACAGCTCTTCAGCTTTTGATTGAAGGTGTGTTACTTGCAAACCGCTTTCTTCTTTGCATAGGTACGAGTCGCTCATCTTAAGTTTTGGTCGGTACTTACCTTGCCATAGAAAACCGTATAAGATGTTTTCGATTTTCTTCCTTGTTGTTTTTGGCATTTGGGATATATTAGAAAAATACCAGACAAGCGGAAGACAGTATTGGTTTATGTACTGAGCTTTTTGGAAAACCGTCAGTTTCCGGTTTTCCCATACTGTATTGAAGGAATTAGATTGTTTGCAACTTTCTGCCAGTTTTGCGCTTCCGTCTTCTGCCATGTTTTCGAAAACCAGACCCCCAAATGTTTATTTTTTGATCTTGTGCATTTACTACATTATTGAAAGCTCAGTGTACTTTTTCCTCTTTTTTTTGTTTATACTGCACTATTTCCTCTCCTTACGTGCGTTAATAAAATCATCATCATCAAGTATCCTAATTTCTTATGCTATTAGCCCGTGTAAGCTCTGTGCTTCGATGCTCTGTTCTTCGTCCGTTAAAAGCAGAACTTCACACTTTTCATTATTCAGTTTTAACTTGAAAATTTCACAATATTTTTCAGCACCTAGAATTGCGTTTTGATGGTCACTATCGTCAACGGTAAAAGTGCCAAAGTCATCAACGAAACCGTTGACATTTAAAGTTTCGTCTATCATTTGAATACCTCTGAGTTTTTTTCTTGATATTTTAGAAGAGGTTCAAATTATAGCTCGAAAAGTAATATACTTAAAGGGCACCCCTGCCGTAGCCCTGTAGCTGCTGTGAATGTTTCCAAGATAACTCCCGATATTGCTATGACTAGAGTTGGGTTGGTGTATAACATCTGTATAATTTATGGTCAAAACCCGTAGAATTCTATGACAATGAATAGCAGGACTCCCCTGATTCTGTCAAATGCTTTCCGTGTGTCAAAGGCTGATAATCTCATTCGAAGGTTGTTTTTCCCTTTCTTTTTTTGTAGATATAGAAGTAGATACGTATGCAGTTAAGGATGTCCGATGTTTTTCTTTTACCGACTCCTCTCTGGTTTTTGCTAAGAATAGTTGGCAATACTTCCTTTAGTCGGTTTGATAGCACTATAGAGAGAAGCCTGTAGTCGCATTGCATTAGCGTTATGCCCGGGCCCCACTACGGACACACCTGTTCGTAAATCGGTCTTGACCAGTTTTTAAGACTGGTTTTAGCGGTTTTTAGACGTTCCTCCTTCAACCCGTTCATAAAATCTAACATGGATGAATCCATCTCCCGTTTTTAATTTGTCATGAACAACCAGTGAGAGATGAGAGTCCTTAAACGTCTTAAAAACGACTAAAAAACGAATTACGAACAGATGTGTCCGTAGTGGAGCCCGGTCATTACAGGCCTCCAGTTATTTAAATTTTCTAGGTCCCCTTTTTGGGGAATGAGTTTTATTACTCGTCGTGTTGATCCGCCCGTTTCTGGTGGAGCACCGCGTTGAATACTGAACTCAGGACCACTGCAAAACCTGGTTTGAAAAGTATTGTCTAATAGATCTAAAGTTTTCTAGTAGAATCATATTAAATGTCTACGTGATCTGGCAATGCCTGGAATCTAACAAGAACAAACTAACAACATCTGTATCAAGGATGGAAGCCCTTTGGGATTCTTCGGGTTCTCGGTACCGGTATGGCGCTGTTTCCCTGTAACTAATTTTTGGGTAATTTGTTGTAGAATCGAAGCATTCAAGAGCACGTCTGGTTGTCTTGGCCTCTCATTCGGCGGGGAAATTGTCAGTCGACCCGGCAGACTCACCAACCTGGACATCCAATGCTTGCACGACATTACGTCGGATCAGGATTTCCAGAACTTCTGCCGTCACGGGAAATGGGAGTCGGTGAAAATCCGCCGCTGCGAGTCTCTCACCCTTGGCCGGATTTACGACCTTTTGCGGTTTAACCCCGGATTGAAGGAGGTGTTGGTTCCGAAGTCGGTGGTTCCCGAAAACCCGATGCAGGAGTTCGAAGCGAAGATAGTAGCTGAGATTACGAAATACTGCAGTGAGCATCAGGTATGTTGTATTGCAAGGGGTTACTCTTTTGTTAGGTACCATTGTACAAGCCTCTGTGGACAGCAGGCATTTATTGTACACCAATTTTGGGAGTGAGTAACCCTTCGCTTGTCCGTTTAATTTCTACTTGTGCATCTAGGCTTTCTCGGAAGAACGATCTTTACCATACATTGTAGTCGATTTGTTCTATGCCCTGCCGAGGGTTACCCACGCTTGATTTGAGTGTGCAGCAAGTGCCCGGCCAAGGTGCCCAACAAAATATTAAAATAAGCATGTTTAGAAGCGTTTGAAAGATGAATCGCCCAATGTATAGACGCCACCAGTGCCGGCGCCGCTGATTCCAGTCGTTGACGGAAAAGGGTGTACAGCCGGAGAGTGGGTAACCCCTCGTATTCTGCAGTTTTCTATCTGTTTCATACAGTATTGCTATGCTCCTTTGTACGTAACTTTGAACAAGCTGACCAGTACTGTAACTTTGTCACACCAGATGAATGAAGAAGATCTTGATGTGATCCCACAGATTTCATATTTAGGGACTGCTTGATCCAGACAATCGGATTTTGCAGATTTCTGACTCTTCGCCAGACCCCTTTAACATTTTGCTATTTATCCGTCACCCACCGCTTGAATAAGATAAAATAAGATGAGATTTTATTTGCGCTAAGAGCCAACGGCCATGGCAAATACATGTAGAAATAAGAGCTGCAAGCTGATATGGCACTTGCAAGGCTGGGTTAGTGACTATTTCCAAGTTAGTTTGGTCGGGTCCCTGGTATGCTTGCCAAGTCCCAGCCCACCTAAAAGTAACTTAACTCCGTATCGCCGGAATTCCGCCCCCCCCCCCCTCCAACTCCCACCACAGTGCACGAATCCCGTCCGCTTCTGCCAATGATGTACCTAGGGCTTGTGCTTGTTCCTCTCACCAAGTTTCATCCCGATCCCTCCACTCTAAGCTTGTCATATGATTTCCCCCCCCCCCTCTGCGCCCCCCCCCCCACATTCATTGGATTCGGTCCGGACTTGAAATGGAACATCTGAGATATGACGTCTCTCCAAATATCAACTTTCATTAAGATCCGATAACCCGTTCGAAAGCTATGCATGCCACTAAATTCCGGATTCCAGCTCCCCTCCCTCCCCCCACGATGGTCGGATCGGACAAGTGACTATTTCCAACTTAGTTTGGTCGGGTCACTAATATGCTTGCCAAGTTTCATCGTCCTAGCATATCTGGAAGTACCATAACTCGCAAACACCGGACTAACCGACCGACCGACCGACCGACCGACAGACCGACGGAAAAGTGATCGGTATATGGCACTTGGCCGGAAGGCAAGTGCCATAAAAAACAAAAAAAAAACACCAACACACAGAAAATATTAACTCCTGTAGGCACCTATCCCTATGGGGGGGGGGCTACCCTGAGGAACGGCACCAGCTGTTTTACATTTCCAAAACAGTTATTACCCATTGCACCACACATCCATTCTTCATCCTTTCCCCTTCCATTCACTCCAAAAATTTCTAACCTATGTTCACTCAGACTTTCGCATTCACACAATAAATGTTTTAAATTCTCATCCATGCTACCATACATGGGACATGAATAAGGACCGCACCGACCCTTTTGTCCTCACAATATACCGTCTTCTCTCCCTCAGTGGCAGACTGTCTGCCCTACAACTAATCAAACCCCAATGTTTCCTCCCTTTCAGACCCGCTTTAAAATATACTTCCTCTCCCCAAATCTTTTGTAATTTGTGCATAAATCCTCAAAGACATTGGTGATGGGTCTGGTGGCCACCTGCCACCTTGGCAGGTGGCCACCTGCCAAGATTGAATTTCCTGGTCCAACAGAAGACTTTCCACCCCCTTTCTCACATCACCCATAGGGAGTCCAGACCCATCACCATTATTCCATAATTCTGACAAACTACACTGGTCCAAAATATGCCTTACCGCTTGAATATGTACACAAAATAATGTTACCGTTTTGGAGTATTTGGTAACTTACGGCCAAACAACTTATCAGATGAGAAAACCAAGTCCAGATATGGATTCAGCAAGGGTGTTTACTCCAGTATCTTATCCTAATCAGCTTCAGACACTTTGACAAAATTCTTTGTATTTTAGCAGCATTCCCGGCGAACTGCGTGCAGAGCAAAAGAGCTAGTGACATTGACTTTCAATCCAAATTTCCGCGTTTTGGCAAATTTTGCCAGCTTATCTGTTATGGAAATGAAGTTCAAAACTCAAATCAGCATGTCTCCTCACTTCGATACCGAATCTCTAATCGACTTCAGAAACAACTTGAGGTTCAATCAAATTTCCAGTTTCGGCCGAATCTGGGATGGATCATTTATCCGGCAAGAAAACTAAGTTCGGATATAGATTCAGCCTCCTTACCCCTTAAACGACTATATCATTAGCTTATAAAACACACCTTTTTTATGGCACTTGCAGCTTCGTTCAAGTGCCGCATACCGATCACTTTTCGATCGGTCTGTCTGTCTGTCGGTTCACCGTCTCGAGACTCTCGAGTTAGGGTACTTCTGTGCTAGGACGATGAAACTTGGCAGGCATAGCAGGGATATGAGTAAACTAACTTGGATATAGTCATTTGCCCGATCCGACCATCGTGGGGAGGGGGAGACGGCGGAATCCGGAATTTAGGGGCATGCGTAACTTTCGAAAAGGTGATCGGATCTTAATGAAACTTTTATGCACAGATACCATTTCAAATCCGGACCGAATCGTATGAATGTGGGGGGGGGGAGTCGGGGGAACTGGACCGGATTCATGCACTCCGGGGGAGTTAGAGGGGGGGGGGGGGGGAATTCCGTGCTAGGACGATGAAACTTGGCTTGAACATTAGAAACTTGACATAACTTGACCGGAATTCCGGAGTTAAGTTACTTCCAGGTGGGACTAGATTAACCTGGAAATAGTTAACTTCCCGATCCGATGATCGTGGGGGGGAGTGGAGGGAGGGGGAATCCGGAATCTTACCTTTAGTTACCTTAAATCGCATTGTACAGGGACAAAGGTGGATGGTCCTCCTGTGGTGTCGCTGGTTTGAGTGATGTTAGACACACATGATGTTGGGACTGGCTTTTTGACTAGTGTCTGGTAGAGGATTCCGGGGCATCCCACTCGTATTTCCAGGGTTTGGCTTCCCACTCCTTGTCAAGCTTCGATTTGAATGAGTACACAGTCTGCGCACTGACTGTGTCCTCTGACAGGGTGTTCCAGTTTTGTACCACTCTAGTTGAGAAGAAGTGGTTTCGGGTCCTGGTGTGAGCAAACGGCTTTGGGATCTTCTTACTGTGACCACGAAGAGTTTTTGGGATCCCAAAACGTAAGTGGAGGGGTACCTATGACATCGCAAAAGATGTCCGTCCGTCCGTCTGTCAGCACGATAACTCTCGAAGGGGTTTAGATATTTTGATCAAACTTGGCGTGAGGACTCTTTAGATCAAAGTACAGGTCAGGTTCGAAGATGGGCTATGTAGCTCTATATTTAGGGGTGGGGGAGGGGTTTGAAATTAAGGGGAACAAAAAATATTTTTTTAAAGCCAATGAAATAGTCGAATTAGGGGTAAGGAGACATGCTGAAACCGAATATGAAACTTATTTTCTCGCCGGACAAATAGTTCACCCGGAATCCTGCGAAAACCGGAAAATTTGTGAAAAGTAAAAGTATAATATGAAGTTGATTGGAGGATCGATTTACGGGCAAGGAAACGTGTTCAGTTCGAATATGAAAATTATTTTCTCGCCGGACAATTAGTTCGGCCGTAATCCGGCCAAAACCGGAGAGTTTGTTGAAAGTAAAAGTTTTATTTAAATTTGATAAGATGTTTGATTTGCGGGATAGTAGACATGCTGAATTCGCATATGACAACCATTTTATCACCGGACGTATAGTTCCCTTGGAATCCGGCTGAAACCGGAAAATTTGTTAAAAGTGAAAATTTGAAGTCTGAACCGGAAAATTGGCAGAAGTAAGGCGGGAAGTTTCGATCTGCTTCGTCAAAATAGATATGACTTAAAAGGGTAAACACACATGCTGAATCCATATCTAAATTTGGTGTTCTCATAGGATTAGCTATCTGGCCTTAATCTGTTTCTAAATTTTAATAGTAAAAGTGTTGAAGGAGTCTGGCGAAGACAAGACCCAATTGTCTGGACAAATTTGAGCTTTTGGGATCCCATCGGAACCTTTGGTCTTGTTTCAGCTTGATTTGTACAGGTGTAGAGGTGAGGCAATACTTGATTTTGTATGAGTTTGTACGTTTGTATAAGATCACCTCTACGTCTTCTGTACGTCAAGCTTTGTTGAGGTGTGTATAACTTCCGAACAGGTGATCGGATCATAATGAAACTTGATATTAGAAAGACCACATGTCTCGGATATCCCGTTTCAAATCCGGACCGGATCCGATGAATGTGGGGGGGGGGACCGGAAACCTTGTGACACGTTTATTCAAACAATGTTTACACGGATACGTCAGCTCTGATTTTTCATCAGCGATATTTCGGCCCTTCTTGGCAAGGGTCCTCGTCAGGCTGTCAATCTTCTTGTTCAACTTCGGGGAAGGAAACAAACCTGTAACAAATAACTGAAGCTTCTACCGACTATAAATATCTTATTAAGGTAAATTATCTTCAAGTACCAGTATAATGAAAAAACTAGTCCTGAAATTTAATTTTTGACAACGACGCTGTTTTTGCTGCATGATTGGGGCGATGACAGGAAAGGGTTTTTTCTGCATTTTGATCAACTTCGGTTTTTTCATTAATAAGGGGCTGAAAACTTAAATATTATTGTATTAATGACCTCGTTCTACGTTTCTATTATGAGTACTTGCCTGAATCTATTACGCTTCTACACGCTTGGAGTGGAGCGGTCGGAATGAACCTTGGTGGGAAGATCCAACACAAGTCTAATTTACGTGAGTGACAGAACCGGTCCGGATTCGGGCACTGTGGGTGAGTTAGAGAGGGGGGGGGGGCGACTTCCAGACGTGCTAAGACGATGAAACTTGGCTTGAACATTCGAAACTTGACATTTGGCTTGCAGTTCTCTGGTCCGGCCATCGGGGGTGTGGGTGTGGAGGGGGGGATCCCGAATCTTAAGGTATGGATGGCTTTTGAACGGGGTATGGGATCTTAATGAAACTTGATATTTGGAAAGACTTCGTGACCAAAATGTCCTATTTAAAATCCGGATGCAATCTGACGAATGCTGGGGGTGGGTGGACGGGAGAACCGGGAAATCTTGTGAGACGCTTAGAGTGGACCGATTGGGATGAAACTTGCCTGGAAGAACAGTTACAAGCCCTAGATACATCAGTGAGAAAACCGGACTGGGTTCGGGCGCTGTGGAGGGAGTTGGAGGAGGGCCCGGAAATCCGGTGATCGCGAATTAAGGTACTTCCAGATGTGCCCTTACGATGAAACTTGGCTTGGAAATTACACACTTGACAAAATTGGCTTAGAAATTGTCAGTTCCCAGATTCGACCATCCATTAAAGTACTAATCCTAACCGCAAAGTACAAACATACTTTTAAGCAAATATACATTTTCATGATCCCTGTTTGCCCATGATCATTTTTGCCTCAAGGGTTTTGCTTACAACTGAATTCCTTAAAGTACAAACAATACTTTTGACTAAAACATACATTTTCGTGCTCCCGATGAGCTCGTCATCATGTTTGTCTTCAAGAGCAGTTTCTTGGAACATTACAGATGAATTTCTAGCGCCCTTAAAGTGCGCATCATCACAGCCAAATGCATTACCGAACGATACATTCTCATGATTTCCAAGGACCCATGATCATTCTTATTTCAAGGGGTTTGCTTACAAATGATCTCAACAAACCCTCGAACAAACCCACGAATCGACGAATTCCTACTTCATCTTCTGCATGGCCCAGCCTTGCAAGTGCGAAATGAGCTTCCAGCTCTTTTTTTTAACCTTAATTCGAAACGCCTTTGTTCGGATTCTGCCGTACAGTGGCGTTCGTAAACCTTGTCTATAGTTGAAGTAAACAAATAACTATATTCTTACAGAAATACTTCCGATCGGTCAAACAAGATGAAGATATAAACAAAAGATACAATATAGTTGAACTCACTCTCCGCTCAATAGATTTCCTCAAAGTCAAAGTAATATGTAATTCTGCACAGGTAAGATTCAGTAGTGTTCTCCCTTCTCTCCGAGTTCGCTCTGACGCTAAGGTCACCCGACCTCGCGTCCTTAAAGCACAATGGACACTTCTAATGCTTTACTTTGGATTAAATGCTTTACAAATAAACATTTCCGACTTCCTATAGAAGGCGCTAAAAAATCGGCCGTTTTCTTGTTATCCCTTGTCTTTACCTCTCTGGCATTTCGGCGATCCAAATCTTAGGAGCTGGGATATTGTGACAGGAAATTCAAAAACTCCCAGCAATGCTTGATAGGAAAGGATATATTTGTGATGTCACCAAAGTCAAGCCGCAGATGCAGTTTACCTGATTGTTCTAGGGTTTCATCAGAAGTTCCATGGCTTAAAGTGCCTGTTAAAAGTTGTTCTTTTGTGGAGTGTACCGGAATATGCAATAAGCTTATGTAAAAATAACATAGCTACAAAAATCATTCAAAAACAAATAACCTATTCAAATCTGAATTATACAAGCTGATTTCTGCATACAATAAAGATCTACTAAGTAATATAAGAAACATCACTTTTATCTTTGTCCAAGCTAGTAAATTGAGCATGTACTGGCCCAAAAAATTGCGCTTTGAAATATCACAGAGAGGAAACTGTTAAAAAAGCTGCTGATCTAGGGGGTAAGCATTGTTCCTAGGTTGTTACAGATTGGATTGGGGTAGTTTGATGTGCCCATTGAACTTTAGCTAATTCCTTCAACAATTGGCTATTGTTATGATGGTTGCCTTTGCGGAATAAACTGCTGAGCGGAGAGCTAATTGCTAGGGATAGTGTAGCACGAGAGAACGGGCTGCGTGAGAACGCATCCCACAACAGCCTTCCTCTGCCTCTAAATATCTAAAGGACACACGACAAGTTGGCCTTTTTAACAAGCACTGCATGTTCGAATTTGTGTTCACAGTGCTTGTGTCATGTATTTGTGTTTTTGTGTAAAATTAAAAAACTTGAACTTTGCCAGTATGAACAACATATTTCAACCCCTTCGACCCCCCCCCCCCCCCGACACGAAACGACAGACTTCCATGCGTCTGCTGCCATGACGTAGAGCTTTCGCTTGTATGGATAAAGGGGTAGGATATGGACTGGTGTTTTCCGACAAGTGGTCGGCAAATTTTCATTAAATTGCGCGCCAGATGGTTTTCGGGATGCATTATGCCTTTTTGACCCAGTAAATGCCGGTTGGGACTTAAAATCGCATACACTTTTTGTTTATCTTTAGTATGTTCGAAAGTTGCAGCAGCATGTATCCACACTCTATATCGACTATGTCATTGGGTTTCAAAATGTCATGCTGAACTTCGAGATTCCGGGCGAACTACCTGTCCGACCTAAAAAGAATTTTCATATTCGGATTCTGCATGTCCTCTTACCCGAGGGTTTGCTCACTCTGAAAAACGACGTACACCAAATGGCTCATGCCGCGGTGCCCTGCCGGTGTACACCGGTGACGGAGAGAGATCAGCTCCTCGCCCTTACCTTAGAGTCGAACACCGCTAATCTACTTCAGATTCAACTTTTACTTTTTTACAAATTTCCGCGTATTTGCCGGATTCCGGGTGAACTACTTATGCGGCGAGAAAATAAATTTCATATTCCGATTCAGCATGGCTTGTTAGTTCTTAGCCCTAAACCGACTATCTTATTAGCTTTTAAAAAATATCTTAATTCGCCCACTAATTTGAAACCCCTCTCCTAAATACATGGCTATAGAGCTCATCTACGAACTCGACCTTTCCCTTGAGGCAAAGAATCCTCACACCAAGTTTCATCAAAATATCCGGTTCCCTTCTAGTGCTATCTAGCATACAGACGGACGGACAACTATTCCGAAGTCATAGGTATCCCTCCACTTACATTTTGGGATACCAAAAAAACTAATTGTTGAATACTTTGATTAAAACGCAGCTAAGGAAAGAGCCAACAAAACGAAAAGGACAAGGCAGCCACGGCGACGGTATTATGTATGCTTTGCCGTTTGAGATGAACCGGTCTCTGTGAATGATTAAACGATCGATACAATCCTCAAGCGATGGTGGTATAATGGTGAGCATAGCTGCCTTCCAAGCAGTTGATCCGGGTTCGATTCCCGGCCATCGCAACCTTTTGCTGTTGGACGCACTTTTGCGGAGTACGAATAAAGTCAGGCAAGCCACGCAAGTCTAAACAGTGACAAAAGCCACAGTGTTTTGTCCCCTCCGTGTGGTACCATGCAGTACAGAAGAGTCTGGCTCAACACATTCAATCTGAGAGTTATATTCTCTGTAATACTACCATGCGGTGTCGAATAGATCCCGATACCTTGCACGGTGGAAACGAGCGGAAACATGTGACGTCACAGCTACTGCAGTTACTAAGGCTCTACTGCGATATGGATGTTTGTAGAGGTAACGAGTTGTGATGTTCAGCCTATCTCCTACCGTCCGCTCGTGCGCGTGCCTGCTACAGTTAGACGGGCATCAACTCAAACCTCAGCAAGTACTTCTAGCTTTGCTCAGTTTTGTCAGGGTTTCCATAGTCGGTGCATGGGACCAAAGACGTTGGCTCATTTCTTCTTTGCTTGTTTGTTTGTTTTTTACCCGAAAAAAAGTGGCTACCCAATCAGGTTTGCCGCTTGTTCGATGGTTTCAAGTCCCAAGCAGAGTTTACACCCCAAAACCGATGCCGAACCCTGACAAAGAAAGTTCATCCATTTAGCTTTGTCCGCTCGGTGTTACCGTTTTAGTATAGCAGATGCACTCCGCTAAAATTTTGGCTAGGAAGTAGGAATACCAGACCTGGATACCAAGAATTATTTTGTTTGTTCCTGAAAATTTGAAGGGGCGAAAGGCCTCTGGCTACCTAGTTAAACTTGACGCTTGGTCGAGTGGTTGTCAACTCCCAAAAGGGATATACGCACGTTCCAACAAATAAGCCTTTTATTCCTATTATCTTACTGAATATTTGTGTTAATAATTTCAGGAATTCTACTATATTTCACTTTTTCGTGTATTTAAAATGTTCCTCGCGAGAATTTCTCATGCATTGGGTGTGGAAAAAATTGAACCAGGCTGGGATTATGATCATCTGTCGCGCTTGATACGTTTTGGTCGGGTTGTGTACCGAACAGTTTACCCACGGAACTCGATTCTTCGTCGCGACTAGAACAAAATTCGAGTTGAAACGGCGCGATTTTCATCCGCTAGCGACGTGACGCGACTAACGCTGCGAATTCGAGTTTTGTCGGTACCGTGCTTTACGCAGAGGTTTGTGGACTGTCTGGGAACGGCGACGTTTGTATTTAGAGAGAGAGAGAGAGAGAGAGAGAGATAGGTTTATTTAAACAACATCGTAGCTGACAGCTAATTTGCGTTGCTTCACTATACTATATAACAAACTAACACAAAAAACAAAAAGAGAAGAAAATATCACTCGGCTTTATTTACTCGACTTTTCATTCTAGGTGTCACTGAAGATCGACCCACACGACGGATATAGATGCTACTTTGAACCATGTTCGTCGGGCGGAGACCTTGATATGAGAAACCTCTTCACGAGCTTCGTCTTGGATACAGGTAAACCTTCCTTCGGTTGAGCTTTCATTTTTTTTTTCTGACCCGCTTATTAGGTACGCGGAGTTATACAAAATAAAGAAAGTAAAAGGAAGAATGAAAAAATTGGAACTGAATAAACATCTTTTCGTTCTTTAAATACAAGCTTTAAACACAGTGACACAAGATTTTGACGTATTGTTTGACGTTTATTATTGACATCAATTTTGACATGTACATTTTGACATATAAATTTGGACGTATTTGAACAATCCACCTTTGCGGCCACTCTAGCCGGTTTACGGTTTTCGTTTTCGACGATTTTTGTCGAGTTCATAACTTGTGAGGCATGGCTGGTACGAAGTTCAACACTGGGGTCTACAGAATTGTCTTTAGGGGGTACTCCTCTATATACACACCCGGTTCAGGGACAATTCCGTCCACTTAGTCTATGGTCTTATGTTCCTGTCTCAACTTGACCATCAACTGTAGTTAAGACGAGGCAATTTCGCACTAGTTTTTTTGCTTTGTACTAATAAATGGTGAAGAAACTTAGGGTATAATTGTAATTAGGACATCTCGCCTCTAACAGGGCTCGCATCACAGCTCCATGATTAGTTCGAATCAATAAAATTCATCTTTGACATTCTAGGTCATATATATCAAATAGCCTCTACCAACTGCCTCCAGATTGAATCGCGTTATTTACCGAATCCTGTAAAGTTTAACCGAATAGGTCTGAGTCGAATAGTCTAGTAGCACATCACTTGTTCACCAAAATAAGCCTGAAAACCCGATAAAAATGCGTTACTACGTTTATCCGTTATCCACCGGTAGTTGATTGCATCGAATGAACTTATTCTTTCGGATATGTAGTACCTCTGTGTGTTTGTCCTTCTACGCTTGAAATATTCTCCAACTACAAATGTAAGCCATTGCCGAAAAAAGATAAAAATGTGAAATTCCTTGTAAGATATACCCTAAAATCACTTTCCTACTTTTCTACAGGCGTAACTTCTCGGATGTGGGCATCTTTAGCCTTGGAAATGCAGGTCTTGCTAAAATTCAAATTACCCGCGTCGGGATGAATTTTGGGTTGTCGTGCAAGCAGTGCATACTCTGAATGTTATTACTAGAGCCCCGTGTCAAAAAATGCAAAGTCTCTTAGATGAGTCAAAATATTTCATTGTATTGAGATATCAGATGTAAAATTAAGCTGTTCTTTAAATTCTAAAGCGGCCTTACCTTTGGAAGGATTGCTTAAAACGAGCTTGTCCTGTAGGGACTTGACGTTACAAAATTTCTCGGTGCGGACTGTTCGGCAGGGAATTGTCGAATGAAAAATTGCCGACTTATATGCTGCCGTGATTAGGAAAAGGAGCCCTGTGACGGCTTTATGAGGGAGCCCTAGAAATTCCTGAGGTTTCCCAGGGACCCACCAACTAATGCTGAAAAACCGCAGCCTAACGACCGCCTTTTTCTTTTTTAGGAAACGGGCTGTACGGAGATAGTGATGAGGAGGATGATGATCCGAACTTCTTTGATATGCTCCAGAGAGCGATGGTTGGCGATTACGACATCGATGATATCTACGGTTATGGGGATGTGTATGATTCCGATTTTGATTATTGAAGGTCATCAGAGCGTGTTCCTGAGGGTTGCTTGAAATCATACGCAGTGAAGACAAGACCTTATGATTTTATTTCTTCGCTCGCGATTCTTTAGATACGTAGATACTTCGAAACGAACATTCACAACGTTAGACTGCCAAACTTGTCGTTTTTGTCAGGTGGCAGTAACTATTCTGATGTCAGGTAAAAAGTCAGAAGTTTGGTAACGTTTAACGCATGTTTACACATCCTTATTAAACGTTTATGAGAATATGTCTGTTATGACTAAACGTTTATGACAGTATGTCTTATTATGATCAGTGTCATTTTTACAGAGGCGTTCCACCAAAAGCGAAAATTTCATAAGAATAAATTTCACTCCCAGTTCACTCTCTGTTTTGGGCCAAAAGTCGCTCTCTAAATATTTTGATGTGGCAACCCTGCTTGCGATAATGTCGTAGTTTGCAAGTCGGCCGCTAGGTAGGGATTAACCGTCACTATTACACATTACAACTATTACACGTTTACACCGAAACAGTTTAAGAAAGCTGATTGGAATTCTTTTGAGATCAAATGAAAATTGTTTTGGTCCGTCGTCGCGGGGCCCATAGACGGGTGCCAATATTACCCCCTAATCTCAGCCTGTCATTGTGTCGTGGCTGCCTTTGTGAAACTAGTATTCTTCAAGACTGTGTCGTTCCACCATTCAGAAATGAAGAGAGTAGCCTACAGTCGGAGCAGTCTGTTTATTATATTTCATTTACCGTTCGCACATGAAGTTATGAGAGCGGGATGGAGTTTGTGTTATATTTCATTGTTGTGCCATGCGTTTTTCTCTATTATTCAGCATAGTTGTCACATGTATCACTAGTGGCGTTTCATATTATGAGCCTATCCCAGTCCTTCATGCAAAATGGCTAGGCCAATTTCGCTGTCTGGTTAGTTCAGAAAAATTTAACTGGAATGGAAATGTCTTCAGCTGCAGACTTTTCATAGTATAATAATAAATAAGAATAAACAAATAAATGCCTTGGACATACGACCAGGGCGGGGGGCCCGCGGACTGGAAATCCTGCTAGGATTTGCGGCACCATCATCAGTTCCAGCTCTCTTCGTAGCTGGCCGCGTGCACAGTTTGTTGTGACCGCCAGGCTTTGGACACACGATCAGGGTCCGGTGCTCCATTGCCGGAATTCCTGCCCGGATTTTCGGCACCGTCATCGTATGGAAAAGTTGAACGTTTTTCAACTTCATGATGAAAGCGAGGAAAATCCGTCCGGGAAATCCTTATCGTATGTTCGCACTGTTGGTTATTGAGAGCCGCTTGATAGTTCAGCAATTGGTTTAAAACGGATATTTGGTCAAACTGAATGGTTTTTAAACTCAAAGTTTACCTAGCGCTCATAGAGGTCAACCGAGTGCTCCTTGACGAATCGGAGCCCACCCGGCATCAGGTGACGCTGGTTACACTCTGGGCTGTTTCTGGTTTTTCCTCACCGGTGTTCAGATCTTGTCCTATAGCACGTTTTTCGTCTAACTGGTGACGTCACTGAAACTTGCCTCTCGAGCAGGTTCTGACTAATCCGCACCGGTTAGTCCGAAAACGGTTTATAAGATTGGAGAACGGTTATTGGTGAAAGCAAAATAGCCTTATGAGAACAACCGGAGACCACCGGTAAGAACTCCCGGAACAAAGGACGCAGCTGCTGCAGCTTGCATTTGTGGGTCGACTGACGCGCCGTCTATTTTGCATGTAGGTACTGGGCCACGTTGGTTTTAGGAAGCAAAAATTGGGGTTTGGGTGTTGGTATCTTGTGATAAGTTGATAGCATGTCGTGATATTTCCGGAATATTCTTTCTAGAATATATCTCTGTTCTTAAGAGATTGTTTGAAATGCGAGCTGACATAGACTCTCAACCTTGTTTCTAACTTGTTTCGCATGTTCTTTAGTTAATATTGCTTTTAAGTTGCTGAACCTCAACAGTTCAAAATTTTAGTGTAGAGAGCTTGCATTCACTCTGGTAAAGCAGGAGTGGCCAAACTTTTTATACTACACTGTAAAAAAAAAATCTTGCAGTATCTGTTACTGGTATTAATCTTGTCTTTATTGAGATAATTATCCCTAATTTGGATTAATTTTATACTAATAGAGATAGGATTAATCCCAGTAGTAAATACTGCATCCTTATTCGGAGAAACTTTTTACAGTGTATGGTACATAATTCTTCAATAGTCGTTCGCAATTCCGAGGGCATATCAATCCCTATCCTCAGTTTGCCTAACCCATATAGATAACGATTTCCACAGTAGCGTCCTCTCAAGGAACCCTCTCTACTGGGACCGAAAGAAATTGAACGAGGTAGGGCAAGACTGCAGAGAGATACATTGCTGTGAAATTCCAGCGGTATGATGAACCGTCGAAAAACTGTGTTCTCTTGATTAATTTTCTTTTTTAGATGTTCTCAGAAGCTGTGATAGCACTATTAAATTACGTATTCGGTTTATTTTTGTATTACGATAAAGAATGTTAATTTAGTTTATCTTGTGATTAAATTTGAATAAGTTGCTGAATGCACGTTTCATTTCCTTAGGTTAGTATCTGCATAGACGTTACTAGCCCAAATGTTTGGGGGTGGGGGCAAGGTATTTACCCACTAGCTGGTCACTTTTACCTACTTTTTTGTAGTAAAAACGACTGTTTTTAAGAAAAAACGATTGTTTTGACGAAAAATCGACTGATTTAAAAAAACGACTAAAATAAAAAAAAGAGCTACAAGCTGATATGGCACTTGTTCACGAGTAGGTGATGCAAGAAAGTAGATGAGAATGTCACAAAATACCACCTTCAACCTCCCTAGGTTCGGACCAAGAAATAGGATATCTAGCTGTCTTGCATATCTAGGTCATCAGATCTTATCACCCATAAAGTTTCACTCGAATCGGACCACCTGTTCGCAACCTAGGGAAGTCAGTAACTTCCGGATTCGCATTCCCTTAGCTCCCTCAAAAACGGTCGGATCCAGGAACGGAAGTTTTCTTAGGGCATCATGTCGGGTTCTTAAGTCGTATTTGGTTGGGTCAGGGATATGCTCGCCAAGTCTTATCGTCCTTGGGACATCTGGAATTGTCATAACTCGCGATCACTGGAATTCGGGAAACCTCCTCCAACTTCCCCCAAAGAGCCCCGGTAAGATCTGGTTCTGTCAAGAACGTGTCTACAGGGCTTATGCTTGTTTTTCCTACCTAATTCTATCCCCGATCCCTCGACTCTTAAGCGTTTCGCGAGATTTCCGGTGGCCCCCTCCAACTCCCCCCACAAGTAGTGGATCCGGTCCGGACTTCGCGTGGAACATCTGAGACGATTGATCTTTCCACTTGCCAAGTTTCATTCAAATCCGATCACCCGTTCAAAAGTTAGGCATGCCCACTAAATTCTGGATTCCCCATCCCTCAACGCCCCCCACAATGGTAGGATCGGGGAAACAACTATTCTCAAGGCAGTCTGTTCGAGTCCCTGATATGCCTACCAAATCCGCGGAATCACCGAATTCCCCCCCCCCCCCCAGCTCCCCCCACAGTGCCTCAATCCGGCCCAGTTATGTCAACAATGTCTCTAAGAAAGACTTAAGCAAGTTCTTCCCACCAAGTTTCGTCCCAATCCCTCCAATTTAAGCGTTTCCCAAGATTTCCGGTTTTCCCCTCCAGCTACCCCCCCCCAAAGTCACCGGATCCAGTCCGGATTTTAAGTGGGTCGTCTGAGGCACAAGGTCTCTCCAAATATCCAATTTCATTGCTATCCGACCACCCATTCGAAAGTTATAAATACCTCAAGATTCAGGATTCCCCCTCCCTCCACCCCCCACCCCCCTCACGATGCTCGGATCGGGGAAGTGACTATTTCCAGCTTAATCATTTAAGGTCCGTGGTATGCCTGCCAAGCTCCATCGTCCTAGCACATCCGGAAGTACAACTAGCGGGATCACCGGAATTCCGCCCCCCCCTTCGACCCCCCACCGTGCCCGAATCCAGTCCGGTTATGTCAACAATGTATCTAGGACTTGCTCTAACCAAGTTCCATCCCGATCCCTCTACTCGAAGGATTTTCCAAGATTTCCGGTCCCCCCCCCCTCCAGCTCCCCCCAAAGTCACCGGATCCGGTCCGTATTTTAATCGGGTCGTCTGAAACATGGGATCTCTCCAGATATCAAGTTTCATTAAGATCTGATCACCCGTTCAAAAGTTGTAAATACCTCTAGTATCCGGATTCCCCCTCCCTCCACTCCCCCCACGATGCTCAGATCGGTGAAGTGACTATTTCCAACTTAATCTTTTGAGGTCCCTGATATGCCTGCCAAGTTTCATCGTCCTAGCCTATGTGGAAGTGCCCAAACTAGCAAAACCTGGACAGACCGACGGACGGACAGAAATTGCGATCGCTATATGGCACTTGCCCTTCGGCCAAGTGCCATAAAAACGACTGTTTTAAGAAAACATAGACTATTTTTACGAAAATCAGACTGTTTTGAAGAAAAATCGACGGTTTCCGCGAAAAAAAAATCGACTGTTTTTACGAAAAGTCGCGGCGCTTCGTGCCGACTCGGCTATTTTTTTAGCGACTGGCCGACAACATTGGGTGGAGGGGCCTCCCCACCCACATACGTGACGCCCCTGAGTATCTGTTGTGTCAATTGATTATCCTTTCAATTGGAAAGATCCGTTCATCCGCCCTAAGCGTATTTTCACGGATCTTTAATTTTACGGCTCTTTTCGAGACCATTTTTTGTGCCGATAAATGTTTCCGACAAGCATAGCGGGATGAGATTGGTCGGAAGATCGGTTTTGTATGCAAGTTTATTTACGCGTTGGAGAGACGGGTCGGGTGCTCGCGGACTGGACTTCCTGCCAAGATTTTTGCATCATCAATTCCGTACGGAAAATTTGAGATTTGTTCAACTTCTTAATGAAAGTGAAGAAATCTGGCCGGAAGATCGTCTGTTCGCAGCATTAGTTTTCGGATATCTGATATGTCGAATAATCGGTTAGAGCAGGCTGTTAAGTTTGAAGATTTCATAGGAGCCAAATACGTTAGATCCTTTGGAAGAAACAGTGGGCCATTTCTCGGGCAATCAACTTCTCCATATCGCAGTTTTTCTCGGTTCATTGTCTCCTCCCCCAGCAGCTCAACAACTCACATTTTATCTGTTAACGCAACTTGTCGAAGCTAGTTTAAGCCGAAGGGATTCTGTTATTTTAGATTTTATTTCTGTTTTATTTTTTATTTTCTCCGTCCCGTTTTTGGGATCCGAAAACGTAAGTGGAGGGATACCTATGACATCGCAAAAGTTGTCCGTCTGTCCGTCCGTCTGTAAGCACGATAACTCTCGAAGGGAATGAGATATTTTGATGAAACTTGGTGAGAAGGTTCGTTGGGTCGTCGGACCAGTCAAGTTCGTAGATGGGCTTTGTAGCTCTACATTTAGGGGTGGGGGAGGGGATTGAAATTAAGGGACAAACAAAATATTTTGAAACAGCTAATGTGATAGTCGATTATGGGGTAAGAAGACATGCTGAACACGATGGTGAAAACCATTTTGTCATCGGACAAGTAGTTCGCCCGGAATCCGGCCAAAACCGGAAAGTTTGTTGAAAGTAAAAGTTTTATTTGAAGTTGATTAGATGTTCGATTTAGGGGTAGGAAGACATGCTGAAGACGATGGTGAAAATTATTTTCTCGACGGACAAGTATTTCGTCCGGAATCCGGCCCAAACCGGAAAGTTTGTTGAAAGTAAAAGTTTTATTTGAAATTGATTAGATGTTCGATTTAGGGGTAGGAAGACATGCTGAAGACGATGGTGAAAACTATTTTCTCGATGGACAAGTATTTCGCCCGGAATCAGGCCCAAACCGGAAAGTTTGTTGAAAGTAAAAGTTTTATTTGAAGTTGATTAAATGTTCGATTTAGAGGTAGGGAGACATGCTGAAGACGATGGTGAAAACTATTTTCTCGACGGACAAGTATTTCGACCGGAATCCGGCCCAAACCGGAAAGTTTGTCAAAATTAAAAGTTTAATTTGGAGTTGATTGGATGTTCGATTTAGGGCAAGAAGACATGCTGAACACTTATGTGAAAACAAGTTTCTACCCGGACATGTAGTTCGTCCGGAATCCGGCCAAAACCGGAAAACTGTTGGAAGTCCAAGTTTTATTTCTAGTTGATTAGATAAGCGACTTAGGGGTAAGAAGAGATGCTGAGTCCCTGTGTGACAATCGTATTTTACCCGGACATATAGTTCGACCGGAATCCGGCTGGAATCGGAAAATTTGTTATAAGCTAAATTTCTATTTGAAGTTGATTAGATGTTCATTACTGGGGAAAGAAGATACCCTGATTTCGTCTTTGAGCTTTCTTTTTTCGCCAGACAAGTAGTTCTGGAGTTCGGCCGGAACCGGGAAATTGGCAGAAGTGGCAGGAAGTTTTCGTCAAAACAGATATGACTTATAGGGGTAAACACACATGCTGAATCCAAATCTGAACTTGGTTTTCTCAGGTGATTAGCTATTTGGCCTTAATCTGTTTCTGAATTTTAATTGTAAAAATGTTCAAGGAGTCTGGCGAAGACTGGATCTGGCTAAGACAAGACCCAGTTGTCTGGATCAGATATTGAATTTTTGGGATCCCATCGAAACTTTTGGTCTTGTTTCTTTTGTCCGGATCATACGTTTTATGCGTTTTCCAAATTCTTTGCTTAGATTGGAATCCAGCGAATTGTCCAGTGAAAGGGAGTGTGAAACTTAAAATTCTTGAAGCGTGACTTGGTCCCTCGTCCGAATCCTTTGGAGCATCTCTTAGTCATGTGCTGAACAAGCTTAAAAGACAAAAGACAGTATGCTTTCATTCATTTGGTGCTGTGACTATGGTGAGTAGTTTATTTTAATTTTTGTGAAGTTCTCCTTTTGTACGGATTAGTTCAGACTAGCAATAGCCCCTCTTATGCCTTATAGTGCGAACACACCATCAGCTGGAGCTCCCGGATTGAAATTCCTGGCCAGATTTTCGGCACTATCATCACTTCCATATGGAAAGGTTGAGATTTACTCAACTTGATGATGAAAGTGCACGAAATAAGTGCGAACACACTATCGGGCTCGGGTGTCCAAGGCTGGAATTCCTGCCCAGATTTTGCCGCACCATCACCCTTCCGTACGGAAGAGTTGAGATTTGTGTCATTTTTACGATGAATGCGAAGATAATCCGGCCGGAAAACATGATCGTCTGTTTGCAGCACTGTCTCTATTGCCACGTGGTTACTTTGATGAGGTGCGCTTGAAATGACCTGAAATCTCGCCATGTTCCCATATCGGTTCTCGACCGAAAAGTTGGCTAGATTTGGAAATTGTCGGTCTTTACAATGGCTTTTTACCATTTTTTTAAAACACGTCTGCTTCCTCAGCTACATGTTTTTCTTTTATTTGTAAACCCTATTTCCTGTCACTGAGATAAGTATCGGCGCCTATTCTTCTATATTTCTAGAATCATTACTTTCTAAACTAGAACTGGGCTACTTAACCCTTTTTTCGGAAATTTACTTGTACACTTCTTGAAGATTTTTAGAAAAACCTTGGACTGTCTTTGGCAATTATTTTCAGCGTATAAATTTACCTCCGACTGTTTCTGAGTAGACCTATTGACCGAGTAGCTCATTATTTTTTTAAATGGGAGGGCGTTTGAGGAATTCTTAAAGGACCTGTTGTACATATAATGCCAATGTAACCTGCTTCTATAATTGCTCCATCCATTCGTAAAAGGACACGTCGTACTTATGATCAGAGGCGTACTAGCCAAAATGTTTTGTTTTTTTATGGGGGGGAGGGACGGGGCATTTACCGACTGGCTGGTAATTTTTACCGACTTTTTCTGCAGAAAAAACCACTGTTTTCAGCAACAAAATTGACATTTTTGAAGAAAATCAACTGATTTTCAGAAGAACCGACTGTTTTGACGAAAAATCCACCAATTTTCAGAAAAACCGACTGTTTTCATGAAAAAAGTCAACTGTTTTGGCGAAAAATCGTGGCGCTTCGCGCCGACTCAGTTGGTGTTTTCCCTCCCCCCCCCCCTCAGTCGTGACGCCCCTGCTTATGATAGTAATTCAGTTTAGTACTATTTCTATTAACTCTCGTTCCCGAGATTCTTCACCTTATAAGTTTATCCTATCTCCTCTATAAGCAATACACTGATTATCACGGTTGACACTATTTCTTCTCTTTGCATGACACATCAGACAGAAGATTGGTTATGCAAATTTGCCTAGATTGTCTTACAAGGAAAGGGACCGTGCGTAATTTCATAGCTTAGTTGTAAAGTGTTCAGTTATCTCAGAACATCTGAGCAGAAACACTACGCAGTGCGAGTTATCCTTTAATACCGGAGACCCGAATTCAGTATCGAAATATAATCTAACCCCTTAACGTCAAATACATGATTTTCACGCTTCCCTTGTTTCGCTATTTTCGATGCTTTACAAGCTCCTGGCGATCGCTTAGGAGAAGCTCGATCGTTATAAAAAAACCGTTATATAACTCTGCCCCTATTTTTGCTACAAGCGATGGTTCCTAGAGAAATGCTTAAAGTTTAACTGTAAAGCCAACTTATTATTGTGTCATTTAACAGAATACACTGAATTATTTTGATTCTGCAAAGAGATTTTTTTTTTCACTATCTGCTCTAGTTATGATATTCAGAATATCTGCGGCCGTCCCCACAGCGTAAATTCTACCATGCCGCGGCAAATTTTAATCTCAGCACAAACACAGCTTTTCAGTGGGCAGTGGTGAGATTGGTGAAGATTGTTTAGTAAGATTGTCTCGTAAGGCATGCAACAAAAATACAAGGGCACAGAGGTACCACGCAAAGTCCACTATTTAAAAATTGATTGTTCGTGAGGAACAACGAAGTAACACATTTTCTTCGGCTGTTGAAGCCAATTTAAGTGAGAGCCGAGTTTTATCGTATTTTATTTGGTTCTTGTAGGACATTCTTTCGAAAGCACCAGCCGTCTTGAAGTTTAAGCTATTTCATATTTTTCAGGATTCCGATATAGAAGATTTATCAGAAGAGTATCTCTTCAAGAGGTCGCTGGAAGACTGCAATGTCTCCTGGATCAGAAGAAGGCCATTGAACTCTCTGGATGAGAAGAACAAACGGCGGAAAACACGAGGCAACTGGGTAAGTTTCACTCGGGCAAAAGAGGAATTACGGAAGTGGTTCTAGGACAATTTTCGAAAACACAACATGCTAGACACCCGACCCTCTAGGCTGGTTCTAAATCGATGGGTATTTTGTATTTTCCGTTCTGCACGGGTACTAATTATTAAAGGACCCCTCTTGCTTACTCTGTCTTTTATACTATACTTAGCTCCCATTTGGAATTATAAGCTTCTAAAATCCCCACCTTTCTCCATTGTTTTGTTTCGTAACTACGAATTTTTAGCGCTTTTTCGGCCTTTCCGAGTTTCCCGTGACCCAACGAAAACTTTGCCGGAATCTTCAACTTCCGCTGACAGCTCTTTCCCATATAAGAAGTGATAATCTTCTGTTCATTACTTCTTTTGTTTGCTTAGTTTTCCCATTTTTTTTTTTTACCAAGGCACGTTCAGTTTTCAAATATTTTGCGCCCAGCCGCCGCGTCGGAGAGCAGGAAGGCTGGATGTAGTCGACAAGCGCTAACAAGAGAATCGCTAGTTCTAGGTGGAAAGTAATGATATTTCCAAAAATGTTTTTTCGGATTCATTTCATTGGGAAAAGATCATTTCTAGTAAGAGTTGTGCTTTAAAGTTTAATCGAAAAGGACTAAGACCCGACAGTCTGGTTACACATCACGAATTCACTTAAATAGGCTTGAAAACCCGATAAAATGTGTTACTCCGTTTGTCCGCTTTCAGCAGATAATCGATTTTATCGAATGAACTTAATCTTTCGGATTTGTGGGACTCATTCCTCTGTGCTTGAAATATTTACCAACTACAAAGGTAGGCTCCATTGTCGTAAAAGAAGTCGGCGCTAATCGTCTTTAATCCTGCAAATGCAGGCTTGTTTTCAAATTCAGAATCTCCGCGTCTGGATGAATGTCGTGCAAGCAGCCACATTCTGAACGTCATTACCAGAGCCTCGGATGAAAAAAAAAATCCAAAATCCCTTAGATGGGTCGAAATTTGTCAGTGTATCCAGATATCAGATGTAAAAATAAGCTGCCTTTTCAATTATCTTTAAAGGAGTTAAATCAGAAGCAGTCTAGCATTTACGATGTAAAAAATAGTCGAAGAAAATCGAAAGAAAAAAGTAATAAAATGAAGAAAAAAAGTCGCCAGGCCAAATTAGGACCTAATACGTCCGTGGGATCATCTGGTGGCAGGCTCCGGAAGCACATACATGGGAAGGCTCAAAATGGATCTGAACAAGAAAATCAGACGAAAAGAAAAACATTAATTAGCTGGTCTTTCAGTGACATGTAAAAAAAAAAAAAATATATCTACATATTTGGTATTATTAACTACTTTCTATATTTTTATATGTTTTAGTGTAATTTCTGCCTAATTTTGCCAAATCTTCCAGATGATAAAGTGCATCTGCAAAGGCACTGTGGATTGTCTGATAATTCATGAGTAGGGGGAATTGACAGTATCATTGTCGCAGAGGGTTGATGAATTTTCTGTTTGTTGGGAATAGTATTTGCTGGGGTTAGAATTGTTCGGATAGAAAAGGTATAGTATTATGTACAAGAGAGCCATCCCTGTCGCCGGGTAACAGTCTCTCCTATATTTCATGCCATATAAATTTTATTCCTTTAGTAGTAATAACAAAAAGGCAGTCTGCCGGCAGAAAAAGACACGCCGGTCAGCTCTTACTAGAAATGATCTTTTCATGATGGAATGGCTCAGAAATTTCGTTTCTCAAAAATACCATTTCTTTCCACGTAAAACTAGCGATCTTCTTGCTAGCGCTTGTCGACTCTATCCACCCTTCCCGCTCTCCGACGCGGCGGCTGGACGCAAAATATTTAGAACTTGAACGCATGGGGTTAAAATGTGGAAAGACCAAGCAAAACAAAACAATTCCATAATAGAAGATAGATGATAAGTTCGAACATGCCTTCCGAAATGAAAAACAACACTTTGAACCTTCTCGTGTCCTCATGCGTGAACGAATCGTCGGCGGATTTTGAAGCTTTCTTCCGAAAAAGCGCAGAAAATTTGTAGGTACAGAACAAAACAGTGGCGAAGGGCGGAGATTTCAGAAGCTCCTAATTCCATGAGGGGGCTAGGGATAAAATAAAAGGCAGGCTAAGCAAGAAGGGTCGTTTAAAAACACAGGCTCTAGGCAGGGGACATGGTACACCAAGATGCACCAGTTCGCATCCCCTTCGGTAGATTCAAGGGGAAATATATTAAGTTTATACCCGTTATTCTTTCCAGGCGCCTCCCAATATCCCCACCATAATCCTCCTCCTCTACTTCTTCTTCCTATGGAAAGCCGAAGCCGCGCGTTTGCCAGCTAAATTTACCGATCAGACAGCGTTGCCGAACCTCACTGATGAGAACATTTATCCAGGGTTGCCGCGTCACGTCAGTGATGATTTCTACCCAGGTATGCCCGATGTACCGGTGATTACTGATTCCATTGCTGACCAGCAGATGGTAGTCAAGCCGACGAGGCCGAGGAGAAAGTTGAAGCGATCGGGTGTTTCGAAGAGAAGGTTGAGACCGATGAGGGAAAATGATATAGTACCTCTTCCAAATTCATGTGAGTCACCTTGTTTTCTTCTTGGTGAATAGATGTGAGGCGATTTACGCTGTAGTGTGGTGGCTTTTGGGACCATAAATCGTTACTGCAGTGATTTTTTTGTTTGCTTAAAGGATGACATTGTACGTAAATAATCCAAAAAACAAATTGTGACGGCGCTTAATGATTGTTGAAAGTGGGATTCAAATATCAATTAACTGGTGTAAGAAATATCAGACCCGACGCGTCTGTTTCAGCGAGGCACTCGCTCTTCACCTGAGTTCTTGGATGTGGATCCTTTCTAAGACGATGGTTTTGTAGCGTGAGCGCCGAAGCAAAACATTCCAGGCTGTCCAGGCAAGTTGTGCCTGCGGTTCGGTCCAGCATCTGTCGAGAGACAGAGTATGCCTGCAGTGAACCGGCAAAATTAAAGATCGTGAGCTTAGGCAAATTATAAAAGAGCTTGGCCATTCGTGGGGATTTTTCATGGTTCTAAAAGCCCTAGCCTCTATCCTAGATATAATAGTAATAATAATATAATGCATAACATAGGCCGTTGGACTCTACAGTGCACTTTTAAAACAACTTTCATTAGATGTTCCTTCAGCCCAAGCTGACTGCGAATCATATTTGACGGTGCAAAACGGATAAGTCAGCTTTCATTGTAAAGTTTTCAGCGTAGAGGTTGTCCAGGGAATTCTTGAAGGCTCTGATGGAGTCACTAAATAAAACGAGATCAGCTGGAAGGGCAATCAACAATCAACCACTCTGTTTTAGAAAGACCATCAACCAATGTCAACGCCAGCCAGTCAGCTTGAAATCATGTTAGAATTGTGTCAGGAGGCAGGTTATCATAGTAACCTTGACAAAGTCAGACACCGCGGTGACGTGTCAATTCCCTGCTAGCGCAGGTGTCCGGGCCAAAACAGAAAAAAAAACGATTGTCGAAACAGCGGAAGCAGAACCATGCCATGCAAAAACGTGACAGGCAAAAACAATGAAGGTCAAAGCAGCGAAAGCAAAAATAGCGAAGGTCAAAACAGCGAAAGCCAAAACAGCTACGGTCGAAACAGCAAAAGCAAAAGTAGTGACGGTCAAAACCGCGAAAGCTACCGTTAGGGTAGGCCCGGCTCCTCCACGAAGATTCCGCATACGGTCCCTGCTTTTTCTTACCACAACTAAACAAGAAAAATAACATTGGGTAGGATAGCTTTCACCTGGCCAACATGTTCCCGATGTTAAATTTTCGCAAGGAGCTTTCATTTTAAACATTCAAATTTTTGTTTAATCTTATAGTTTACCCATCGCGTCAACCCGTGCCTGAAGAATACGCTCCACCGCGCCGTCATCTTCGAGACCAGCATCTCCAACCAACCGTCGCCTTGAACCAACAACAACAACAGCCAGAATTTGAACCAGCTGCTGCAAACCAGCATCAGGGCGGTGCAGACTACGCTAGCAACTTCGACAACTTCTTCAGCTATGGTCACATGCCGAATGACAAGGAGTACGAATTTGGGTTTAAGAGAGGAAGTCCTCACTTCTTTATCGAAAGGTACCAGAAAGGAGGACCAGGACCGGAGCAGTTTAAGGCAAAGGTACGAGACTGATAGTTTTCCGAGATCAGGGTTTTGTTATTTAAGCATAAATCTCATTTTTAGATGAACGGAGTTCTGAGGAGGGTAGCCTACCCTCGAACAAACGAGCCAGCAGTTGAAACGTTGGCTTGTTGGCGAAAGGTCCCCAATCGAAAGGTAGCCAGCGAAACGTCCCCCTGACAAAACGTCCCCATGGCAAACGTCCCCATGAGAAAACGTCCCCGTGGCCAAACGCCCCCATGACAAAACGTCCCCGTGGCTAAACGTCCTCACTCAAAACGTTACCATGCAAAATGTCCCCATATCGAAACGTTCTCGGCTAAAACGAACCAAGAAACAAAATGTGATAATTTTTTCTTCATTTTTTAGGGGGTGTGGATTTTTTGGGGGGTGCGGATTTCATGATTTACATCAGACCCGGCATTCTTTGAAAGTGGACCAGAGCATTGAAATAAGAGATTAAAAACGCCTAGGTATACAACTTAAATATTATACTACGCTGATTCTTGCATTCTCCTTTTTTGACGCATCAGGATTCCGCTTGTTTCCTCCGAGGAACTTGTACGTCCTTCATAAAATCCGATGACGAATTGCCGCCAGACGTGCTAGAGGAACAATAACAATCACACGTGAGATCTGGGGACTTATGGGGGGTTATCTGACGGGTGAATAAGTGATTATGCTTTCGCTTCATATCGAGTCGCGCATTAGCCCTGTGGAAAAGACAGCCAACACTCAGCACTGAAGTCGGAAGCCAGAAATGACAAACTTGATGACGCTTGACAGAACAGAGTTGGGTAAAGCAAAAAGAGGGGAAGAGGCATTTTAAACAGTTTTAAACATGGTTAGGCCATGTTTGAATTGAAATCAATTGAAAATAGCAAAACAAACGTGGATAAACGTACACACAGAAGTAACGGGCCATTATTTTCTTTACGATAGCGCACCTAGTGGCCAAAAAAGAACTAATCTGAAAGGAATTTTATGAGGTGCGTATTGTTAAAAAAAAAATTACCAGTTATGCCTGTTGCTTTAAACCGTTATTACACTATGTGAAACGGTGCAAATCTGAAGCAACTGGTCCCATTCCCGCCCTTTGCTGCCCATAAATAATTTTCCTACGTCTCTAATGCAAACCCGGGAGTTGTTTTACCTCGGTCATACGACTGAAGACCAAGGCGAACTTAAAAATCTTGGGGACTTTTCGCCACTGGGATGTCTTGCCATGGGGACGTTTTTTCGTGGGAACGTTTTGCCACGGGAACGTTTCGGCATGGGCACGTTAAGCCAAATCGTCAGAGGGAGGAATATTGGGGTTGTATTCTCTGAATAGCTCTCTTGAGATCTTGAATAGCTTTGAATAGCCTTCCAAGACAAAGTGTATACTTTTTATATACTTTATTGTTTAATTATATCCCTCTCTATAGTGAGGAGTAATAAATCGAAAAACAAAAGAACATCCCTAAATCAGTTTATACATTCAGCGAAAGAACAATCTAAGTTGTTGCATATACTTTATACCTAATACTATGTATACATTTAGATTATGCATTCAAGGTACCTTACTGAGTATCTGGCCCATCCGGCTTTTTCGAATACAACTACGCTGGATGTTTTACTCAACTCCAGCTAGATAGCAGTACTTGTCGAATAGCGCATTTTTTTCCTTGTGGAATGCCTTACCAAAAGACACCGGCAGTAGTGAAACATCTGAATCGACTGGACAAGGACTGGAAATCACAGCTCTGGAGAGACCGTTGACCTGCTGCTGGTCCTGAGTAGGCAACCCCGAAGTATCCATCATCAACATTGCAAGCTAACCATCGGGGTTCTAAGCCTTATTTGCTTGCAAGGGTAATTTAAGGTAATAAGATAAGATAAGATTTATTCCGTAAAAGCACAGAGAGCCATGGAAACAACAAAGCAACAAAGACACGAACCGTAGTCTCAACAATATAACTAACTACAAAAACTTCCCCTGTGGACCATAGCCACCTTAAAGTTTAACTGAAAAGGCAACTTATTTTTACATCTTAGATTCAAATACATTGAATTATTACAACACCTATTGGGGATTTTCATTCTGTCCACAGTAGTCTCCAGTAGGGACGTTGGGAATGTGGACGCTTTCCCATGGTGAATCCGTCCACAATTCGCCCGCGAAAATCATTGCACTATCACTACACAAGACACATCACTATCTGGCTCTAGTTTTGGCACTGCAGACTCGTTTGCTGCTGGTATTGTTGCCAAATGTTCCAGGCACCATAGAGATATCACAAAAACGGGGAGAGCGGCAAGCACAATGGGATAATCGATTATTTGGAAATATCAGAAAAACAAACTAACGCTTTTTCATCGGGTTTTCAAGATTACTTAAGCGAACAAGTGATGGGTAACTAGACTGTAGTATCCTAGCCCTTTTCGGTTAAACTTTAAGGAATCTTCCCAAACTTCTAACATCTCTAAAACTTCTAATTTTCAAAATTTGTTTAAATAATATTTAATTTAATATTTAACGTTGTTTTAGGTTCGATGGGGTGACGACAATGGATCCTACGCTGAGCACTACTGGGATTATAACCACACGGAAGCTCCTTCAGCTCCAGCTGACGACGGGAAAGCGGCGGAAGATGGAGGAGAGGTAAGAAAATTCGTCTAGAGGCGTATTCTCTTCGTTCCCGAACGGCGAGAATAGAGGGAGCCACTCCACGCGGACTGCGTGTCCGGAAAACAACGAGAACACGGGGAATGCTTCCAAAACGATTTTTTTTCTCAAAATAAATATGCAGTTGACGAAATAGTCTGGATCCACTTTATTTTTGTTTTTGTTTATTATGATTCTTTTTAATTAATTTTACATTGCACCGAATCTGAATCTGAAAGGGAGTCCTTTTTGATGACGGTGATGATAATCATAGCATTCCCCACATCTGTGGGGACTCGCGAGAATACGGGGAGTGAGTGCCCGGGACAAACAAAAACGCGGGGACTCCTCAAGCGGAGTCATCGGGGAACGGCTACAATATGCCTTAGGATGCGTTTGATCCTTCATTCATAGGAATTAGATTCTTTCAAATTTTCCTTGCTTCTATGATGGTCGTTCGTCAGTTCTCACCCACGTTTGAGTGATCATGCTGGACACCTGTAATCTGAAAAAGACTTGCCTCCAAATCGGGCTTAGTTTTTTTTTTTTTATTATTTTTCGATATGACGACTGGGAAAATCTTGTCGGTAAATCAGAAACACCGAAAACCCTGTTTATCGACAAAGCCTTGTCAGGGAATCTCAATCACCGACCGGGAGACTGTTTGTTCTGTAATTACCTTATCAGAAACCGATTATATTATTACCTGCCATGGTTGTCTCGTGTAATGGCCTCTGGGCCTCTAATCAAGCCTCTGGTCAAAAGACAATTCCGTGCCCGTTTTTTTGCGGTTTATTCCGCAGCGGGTAGTTATCGGTCCGATAAGACCGTCCCGGAGGCGAATGGGGTCTTTGGACGATGTGGACATACCTGCATCATCGCAAGGACCAACTGGGAGTTTACGAGCCTTTCAGTACATTTCCTTTCGCAGAGAAACTTCCTCCTTTTTTGGTCAGGTAAGACCAATGAAATCTAAATGGTGTTCTAAAATAGTTGAGTTTTTGTGCAGATTTGAACGAAGCCTTTGAGTCTACTCATTCCATGCTGATTCTCTTGTCAATGAGAGGAGGCTAGTTTCCACATTTTGTACAATAGAGGTATGCTTCTTTGGACTGTTTACTTTGATCAGTTCAGTTTTGGCGAAATGGTAAAATGAAGACCCTAAACACGCATTCAGGTGTTCTAAGGAGTCCTACATTGGCTAGCTTGACTGATTGCTAGTTGACCTTAGTCAACGGCACTGTTCAAAATTGACTAACGTTTAGTAGTAGTAGTAGTAGTAGAACAGTTTTAGAAAATAGCACAATAGCACAAAAAAAGCGGGGCTTGCGAGAAAATGAAGAGAGAATATGGAGAATGAGACCATGTACCGATACCAATAAAACAAAACAGTAAACGAAAAACTTTACCTTGCGTGACCCCCAAACAACAAAAAACGATAATTACAATAATATTACAGAAAAACAAACCTGACAAAAGATTATTTAATCTGAGCATACCTCTACTGTATGCATTGCTAGACTAGGCCCACGATTTTTAGTAATAGCTCGTTTTTCATTACGTCTCTTTTCAGGAGGGTGCCGAAGAAGAAGCGGAAGATGACGCTGGCGCAACCGGCGGCAACAAAGGAAAACCCAAGGCCGGTGGTGGCGGAGGTAAGGGGAGAAATAAAGGATAACTTCAGCAAGACGAATCGATGGGATTCAAGAAGTCAGAAACGAGCCGAATGTCATGTGTTGGTAGATTATTTATGAGTATTTATGTAATTTATGATCTGAGATGGAATACAGGAGATTGAACTCAACTTCGTATATCGTCTGTTCTTGATATACTTCGGAGAATGGATTATACTTCGGAGAATTCCATCCAACCTAATCCTTTGGGGGCTGAATGACCGAATTTGTTAAAGCACAAGTGGTAGTAAATGCAGTTTCTATTCCGAAGTTCTGCCTGACTCCTTTGAAACAGTGCTGTGTTAAAAAAAAATGACAGACCCATACCGCCTGTTGTAGCCGCGCGCCGCCCTCTTGACTTTGATAAGATACACATAGAAGATTTCATAGCCGGTCTTTCTTACCAATGAGCTCCTCGGAGGGAATAAACGGGAGCCTGATCGCTTCGAAATAAAGACACCGGTGTGAAATCCCAGAAATGAGAACGGATGGAACGACTAGAGACGCAGAGTAAATCAGTAATGTAGGTACGACAAGCACTTTAAGCATTGCTTATGCCATGATTTGCACAAATGTTAAACTTTGTTTATAGATTTACGTTTATTCGATTATAATGGCTAGCGAAAGCATAGCACATACAAAGGCATGCCTTGGTCTTGCTCGTAGATGTAAGATTTGTATGTCTGGTTATAATAATAATAATACTAGTAATAATAATATAATGCCAAAAATAATCCATTAGCCGCTATAGAAATGATAGCTTCTGTTTGTTTTTTTCTGCAGTTGGGCTCTGCTCTAAGCAGCTAAGCAGTTTTTTTTTCATATTATTTACGTTGTTCAATAAAACAACCTTGAACCCTGTCCGTCGTTTTCGCCCCATAGTTATTACCTACGTGTGTTCCACTGTGCCTATGTCCTGGTGATCTGTGTTACTGCATTTTGTCAGAGTTTAGCAAAAATAGATCCATTTATTCAAATCCTGCGGAAAGTTAAAAGGCATAGAAAGGCTCAGTAGTGATGCTTGTTTCCATGATGCCCATGGCCGTAGCCGCTGTCATAACCGTGTCCGTGCGAGGCTGACTGGTGGTGGTACTTGGAGTGGTATGGTCCGTGTTCGTCCACCTGTAAAGATTTATACTTTTTGACAGGCACCATTTTTGTATCTCTAACCCTTCGACCGCACGTCCTCTCTTAACGGATTCTAGGGGCACCCGTGACCGCGGAAAGAGGAAGCAGATTGACCGTTTCCTTAAAGGACCCCTCGAACTATTTGCTCTTCAACTTGCAGTATTTTAAAATATTTGAATACTTTAAAACTATTCTGTGCTTTCAACAATAACCCACGGTTTTGGCTGTTTTAAGCCTTTTCCAAGACCCGCTGACTTATAGCGAAAACAGGGAAACAGTTTACATAACCGTTTTTTCTGATGGAAAAACTTCTCGCAGACAACCGTCGACAGCGTGATACACATCGAAGGTAGCAAAACACGGCAAGTGAGAAAATCAGCTTGGTGTTTTTAGAGGGATTAGAATGCACCGTAGGAAATTGGGGTCTTTTTTTTGAAAGCACAGCTTAGTTTTAAAGTATTCAATCTGTAAGTTGAATACTAAATAGTGTGAGGGGTCCTTTAAGTGCTTGCAGTCAAAACTGCAGAGGGGGGGGGGGAGGTCGCGAGAGAGGTTTCGCCTAGACCCTATAGAAACAACACCACAGTGAGAAGACCTCACTGCAGCCGCTCAGCTTGGTGATAAACGAAATAGCTTCGTCGACGCCTTATTCGCCTATGATTTCTAAGGAGGACTTAAGGTCTAAGGTAAGGTAAAATAAACTTACGCTGAATTTGTATCCGTACGGATTTTGGTCAACGTAAACCTTAGCAGTACCGTCGTAATGGTAACCCTTATGTCCGTAGCCGTGGCCATATCCGTGAGCTTGACCGCCGTAGTGTCCATCACAGGCTACCATTGCGACAAGAGCTGCGAGAACGGCTGCCACCTGGAATTATTGAAAGATATTTAATATTTCCCTGATATGTGTTTATACACTCTACCACACCCAACCTGACTTCCCTCTTTGCTATTCTTCCGACCTGTCTGTCTTTTACTCAGCCTCTCCTGAATTGATTAGTCGACCTCTCGAGTTCTTTACCACCTGAAACGTTCCCAGTGCCTTATTCTCGCGGCATTTGCTTCTAACCAGAGTTGTGACAAGTACTTTAAATTTATATATTAAGCATTAAGTACCAAGTACATTAAAATGCTGTACTTAAGTATCAAGGATCAAGTACCTGACAACCTAAAGCGTCTGTCCTGGACTTTGTACCTCCATATCGTGGCCGAATCAGGTTCGGACACTTAAATTGATCACATACTACCCAGCAAGCTCTACTAAAATCTTAGCTTTTTCGTGACATGTCCGGTACCCTTCTCTCCTCCCATTGAGGTCGGGTCGTCCGGGACCTCAAAACGGACCATCTAGGGCCTATGTTCTTTGTACCTTCCAAGCTTCATCTAAATCGCTCCACTAATTTCATGCGTAGGCATTCACACAATTCCCAGGACCCCCTTCTGACTCCCCCCACCCTACGTGTCCGGATCCGGTTCGGATCCATTACCAACGAGGCATCTCTCCTACCACCCATCAAGTTTCACTCGAATCGGATCACCTTGTTCGCAACTTACGAATCACAACAATATACCAGAATTCCCCAGCCATCGATGTTCGGATCAGGGAAAGGAAGGTTTTCCTAGAGGATTGTCTCAAGTCCTTTGTTTGTGTGCCAAGTTTCATCGTCCTAGCTTATCTGGAAGTGCCCTAACTAGCAAAAGTCATAAGCGTAACAAACAGTGACCGACATTGCGATAACTATCATGGCACTCGAGCTGATGGTTGCAAGTACCATGAAACATTTCTTGTAGACCACGGCAACCTGATGCGATATTTTTTTTTTAAGTTTGAATCTCTATTTTTAAATTAAATTCCATTTTTTAGGGAAAATCATTTGTCCTGATGTAAGCAGAATGTACTTGCGGATGTACTTGAACATTTATTGGTACTCGAGGGAAGGTAAGGTACAATTTTATTGACAAGTTTCCGCCGGTTAGATCCTCGTCCGGCTCGCTACCTCCACTCGAGGAATTTTACACAAGAGATTGCAGGGCAGGACTATTCGTATCTTTTCTTAGTTTCCATATGGGTGTGCCAGAACAGTCAAAAGGTATCAAATGTCGCTTGGACAGATGGCACTAACACTCATAATGCCCATGACTCAAAATGCCCACCACAGTGTCATAAGTTTCATAACAGATAACACAAGGATGCGCGGCTTCTATAGACAATGTGTAACAGATAACACTTAGGATGTTATCAGTTGTGTTTGAAAACGTTATGCATAACAAGCTTTGCTAGGAAGAACCAAAAAAGCATCTACTTTATCGTCACGATGTCGGAAAACTCAGCAGATGCTTTTTGGCGATTTTTAGGCTCTTCCTGATGGTAACGCTTCTTATGCATAATATTTTGAAACACAACAGACAACATCCGAATTGTTATCTGTTACGCATTATCCGTTGAAACCACGCAAGCTTGTGTTATCTGTTATGAAACTTCTGTTCTGACAGTGAATAAATGCCTAAAACACAGAAGGCCCATGACTTAAAAATTGTATAAGACCATAAATTAATCCAGCTTGTGTTTCGTCCCAGGATAATTTTGGCCTACCCCCTCAACTGTGGGCATTTTGAGCCTTGGGCTCAGTGGGCATTTCGTTATGGCAGCGGGCATTTTAATCGTGGGGATTCTGAACCTGGGCATTATAGAGGGCACGAAAATCGTGTTCGTTGTGGGAACAGCCAGATCGGGTACATCGCATGAAATTCAAAACTTTGGGGATTATACATTGGATTGAACATTAAGATGAGAAAACCTGAGTAGAACTTGAATTGAATTGAAGAAGATGAGAAAATCAGAGTAGTATTTTAAGTACTATAAATCCTTTTAAGAGGGCCTCAAAATACGCTGTTTCTGCTTAAAACCGACTTCTCTCTGCAAGCCGTGATGCCAGCAACATTTTCCGCACAAGCGAGTGCTATAAACCCTGAAAGAATCGCACATAAACTCACTTCCTTCAGGTTGGTAATCACAAGCGGCTAACCCTTAGCTCATCATAGCTGCGTGCTTTTCGGCTGCACCGGGATTCTTATTTTCCTTTCTCGATAATAATAAATCACGGTTGAATAATCAGCAGTTTCTTTTAGTTTCGGGACAGTGATTTGTCTTAGGCATTATCTGTCACGATGTAATTCTAGCGAAGATTTTTAACACTGTTGCTGTTATATAAACTTTGATTACATCTTCTTTTTTACCTTTTACAAATTTACCGCGTATTAAAACTATTTGTTTCTGTAAATTCTTATGCCGGTTTTCTAAGTTTCAATCTAGTTCTTTTGCGATGGAATTAGGATTAAAAAACCCCCAGATATTTTGAGAAATAAACGGGAAACATTTTGAGAAATAAACGGAAAAAAAAATAAAATAAAGTACACTTTTCTGATGCGTTACGTTGATCGATAGATTTATTGTATTTTCGATGAAGTTTTAGGTTGACGTTAATTTGCATCTCTCTTTTTTATACCAGAAAGTAACCGCGTAAACCTTTGACATTAATACTGCTTGCAAATCCTTGTTCTTGGATCTGTCTCCCTTTTTCGCTCTATTAATATTCGTACCACTCCCTAGCGCCTTTTCCTCGGTTTCACCTAATAAATTCTTGCGTGGACACATCAAGAAACGAGTAAGCAAATATCCATATGACTTTAATACTGTTTCATTAGTAGCTGACCGCCCATTATTTTTTCACTTTCTCGACTTGCTCCATCCCTGGATTCTTTTGCTTTTTCACTTTCACTAAAAATATCGTTCGTCATGTGCCGAGAGACCCCTCGCGTCTTCCTTTGGCGTCGTCTACCCCAAACTAGTAAGGACTTGCTTGGGCAACGGACACGCCAAGAAACCGGAAAGTAAAAAAGCGCGGGCATAGCTGTAGGGCACGACAGCAGTCAAGAAGATTAGTAGCAATTTGGGGTGTGATAAGTCAGCACCTTTTTCCAAAGTGTTTAGAATTTTTCTTGTTTTAGAAGTGATTAGAAAAGGAAAGGTGGTGTAAAAGTGAAAGCAATGAAGTGTAAATGTGAAACGGAAGTGTATACTTTCGTGTCAGTGCAGCCAAGTTTCAGAATTTCCGTTGGATAGCTCTTAAATGGATAAGTGGACCGCCTAGAACATTAGAAGACAAGGAAGGAATCATTTTACTCCCTCTGGCACAGGTAGGGCGCTTCATTCAACCATGAACCCCTGGTTACGGGGTAGCCTTACGCCCTATGATATGCCAAATGCTGGATAACCCAGTATCATAATGAGAATTTGAGTGAAGGTCAGGAGTCAACCAATCAAAATTCATTTGTAGTGTTGGTTAGGTCAGTTCTAGGGCTAGGCTAGGGTACCAGGGTTCCCAGCAATTGGCAAAGGGCCAAATCTTAGCACTAAATGCAATTTATTGCCTATTTACGTTCGTTTTTAGTCCCAGTCTGCAAAATTCTTTGATTTTTGGGATCCCAAAACGTAAGTGGAGGGATACCTTTGACATCGTAAGAGTTGTCCTTCTGTCTGTCTGTTTTTTAGCACGATAAATGTCGAAGGGAATGAGATATTCTGATGAAACTTGGTGTGAGGACTCTCTGGGTCAAGGGTAAGGTCAAGTTCGTAGACGGGCTCTGTAGCCCTACATTTAGGGGTTGGGGAGGGGGTTCAAATTAAGGGGCAAACAAAATATTTTTAAACAGCTAATGTGATAGTCGATTATGGGGTAAGAAGACATGCTAAACACGAATATGCAAAACATTTTCTCGTCCGACAAGTAGTTCGGCCGGAATCCGGCGAAAACCGGAAAATTTGTAAAATGTGATAAGTTTTATATGAAGTTGATTAGATCTGATTTAGGGGTAAGAAGAGACGCTGAGACTGTATGTGGCAATCATTTTTTTAACCGGATTTATAATTCGTCCGGAATCCGTTTGTAACCTATTTTTTAGAAGCTAAAGTTTGAAATTGATTAGATGTTCTTTATAGGGATAAGGAGATACCGTACGCTGAATTCGATTCTGAATTTTTTTTTCTTTGCTGGACAAGTAGTTCGCCCGGAATTCGGCCGAAACTGGAAATTTGGTAGAAGTAAAGCAGGAAGTTTCGGTCATCATCGTCAGAATAGATATAGCTTATAGAAGTAATATCTGAACTTGTTTTTTTCTAATAATTAGCCTGGCGAGGACTGGATCTGGCGAAAACTAGACCCAATTGTCTGGATCGAAAGTAGATTTTTGGGATCCCATCGAAACCTTATGTTTTGTTTTGACAAGCTACGACACTTTGGATATAACTAGCTAATTATAGTCCGGGATAGCCTATGTCAGAAGCGTTTGCCAAACAGATGCTGGACCCCATAACCGAATAGGGACCCCATAACCGAATAGGATATTGTGATTGTGATGATTGTATCGAAATTTAGTAAACAAACGTTCACAATTACATCTAGTGGGTTATGTTCCCCCGCATTTGGCGTAAGGTGGCGCGTGAGGTATGCTTCAGTAAATCGAATTTAATCCTTATTTCACGGGGGGTTACCCACTCCCCGGCACCTGCTGTACATCCTATCCGGCACCGACCAAAACCAGCGGTGCCGGCCATTAATTAGGCGATTTCCGCTTCGATGCTTGCTCATTTAATGTTCTAGCACGTGGCAACCGCTTTCGGCTGGTGTTAGCAGGGCCGGCACCTACCGGGCACCGCGGCACCGGGCACTTGCTGTACACGAAGATCGAGAGTGGGCAACCCCTCAATAATAATACATACATGGCCCTTTACACAAGGACTTGTACCGTGACCATTAAACCAGATTTATTTTTTTCGAATATAATATAATATAATCGATATATGCAGATGTGAACTGGTTAGATGAATTTGCCTTCGGGCGGGATCACTGTTCCTATGCCCGGCTTCTACCAGACTAGCCTACCAGTAGTGGTTTGCAAACTATGTTCACAAGCCCCTCGGTAGCTCAAATGGTAGAGCGTCTGCCTTGTAAGCAGAGGGTCCTGGGCTCAAATCCCGGCTGAGGAGCATTTTTGTCTTTCAGTTCACTACTTATAAAAAAAGGTCAACCCCTCGTTATTTCATTATACGCTGTGATTGTGATGGGAATAAATTATACAAAAAAGGACGCTTACCATGAACTTCGCCATTTTCTACTAATCACTTCTGTTAGGAGGATAGAAAGAACTGATACAATTCGAATGTAAACTTTGGGGCATATATACTCAGTTCCTGACATTAATTTTTTTGCTCAAGGATTTTGAGTGGTTCACGCTTACTGGAACTCACGCTTAGAGTTGGAGGGGGTGTGGTCCTGTCCTCTGTTTTGATTTTGATCAGTTCGTGCTCAAGTTAGTCAAGCAAGTCCACGAGAAAAAGTGATACAACTGAGGGGCTGTTTACTCGCAGAACATTTTGCAAGCACTGTCAGTGGATTCCTGGGAGAATATCAATCTTCTGCCTCGAGTTTAGCTATACATGGTCGGCAATCAATACCGGAAGGGGGTTAATTTCCTTCCTTGCAGTTTGCAGTAGGCTATAGGTAAACATAAGACTAATAGTGAAAAAAATATATATATTTGTGTAATGATAGACTTAAACTAGGGGAAACGCAATTTTTTTTTTTGCATTTAGAGGTCTAGGACTGCAATGTTGCAGCCTCATAGACGGCTCAGGGCCCAAAAGTCTTATGAACTGATTAGATCAATTTGCCGCGAGCGAGATCAGTGTTCCTGTAGTCCGTTACTAACTGGCGATTTTAGTGATTTGAGAACTTTGTTCAAGCCGAGGTTCAAGCATATTTGACAATGCAAAACAAGCTGCTTGAGCCTGAAGAGGACCCTTGCCAGGACGGGTCGAAATATAGCTTAATAAAATTCAGCTGACGTTTGGCACTGTCAAGTTTGATTCGTAGTCAGCTTGGTTTGAAGGTATATTCACTTTGTTTAAGCCCCTCCAGAGCCCCTCGTTAGCTGAAATTGGTTAGGGCGTCGGTATATCAGACAGGAGATTGCGGGCTCAAATCCCGCTCAAGGCGCTTTTTTTTTCTTTTTTTTTTCAGTTCAATACTACAGTACTACATCTGTCATTATTATTATTACTATTTATTTCAAACCTTCAAAACTGAAGAGTAATTTATAAAAAGAAACAACAGCATGTTAATCAAACTCACACACACTTACATATATATAAACAGATTACCGTACCGTCAAAAACAAATTTACCTACTAAATCTACAATGAAATACAAAGAAAAACACGAAGATTAAAATAAACAAACTCATCGGTACGCTTTTTGTGAAAAAAGGAAAAAGGTGGTGACGAACCAGAATGCTGCCAGCCTTCAAAGTTTCCAAAGGATTTTTTACTTTAAAATTAGATGTTACTATAACATATTCGATGGCGTTAAACGAAGAAGTCAGCTGAGATTTATTCTAGCGATTTGCCCTTCTTGGGTAGGTTGCTCTTCAGGCTCTATGAAGAAACTAGCTAGGTAGAAACTTGCGATCTTTGTTTGTGTCCAGCTACAGTACTATATAGCTACCGTACTTGACGCCATCAAATATGATTCACAGCTAGCTCGAGCTGAAGGAAGATAAAGGAATAATAAGATAAGAATGATCAGGCAAATGTTGAAGCTCCGTCGGGATTTTCGTTTGTGTGCAGGCGGTATAGTCACTAGTAACACCTAGAGTGAAACAAAACCGGTTATTGGTAATAGCAGCAGAGCTGTCAAGTGGAGGCTTATGCAAGTTGTGACCTGACAATGTTCAGGGCATGTGCATGGTTCATTTCTTCACTAGAGCAACTGACTTATCCGTTTAGCGCCATCGAATGTGACTCGCAATCGTTTTGCCCTGAAGGAGTAGCTTACTTAAAAAAAAAAATTGTGCATGCAAACCGGTTGAGGTTCGCGTCTGCAGGTGCCATCTCTTGATATTCTGCCCTTGGCCGTGAGTGAGATGTGTGGTTGGGGCAGGGGCGTCGCGACTGGGGGGGTAGCCCCCCCCCCCAATGCTGTCGGCCAGTCGGTAAAAAATAACTGAGTCGGCGCGAAGCGCCCCGATTTTTTTTTTAAAACAGTTTTTTTTTTTTCATGAAAACAGTCGGTTTTCTGAAAATTGTTTGATTTTTCGTCAAAATAGTCGCTTTTTGTGAAAATCAGTCTATTTTTTTCAAAAATGTAATTTTTGTTGTTGAAAACAGTCGTTTTCTGCAGAAAAGTCGGTAAAAATTACCAGCCAGTCGGTAAATTCCTCGCCCCCCCCCCAAACATTTTGGCTAGTAACGCCTCTGGGTTGGGGGGGGGGGGGGAACTCATCCGACGCAGTAAACTCTCGCCTTCAGAGACAGCCTTTCGAAATATGGGGCTATAGCTAAATAATGTTCTAGCCTATAGGGTCTCGTTTTTCGATAGCCGCAACGACGCTGACAGTTGACACAAAAGTTGGTCTAAATCAAAGTCTTGGTTCTGTAGCCTACCTAGTGGAGCAGAATGTGCCGAAGTACTACCAAAGATCTTGTCACAGTATCTTTGGGTATTTCTACCAACATTTAAGAGGAATTCAAGACCACAGTTTGCCATGTGGTGAATTTCTACATAGACAAACAAGGCAGCTTGCGTGGGCCCTAACCCCAGAAGTGGCCGCGGCCAGGGACCAAAGTGGTAGGCCTAATTATAACATGTACACAATACACCTGGTTTTTGTATTTTCATTTCTGAGTCTGGTACGGAACGTTAAATAAATATAAATGAATTCTTTTTTTTTGCAAAATAAACAAGCGTTGCCCTCGACTGTGTTAAGTGCCTAGGGACCGGGATCTCTAAGTTTTGACCTTGCCCCCCGTTATTGTGTTAACATGTGGTAAATACGTAATTAGGACAAAAGGAGTGCTTATGTCTGAATCGCCGTTTTAAATGTGTTAATATAAAGGTACGGAAATCACGCCGCAAATACATTTTTTTTTTAGAATTACCATTGGTTGAGAAAACAGCGCACGCGTCGTGAACAGTTTGAGCCAAGTGGTTGTCAGAGCAAAATAACACTAGAGAGTAGTCGAATCATGCATACAACGGATACGTCAGCTACGATGCTTTAGCAGCGATATTTGGCCCTCCTTGGCAAGGGTCCTCGTCAGGCTGTTAATCTTCTGGGTCAACGTTGGGGATCCTGATTACAGGTTTGTTTCCTTCCCCGACGTTGACCCTGAAGATTGACAGCCCGACGAGGACCCTTGCTAAGGAGGGCCAAATATCGCTGCTAAAGCATCGTAGCTGTCGAATCCGTTGTATGCATTATTTGGAATATGTTTCAAAGTCAGCTTGGGCTCAAGGCATATTCAAACACTAGAGAGTAGCGCCGAAACTTTAAAAGTGACACACAGTCGAATAGCAGTGCAGTAGTACCACTTCCGATAATGAACGTCCCTACTGAAACTCAATCGGTCGTGCACCAGCGCTGGCTCCAATAACTTCATATTCTGAACAAAGTAAAAAAGAGATAGAACCTCGCCAGTTTCCTCGACGTGTACAGACCACATCTTGCTTTACTAGAAATTTCTAAACCCGTAAGTTTGTATCGCTGTAAATGTCATAAGCGTACTGGGCGGTGCTATGAGTGTGCCCCGTTTGCGAAGCAAGCAAAGCATAGGTCTCGACCCGACTCCGTCGTGCTATTTTGCTCTTTTATAAGTAGTGAACTGATAGACAAAAATGCTCCTCAGCCGGGATTTGAACCCAGGACCCTCTGCTTACAAGGCAGTCACTCAACCACTGAGCTACCGAGGGGCTTGTGAACAGAGTTTGCAAACCACTACAATAGTCTGGTAGAAGCCGGCCATAGGAACAGTGATCCCGCCCGAAGTCTAGGACTTCTTTGTCGGAGCCACGTAGGTAAGTTTGTGGGTCCTGGTTTGTCTACGTGGCTCCGTCAAGGGAGTCCTAGACTTCTAAATTATATTCGAAAAATTGTTTATGGAATTGTTCACGGTACAAGTCCCTTGTGTAAAGTGCCATCTATATTAATATTTTGCTCTGGTGGTTGTGTATCCTCGGAAGGGACGTTTTGAATCATAGTCGACTGCGATAAGCGGATGCGTCAGCGATATTTCGGCTCTTCTTTGTAAGGGTCCTTTTCAGGCTCAAGGTATAAAATGAACATGTGATCACAGTTGTGAAAAGTGATCACAACTATAACAAGACCAAATGTTTCGATGGGATCCCAAAATCTTAATATTTGCTCCAGACGATTCGGTCTTGTAGATATTCGGTCTTCAACAGACATCTTAAACATTTTTTAATTTTAAAATTTAAAAACAAATTAAGGCCAATGGTAACAATTGGAGAAAACCAAGTTCGTATTTAATAGTGCAAAGTAGATACGCCAGCTGAATTTCGCCAAGTTCAGATATATTCAGATACCCATTTTACGCTGTCAAATATTCAGATACTGATTCAACATATGGTTTACCCTATAGCTTACGTCGTATCTCCTTCGTTCCTTACGTCTACCCAAATTCCGGTTTCGGCCGGATTCCGGACAAACTACTTTTCTGGCAAAAAAATAAAGCTCAAAAACGAATTCATCATGTCTTCTTGCCCTCCATCGAAACTCTAATCAACTTCAGATTAAACTTCTGCTTTTAACAAATTTTCCTGTATCAGCCGGATTCCGAGCGATCTATACGTCCGGTGAGAAAATTATTGTCGTATACGGATTCAGCGTATCTTCTTACCCGCGAATCGAACATCTTATCAAATTTAAATGAAACTTTTACTTTAAACAAATTCTCCGGTTTTGGCCGGATTCGAGCCGAACTAATTGTCCGGCGAGAAAATAATTTTCAAATTCGGACTCAGCAAGACTCCTTGACTGAACCTCTAATCAACTTCAGATTTTTTCCAAAAATCTTCCGGTTTTCGTTGGATTCTGGGTGAACCATTTGTCCGGCGACAAAATAAATCTCATATTCGGATTCAGCATGTCTCTTTACCCCTAAGTCGACTATTTCATTAGCTTTAAAAAAATATTTTTTGCTCCCCCTAATTTCAAACCCCTCCCCCACCCCTAAATATAGGACTACGTAGCCCATCTTCGAACTCGACCTGTACTTTGACCTAAAGAGTCCTTATGTCAAGTTTGATCAAAATATCTCAACCCCTTCGAGAGTTATCGTGTTAACAGACGGACGGACGGACGGACAACTTTTGCGATGTCATAGGTATCCCTCCACTTACGTTTTGGGATCCCAAAAAGTTAAACTTCTCCCCGAGCAGTGTTGCCACTGGTACAGAATTCTGCGTTTTTTGTAGTTCTTTTGCGACCAGTGAGACCGTAAAAATCATCTGATTCGGATCTTGAAATAGCGAGATCTCTCGTTATTAATTGGTAAAAAGGAGCAGTTGTTGTTTTGTGAGAAATACCTTTTTGGGATCCCAAAACGTAAGAGGTTTGATTAGAGGTTCAGTCAAGGAGTCTTGCTGAGTCCGAATTTGAAAATTATTTTCCGGAGAGATCTCTCGTTATTAATTGGTAAAAAGGAGCAGTTGTTGTTTTGTGAGAAACACCTTTTTGGGATCCCAAAACGTAAGTGGAGGGATACCTATGACATCGCAAAAGTTGTCCGTCTGTCCGTCCGTCCGTCCGTCTGTTAGCACGATAACTCTCGAAGAGATTGAGATATTTTGATCAAACTTGGCATGAGGACTCTTTAGGTCAAAGTACACGTCAAGTTCGAATATGGGTTATGTAGCTCTATATTTAGGGGTGGGGGAGGGGTTTGAAATTATTGGGAACAAAAAATATTTTTTAAAAGCTAATGAAATAGTTGAATTGGGGGTAAGGAGAGATGCTGAATCCGAATGTGAAATTTATTTTCTCGTCGGACAAATAGTTCACCCGGAATCCGGCGAAAACCAGAAAAATTGGTGAAAAGTAAAAGTTTAATATGAAGTTGATTGGAGGAATGATTTAGGGGCAAGGAAACGTGCTGAGTCCGAAAATGAAAATTATTTTCTCGCAGGACAATTAGTTCGGCCGGAATCCGGCCAAAACCGGAGAATTTGTTTAAAGTAAAGGTTTTATTTGACAATCATTTTATCACCTGACGTATAGATCGCTCGGAATCTGGCCGAAACCGGAAAATTTGTCAGAAGTAAAAGTTTAATCCGAAGTTGATTAGAGGTTGGATGTAGCGGTAAGGAGACATGCTGAATTCGTTTTTGAGCTTTCGGACAAGTAGTTGCGGAATTCCGCCAAAACCGGAAAGTTGGCAGAAGTAAGGCAGGAAGTTTTGATCTGCTTCGTCAAAATAGACATGACTTAAACGGGTAAGAACACATGCTGAATACATATCTGAACTTGGTGTTCTCATATTTAATTTAATTTTATTTATTTATCACCCACACGACACATGAAGTAAAGATGGTGGAGTAGGAATAAGTAAAGAAACAAAAAAAGAAAACGAAATATACACAAAATCAACGAAACAAACGGATAAGACGGTGGTGAGGGGATAGGCGCGCATAAGCCGTACCGGAGAGTTTTCTGTGCAGTATCTCCAACTTTAAAGTTATATCAGGAACTGAAAATTTGCTAACAAGAACCCGGTTTTTTGTCCAAGGTGGAAGATACAGAAGAAATTTGCAGAATTTGAAGTAATTTATCCGGATTCTTTTTAAATTACCTTTCTTCAGAAGGGGGAAAAGACCTCAAGCATAAAGGACAGAATGATCACAATAAGTAGAATAAAGTTTGGCCAGCGCACGTCTGTTGTACTTCCCTCGGTTTGCAACAATCTTTGCATAACCAAGCTGGATCTTTTTACTGATATCAGAAACAGTACGCTGACGCAAATTCGAAAGATTGTTAGTAATAGAGATACCAGGCCACCGATACAATCTACAAGAGGGATAGTGAAATTATTACAGTGAAGGGGAGTAGCAGTAGTACAATTATAGGGAAAAAACTCACACTTATCTATATTAAGCGAAACGCCAATATCAGAAAAAGCACTCTTTAGGTCTAGCACTCTTAGGTCAAGAACTCCCAAGCACCAAATAGCTATGATTAGCTATTTGGCCTTAATCTCTTTCTAAATTTTAATAGTAAAAGTGTTCAAGGAGTCTGGCGAAGAATGGATCTGGCGAAGACAGGACCCAATTGTCTGGACAAATTTGAACTTTTGAAATCCCACCGAAACCTTTGGTCTTGTTTACTGTTGAACCGTTGCTTGTGGACTCTTCTTATTCGGGTGAAAATCCGATGAGAAAACCGAGAAATAGCCTAGGGGATGGATCACTCGGCTCATATCACGAAGACGAACGCAGCTAGACGCGTGATTCCATGCGAACTCCAGGATACACTGAACGTCTATCCGTTGTGGAAAACCACAACATAGGTGCCAGAATGTCATAGGTTTTGGCAGCCAAATATCATAATTTATGTCTGAGAACATTCGGAACACTGGCCTGTGGTGCTTGGTGGAACACAAAACTACGGGGGACCACTGTTTTCACGAAACGCACAGACAAAGCTTTTTAACGCTGGAACGTATTCTGACTGGAGGAACGGTGATATGAGCGGGCGAGATTGCATAGCCCCTCAGCTCCTTCGCAGTAGTTATCGTTTATAACGTAGTATTTCATGGTACAAGAGGAAGTAATGGCCTAATGCGAACACAAAGAAAAATCTGTTAATCAAATTAGTTGCCTTGTTTATCTTTCTGGCTCTGAATTTTGTAAATCTGCAGTGTCAGCCAGAACAGTAGTAGTTTCACGAAGCTTCAAAAATAATTTATTCTGCCAAATAAAAATAGAATAATAGATAATTAATAAATATAAAATTTAGAACGCTTCAACTTCCCCGATTGGTCTCGACGGCAGCTTCAAGGATGATCTCAGCTCGTCCATGAGCTGACCATCAACAGCTTCAACTCCTGCGGAGTCAAGGTGGGTCCCAATACGATCTTTCGGGTTTCTAACCTTGGGGTATTGGTCAGGAATACCATCGTAGAAGATGGGCTGGTGGTTCGAGCTTTCGTAATCATGGTCCTCGTCATCATCTTCGTAATCGTCGGTTTCATGTTTGCGGTTCTTGTTGTGGCTATGGTCACCATCGTGGTCGTCGTGATCATCATGATCGTCATGGTCATCGTGATCATCGTCATGGTCATCATGATCTTCGTGATCATGATCATCGTCGTCGTGGTGGTGGTCGTTGTGGTTGGAGGCAGCGACTTCGAGTTTTCGACGGTCGTCGTCAGCCGTGGAAGCTTCCGCTGTTTCAGGTTCTTCTGTCGAGAGAGGAAAAAACATATAAATTTGGATATATGTTTCACTTAGCTGGTCTAGGTAAAATTTAATAAAATGCGTGCGTGCGTAGAACTCACAGTTACAAGGCTAAGTCACGAAAATCACATATTTTGTTGTTTACCAGTACTCGAGTTGATTAAAAAGGAGCGAGAAATGATCTTTTGCAAATGGTACTGATTCAGGAAATCGAATTATCGGAGAGGGGTGACTCAGTTAAAGCACAACTATTACTAGAAATGATTTTTTCACTATGAAAGGGATCAGAAAAAACGTTTTTGCAAATACCATTACTTTCCACCTGAAATGCGATTTTCTCGTTAGCGCTTGTCGACTCTATCCCGCCTCCCTGCTCTCCGACGCGGCGGCTGGGCGCAAAATATTTGAAAAGTGAACAAGCCATGGTTGAAAAGAGGGAAAACCAAGCAAATAAAAGAAATCAAAACATAAGATTCTCATATCCTTTTAAGTGACGGCGTTGTCAGCGGACGTTGAAAATTCCGGCAAACTTTGCGTTGTGTGACGGCCAAAACTCGGCACGGCTGAAAAAGCGCTAACAATTCATAGGCACAAAATGAAACAAAGGAGGAAGGTGGGGATTTTAGAAGCTTATAGTTTCATAAGGGAGCTAGGTATATTGTAAAAGGCAGAATAAGCAAGAGGGGTCCTTTAAGACTGGTCTTCAGTGCTAAGATTTTGTTTCTGGCCAGAATGAAGTTTTACCGTCAGCACAAGTGTGCCAAATTTCAGTGCTCCCACTAAAACCAAAGCGAGAAGTTTAACTCTATCCCAGACTTTCTTGAGAAGAACATCATTATTTCTTTAGAAACCTTGCGGTTTTCATCTAGACAAAACTTATCAAATCCGGTTTGATCTGAAAACCGTTGAAAATCCGGCAGAATCTAAACAGAGGGCCTCGTCACCGCGATCCAGCGAGATGTTTAATCAGCAGGGAAAACTCACAAGATAAGAGATGAAAATGCACCAGCTAAACTAGATACTTAGCCCCCCCCCTTCACTTCTAGATTTTACTCGACTCGGTTACCTGATGTTTCCTCTGTTGTTGGCTCGGCATCCTCTCCCTTTCTTCTCAGTGGCCATTTGAGTGACGGTGGGTCAGAGAATCCCCCACCAAACAACGATCCTGGGAAGGAAAAGAAGTTCCTTCCGCCATCTGGTTTCTCCGTCACTTCTTCGTTCTGTGAGGCTTCCACTTCCATATCGTCGTCGTCGTCGTCTTCATCCAGGTCGTCTTCGAGCTCGTCTGTGTAGTTGGAAGCTTCGGCATCTCTTCGTTGCCGCGATGGAACTGCTACGTAGGGGGTTGTTCTGTAGACAGATTCGATGGGGATGGTCTCCAGAATATGGACGTTAGGGTTGGAGCGACCGTAGGCTGAAGTGGCGAAGAGACATAGAAGCACCACCTGAAATTATTATTTGTTTATTACCATCTAAATGTGGTAAGTATGTTAGGCATCTGAAAGAAACGGCAAATGTACCCTTAGGACTAGTACACTGAAAGATTAACTTCTATAATTCAGCTTGAAATCAGTTATTTCTAAAACGGGAAGCAGACAAGCCGAATGTTCGTTCAATCGTCAATATATGTCGATCGATCGTTAGTAAATAAAATACATGGTCAGCACCAGTTAAAAATAAATTGTGTTTTTTAATTATAAGTCTAATCGTCTAGCCTATTTATTGAACGGAAGTTACCTCAGGAATACATTGACTGGCTGACCTAGCCAATAACAATACGAAAACTCAATTAAGAAATACAATCTAATAAAAATATATTCGACAGCTATAGCTATAGTACTTCTGATAGTGAAGAACCCAGTCTATCTTGGCAGAGATGATTTTGTATAAACGTTATCTTTGTATTATCTGAACATTATCTCAACGATATATATACAATCTAATATAACTATATCTGATGACTATTGCCATAGTACTTCTGAGTGTGAAGTGACGTAATCTGCCTTGGTAGAGATGGGTCTATATAAATGTTGTATCAAATATTAGATTAAGCTTGAGATTGTTTGACTGTCATCGTAGTTTTTGACAGTAGTATCAACCAGTAGCACATCGTATTTGAAGACCAATTTTTTAACAGATGACAGGTGGCACCACCGCAACCGCATACATCTTTGGTTTAGACTGGTAGAACTTTTACCCTACTACGGTCAAATAATCAGGGTCGGGTTTCGACGGACTCGAATCCCTTCCAGGATTTTCAGCACCGTCAACTTCATACGGAAAAAATGAGATTTTTCAACTTCAGGAGGAAAATTCAAAAAGTTCGGCTGGAAGACCTGATACATCTATCGCGATTAAACCAGCGTTGCCACTTTTATGTATACTTCAAAAAAGTAAACAGATCATGGGGGCTGCTCCGGCTTTACCTAAACGGGTTATAAATCGAATTTAATTAAATGTATTACTTTATTTACTCTAAGCTGAATCATTGCGGAAGGAAAGTGGCCGAGTATGGAGTAAAAGGAAGAAAAATAGCCACTGCAATATCTAGTGTAGATTGACATTCAAAATTTACATTTTCTTGACATTCAGATTTTACATTTTCTTTATTTAGCCCACAATATCTTCAAGTGCAGCGAAATATGAAACGTACCAAACCAGAACACGATACAGAATTCATCCCTTATTCAATTTCAGCTAGACTATCTCAAGAATACTGAAGTACGAGTTTTGAACGGGATATTGCAGATTCTATACAGACAGAAAATTAAGTAAATCATGAAGTTCGTGTCGTTTCAGTAATAAATCTATTTTTTGTCTAGATAATAATAAACTGTTCGTGGTATTTAGTAGAATAAGGAAGTCAGAACTTACTGCTCCACCGTGAATATGAATTCCCATTTTTTCTCAGTGCTCCAGGTCTATCTACCATTAACGACTCCTAATTACGAATGATTAGGTTTCCAACTAATATCCAATTTTTGTACTAAATACTTTCGTTTTCGGGTTTTAGACAGGAAACCAAAATTTGTCCCTTCGGACCAGAACGAATTAAGAGCACGATCTGATAGACCCAGTCGAGTTAGTGATTAGTGTCACAGTAGCACGTCTCAACCTTTTGTCGCTTTCTCTGTCTTTTTGAGGTGTGTCATCAAGGTGACTACTACTTTATCCAACCAGTAAACGGAGCAGAAGTCCATGCAGTTAAATCCCTTATCAGAATGTGAACGTACTCCTCCTAATCAAATCTTTAGCTCCTGCTTCTATCGAAACACGTTTTTAGCAAGAACAGAAACAAAAATTAAAGTAGACATTCAAGTATTTGCAAGGATGAAATTAATTACATATTGACCTTTAAAACTGTCTGATTATGGCATTGCTAAGATTCACTGATGATTTATTATGCGCATGAAAGGAATTGAAGAGTCACAACGTTGTCGACTGTATTCAGGCGGCATGCAAAGGAATCATCCTAAGTGGATAATACAAAGTAGCCTACGGAGTGCGATAAATAAAAGAAGAAACACGAAAGTATGAAACATCAGAAATAACCCAAGCTACTTCGCATGAATTTTGGACATGCTAGTCCTAATCCAATCTTTAGCTTCTTCTTGACAAAACTTACCCTCCTTGTGGGTCACCCTTAATATCAGCCAGATTCTGGACATGAACCATTCTTGTCCTACATAGCCACCAAAGCTGGAACGGAAATAAGAATGAAAAGACATACCACAAATATTCGCTAGAATGATTATATTCCTTGCTGAAATTCGAAACTTGCAGCTATTACTAGTCCGGGCGCCACTAAAATGTATCTCGCTTATTTCTGAGTTGAGGTGATCAGAAAAACACAGTTTGACCGAGTTTGACAATAGTTTCCGACTATATCGACCACGCCGAATCTGAATACCGGTGATGGCAAAGCTGGAGATGATGGCTTGACCTTATAAAACTGAAAAAAAAAACACCCTTTTTAGGCTTATAAAATGTGTCCAGACTGTTTATTTTTTCTATGGTTGTACTAGCCCAATTTAGTTACAGGGCATCTCATTTTATTCCTAATAATGCCGTCTCTATGAATAATATTTGACGGTGCAAAAAGGATAAGTCAGCTACATTTTATTAGAGCTATATTTTGGCCCTTCTTGGCAAGGGTCCTCTTCAGGACCCTTGCCAAGAAGGTTCATTTTCCAGCAGCTGGAAAGTTCATTTTCGAGCTTAAGCGGCTTGAGACTGAAGAGGACCCTTGCCAAGAAGGACCGAAAATAGCTCGAATAAAATGTAACTGACTTATCTGTTTTGCACCGTCAAATATGATCCGCAGTCAGCTTGGACTGAAGGAGCATCTCTATGAATAAGTTTTTTTTTCCGATATCTATACCATAGAAACATGTCTCGAATTTTTCTGAAAAATTCTGTACTGCGAGACATTTTTCTATGCCCAATTTCGATATACTTTCTCTTACAATTTTAGCCTATACTTTTTCAAAAAATTCTGTGCAGCTTCACCGAACAGTTGGAGCTTGGAACTTTACGGTAATGTGAAGCATAGTATCCAAGGTAAACTCTGGTTGAGTATGAAAAATCCGAAAAGTTGCGAGATGCGTCCCTAACCTGGAAATAAACCTTTGAGTTTTAACATTTCGAGGGATATACGCGATACCCCATACGTGACTCCCCTGGTCACCACCCATATTCAGATTCAGCGTAGTCGGAAACTATCTTCAAATTGACTGTGTCTTTCTGATCACCTAGTTGTCACATTTTAGGGGTCTGGCGCCCGGACTATACAGTGTTAATTGTTCAGCAATCATTCATTACCCACAGGAAAGAAATTAAGAATCACGGCATTGCCGAACCGCATCCAGATGGTTCGCAAAGGGGCTAGCAACTTGTCAGTAGTAATATGAAGGAAGTGAATCGCGCACGCGCATTTTTATTGAAGGACCTGTCTTACCTATAACTAGACCTACGTTGCCCGGGCAACGTGAAGTGTTGCGGCAACCTTTGCCCGGCTTCGCCGACTAAAGTGTTGCGAGAGCAACACTTTGGTTTTGTTTCTTCGCTGTCGGTTAAATGCTGAAATTGTCAACTTATCGAAGCTTTTAAAACGGTATGTTCTAAAAAGAATAATCACATGATCAAAAGCTGTTCTTTAGCGTTGTAAAACCAACAACAAAACAATATCGGAAGAAGGGACTACATTTACTTTGTGGTCAGTTGAACTTTATCCTTTTCAATCGTAGATATCGTGACGGATGAAAACTTGGAACAATATCTTATATAATCTAGTTGGTATTATAAAGCTATCCGTAACGTTTCAGGATTAAAATACCATAGATGACACTATTAATTATTACAAAACTACCTTATTTTTTTACGTTACCGTATCGTTTGTACCCGTTGCGTAAACATTTAATCCTAGGTTATAGCGATAGACCATCGATACAAACTTTCTTACCGTCATATTTACAGAAATTGAATACAATGTGCACCAATTTTCAAAAATTTCTAGCCCCTCGTGAACCGATTCTTACTTAGATGTCCCTCTCCGGTGACTGACATCAAATTCACCGGAAACAAATAATGGATACATCAGCTAGCAAAAGTTGCTAACCCCTCATCGCTGAAGATGATTATAGCATAAAAGCCGATTACTACTTACAAGTCCCATGCAAGTCTTACAATTAGGCACAAAATTGTTCTTACCATCGAATACACCTGAAACAAATAACAGGTATACCAACTCGCAAAAGCTGCAAACTCCTCATTGCCGAAGATGATTATGAGCTAACAGTCGACTGTTGCTTACAGTCAACTGTTGCTTAGAAGTCCCTTACATGTCTCACAACTGGTATCGCCTATTTTTGGTTTCAGTGTGTACCTAACTCCTGAAGTTGTCAACCCCTTGAAACTTTCATTCTGGTTTATCTCATGAAGGATTTTTGTTAAAAAAAAATGGATGACATATACTTTGATCAGCTCACCAAGGGCTATCGATTGCCCTAACCACAACAAAAGAATATCGGAAAAAGGTACTAAATTGTCTTTGCAGTCGGTTGAACTTTATCCTTTTCAATCTTAGACATCGTGACGGAGGAAAACTTGGAACAATATCCTATATAATCTAGTTGGTATTATAAAGCTATCCGTAACTTTTTAGGATTAAAATACCATAGATGACACTATTAATTATTACAAAACTACCTTATTTTTTTACATTACCGTATCGTTTGTACCCGTTGCGTAAACAGTAAATCCTAGGTTACAGATAGACCATCGATACAAACTTTCTTACCGTCAGATTTATATAAATCGAATACAATGTGCAACAATTTGCACAAATTTCTAGCCCCTCGTGCACCGGTTCTACTGATAAGTCCCTTTCCCGTGATAGACATCAAGCTCACCGGATAAAAATAATGGGTACACCGGCTAGCAAAAGTTGCAAACCCCTCATCGCTGAAGATTTTTGTAGCATAACAGCCGATTATTACTAACAAGTCCCTTGCATGTCTTACAATTGGGAACCAAGCTGTTCTTACCATCAAATGACAGGTACGACAACTAGCGAAAGCTGCAAACCCCTCAATGCCGAAGATGATTATGAGGTAACAGTCGACTGTCGCGTACAAGTCCCCTACATGTCTCACAACTGGTATCGCCTATTTTCGGTTTCAGTGTGTACCGTACTACTGAAGTTGTCAACCCCTTGAAACTTTCAAACTGGTGTATTTCATGACGGAATTTTTGTGCCAAGAAATGGATGACATATACTTTGATCAGCTCATCAGCGGCTATCGATTGCCGTCGAAAAAAAAATTCTACCTGTCTTAGTTCAAAAGTTGACTTTTTTGCCGTAGGCCAACTTTCTAACGTCACCACTTAGAAAGGAGCAAAGGATAAGCTCTAGTTTCTTTAGTAATGAGAGTTCATCTGATACCATTTCTCTACCGCAAACCCAAGTGCAAAAAACCGAATGATAAACTCAGCTGAAATCGCGTACACAAATGGATAGTTGCGTAAACAGTTAATCCTAGGTTACAGCGATAGACCATCGACACAAACTTTCTACCGTCAGGTTTATAGAAATCGATTACAATGTGCACCAATTTACAAAAGTTCTAGCCCCTCGTGAACCGATTCTTACTTACAAGTCTCTCTCCCGTGATAGACATCAAGTTCACCGGATGAAAATAATGGGTACACTAGCGAGCAGAAGTTGTAAACCCCTCATCCCTGAAGATGATTGTAGCATACAATGTGCACACAATTGCAAAAATTCCTAGACACTCGTGAACCGATTCCTACTTACAAGTCCCTCTCCCGTGATATACATTAACCCTTAAACGAAAACAAATAATGGGTACACCAGCTAGCAAAAGTTGCAAACCCATCATCGCAGAAGATGATTGTAGCATAACAGCCGATTATTACTTACAAGTCCCTTGCATATCTTACCATTGGGAATCAAATTGTTCTTACCATCGAATACACCGGAAACAAATAACAGGTACACCAACTAGCAAAAGCGGCAAACCCCTCATTACCAAAGATGATTATGAGCCAACAGTCGACTGTTGCTTAAAAGTCCCCTACATGTCTCATAACAGGTATCGCCTATTTTTGTTTTCGTGTACCTTACTACTGAAGTTGTCAACCCCTTTGAAATTTTCAAACTGGTGTATCTCATGAAGGAATTTTTGTACCAAAAAATGGATGACATATACTTTGATCAGCTCATCAATGGCTATCGATTGCCGTCGAAAAAAAAATTCTACCTGTCTTAGTTCAAAAGTTGACTTTTTTGCCGTAGGCCAACTTTCTAACGTCACGACTTAGAAAGGAGCAAAGGATAAGCTCTAGTTTCTTTAGCAATGAGAGAACTTTTAAAGTTTAAGGGGCACATCTGATACCGTTACTCTACCGCAAACCCAAGTGCAAAAAAAATAATTTATAAACTCAGCTGGAATCGTCGCAGACATGGACAGAAACAATAGATGGCAGCACTTTCGGACCCGTGGGAAAAAGCCACTTTTTTGTCTCTGTAGATTTTTCTATTTATCACTCAAAGAAGATATGTTGGCTGTGGGGCCGGGTAACTGCCGCATATATTTAACACTTATAGATTTTAGTCCATCTTCAATTTGAAACTGGTGCCTGCCTGCTAGCGTGCTAGAACGGAGCTTTCCACTCGAAAGCAGAAACATGGTTTGATGAAACGAAAGGTTCGCTACACAACTTGAGATGGTCCTCTCCGACATAGGCTATACAACTCCACTTCACTTCGTAAACCGTAGGCTCTGGCTCGATGACAAGCAAAAACCATCCTTATTGGCCCCAGGCAAGAGTTCTACGGAGCTTTCCAAAATGTAATGTCATATTCATCAATCCGGCCTAAGGTCCACACTTTCCGTAAAAACCGCACAGGTTAGACCCTTCCCAGTTACCAGGAATAAAATGAAATCGGAGTCATAGGAAAAAAAAAAAAAAAAAAAAAAAAAAAACAGGACAAAACCAAAGTGTTGCTCTCGCAACACAATACTAACGCAACCTACTTCCATAATCACTCCATATATTTCTAAACCCGGAGACTCCAATTTCGTACGATAAATTCTAACTCCCTTAACAAAACCAGGCTCACTTGCCATATTTTGCTACCTTCAATGTGTATCACGCTGTCGACGGTTGTCTGCGAGAAGTTTTTTCATCAGAAAAACCCGTTATGTAAATTGTTTCCCTGTTTTCGCTATAAGTCAATGCTGTAAAAGCAAAGTATGAAACTGCTGAAAGATGTAGGCCTGTAATTATGTCATGTTCGCCTTATTCATAGTGCTCATTCGCTAATTCAGCCCTCTTCATGCTTCTGCTCTGCGACCAACTTCGACTAGTAATATATTCCGACCCGAGACCAACTCGGCCGAGATGGTTTAGTATATGGGGAGAAGGAAGCCCGTGAGAAAACGGACTTGAACCTCGACCTTTTCATAATTCCTTGTCGATAACTACAACCCATGGGACCAACAAACAAAATCTCGATATATTTTCCAACTTTTTCTCTTACTTCACTGATATTCTTAAATTTATTCATAATATAAATATAATTTATAATATAAGTATAATTAAATATTCTTTGAGCCCAAGCTGACTTTGAAACATTTATTCAAACAATGTTTACAACGGATACGTCAGCTATGATTCTTCATCAGCGATATTTCGGCCCTTCTTGGCAAGGGTCCTCGTCAGGCTGTCAATCCTCTGGTTCAACTTCGGGGAAGGAAACAAACCTGTAGATTACAGGTTTGTTTTATTTCCAACTTTGTTTTTATTTCCAAAGCTTATAAAACATACATTTTTACCGTAAATTCGAAATTCCTCCTCTGCCTCTAAAGACAGGACTAAAGGACCCATCTACGAACTTGACCTTAAATCCTCATTGAACAACATCCTAGCTTGAACAACAGATTTCCTCGTTTGAACGTTACATACCAACCCCTTCGACCTTCGATTACAGTAGATCTCTCCGACGTCCATAGAAGAAACAAATGAGTGTCGTCATCATCCACGGGCAGAGCTATACTGGCTTGAGAATAAAGGGGTAGGGAATTGGTCGACAAATTTTGCGTCCGGTTTTCGCCGGATTCCGGGTGAACTACTTTTCCTGCAAGAGAATAACTTTCATATTCGGATTCAGCATGTCTTCTTACCCCTAAATCAACTATATCAATAGCTTCTAAAAATAGCCTCATAATTCGACCCCCCTCCCCCACCCCTAAATCTAGGGCTACAGAGCCCATCTACGAGCTTGACCTTACCCTTGACCCAAAGAATCCTCACACCAAGTTTAATCAAAATATCTCGTTCCCTTCGAGAGTTATCGTGCCAACAGACGGACAGACGGACAACTTTTGCGATGTCATCGGTATCCCTCCACTTACGTTTTGGGATCCCAAAAATTTCCTCATTCCCTGTGTGGACTTAAGTAGGGATAGTTTAGCGAGAATGTAGACTAATAACGAGGATTGCTTTTAACGTAATAAACCTTTCTATCCTTTCGATCATGCTGGCATCATCGACGTTGACATAGACGGACATAGATTTATCATGTCGTTTAAAGAAGGCCATCTAGCCAAGTCTTTGAAAAGAGTACGCTAGGTAGTGCTTTTTGGAGAACGAGAGATAGTCTAACGGAAAACACTTGCGCAACAATCTAGTTCATTGCAGGGACGCTAGGTAGTGTATACGTTAAATAACAAGCATGGGGCTCTTTGATCCATAAAGATAATGTAAATGATTGAGCGAGGTCAAATCTGGTAGGTGGTCAAGGTGCTGACAAATAAAGTCTTGGTGAGGGCCCGAGTTTTACCCCTTCAGGCAATCAGTATAGCCAGGAATCATGGAGGTTGGATTTGATGAATAACTAGTTGAATTGGAATTAGATTGCTTGATAAGGATTTGGGCCTATCAGTCGCTTCGGGTCTGGTCTGCCCCTTTTCCGTTCCTCCACAGATCGAAAGTCAGTGGTGTTAATGCAGCCAAATTTCAGACATGAATTCTTGTGTGCATAGCAAACAATTTCGAGCAAGAACAGAAATAAGAATGAAATGAGACATTCGCTAGAATGATTACATTCTATGCTGATGTTCGAAACTTGCAGCTGTTACTGAGTTAATTATTCAGTGATCAGTTGTTCTGCTCAGGAAGGAAGTTAAGAATCTCGGCAATGCCCAACCACATACAGGTGGTTTGCAAAGTGGTTATCAACTTGTGGGTAGTGACCTGAAGGAAGTGAATGCATAAACGCGCCTTTTTTCAGTGTTTATGGTACTTTAGTAGAAGGACGAGCTGGAGATATCACGTTAGTTAACCTTATTCCAGGTTAGCGCTCAAAGTGGACTAGTTTCTGTTAGCCCCATTGTCTAATAATCAACACTTGTTTAGAGATACACTGTAAAAAGCTTTTCCGTATAAAGATTAAAGTTAACTGCAGTATTTGCTATTCAGATTATTCTTATCTCTATACAGACAAGATTAATACCAAATAGAGATACGATGAATCCGAGTTGCAAATACTACAGTTAACTTTAATCTTTATACGGAGAAACTTTTTACAGTGCAGTAAAAAGTTGGATCCATAAGGTAGTGAGTAATCTTCGCTTTCTACTACTGACACATATGCAAAACCTTCATAACCTGGGAAGCGTATTGCAGATTTTCTACTTATCAACTTGTGGATCTATTCTACTATGTCTTGTCAACAAGAGTAGGGAAGATGAGGCATAGGGGTGAGGGGGGGGGAAGAATCTAGTCCGCTTGGAAGCACTGAACTGGGATATGGCGAATTATGCGGAATTATGCAGAGAGGAGTTGGTTTTAAGCAGAAATAGCGTATTTGAGGCTCTTTTTTAAGGCCCTCTTTTTAACTAGCATTGTGATGTAAAAAAGCACCGAGGGTCATGTATACAACCGGCGGCGAAACTAGCCCATTTGCCAAGAGGACTCCTGCCTAGTAGGGCCGAAATATCCCCAGAATAAAATCTTAAAGCATTATTTACTGTTTTTACTGTTAATACTCACAACTATCTGAATACTGTAAAACTAAGCTCTGCTGATACTCGAATACTCGTTAGGAGCATAATGCGTGTGGAAACTAGTGAATTATTATTAGTGAGGTGTGATTAGCGGGTTCAGAGTGTATAATATGAAATTTGGGTCTCCGGGCTTAAGAATTAATTGACGCAATTACGGAAGTAGGTTGCATTGGCATTATATATACGACGTGTCCTTTAATTACCTTAATTCCTAATTCGGAGCTGTCAGGAATCTCTCTCTCTAAACTCTTCCTTGTAACAAAATTTAACAAAACAATGGCTTCTTTATTGGTAAAACGCTACAACATCTTACTCGTTTAAACTCCCGCAACCAACTGAACTATTTTCCAATCTATTCCGCACTGAAATGGGTCCGGCAAATTACGCGTCACAGATTGAATGGAGAGGGGTCTGCCACTTCTCGACATCCCTCCCCCCTTAAAAGAAAAGAAAAATGACAATCTTCCAAATCATCATTGTCTACAAACACTTAGCGTCTAGGCGGGCCAAGCCTTTGGAACACTGGCCGTTTAACTTCCACAATGTGCCCCGCAAATGCTGCTGTCGTCTGCCTGCAGGAACACTCGTCCATAAACTGCTTTATGTCATTGTAGATCTCCGGCCAGTAGAAATTGGTAAGAACTAACTTGCTTGTAAGATTTCTCCCTCGATGAGGTGACCTTCCATGTTCGTCTGGCATACGATGGGCAGCCTCCATGACCCTTTTTCTAAAATTTGTAGGAAGGACTAGTTGAAAGTGGACGGTGCCTCCGGTGATCCTTTTGGCACGGCGGTATAGGGCACCGTCCCGGAGGACATAGGACGCTCCTTTCGCGTCTTCTTGCTCCACGACCTGGAGGTTGAAGAGGGGCGTAAGCTCAGAGTCTCCTTTCTGGCTGTCCTTGAGCTCCCAAGACGGCTTCCCACGCTGGTCCCGACTTTCCAAGATGCCTCTCATGCAGGCCGGTACATTCTTCAACGACATCTGTGGGAAGAATTAATTAAATAACCAGTCTATTCGTCACTATATACAACTATATACACAACAGTAGGCTAACACAGGCGCGAAAGGGCGTCCGCGTTGCCATTCTTGTTCCCCGCTCGCGGTTTGACGGTGAAACGATACTCTTGCAGGGAAAGTGTCCATCTTGTCAGCCTGGCATTGGTCATCCTTGAGACATTGAGCCACTGTAGGGGGTGGTGATCAGTCTCTACCACGAACTCTCTTCCGGCCAGGTAATAGTGGAAAGCTTCTATTCCCCACTTCAGGGCCAAGGCTTCCTTCTCGATTGTGGAATACCGAGTTTCAGCAGGATTGAGCTTCCTGCTCTTGTATGCTACGGGATGTTCACCGTCTTCCCATATTTGTGTCAGCACTGCTCCTACTCCCACATTGGAAGCATCCGTTTGGAGTACAAATGGTCTTTGAAAATCCGGATTGTGTAGGATAGGGGTCCTTTTCAAACCTTCTTTGAGCGCCGAAAAAGCCAATTTGCACTCTGGAGTCCACTCAAATTCTCTTGACTGTTTTTTCTTCAGAAGATCTGTAAGAGGCGCTGCAACGGTGGCAAAATCCCGGATAAATTTTTGATAGTATCCGACCATCCCTAAGAACGTTCGTACCTCGTTCTTGCTTCTTGGGGTTGTAAAACCTTCAATGCCTTGAACTTTGCTATCCACTGGGCAAATTTTCCCGCTACCCACTCGGAAACCAAGATACGTTGCTTCTGGCTGGGCGAACTTGCATTTCTTCGGATTGATCGTCAATCCTGCTATACCAATCTCTCGTAGAACGGCTTCAAGATGTTGTAGATGCTCCTCGAAGGTGCCACAGCTGAAAATGACGACATCGTCCAGATAAGCTCTTGCATACTTTCGATGTTTCCTTAGGATGGTGTCCATTAGGCGTTGAAAGGTGGCCGGCGCCCCATGCAAGCCAAAAGGCATTACCACAAATTCATATAGTCCCGACTGAGTCTGAAAGGCTGTTTTGGGACAGCTCTCCGGGGCCAACGAAATTTGCCAGTAGCCTTTCGTCATGTCCAAAATCGTGATATATTTTGCTTTTCCCACAGTCTCAACCATTTCATCTATTCTCGGTAGCGGATAGGAATTGAATTCCGACACGCTGTTCAACTTCCGTAGATCCAGGCAAAAGCGCACAGAACCATCTGGCTTCGGGACTGTGACCACTGGATTTGACCACGGGCTATTTGAAGGTCTGATCACTCCCATCTTCAGCATGTCGTTGACCTCCTTCTCTATGGCTTCTTGCCGTGCCTGTGGTATTCGGTAGGGTCTCTGATGGACAGGTCGACAGTTTCCCGTATTGATCACGTGTTCGACTACTTGTGTTCTACCTGGTTTGGATGACAGCGTACCCTTGAACTTCGCTATCAGACTGCACAGTTGACCTTTCTGCTCAGCTGAGAGATGAGCTACCGACTCTGCCAACAACTGATGTGCATCAACCTCTTCGTCTGCATTAAGAAACTCAGGTTGGCGAGAAAACAAAGCGTAATCTGGCTCCCTCCTTTCGAACTTCCTCAGCAGGTTGATGTGAAGAATCCTTTTTGGCTTACGACTATCAGGGATTTCTATCTCATAGTCCACGACATTGATACGTCTCAAGACCTTGAAGGGACCCTTCCAGCGAGTCTCCAGCTTATGTTGGCCTGTTGGAAGAAGCACTAATACTTCATCTCCCGGTTCCAGATGTCTAGGCTTCGTCTTCTTATCGTAGTATTTCTTCTGTCCAACTTGAGCCCTTGCCAAATTTTCATAAGCTGCTTCCGTGATCGATTTCAAGCGTTCCCTGATCTCTAGAATATGGTGAACCGGCGTTGTCTGATGATCACTCTTGCCTTCATCTGCTTGGTTGCGTTCCCACTGTTCCTTCAGAAGGTCAAGTGGTCCACGGGGTCTTCGGCCGTATAGCATCTCAAAAGGGCTGAAGCCAGTAGATGCCTGGGGTGTCTCCCGGTACGCAAACAAGACGTACGGCAACAGTCGGTCCCAATCCTTCGTGTTTTCCAAGGTGAACTTCTTCAGCATTGTGATGAGAGTACCGTTCAGATTCTCGACTAATCCGTCAGTTTGTGGATGGTACGGACTGGTTTTGATGGCTTTTATTCCGAGCATCTGATAAAGGTTCTTCAATCCTTTGCTAAGAAAGTTGCTGCCCTGGTCTGTGAGAATCTCGTCGGGTATTCCCAAACGGCAGAAACACTGCTCCAGTGCTTCCGCAATTTTTGGTGCTCCCGTGGTCCTCAATGGGAATGCCTCTGCATACCGTGTACCATAGTCTGACATCACAAGAAGAAACTTGTAGCCGGACTTCGACGGGGCCAATGGACCGACAATGTCCATTGCGATCCTACGAAAGGGCTCGGAGATGATTGGCGTTTTCACCATGGGCACTCTCTCCTTCGGTTTTGCCCTGGCAGTTAACTGGCACTCATTACACGTCTGAATGTAACGGGCCACGTCCCTTCTCAGTCCGGGCCAGAAAAACCGTTGGAGAAGACGATCCGCCGTTCGTCTCCTCCCCATGTGGCCACTCATTGGGTTGTCATGGGCTAGATGTAACGTGCTCGACCGACATTTTTGTGGTAGCACTAGCTGCAACTCCTCCTCCCCATTCAATCTCGAAACAGCTTTTCGATACAGGAGGTTGTTTGAGACTATGAAGCCTCGCTGTTGCTTCGCCAAATCCCAACACTTCTTTAGGCTGGCATCTCCCTTCTGGAGTTCTTCCAGATTGTTGGTTGAAACTGTCTTCAGCTGATACTCTTGGTCATCAGTTTTCTCCCTCGCGGTACGTCGGTTGCCTCTCTCGAAACGTTTCTCTCTACGAGACTTCTTAGTCTTGGGGTCTCTTAGCTCAGTCTCGAGTTCTATGCGGAAAATGTCATTTTCTCGCATCTCCGTCTCGGCTGGGTACTTCGCCGCTGACTGCGCCTCCTTATGATCCCCTGTTTCGTTACAAAGGTTTTGAGCTGGTTCATCATAGCTTTTCGACCTTGTTGAAAGGAGGATAGAGACCTTGGGTTCTTTGCCCTTGATGCGGGGCTGACAAAGTTCCAAAAACTTCGGGAAGTTCCGTCCTATGACAGCATCCACAGGTAATTCATCGCTGATAGCAGCCTCCACTTCCTCATCGAAGATCATGTCATCTGATCTCACGTTGACCCTTACTTTCCTCAGAGGGTAGCGCTTCTGGTCCCCATGGACACAGCAAATTTCCGCCTGACCGAAATCTTCTCCTTCTGTGTCCTGAACAAATTTCCGGTGGATAATCGTCAAGGTAGCCCCTGAGTCTACCACGATTCTCGCCGGGACTTCTTCAATGTCACCCTTACAGTTGAATTGGCGCTCAGTCTCCATCTCGCGGCTAGGGCTATGAGCTAGCAGCGTGTCCTCTCGCTTCATTGGCACTCGGCAGTTCATAGCTCTATGACCGGGCCTCCCACACCTGTAGCAATCGAATGGAGTTTTACCTTTCTGGGAATCGGCCGCTGCCCTTCTTGTGGATGACGTTGAAGGTAATTCCAGCTTCTCCTTTTTGATAGCTTCTCGCCCTGAGTGACTGCTGCTGGGTTTGTTTGACTCAACCTGCCTGGGTTTTACGCCTTCCCTCTCGTCCTTCCGTGCTAAGGAATGGCTTTCGGCAAGTGTAGTGACTTCTCGAATCGAAGGCTCCTCCAGCTCTCTCAACCGTATCCTTAGCTGCTCGCTCTGGACGCTATTTACGAACTGCTCTACCACCAGTTTCCGAATGATCTCGTCGATGTAGCCCTTCAAGGTGTCGGCGTTGGTGATTGACTTGTAATCACAGCAGCTCAGCCATTTCATTAGCATCATCTCCAACCCATTTCCAAAGTCGATGAAGGACTGCTGATGATTTTTCTTAGCTGCTCGGAAACGCTGTCTGTATGTTTCCGCTGTGATCTGGAATCTACGCAAAACGACCTCTTTCAGCTGGGCGTAGTCGGCGCTGCTCGTTGGTGTCATAAGTGAAGCCGCTTCTGAAGCCCTCCCCGTCAGCAATGGCTGAAGTCGCAAACCCCATGAATCTTGCGTCCAGTTGTTCTGGGTTGCTACCCGCTCGAACATTGTCAGGTAGGCATCGATATCCCCATCTTCTGTGTATTTTGGGATGTGAATGGTCGGATTAGCCGTAGCCGGAACATTTTGCATAGCAACCTGGTTGTTTTGGACCGTCTGAACCAGTGGCGTAATCTGCGAGGTTAGTACCTCGAGTTGCACTCTAGTTGCTTCCCTCTCAGCCGCCATTTCTTGTTTCATCGCTGCCAGGTTGATTTGTATGCTGCTTTTCAGCAGTTCGATGAGCTCTTGTTGATTCATCTCGGTTTCGTTTCGTTCTTTTGCTGCACGAGCTCTTGTGACGACACCTGTTGGTTCTTCACGTGGTTGCGATGGCTTCTTGTTGCTCATTCACTTTGGCAACTTCCGTGCAATTCTTTTGGGTCGCTTTTGTAGTGCGTTCTGAAACACGTCTACAGTGCTGTAAAGCGAGACCCAAAATTGTGCTGTAAAGCACAAACAAAAAGTGCTGTAAAGCACGATCAAAAGTGCTGTGAAGCACGACCCAAAAGTGCTGTTAAGCACGACCTGGAGTGCTGTAAAGCACGGCCAAAAGTGCTGTAAAGCACACCAAAAAGTGCTGTGAAGCACGACCTGAAGTGCTGTAAAGCACGACCAAAAGTGCTATTAAGCACGACCAAAAGTGCTGTAAAGCACACCAAAAAGTGCTGTGAAGCACGACCCGAAGTGCTGTAAAGCACGACCAAAAGTGCTTTGAAGCACACCAAAACTGCTGTTAAGCAGGCTCAAAAGTGCTGTAAAGCACACCAAAAAGTGCTGTGAAGCACGACCTGAAGTGCTGTGAAGCACGACCAAAAGTGCTGTGAAGCACACCAAAAAGTGCTGTAAAGCACGACCAAAAGTGCTGTAAAGCACACCAAAAAGTGCTGTGAAGCACGACCTGAAGTGCTGTGAAGCACGACCAAAAGTGCTGTAAAGCACGACCAAAATATGCTGTACAAAAAGCACGACCCAAATGTGCTATGAAGCACTGCCGAGTTGGTGGCTGGGTTCCCCAAATTTATAAATAAAAGATTAGATTTCTGCCGCTACCTCTTACTAAACTAATCCAAAAGAATTAATTCATCAAATGAATACAAAAAATCAAATTTCTTTATTCACTTAATTTATCGGAAAAAACGGCAGTTCATTACCTTTTACTTTCCACTTCGACACCACTTATGTCAGGAATCTCTCTCTCTAAACTCTTCCTTGTAACAAAATTTAACAAAACAATGGCTTCTTTATTGGTAAAACGCTACAACATCTTACTCGTTTAAACTCCCGCAACCAACTGAACTATTTTCCAATCTATTCCGCACTGAAATGGGTCCGGCAAATTACGCGTCACAGATTGAATGGAGAGGGGTCTGCCACTTCTCGACAGGAGCGAATAAGGTACATGATTGACCTGTTATCCTCGCTTCTGGTTGATTTTCTGGTTCTGGTGGCAGTGTCTTTTTCTCTGTTAATGTTGGTTCTGATGCTGACTTGTCCCAGTTTACTTATCCGTTAAAGATGTGGGACATCAGTACATGATGTCCTAGCTGACTTATCCGTTAAATTTGCAGTCAGCTTGGGCTGAAGGAATACTTGTGAACTTAAGTAGGGCCAAGACTCGAGTCATTGACCGTACATCTTTGAAAATTCCACCTTAGAACCAGATCAACACCGCCAGACCGACCTTAAGCCATCTGCATGGTTTACTACGAAGTGAGTTCGAGTGAAGACAAGCGGCTTTCATGTGAAGATTATCCAAGTATAAACTGAGGAAGGATGTAAAATGATGTCCTGTTGCTTTAAATACGTAGTGTTCGTTCGCTAATTCAGCCCTTTTCAGGGTTCTGAGATCGACTTCTAGTATATACAGTCCAGTCAACAGCGTTGCCATTCTTGCGCTCCGGTAACAGTAATTTTGAAAGACTCCGTACCAGGCTCTGTAAGGGCTTTGTGTAGATGTACTAGGGAGAACTCTTGCACTCCAAACGTATATACATATTGTCGTGCTGAACAGTTTCCACGCAGCTCCAACTTTTTTTTAGCTTTTATGAAATCTCCGTTGGTGTCTGAGAACTCCGAGGAGAAGGTTGATCAAATGTTGCGGTGGTGCCATCTGCACCCCACACTGTTTATTTCCGCCGCCGTTAGGTAGCGTTACTCCCATTCCGTTAATTTGTGTATATCTTTTATACCGTCACCTCTTGAAGTATTTTATTTACCCTGTGGTCACCATGGCTCATTTGATCATGAGTCACAGCACTTCTTTTCTTGGCTTTGACCCTTTAACAACTCTTTTAATTGTAAAGGTTGTTCTTTTTGCAAGTACCGTTTTGTTTATATACGGACCATAAGTCACTAGTCTGAGTTTTATTTAAAGTTTAAACGAAAAGGGATAAGACCCGACAGTCAAGTTACCAGCTAGTTACAAATCATGTGTTCACTTAAATAGGCTTGAAAACCCAATAAAAATGAGTTACTCCGTTTGTCTGCCGTCCACAGGCTATGGATTTCACCGAATGAATTTAATCTTTTGGATTTGTGGTACCCAGGGGTGTCCCGACACCTGCCTGATAGGTGGGGTGATAATTTTTACCGGAATTTTCGAAAGTCTTACTGGAATTTTTCAAGGTTTTGTCGTAAACTCTACGTAGTGACCATCTCTGCAGAAACTCGAATCGGTTGTGTTCTGACTTCGATTATGTGTAAAAAAAAAATAAAAAAAAATAGGCTCGTTAAAGTTTAACTGGGAATGAAGCTTATTTATAAATATGATATTTGAATCCACTGAAATATTTTGACACATCCGAGAGATTTTGTATTTTTCCACCCGGGACTCTGGTAATAACGTTTAGAGTGTGCGCTGCTTGAACGACAAACCAAAATTCATCCAGACACGGAGAATTCGAATTTGAACGAAATCCTGCATTTTCAGGGCTAAAGATGCGAAATCGGAAAAGTTACTCCTGTAGGAAAATGATTTTAGGACATGTCTTGCAATGAATCTGACAGTTTTATTTTTTTATTCGGCAATGGCTATCTTCAAGCGTTGAGGGACACGCACATAGAGGTACCACAAATCCGAAAGAATAAGTTCATTCTATGAAATCGATTATCTCTGGATAGCGGAGAAACGAATTAACGCATTTTTCGGGTTTTCAGGAATATTTAAGTGAATAAGTGATATGTTACTAGACTGTTCGATCTCAGCCCTATTCGGTTAAACTTTAAGATTGGCAGTTAAAACTAAAAATCTTTGACGTTCAACCCACTCTATACATTTATTCTTCGCGTTTTAAGCGTTTACCATTTGTTTACAGCACATCCAATTTTACATTCGTCAACTAGATCGATTTCACATGCGATTAGCAACAGACGCTGGTCAGCCATCGTTGAAAGCAAGGTGGTCTTAATCAACTTGATGTTGCTAAAAAGTCTTTCTCCTTTTGCTGAGGTAACAGGGATTGTCTTAGCCAGCTTGAACGCTGTCGGTACTAGTGGTAAGACATCGTGCGGTTCACGAAAGACTCGAATATATATTTAAACTTTTTGTTTGTTTCGATGCTCTCCTGGCGACTTTCGAGATCATGTCGGAACAAGGCTAACTCGTTTTAGACGGTAGTAGACGGTACCGTGATATTATTCCTGGAATGGAAACTTCAGTAGGCGTCTAATTCCTTAAAGCTACAGAAACTTGGGAGATTACCAGAATCGCTCGATGAATGTTCCGGTACGCTTTGTTGTCTGTCTACAAGAATCGCTCCGGTAAGTTGTGTGCCGGGGTCGTCCTGGCTAGCTTTGAGTCTGTACCTATCCTGTAAGCTTCAAAATTCCGGTAGATTCCCTGGGCCAAATTCTGGTATGAATGAATGAATTTATTTCCAAAAAGCCCGTCGGGCCATGGTAGGAAAATAACATAAACACAAAATAGCACTCACAAACACAATGTTTACGCCGAAAGGAGGGAACCCTTACTCCAAAAAACGCTCCCGATGCTCCATAGACTGCTTGAGGAACCTCCCAAGCCGACGAAGGTCCCCAAAATTTTTCTTCCCCATCACCTTAACCAAATCCTCCTCCTCCAACCTACTATATCCAAAAATCTCTTTACGCAGATCATTTAACTCAACGCATCTACCCACCAGATGCAAAATATCCTCTCCTAGTGAACCGCACATAGGGCAGAAGTAAGGACCAGAACATAGCTTAACTTTACCTATAAACTTTCTTCTTTCCCCCAATGGTAGAGAATCCGCCCTCAGACTCACCATCCATTTAAGTTCCTCTGGTCTAAGCCCCGCTTTAAAAAACAGTTCCTCCCCCCAAACCTCTTTAGCCAAAACATACCACTTCAAAGAATACGAACTCTGCACACCGCAACTCCACAATTGAATCTCCTGGTCTTTCAGCCTATCTTTTACTAACTTGGCTATCTCCCCTAATGGATATGGTGGCCCTGCTCCCTCATTCCACACTCCCCCTAGACCACAATCTTCAATTATTTTTTTTATTTGTTGCGGCCACGCATCACTTTTCAAATCTTTCAATACTTCCAAATATGCCGCTTTCAGGAGCCTCACTCTAGGCAAACTTAACAATCTCTCCCAATATCGAATCATATTAACTAATCTTCTACTACGCAACGACAATAGCCCTAAATCTCCTTTAATAACTAGACTATTTGTTCTTATACTTACTCCTAGCACCCTCTTAAAATACTGCAACTGGATTCCTTCCAATTTTTGTCCTTGCTGGAATCCCCAAATTTCGGAACCGTAATGCATAGCAGTGACTACTTTCGTTGAAAACAACTGCTTGTGCATTCTCATGTCCTTTATTTTCCCCAAATCACTACCGACTATGGCATACGCCCCACGTTTACCTTTCCTCTCGCTTAACTCTACTTGTTTTCCAAACTTAGCATTACTTGATAATCTCACACCTAAATATACAAAATCCTCCTTAATCTCCAAAACTTCTCCTTTACACATTACTTTTTCACTCTCTCTCACTTTCCCACCTTTCCTGAATACCATCATCACCGACTTACTCACGTTAAGGCTCAATTCCTTGTTTCTAAGGTACTCCTGGGTCCTATCTAACAAAAATTGCAATTTTTCCGGAGATTCAGCAAACAATACTATGTCATCAGCAAACAAAAGGGCACATAGTTGGCAAATATCTAAACTCAACAACGGGGCACCTGCATCCACCAAGTACTCATGGAAATCATTAATATACAGAGAGAACAGCCTCGGAGACAGACAACAACCTTGTTTCACTCCCAAAACTGAAAAAATAATCCCTGAAAACTTCCCAGCCACCCTTACCACAAACTTTGTTGTTTCATACATCGATACTAATAACAAAACAAAAGGATGCGGTACTCCCATATTCAATAACTGATCCATCAAAAGATCCCTCCTAACATTATCAAACGCCGCTTTTAAATCCAAAAAAACAACATACAATCTCCCCCCTCTTTTCCCGATATATTTTCTTATTAAACTATTCAATACAAAAATCTGGTCAATCGTACTGTACCCTTTCCGAAACCCTGCCTGCACCGGGGACATTCTCTCTGTACTTTCCAACCATCCACCTAATCTACTATCAAGTACCTTACTAAATATTTTAGCTAAAGCATTCCCCCAAATGAATACATCGGTAATTATCATGCACTAACCTACTACCTTTCTTAAATATTGGGACTGCTAATGATACAGTCCACTGAAGAGGCCAAACTGCCGTCGATAAAATCTGGGAAAACAGTACCACCATCACCTGGATAACCACCACCTTACCTCCTCGCCACACGGAAAAAGGGATACCATCCGGACCTGGAGCGGACTTAACTTTCATCTTCCTCATAACTTCCCACACTTCACTTTCCTCCACCTTCTCTAGCAATTTATAATCTGGTTCTTGAAGCGGATAATTTGTACGTTCTTCCAATTCCACTTTCCACTGTTCAGGGAATACCTCATCTTTCTGGTCCCCTTTATCCTTAAAAAAATTACTCCAAGATTCCGCGGTTGGCTGTTCCGCGTCACGAACCCCATTTAATGATACCTTAACATAACTCCAAAACTCCTTAGCATCTTTACTTTTTAATACCTGCTTTATTTTTTCTTGGGTTTCTTCCGATCGCTGTATTTTCTTTCTTTTTATTAACCTTTTATACTCCCTTCGAATTTGTCTATATTGACAAAGGTTCCTTTCCAAATCACCACTACTACTACTTTTCACTAGCTTCAGAGCCTCCACCACCTTTAACTTACAATCTACACAATCCTTATCAAAAAATTTTCCACTAGCACCTCTATTCTTTTTACCTCCACCCTGCTCTCTAGCCTGCTCCTGCGCCAAATCATACATTAGTACAGACAATTCGCTCACCGCCTCTTCAATTCTATTTTCTTTTCCAAGTCCTACACATTTCGCCAACTTTTCTTGGGCATCAACTGAAGCTACCCGAACCTCAATCCTCTTTTCCAGACCCTCTTCTGCTACAATAGGTCTTCTAATTAACAATTCCTTCTCTGAATTTGGTCTAGGCTTACCTGATACCGATATGGGAACTATACTATCAGACTCAGGGCAATCAATGTAAAGAGCAATCGGAACGTGATCCGAACCCACAACTTGGAGAACTTTGAAATCCAGACATCTTGGCCAAAGAGCTAAGCTAACTAACCCGTAATCAATCACACTGCTCGCCCCCCCAGAAAAACACGTGAAATGTCCCTTCCCTTTGTCCTCCCCCAATCTACCATTAAGAATTACCAAATTTTCGTTATTACTAAATTCCAATAAATTATCACCCCATCTATTCTTTCTCCGATCTTGGTCCTTACTTTTGCGCTCACCAACCTCCAACATCTCTTGACCTTCATCGCGCTCAGCAAATTCCTTCCAACCAGTCCACGGAGCACTACCCGTTTCACATGTTCCACTCCTGCTACCTGTATAAGCATTAAAATCTCCTGCAATTATGAAATCGTGGTTAGGATATTCTCTACTATAGCGCATCTTTTCACTTGTTAACACATTCCAAGTCTCCTCCTTAGAATAGGAGCTAGCTTGGGGAGGTATATACACACAACCGAAAATAGTCCTCCACTTTCCTACTAATAGTTTAATCCATACTATGTTCTCCGATTCGCTCTTTAACCTCGAAACCGATTTAAATAAACTAAGACGCACGAGCACTGTAACCCCTCCGTAAATTCTACCATTTTTTGCCTTATCTCTAGACACACAATAACAATAATATCCCTGCCTATGCACACACTCTCTGGTCCACGTTTCAACTAACCCTAGGATATCCCACTCCTCAATACATAATACATCATCCAATTTTTCTTTTGTAAATCCTTGCACATTCCAAGCACACACTTTCAACTTCTTCTTCACAATATCGCCAAATCCATGGCCCTCGCTTTCCTAACGCAGATTAACCTCATCTGTCGGGAATGCTAGCCTATAAAAATCTCTATCAATACTATTACTACGACGGTGCCCTGTACCGGAAGGTCCCCCCTCTCTACCTCGCACAAATCCGGGACTTCCGTTTCCCGCACCTCTTTGGAGAACATTTCGTGAACTCGCTCTGTTTTTGTCCTCAGGTGATATAATCTCGTCTAGTTTCCTAGCTCTCTTGTCCACCTCTGCTGCACCCATCGCCTGTACCGCAGCTGGTCCTTGGCGAATTTCTAACACTGAATCTGCTTCTCTCGCAGTCCCCTCTTCAACCACAGTTATTACGCTATCCCCATCCGATTCATCCTGTTCCATATCAGCTGATTTTTCACTCAGGGGTAACGCACTCTCATGGTTAGTTTGCGAATTCGCAGACATGTCTCTCCTGGTATTGAACACGTGGGTATTCGAATTGTCCCGAACATTCTGGGACGGAATACCATTCGATGTCGTCTCCATTACTCGCCTTTCTGCGTGGTTAAACACGAACACCCTGTTATCGATAAACAGTTTATCACCCCTCAGACGCACTTGACGTCTCTCTTCGATGGCCTTGGCCATAAACGCCTTTAAGTGCCGGCGGGCCTCTCGCTGTGCGAACGTGTAATCAGGCGCGACAGTGACCCCTGCAGATCTGATTGTTTGACCGCTTCTCAAAATCGCATCTCTGGTCTCCGCTGTATTAAATTTGACAATCACTGGACCTGCTTTAAGGCGCAACACATCCCGGATATCAAATCTCGACAGCGGCATCGAGGGCAAAACGAAACTGAAGAACTCCATCACCTCTTGCTTCAAAGACTGACGGGGAGGGTTTCTTGGCCGCAGGCCGAATAGTACCAAATTCATACGACACAGTTCTGCTTCCAGTCTATTCGATCTCATGTCGACATCCGATATAGTTTTGCGTAATAACGATACTTCCCGACTCATCATTTCGTTCGCTTGCAAGTTACTCGTAATCTGACTCTGGAAGTCAACTAACTTTTCCTGGATAGCTTCGATGTTCCCAGATACTTTTGGGAGGAGATCTAGCTTGTAGTTGATCTCTTGAAGGAACTGGGCGTTCCGTCGTATAACCTCGTCCACATTCGCTGGCTCATGGTTAGCCGCCATTTCCGCTTTCGACTAATGTTCTGATCTTGTAGATTATAATTAATCCTATGCGAAGTCCGATATCAAAACTTCTCAAACGGTATTTTGACGGTGCATTGGCATCAAAATACTTGATCCGTTATTTCAAGATTCCATATAGCAGCACTTCCAATTGTCATACACGCGGCAAAGACGCGCAGTATTTGAAACTATCTCGTCACGTGGACCGTTAATTTCACGGAAATGGGACGAGGTCGACGGCGCGTCAATCTGATCGATAACCGCTATGCGTGAGCGATAGTTCACTATGTACAATTTCGTACAGATAGTCCCAACTCTAAAAGTTCGTTCGATATCCAAAGTTTCGGATGTTTTTAATATTCATAAAAAATTTGTAACTTGTTTTCAAGCAGTGTTGCCAGCAAATTCCGTGGAGCAAAGCCCGGTAGATTTCCTGGTCCAGCCTCTAGTAAATTCCCTGAGACAAGTTCCGATAGATCCTTGAGCAAGATTTTGGTAGATTCGCTTGAGCAAAGTTCCGGTAGATTCCAAAATTCTAGTAGATTCCGCGGGACAAAGTCCGGTAGATCCTCTGATACAGCCTCCAGTAAGTTCCCTGAGACAAGTTCCGGTAGATTCCTTGAGCAAGATTCCGGTAGATTCCATGAGCAAATTTCCGGTAGGTTCCCTGAGAAATAACCCGGAGATACCCTAAAAATCATCTAGTTTAGGTGGATTTGATAAATTTTGACTGGCGCGGCTTAGCCGCACCAGGTGCAGTATCCACCCCACCCCCTCGGGACGCCCTGGGTGGTACCTCTATGTGCCTGCCCATGTATGCTTGAAATATTTACCAACTAACCAACTGAAATATTAATCTCCGCGTCTTGATGAATTTTTGGTTTTCGTGCATGCAGCGAACATTTTTAACGTCATTACTAGAGCCTCGAGTGACAAAGAAAATGCAAAATCCCTTAGATGGGTCAAAATGTTTCAGTGTGTTTAGATATTAGATGCAAAAATAAGCTGCCTTTTCAATTAAACTTTAAAGCCCTTAGAGTGAGCCGAGTCATCTAGTTGCATTGCAAAATGAACCTCCGCAGACCGCAGACACCAACATAAATTTCATGAAAGTTAAAAAATTATGGAGTTCGAGCTCTAGTAGAACACTTGCGCAACAGTTTAGTTCATCGCAGGGACGCTAGGCAGCGCTTGTGTTAAATAACAAGCATGGGGCTCTTTGATCCATAAAGAGAATGTACATGATTGAGCGGGGTCGAATCAGGTAGGTTCTCAAGGTGATGACAAATAAACTCTTAGTGATGGCCAGAGTTTTACCCCTTAAGGCAGTGAGTAGCCAGGGATCATGATGGTTGGATCTGATGAAAAGCTGACTGAATCCGATTGCTCTATCAGGGTTTTGTTGTATCACTCGGTTTGGGTTTCCCTCTGTCCATCTCTCCGCAGATAGGAAGTGGGTCGCTGTCGAGGGGTTGCTCACTCTCAGAGTACACGAGGTGACGCGGTGGCAGGCGGTGCCGTGCGATGGCGCGCAGAGGCGTACACTAGAGAGTGGAGTGTGAGCCACCCTTTTGCCAAGATTTTTGTTCTCATGTCTTCTTCCAAAGAAAAGAAATAAGGAAACCAGGAGAAAACGACCGACATCAATTCAAAACAGTTGCTAAATTGCACTTTAACTGTCATTTGGGTATATAATAACGCTTCTATTTCGAATAAATTATCAGTAGCAACAAAAACAGTCGAGTGTGGAAGCATCCATTGATGGGCAGATGCGAATTGGGGACTAGCGTGGAGAGTTGGTTACAAAACCAGAACTCACTCCTTAGTTACCAACACGGTGGCGGACTCCCCATTTGAAGTTGGTCTTTGGATCAGTCTTGACGAAGGTGTAGACCGGTCCGATTTTGTGGTTATACGCTTTGCCACCGTCAGCACTTCGAGCAACGCGGGACTGGACGTGTTCTGCGACTAGAAAGAAATTTGGGTTTAGGAAGGACATTTCACAGAATTTGAAATGTTGAATATTATAAGGATTTACGTTAGAAAACTGAATTACCATTAGCAGCACCACCGTCGAGATCTTGCTGAATGGAACCATCGTTCATGACATGAATTCACTCTACTTCCGTAATCATTAGACTGATTTCAAACGTTTTGTTTAAGTTGTTTAGGCGATTAGCGTTCGATGGCTTGCCTCAGTTCATGGAAACGCCCGATGCAGATTTTTGGAGGATGATTATACTGTCAAGAACCCCACTTGTCAACCCAGTAGAGCAAACCATTTTGGCATTGTTTGAGAGCTAGGGTCTAGCCGATAGTATCTAGCCAACGGCCATTGCTAGACAGTGACTATAGGGATGGAGGAGGCGTCTTATGGAGGAGGCGTCTCGTGATGCTGATCTTGATAAGCTTAAAATTTGGAAAGCGCTACGTAGGTCTAAGCATCTAAGTGAACCACCACCTGATTCTTTCCCGTCTGTTGCTGATTGGGAAACACATTTTAAGTCCACCCTGTCTTCGTCTAACGATTTTCCTTCTGACGTAACTGAGCTAGACTCTATATTAAGTGACTTTCCTTCTGACCACGTAATTGTACATCAAGATTTACTTTTGGCTCAAAAGAAACTTAAGTTCCAATTATCGCCTGACCATGATGGGCTTTTTTCAAACCATCTCAAGTTTGTATCCCCAACGTTCCTTTTAACTCTTCTTGCTTTTTTTAATTTAATTTTATCGGTAGGTCGTGTTCCTTCATCTTTTAAAACTGGTTTGATTTCCCCTATTCTAAAAAATGGAAAGAAGGATTTAAAATCTTGCGGTTCTTATCGACCAATAACCAAGGGTTGTATTATTAGTAAACTTTTTGAAATGTGTTTTAAAAATATGTTTGAAGGCCTTGATGTCGGGTTAAACCAGGTTGGATTTAAAAGGGGTATGGGTTGCGATCACGCGCACGCTACTTTTTCCACTTTAATCAATGATGCACGAGTGAGCGGACAACCACTTTATACGCTTCTGATTGATATAAAAGGTGCTTTCGACAATATTTCTCATGCGGCTGCTCTTCTATCCCTTGTGTATAATGGTATTCCCCGTTCTGTTGTGCGTGCTTTAAGGTCCTGGTACAATGGACTGAACGTTCAAGTGGCAATTCGTTCCCCAAAAATTCTGTCTAATTTAATTTCAGTGAGAAAAGGCGTTAGACAAGGTGGAATTTTATCACCATATATTTTTAATGCATGTTTGGCAGATTGTCTTCGGTCGCTTAAGACTTCTTTAATACATTTTGCACGTGATGTAACGTTTTTAGCATACGCTGATGATATTATTATTTTAAGTCGGTCAAAGGAAAAATTAATTGAAAACTTTAACATTCTAGTGTCTAAATTGGGGCAGAAGGGTCTAATAATTAGTTCTGAAAAGTGTAATTATTTTGTGATTAGTAGTTTGCCCACACAGAATTCCCCTCTGGATTGTGGTGGGGGGATTGTTTTCAGCCCTGTTGAGAAAGTTATGTATCTTGGAATCCCTTACTCATCTAATACCCGGGATTGGAAACTTATCCTTATTCAACATGTGCAAGATAAAATAAGAAGAGCATTTGGTGCTGTTATTCGTTTACGAGGGATGTATCGCAGAGATGTTCTTGGTTCTATTTATACGGCTGTTGCACTTCCTCACATTCTTTTTCCGTCTGCTTTCTTTTCTTCTTTCCGTCCTTCTGAACTTTCTGCGCTAAAAGTTACTTATTATAAATTCTCTAAATTCCTTCTTGGCTTCCCGATTTCTGCGAGTAACTCTTTCCTAACTTCGAATTTTAAAGTGAAGAATCCTTTGGAAACTTTAAATGGTAAAATTCAGAACTTTCATAAAAAGGCTGACAACATTCTTCTTCATCACAACCTTTTTCCTTTTTTCACAAAAAAGTCCCCTGCTTAGTTTGTTTATTTTGAGCTCTTTTTTTTTTTCATGTATTTCATAGTATATTTAGTAGGCTAAATTGTCTTTAACGGTCAGCTGTTTATTAGTATGTAAGTGTGTGTGAGTTTGACTGACATGTTGTTGTTCCTTTTTATACATTACTCTTCAGTTTTGAAGGATTCAAATAAATAATAATAAAAATAATAATAATAATGATATTCAAACAGGAATTGGCTTCCTCTGGTGCTAACAGAAGATTGGGGTTTCCTTGTCGGATTTCCTGCACTTTTATGATAACGTTAAAAATGTCAACTTTTCCGCACAGAATTAGTGATGGTGCCGAAAACCCTGGTATGAATTCCAGTCCGCGGCGGCCCGGTCCATCTAGCCAAACCATAAGCATAAGCTATAGCGCCTATAGTCTAAATAGGCTTGATCTTTGGTGAGTACGAATGTTTGCAAACTTGCGGTCAGTTCAGCGATGTATCAGGTTGCCTTGTAGCGAGACCATGGATGGACTATGACGATACCTTATTTGGCAGAACGATCAGACCTAGTCATCTAGTTCTACCCTATGTAGGTCCTGGCCGAATTCGGAAGGTATGGGGGAAGTGATAGGCTACCCGGAATGGAAAATAACGTAACTAGTACGAATTTTGTTACGAAGCATTCTGGAAACACCCCAATCTAGCCTGAACGGGTTGTCGATAGGGGACGCTCTGATACTTACCTTCTATGTCACTGTCGTCAAGAATGTATACTCGCGGGTATGCGCTGGCCAGAGCGACGAAGCAAAGGACAAGGGCGAGGATCAACTGGAAAAAGATGTTTTGATGACGATTTACCATTTACCAGCACAATCATAATTGTTGTTTTCACCCGATATATTTTCAGTTTATTTTGCGTTTAATCTGAACTGGATCTTTCTTGTTCTTCTGGGCCTTATGGTCGTTCTTTTATTTTATTTTATCTTAGTTTTCTTCTCATCTTGAAATTCCATTTGGCTTAGAACAACGGTTCCGATGTCTTCTGAGTTTTGAGGGGATGGTTTACGTCTTGTTAAAAGAAGAAAATATTTGTGTAAGAGTTAGAGGCTAAAACTTGTCCTTACTTAATCCTCTATGTGTGGATGACATAAGGAAGGTATGAGTCATTTTATGGGAGAGTTTGTGGAAGAGAATTGACGAAAGTGTCTGTGTTATTCTACTGTTTGGAAGGTTGTCCCGCATAGGACTAGCACACAGGGAAAACTGCATATCCATATAGGCATAGTGCTCATGTTTTATATGTTGTTTTTTTGTTTTGTTTTGGTACGATGGCCCTTGGCTTTTGTGCATTAAAATATATCTATCTGTTTACCTATGGTGGCGGTGAGACCACAATTCCGTAGCGGGGCTTCCAGTACGAGGGCCATGTCAGGATTTCTAAGCCTCTTTCGGATCCTAGAGGGCTTCTCTTCAGTAGATACAAGCAAATTCTCTTATATTGTAGTTGCCCGTAATTATGTCGGAAAATCAAAATTTCTACAGTGAATAAAGAACGCACACTTACTACTTTAATCGAAGCCATTTTGTATCACTTTGCCACTGTAGTTTTAACCAGACGGACAAAGAACTGATCATGTTTTCACGCCGTTTCAGGGTATATATTGTAAACTTCACTTATGATACAGATGTTTAAAATTGATCGCTGCGGGTTGTATGAGAGTTTCTTTGAGCACTTAACGTTTTCTCATTTATTTTCTATTTTGTACAATGACTGATGGATTTATGCTTTTTGTGTTTCGTACAGTGAAACTGATCTGTTGTCAGAGACACTGCGTCCGTTGGTGGTCGTGAAAGAAGTTTGTAGTCTTGTCAAGCTAAGCTACCATTCATAATACAAGAAACAAAAACAAGATTTCAATCGTAATTTCTGTCGGTCTGTCTCGGTTTTGCTAGTTTGGGCACTGCCGCATAAGCTACGACGATGAAACTTGGCAGGCATATAAGGGACCCAACCAGATTAACTTGGAAACAACCACTTCCCCGATCCGGCCATCTTGGGGGGAGTGGAGGGATGGGGAATCCAGAAACTAGTAACATGCATAACTTTAGAACGGGTGATCGGACATGCATGAAACTTGACATATGTCAAGAACAAGTGCTTCAGATGCTTAGTTTCAAATCCGTACCAGATCCGATAACTAGGGGGGCGGGGCTGGAGGGGGTTACCGTAAATCTGGTGAAACGCTTCCACATAAGCTAGGACGATGAAAATTGGCAGGCGTATCCAGGCAACCGACCAGATTAACTTGGAAACAATCACTTCCCCGGCCATCGTGTGGGGAGTGGAGGGATGGGAAATCCGTAAGTGCATGACGGATAATCGGACATGCATTAAACTTGACATATGTCGAGAACAAGTGTTTCGTATGTTGAGTTAAATCCGGAGCAGATCCGATAACTGGGGGGAGGGCTGGAGGGGGGTACCTGAAATCTCGTGAAACGCTTCCACATAAGCTAGCACAATAAAACTTGGCAGACATAAGAGGGAACCAACCAGTTTAACTTGGAAATAATCACTTCCCCGATCCAGACAATGCGGGGGAGTGGGGGGATGGGGAATCCAGATACTAGAAACATGCATAACTCTGGAACGGATAATCGGACATCGGAACTTGATAATTGTGAAGAACAAGTGTCTCAGATTTTCAATTTCAAATCTGGACCGAATCCGAAAACGGGGGGGGGGGAATCCCGTGAAATGCTTAGGGTCGAGGGATCGGGATGGAACTTAAAGGGAAGAACAAGCATTCACCCTAGATACTGTATTGACAAATCGCGTGTCACAGTAGAGGGGGTTGGAGGGGGTTTTCCTGGATTTTCGGTGATCACGAGTTAGGGTACTTCCACATGTACTAGAACCATGAAAGTCGGCAGACATATTAGGTACTCTCCCAGGTCAACTTGAAAATAGTTCTTTTCCCGATCCGATGATCATGGGGGAGTGGAAGGATGTGAAATCTGGATTCTAGTGACGTGCATAACTTTGGAACGGGTGATCAAACGTGCATGGAACTTGACAAGTTTCGAAAAATAGTATCTCAGATGATCAATTTTAAGTCTGGAACGGATCCAATAACTTGGGGGGGGGGAGCTGGAAGGGGGGTGCCGGAAATCTCGTGAAACGCTTAGACTCGAGAGACCGGGATGGGACTTGGGAGGGAAGAACAAGCATATACGGTAAATACATTATTGACAAAACAGGACCAGATAGTGTCACAGTGGTGGGGAGTTGGAGGGGTTTTTCCACAATTCCGATGATCACGAGTTAGAGTACTTCCAGATTTGCTATAACCTTGAAACTTTGCAGGCATGTTAGGGACTCTATCAGATTGGCTTGAAAACAGTCCCTCTCCCCATCCAATCATCGTTGGAGGAAGAAACAGTTTTCTCAATGAGTGGCATAACCATTTCAGATTTACAAGATCAAGCCCATTTTCTGATGAAAATGAATATTGGGAGGGAGATCCAGCCTTGAAATCTGCAAACCCTATCTGACAAACATGCTAACTGTTGTTTTTACAAGTGCCATATGAGCTTTCAGCTCTTGTTTTTGTAGATCAGCTAATTATCGCTGAGACGTTATCAAGAGTAAATTCTTGATGTTATGCGAGGGGCAGCCGAAATATTCGAACTTATCTTTATCCCGCGCATGACAACTTAGAGGGACAATGAGCTGATTACAAAAACCCAGAAAATAAGGTTTTATGGCACTTGCCTTTCGACCAAGTGCCGCATAGTGATCGCAATGTCTGTCCATCCGTCGGTCTGTCGGTCTGTCCAGGGTTCGGCACTTCCTCATAAGCTAGGAAGATGAAACTTGACAGGCATATTAGGGACCCAAAAAGATTGACATGGAAATAGTCACTTCCGCGATCCAGCCATTTGGGGGGAGCGGAGGGAGGGGGAATCCGGGAATTGAGGTTTGTGTATCTTTTGAACGGGCGATTGGGTCTTAATGAAACTTGATATCTAGAAGACCCCGTGTCTCGGACAACCCACTTCAAAGGCCCGGATCCGGTGACTTTTGGGGTAGTTGAAGGGGGGGAACCGGACATTTTCGGGAAACAGAGTGGAGGGATCGGGATGAAACTTAGTGGGGAAAACCGGTACATCATAGATACATCCAGTCCTAGATACATCATTGACATAATTCGACCAGATTCGGGTACTGTGGGGGGAGTTTTTTTTTCATTTTTTTTTTTTGGGGGGGGGGGGGGTCGGAATTCTGACGATCACGCGACTTCGGTACTTCCTGATGGAGGCTACTAGGATCTCGACAGGCATGTCAGGGACCCGGAAGAGATTGACTCGAGAATAATCGTTTGAGCGATATGACCATCGTTGGGGAATGGAGGGATGGGGAATCCGGAATCTAGTGGCATGCTTAGCTTTTGGACGGGTGATCGGGTTGAATGAAACTCGGCAAGTGGAAAGAGCTATCGTCTCGGATGTTCCACGTCAAGTCCGGACCGAATCCGATACTCGTGGGCGGTGAGGGGACACCGGACATCTCCTGAAACGGTTCGATTCGAGGCATTGGGATGGAATTTGGTGAGAAGAACAAGCATAATCTCTAGATACGTTCTTGACAGAGCTAGATCGGATCCGGGTTCTTTCGAGGGGAGTCGGAGAGGGTTTCCCGGAATTCCGTTGAAATGGAGTTAGGATACCTCCAGATGTGCAAAGGACGACGAAACTTGGCAGGCATATTAGTGACATAATGCCTTAGAAAGACTTCTTTAGGTGAGTTAAGGGTAGGGGATATCCGGAAATCACGGACTTGCGCAAGTTGCGAAAGGGTGATCCGATTGAGTGAAACTTTATGTGTGATGAGGACTGATTACCTAGATATGCAAAGCATGAGTACGAACGACATGCGGTCGAAGTTTGGGGAGTTAGAGGGAGGAGTCCGGAAACTTGGACATGCACAAAAACCAAACGAATGGGCCGAATGGGATGCAAGTTGAACAGCACTGAATTTATGCGGTCTAGATTTGTTATTTGGCATCCAGATTGGATCCGGCCACGGTAGGAGGAGGATGAAGCGGGAACCGGAAATTCGCAAATATGCTCCGATTCGAGTAAAACTTTATGGACGGGAAGAGGAAATGTTATAGATGCGAAGTTTATGTGTCAGAGTGGTATTCGGTCATAGTGGGGGGACTTGGAGGGGGAGTCCCGGAAATATTTTGGCTCGCATAGGGTTCATACGGTTTGAACGAAACTTTAAAAGTACAGAGATCATATGCCTGTTTACATTGCATATTTTAGGGTCCGGACCGAACCCGAGCACGGTGGGGAGGGTGTACCGGAATTTCCCGAAAAATGCTCAGACTCCAGAGAAACTTGATAGGCGGTTAGAGAAGATGCTATAGATGGTCCATTTATGTGTCGGAACCAGACTCCACCGCGGTAGGTGGGGGTTTGAGATAAGTTACCGAAAATAGTGTGACACGTCTAGGGATCAAATGTGTGGATCTAAACTTAGAAGGTAGTCATTTGCACTAGATGACCCGTGGCCATGCCGGAAATGCTCAAACTCGAGTGAAACTAGATATCCTATTTTTAAGTCTGATCCTAGGGGACATTTTGTGACGTTCTGATTAACTTTCTCCCACCACCTACTCGTATTAAGTACCATATGAGCTCGTAGCTCTTGTTGTTTCTTGTATCACTTCAAATCATCGGCGCGTTTTAATATACATCAAATACGGTTGAAATTAAATATTCGATAATTAAGTAAGCAGAGATATACCTGAATAAATGAGCTAAATAATGAAAATTTTCCTACTGTAGATAACAGGTAATATCTCCTAGATTTAAAGTTATTTTTTTAAATCTGATTACAAAACTGATAAAGCTAGCAGAGAATTAGTTAGATCCGTAGAAGTAGTCAAAGTAAGGTATGAATGTAAGATAAAGAGAGTATTTTTGTGATTGCTGTTTTCTGCATATGTCTTAATGGCGTTTTAAATACAGATATGTATCTATCCTAAACGAGGGTTTGATCATTAGTTCAACTGGTTTCGTAAAGTTATTTCCTGTTTGTTTCTGTTTTGCTTGGAAAGGCTGTTGTAGACAGTAGGATGCACTATATGTAGGCGTAATGTTTCAAGAATGTCACCAGTTCCCTTCGGAGGAAATGTCGAGATCTTTTCGGTTGTATCAGCTGGGGCTGATAGAATGAGGAAAATCGGGCCTGGAAACCATAAGCGTCTAATAAACCATAAACCATAACCATAAGTTAGAATCGATGCTGATAATGAGTCGAGGAGGGGGCTTTTAGAGACTAACTCAGTTGGAGCGCTGTACTGGCATAAGACTAATATTCTTCGGCCTGTATTTTTTTCTGTTTTATCAGGTTCTGGGGTAAACGCTTATTATGACCATTAACAATAAATCCAACAATAACTACTTTACGAATGCAAAATTACCTCGTCGCAATTCTGTTACTATTTACTAGCGAGTTATTCCTTTCCTCTGCGAGGATCAAACCCTCAAACGGCCAGAATCTTTTTTTAATTAACTTTTATTTGGTTTCGCGCTTGGAGGTTATAAGTAGTCTACTCCTTCAGCCCGAGCTGACTGATGTTGCTAAACGGGTAAGTCAGCGGAGGTTCCATCAGTTTTTGAGCCATTTTTGGGAAAGTTTGTCTTGAGAGAACCTCGCCATTCATTCAATGCAGTTTCGTTCTTTTAGCCACAACCTGGACCCTTGCCAAGAAGGGACATGTTATCGCTCTCTCAGCCAAACTCTCTGTTTAACATCTTCAAATATGGTGGGAGGTTAGCGAGCTTCTGATATAGTTCTATTTGCAGCTTCTGATATAGTGCTATTTGAACTAGTCCTGAGATTTTTTCATTATAGTGGTATTTGAAGATAATTTACTTTAATAAGATATTTATCGTCGGTAGAAGCTTCAGTTATTTATTACAGGTTTGTTTCCTTCCCCGAAGTTGAACCAGAGGATTGACAGCCTGACGAGGACCCTTGCCAAGAAAGGCCGAAATATCGCTGATGAAGAATCATAGCTGACGTATCCGTTGTAAACATTGTTCGAATAAATGTTTCAAAGTCAGCTTGGGCTCAAAGAATATTTAGAGTAAATAAGCATTAAGATTGGTAAAGTTAAATTAAAAAAAAAAATTTGAACAGTTGAAATGGTAAATGGAGTTATATTTTTTAAAGTTTAAAATTTTGTTTGTTTGTTTTGAAAAAGTAGGTGACGTGATTTAAAGGAAATGTTAACGTCACCGAGTGAAGGAGGAGGAGAAAAAAAAAAAAAAAAAAAATGACAGCTCAGACAAGGCCCGGCCCGAAGGCAAAAAGAAGGAGACAAATATTAAGTGATAGCGCCATTTGATTTTACTGCAGAAGCGCCCAAAATATTAGAAGTCATTAAGTTCGAGAATCAAGGGCAACCAGTTTATTGTATATTGTTGCTGTTCCTTCCTCCGGGACTATTAGGCAATGTACACCTGGCCGAGTGGTTACCGCGCAGGACTCTTGATGATCCCTTGTCGGCGTAGGTTCGAGTCTTGGTGTTCTCTACTGTCTGGTTTTTGGGATCCCAAAACTTAAAGTGACGGCATACCTCTGATTTCGTAAAAGTTGTCCGTCCGTCTGTTAGCACGATAACTCTCGAAGGGGTTGAGATATTTTATTCAAACCTGGCATGAGGACTCTTTGGATAAAAGTAAGGTCAAGTTCGTAGATGAGCTATGTAGTCCTGTATTTAGGGGTGGGGTTTCCAATTAAGAGCTGAACAAAATGTTTTAAAAAGTCAATGAAATAGTCGATCTAGGCGTAAGGAGACATGCTGAATCCATATGAAATGGTGGGTTATAAATAAATTTAATTAGTTACTTACTTACATACTTATATCTGAAACTTATTTTCCCGCCGGACAATTAGTTTTTTCCGGAATCCGACCAAATCAGAAAATTTGTTTAAAGTAAAAGTTTTATTTAAGTTGATTAAATGTTGGATTTAGAGGTGAGAAGACATGCTGAATCCGTATATGACAATCGTTTTCTACTCGAACAAGTAGTTCGCCCAGAATCCGGCTAAAACCGGAAAAGTGTTAAAATTTAAAGCTTTATTTGAACATTTGAAGTTGATTAAATGTTTGATTTAGCGGTATGACGCTGAATCCGTATATGACAATCATTTTTTACCCGGACATATAGTCCTCCCGGAATCCGTCAGAAATCGTTAAAAAGTTTTATCTCCGTGAAGGAGGCATGCCGAATCCGTATGTGAAAGTTCTTTTCTCGCCGGACAAATAGTTCGCCCGGAATCCGGCTAAAACCTGAAATGTGTTAAAAGCTACAGTTTATCTGAAGTTCATTAGAGGTTCGATATAGGGATACCTAGATATGCTGAATTCGTTTTGAGCTTTAGTTTTTTGCCGGACAAGTAGTAGCCTACATCCGGAATCCGGCCGAAACTGGATATTTGACAGAAGGAAGGCAGGAAGTTTCGATCAATTTCGTCCAAGTAGGTGTGATGTATAGAGGTAAAAACACATGCTGAATCTACACCTGAACTTAGGTTTTCTTAGGTGACTAGCCATTGTCATTAATCTGTATCTAAATTTTAATAGTACAAATATTAATAGGTAAAAGTAAACGAATTACATTTCCCGGATAGGCCTATCTACAAGACTCAATTGTCTGGATCAAATATTAAATTTTTGGTATCCCATCGAGACCTTTGGTCTTGTTCCGGAAGGGGCTACTGGTATGACCCTGTAAGACAAGCTTTAAATGGGTACCTAGAGAAATCTGGGTAAGGTGAAAAAAGGGTGTGTTAAAGTACCAGAATATCTTGCCCCCAACTTCTCATTGCACGTACCGGCTGAGGGCAGAGAATCGGAGATAAGCACCGCCAGTAAGTCCTGTTGGCTGTCAAAGGCTGATGCTGATACCTTTGCCTTGCCTTGCCCCATCACTGCACCAGACCAAGTATTTTTATTTTCGGATGAGATCCGAAAGTCGAGCGACATGAATGAACAACCATCGTTTTTTTTCTTTAAGTTTTAATTATAGATAGATAGATAGATTAGTGTATTTCAAAAGCCCACGGGCCATATGCACAAACAAACAAAAACAAAAATATAACTTAAACAATCAGACTCCTTCTTAACTCTAAAGATTTATCTATGTACACGCCCACTCGAGTAATAAGGGTAGGGTTACTATTGCTCAAAATGTCAGGAAGTGATAAAATCACACCCTCTAGATAGATTTTCCTTAAATCAGAAAGTTTCGGGCATCTACGGAGGAAATGGTCCAAATTTTCTTCCTCCTTCTCACAAAGTGGGCAAGCATACCTCCCATCAGGAACCACACTACCTCTCTCAAAAACCTTCTGCCTGCTCTGAATTGGAAGGCAGTTTGCTCTTAATTGGATCCAACGACATAAAACTTTCCCGGGTAGATTGAACTTAAAATACACTTCCTCTCCAAAACAAACTTTTACCACTTTATAATGACTCAATGTTATAACAATACTCTGCCAACACTGGATTTCCTGACCTTCTAAAACCACTTTAATCTGACGTTCTAGATCTTTTGGCAAATCAACACAACCAAGACCTTCATTCCATATATGTGGCATTCCTACTCGCTCCAGTAACCGCTTTATCTGGACTGGCCAAGAATCTTTCAAACCATTATTCAGCATCTCATTATAAGCTAACCTAGCTAGTCTATTCTTACTCATATTTATAATTTTTAACCATAATCTAATCATCAGGATAGTCCTACGTAACTTTAAAGGACACCTGAATGAAGAGTACCAAGTATCATCCCTATCTGTATGACGTCCGTTAACATTGCCTGCAGAAAACCCAATCCAAATACGAAATACCGTTTCCAAGCTATGATTTTCGCTCCATTTTGCATCTGTCCTTATTTCAGTACCGAGCAATTTTAGAAATGAACAAATGTCTCCAAACAACCCTTATTCTGGAATATTTGTTAACCAGATAAGCCCAAACGTATGTTTAGAAGAAATTCCAATACGATCCGGCCAGCGCTGTACAAGATTTGAATGAATTGCACTTTTTGTCTTGGAGTCTGCATGTGCAAACCCTCCGGAAACAATCATCCCTATTTTGAAAACTCACGCTCAGGAGAAGAATGCTCTCCGTGTCCATGTCTGTAAATGCATTCTCCATGGTGTGTTCAAGTATGGTTTCGTTGTTCAGGTGTCCTTTAAAGAATATAAACCTATATCACCCTTTAAAATTTGAGAATGGGTTGTCTGATGTAGTCCAAATACCGTTTTGTAATACTGAAGTTGGAGCGACTCTAGTTGTTTTGCCGCTAAGTAACACAGGGCCATTTGGCAGAGATGCCGGGTCTGTACCGATACCGAGGACTGAGCAACCTCTTGACTGGGTCCGTCGACAGATTTCATATCAGCCGTTCGATGTAGCGTCCCAGTATCCAGTTTTGAAAATTTATTAACTCCTGAACCCAAACCTAATATCGGGATCCCGTATGTTGTCACCCTGCGACATATTTTCCATACAAAGGCATCAACTTCTACTTACCTTACCTTAGACCTTAGTACCTCGAGAGGCACTTAGAGCACCAATAAGAATATTTCTTCAACTATCGTATAAGCTGCTGCTCAGAGATCTTCCTATTTTGGCAGTATTCCGACTGACAGGTTCGGCGAAAACTGTTCCTCGGTCAGTTCCTCCTAGTCAAATCTATCTACTCCCTACTAGTACTTCTCCAGATAAAAAATATTTGTGTATATTCGTATAAATTAATCAACAATAACAAAGGCTTATTTGGTTTGTCGTTCGCTGCCTTGCCGGAAAAATAGAGTACGCATCGGAAGTCGGGACTAGGTCAGGGGATAATGGGGTCCAGGTCTCTTTTGTGTTTACTGGTAGCTAGCTCCAACACGGTGACGGACTCCCCATTTGAAGTTGGCCTTGGGGTCGGTCTTCACGAAGGTGTAGACTGGTCCGACCTTTCCGTAGCCTTTTCCGTAAGCTTTTCCGCCGGCGTATTCGTCATCTCTGCGAACTCGGGAATGGACTTCTTCTTGTGCTGTAAAGTTAATACGGTTATTTACTGTGTCTTTCTCCCAATAATTGGTAATGTATTTTATCTCAATCCTCCTATCGGTTCACGATTATCCTCGCTTTTTTTTTACTATTGAGACGAAGCCAGTTTGTAAAATGTTGAAATGAGAAACGAGAACTGAGAATTGAGATAAAAAAGGCAACTATTGATAATAAGCCGCCGATTTGAATACCGGCAGAAGAAACGTGATGATCATGACGATAAAATGTGATACCATTTTGCCTTTTCGTCTTTTCTCAAGGATGATACATTGAGCCCGCCATAAATTTGACAAGGTTCTATGTTTCAAGTTGATATCGATTTGTTAAAATCACTGTTAAAGTTGCTTTTTAGACTGCTTGTTGACTTTCGCTTCTGCCTGTTGAAATTTGTTTTGTCGTCTTATTGATAATGCCGACAAACAATCAGGTTCCCAGGCCGAATTTACCGTATAGATCTGGTCACGTTGCCAATTGTCATAGAAGGTTCTGCCCGCGACCACTACTGATGACTGTCAAGCGTACGCGTTATGCCGCTGATATTCACAGGCAAACAAAAAGTCCACTTGGCGACCTGGAACTGGGCCGCAAGCAGCTAGATATGAGCTTTGTCACCGTTCGTCAGAAAGTCTGAGAAACGTTTTTAAAGGCCTGCGAAAGTCTAGGCGAAAGGCGATGAAACATAAGACGAAAGGCGATGAAATGTCGCTAGCGATTGTAATCGCGAACTAATTTTAAGAAAGAAAGGGATAAGCTGTAAAACGGAACGGAATAAGCTTGTTGGGTGAATAAGTCAGGTTGCGACCATCTCCGTGTGTGGCCCGACCTGTTTTGTAGCGACGTGCACCGAAACCGCGTCGCATCGCCGTTCACACCCGAGCCTAGACACGGAGTTCTAGGCTCTAGAACTCGGTGCCTGGCTAAGCTGGGCACCTGTCTAGGCATCTGGGCTTGGCTAGGCATGCTTGTGAACGCGGCTTTAGCCATTCACTTTCGAAAATTGTAGTTGTTAGTTGGTAGGAGGAATTTGACTTCGGTTTCATTTCTTTTAGGTCAGTTAAAGGCGAAGAAACTTACCATCAACTTCACCGTCGTCAAGAATGTAGACTCGGGGGTAAGCGCTGGCCAAAGCAATGAAGCAAAGGACCAAGGCAAGGACGAGCTGAAAATAAGGTAAGTCTGATAATCTCGAAGAATCATTCTCAGTATCGACCATCTAACTTCGCATCCCAAAGGCTGGAGGAAATTCCTGTATTAACTGAATATCCCGACACCTTAATTAGGAAGATAAGCAACAAGCCTACACTGGAGTAACGTATCAGTAAAGAAATGTCTTATTTTAGATTTACTGATTTGTTTTCATACGCATGATCGTGCTCGTTGGTTATGTTGTGGCAACGGCGTCATGTTTCCGTCACGTCTTGAAGTGCTACACTATACTTCAAATCCGGGGGGGGGGGGGGTAAGAAATTGATTCCGCGTCACTGTCATTTCCTACCATGAAACTAATAGACAAAAGAAGCTCTTCAGAGGAAGTAATTTAACCGACTGACCCTTCATTAGGCATTAGATAATTGACGCTGGGCTGTGTGGTCGGGAGTCGGTACTGGCAAGGAGTCATTTATTACCTCACGATTTGCTGTTTAATAGCCTTTCTTGAAGAGTGTGAGGTGCGGGAACTAAACTGCATGGTGGCTCTGAACTGGATATGGAGAATTAGGTTTCAGTCAAATACCTTAAATCTTATAACCAATCCTAGAAGGGATTCATGTCCTAGTGCTTATGGTTTCGTTAGTTTTTTTTCATGATTTGGTTGATTGGTTAGTAGATCTTCGGTTCAATTATATAGAAACAATGCATACAACGGATACATCAGCTAGGGTGCTTTGTCAGGCTGTCGAACTTTAGGTTATTTATTGCAGGTTCATCCTGAAGTTCGACAGCCTGACGAGGGCCGAAAAATCGCTTTCAAAGCATCGTAGCTGACGTATCCGATTTATGCATTGTTTGAACTTATATTTCCCAGTCAGCTTGGGCTCAAGGAGTATTTATAATTTATGTAGTTTCTTCCCTATATTTGTTTTTTCTTTAGAGATATTCCGTTTCGTACGATTGGTTGGAAATAAACTAAAATTATTAAACTGCTTCCTTTGTTGAGTCAGTCCAGGTTTCGCGATTTGAGGTGAGTAACACTTACGATTTTCATGGATGCCATTTTCTCACTTTCAAACTTTTCTTTTCACCTCTGTCCTGTGAAGTGCTCAAAAAGTAACTGACAGCCATCTACCATTACTGAGCCGTATATATCAGAAGTTTCTCTATACAGGTGTTGTAGACTTTGCTTGGGGCATAGGAGCCTGATGAGATGAAAAATACTTAGCTCGATAGATATATTAGCTACGTCATAATTGTCATGATTCTTTCACTCAGATGAGAAATCGATGCACGGAGTCGAGTCTAGGATTATTTTTAGAATTTACAAAAAATAATCGGGCGGGAGTGAAGGTAGGCTTTCATTGGGTAATTTTGGGGGGGAGGTCTTCGGAGAGTCGTCTGAACTTTTTGGAAAATTCAGCTGACATACCCGTTTAGCACTGTCAATATTTCGTCTGACCTTTTTTTATAGGGGGGGGGGGGTGAGGTAAGGTTTCAGCGAGTCGTCTGAATGTAAGCCAAAGAATGTCCGTTTAGTCTCTGCCGGCACCAGTGTAACTAAAACTGAGAAAAAATACAGACGTAAAACACAGAATTGACAAAGTTGATCAAGTCTGACAGAACGGAGCTGAGTAAAACACAAATAGACATAGAGGCACTGAAAATAGCTAAACAAATCTGGATAAACCTACACCAACCTAACCGAACCGATCTTAGCCGAAGGCAAGTTAGGTTGTGTAAAAGTATTGCCCGGACCCAGCGAGGTAGATATTTATTCAAACAATGTTTACAACGGATATGTCAGCTATGATTCTTCATCAGCGATATTATAAGATATTATAAGGTAGATATTATAATGGCCGTAGAGATTATTATTCTGATGTCAACCGAGATGAAGTTAAGTTAACTGTTATAAATTTTCGAATAGAAAGTAATGTTTTCACACAATTTTTTGCAATGTTTTAGATGTTTTTTTTTTTTACTAAATGTAATCGGTAGCTAAACTGTGTGGCCGAGGCCAAACAGTAATTTTTTTTACTAGTTTCAGGGTTCTTCGTTTTCGTTTTTGTCAGCTTGGCCGAGCCTTACTGGGACGGTAACTGGAGATGTGTCGCTACATATATATGCATGCTGTAAGGTTATAAATAAGTTGAGTTTTTGTTCGCATGTAGTTTTGCTGTAATTTGACGTACTTTTATTCTAGTTGTGAAGGTATAGTAGCCTACGTGGATGGACAAATAAAACGGTACACATACTGTACTTTCGTAAAATAAAGCCAAAGTACACGGCAACTACATCCTAAAAACGTAACTGTGGTGTTTTACTTACATCTGAGTGAACCGAGTTCATCTCTCTGCCAAGTGCTCGGTTTCTTTTTTAGCAGTATTGAGAAATTAAAGAACTTGAACTGAACTGGCTCTCATTTTTTACTCCATTAAGGAGCTACATCAGAAGCGTTTTATCATTCACAATGTGTAGATAACCCCCATCCAAGACGCCATTTAAACCATCAGGACTCGGTAAACGGTGAGGTTATGTAGTGGGGAGACGTGAACAGCCACCCGGACAAAATGAACGAGTTTATGAATTTTATTGACCCACTGCACTATATGAGAACTAGTGGAGTATGATAAAAGAAATTGAAAAAGGAACAAGAGCTAAGAGCTCATATGGCACTTGATACGAGTAGGTGGTACACGAAAGATGATAAGAACGTCACAAAATACCCTGCCATCCAAAAATGCGATTCGGACCTAGAAACAGGATATCTAGTTTCACTCAAGTCTTGAGCTTTACCGGCATCGCCTCGGATCATGTAGGGTAAATGATCTTCCAAGTTTCAACCCAGTGAATTCACTCGTTTGGTCTCTAGACGTGCCGCATGATTTCCGGTACCCCCTTCAACTCCCGCTACCGCAGCCGAATATGGTTCGGACTCCTAAATGGATCATCTGAAGCATTTTCTGTTACCGCCTATAAAGTTTCACACAAACTTCCGGTAACTCTCCCCCCTTCCCCACGTGGTCGGATCCAGTTCGAACCCTAAATATGTTATCTAGGGCATGTGATCTCTCTACATTCGAAGTTTCATTCGAATCGCTCCACTTGTACGACCCCTATGCGAGCCACATCATTTCCCAAGCTTCCCTTCCAACTCCCCCCGCTGTGGCTGAATAAGACTCAGAAACAAAAAAGTCGCATTTCTGAGATGTCCTATTCCCGTTCATCAAGTTTGACTGGAATCGCAGCATAGCCTATCTGCAAATTTCTGATTCCCGCCTCACCCCCTCCTCCCCTATACACTGGCCGGATCCGATCCAGACGCCAAATAAAAAATCAAGGCCGAATAAAATCGGTACTGTCCAACGTGCATCCGTTTCTGTCTATCCGTTTGGTTTTTGTGGACGTCAGAAAGTAGCTCCCCCCCCCCCCAACTCTCCCAACCGTGGCCAGATGTGGTTCGGACGCATGTTTTGCTTGTCTAGGTGATCAGTTCTTATCACCCATAAAATTTCACTCGAATCGGACCACCTGTTAACAGCTTACGGAAGCCAGTGATTTCCGGATTCCCCTTCCCTCAACTCCCCAAAGATGGTTGGATCCAGGAAAACAAGTTTTAATAGGGCATTATGTCTGGTCCTTAAGTCACTAATACGTCTGCAAAGTTTCATCGGTCCTTAGAGGATCTGGAACTATCCTAACTGGCGATCACCGGAATTCCAGGAAACACCCTCCAACTCCCCTAGAGCTCCGAGTCGATCTGGTTTTGTCAGTTACGTATCTAGGGCTAATGCTTGTTCTTCCCACCAAGTTCCATCCCAATCCCTCGACTCTAAGCGCTTCACGAGATTTCCAGTGCCCCACTCCAGTCCCCCCCCCCCAATATCGTACCCGATCAGGACTTCACATGGAACATCTGAGACGATAGCTCTTTCCACTTGCCAAGTTTCATCCAATCCCGATAACCCGTTCAAAAGTTATGCATGCCATTAGATCCGGGCTCCCCATCCCTCCATGATGGTTGGATCGGGTAGACGACTATTCTGAAGTCAGCCTGTTCGGGTACCTGATACGCCTCCCAAGTTTCATCAATCCTGAGCCAATAACCTGCTCATGCGATTCCTGTCTGGGAGAAGCCAATATGTGGATGCTGATACTGCGAGATCTAAACTGATTTCTTTGGATGGACAAGTCGGAGTTCCTCAAGGGCCAATCCTCGATCCACTTTTATTTTTAATTTATATTAATGATATTGATAATTCTGTCAGAAACTTCGGTCTTACAGTCCTGTTCGCTCATGATACAGCCCTCAATAAGTAAGTAAGTAAGTAATTTATTTTTGACCCGCCATTTTGGAAAGGCGGAGTAAATGAAGAAAATAAACAAAACATATACAAACACAAACACAGAAAAAGACACTTAATTTTTAATCTTCGGTCAGGAAACAGTGGACGACGTCGTGCGCTGGTTGGGCCCTGTCGTCCATGATTTTTGAAAGCGACGTGGAAACATCCACAAGGGTAGCACTTGCATCTTGAATTTTGAACTTCTCCGTCAATGTATGGTTAATGGTTATGACATAATTTCGACAAGTGGAGCAGGCTCTTTGCATATTTAAAATAACATGATCTCATCTTTTTAATCTCCTTCTTTCGCAGAACATGAATGACGCCAGAACGAAATAGTATAGAACGGGCGCAGAAGGTGCTGTACAAATTTCCCGAAGCTTTACGATTATAGCGCCCTCGGTTGGGGACGATGCGCCCATAGGCGGTACGGATTGATCTAGAAGTTTTCTTGAACAACTGAAGAGCAAAATTTTGACAATGAAGATTTGAATGTTATGCCGAGCCACCGTAGAGAGTCTGTTGGTTTGACGATAAACGATCCGAGAGAGATAAAAGCTTTGGATATGTTTGTGGTCCTACTGAACTTGCTCTGCGTTCAAAAATGAATTATGTTTTTAGATATTTGCTTGGATGGTTTGAAGCGAACAAATTGTGTATTAATGCATCGAAAACGAAATTCCTATTTTCTCTCGGATTTCTAAAGCACTGCCTACTTTTAATTAGCTAATAATTGAAAAGTGGTACAAAAATCAGTCGAGTCCACCACCTTCGGTATTTAGGGATATTAGTTGACTCGAATTTAAGTTGAAAGGAGCACATAACTTACCTGACGGTTCAGGTTGCACGGAACGTTGGTATGATCAGACTTCTTCAATATTATCTCTCTTATGATGCCCTACGGTGTATTTATTTTGCATTAATCCATTCTTACTTAAATTATTGTCCTCTTGTGTATTTAAATATGTTTCGATCGAATATATTACCGTTGGTAAGGCAGCAGAATAAAGCCCTAAGAATTCTTAAGCTATTTGTACCGTCTCCTGATTCTTGCCCTAATTAGTCACCAACGAATAGTCTTCCTCTATTTTTGAATATATTGCCTCTCGAATCTTTCGTAATTTTCCATTCTATTTTATTAAAGAATAAAGTCACTCTTAATTTCCTACCGGAACATTTGTATGAACCCGATTTATTTTCTGGAATTAAATCTAATCACGACCATCACCCGCGCGATCCTTGTAAAACCCGGCAACCTTTAATAATTTCCGAAAGATCGAGATTTTCACTGAGAAATATTATATTGAGGGTATGGCATAATTATCACAATGAAGTTAAACTTGGACTTTCTGTAAATAGTCTCCAAAATAAAGTTAAATCGATGCTCATTGAAAATACTTAAAGATCAGGAAGTACCGAACTCGCGGGATCACCAGACCCCCCCCCCCCCCCCCAACTCCCAGACAGTGCCTGAATCAGGCGGAATCAGGTCCGGTTATGTCAATGCGCTATTTTGTCGTACTATTATGACAATACGGTGTAAGGAAAAATCACAGGCTTCCGGAAACAGAGTAGAGTTGGCGTTAGATAGAAACAATGTTGGAAACTCGCGAACAAGTGAATTTTGAAACCGAAGCCAAGACACTTTAGCGAATCCGTTTTTGCAATCAATAGTGCAATCTCTCGCTCTTCAGGATATCGCTGTGAGTAAACTCGATATTCTCCAAACATCTTTGCGCGAGTAGCTGACTCCTTGGTGTTATTTTTCATACTGGCACATAAATGGTTCATTAGCCACAAAAGAAAGCGAAAAATGAACAAATTCACTTATTTGAAGCAGCACCAGACGCCATTAATTCTTCACGTCGTGAAGACGGATTGGGGGAAAGTAGGTTTCAGATTATTTAGCTTTTGAAGGGTAGAAAGTAAAAGCTGGATACCAAGGTTGTAATTGGGCAATGTTCGTAAGATGTTCTCAAGGGTATATTAGTTGTGCACATATGTGATGCGAACTATAATTGCTATTGTCGCGAGACTACAAATGAGATGCACGCTAAAGCTGTCAAGCATCGAACAAGACCAGTTAGAACATTTATTTTTACGATCTGGGATAAAATTATAGCGAATTTTATGGCACTTGAGCCTATTCAAATGCCATATAGCGATCGTAACGTCTGTCTGTCGCTCTGTCCGCATTTTGCTAGTTTGGGCCCCTTCCACATAAGCTAGGACGATGAAACTTGGCAGGAATATCAGGGACCCGAACAGGTTAACTTAGAAATACTCATTTACCCGATCCGGCCATCGTACGGGGAGTGGCGGGATGGGGAATCCGGACATTACTAACATGCATAACTTTGGAATGGGTAATCGGACGGAGCATGAAACTTGACAAGTGTCAAAACTCAAACGTTCAGTTTCAAAACTGGGCCGGATGCGATAACTGGGGGGGGGGGGGCTGGAAAGGGGCACCGGAAATCTTATGAAAGACTTAGAGTTGGGGGATCGGGGTGGTACTTGGTCGGAAGAACAAGCATAAATCATAGATACATTACTGACAAAACAAGACAGGATCGTGTCACAGTGTGGGGAGTTGGGGGACGTTTTTCCCGGAATTACAATGGTCTCCAGTTAGGGTACTTCCAGACGTGCTAGGAAAATTAAACTTGGCAGGCATATTAGGGATTCTACCATGTTGACCTGAGAATAGTCCCCTCCCCGATCCGATCATCGTGGAAGGAATAGAGGGATCGGGAATCCGAAATCTGGCGACTTTCATAACTCTGGAACGGGTGACCGGACGTGCATGTTCAAGTTCAAGTTCTTTTATTGTTTGAATATACATATTTAATACTATTTACATAACGTCCCCAGCAGGGAGACTGGCTCGAAAGCCGGGTGACAAACGGGATAAATAAACAAACCCAGAAGAAACGGATGCCATCACACTTCTCACTCCATCTCACACCAAAACAAAATATACCCCAAAAAATTATTTTTATAAATATTATTAGTATTTATCCGATAGCTAAACGGCCGGGAGCTACTCACAAACTAATATTCATTAATAAGTACAGCTTTAATTTTAGTTTTTAATGTTACGAGTGACAGCCTCTGATTCAACTAAGATTCATATTTGTTCTAATATTTAGTAATACTATTTTTAGGGGAAAATCTTGATCGCTCAGAAATAATTAAAGGCATAGGAAGCTTACTTGAAGGACAACGAGTATTGTACGGTCGGACTGAAGGAGGGCCTGGAAAAAATGATTTAAAGCAAACTGGTAGCAGATCCTTTAGATAACGGACACGGAAAAGTATACAATGAAAAACAAGGATTTGTCTAACAGGAATAATATTAAAATAACTATAAAGACTTTTAGTTGGAGACTCACCAGGAAGAGAAACTGGGGAATAAAATAACATCTTAAAGATTCTCTCTACTTTGTTTTGTAACTTCACAATAGGAGAAATATGAGACTGAAACGTATTCAAAAAAATAATCGAACAATAATTAATATACGAATGAACAAGAGAAAAATAAATTGATTTTAGAGCAGAAAAAGGAAGACAAAATTTGAGACGATGCATTACACCTACGTTCCTTCCCAACTTAAGTCTTAGGCTAGCGATGTGAGCTTTCCAACTTAAATTCTGGTCAACAACGACTCCAAGATACCGTGTTGTCTGCACTCGATTGATTTTTACTAGTTGACCTCCAAATGTGACTTCAACCTCTTGTAACTCTGGTACTGCAGTAGAAGTTCTTGAAAAACCACAAAAAGAGTCTTCGAAGTGTTCACAACCAGTTTGTTACATTGAAACCAGTGAAGTATCTTCCTCAGTGATAGTTGGAGATTTGATCTTAGTGACTGCTGATCTGTGTCGCAAGTAGAGCGTGCTGTATCATCAGCAAACAGTAAACTGAGATCCATACCAGTCCTATGGCAGGCTAGGCCTGGAGGGAGATCATTTAAAGTGCGAACACACGATTAGGATCGGGAACTCCCGGTCTGGAATTCCTGCCCGGTTTTTCGGCACCATCATCACTTCCATGTGGAAAAGTTGAAATTTTTTCAACTTGATGGTGAAAGTGCAGGAAAACCGGCCGGCAAAACCTGATCGTGTGTTCGCACTATTACATAGATAAGAAATAACAGTGGTCCAAGTATGAACCCCTGAGGAACTCCAACAGAATTTGATAGGTTTTCTTCAGCTGAAATGTAGCCATTCGTATCCAGAATTTGTTTTCTGTCTTTTAGGTAAGATTCAATTAGAAGACTCGCTTGTCCTCTAATACCGCAATTCTGTAGCTTAGATAGGAGAATTTTGTGAGAAATAGTGTCGAAAGCTTTTTTATGTCCACGAATATTGTTGCAGGTCGCAGACCTTTATCTATGACATCATTCAAGAACTGGGTTAGCTTTAATATTGCCTGTTCTGTAGAATGTGAAGGCCTGAATCCGAATTGAAATGGGCTGACAAAGTTTGTTTTCTTCAAAAAACTAGTCAACCTGTTATATATACACTTCTCAATAACGTTAGCGGACAAAATGGAAATAGGCCGATAATGAGACGGATCTTGCTTGTTTCTTCCTTTATGTAGGGGAATAACTCGAGCAGTTTTCATCACTTCAGGGAAAGATCCGTGCTTGAAGCATAGGTTAACCAGTGAACTAGCACTTGCGCATAGCAACCAATGGTTTGTTTCAGTAGATACGTTGATGAGCCATCGGTTCCTTCAGAATGTTCGTTCTTCATGATCCTTACCAGATTCTTGAGTTCCGCTTCAGTCACGGGAGAGAGAAATACGGAAGAATCGACGGGCTGTGGTAGAGATTCGCGAAATCCAAATTCCACATCCAAGCGGTCTTTCGAATTACTGTTTACGGTAGCCTCTCCAGTCCTAGCAAAGTGCTGGTTCATTTTCTCAGCTACCTTTTGCTTCCCACTCACTGTTGATCCATTCGATGTATTCATTGATTCGGGCAGCCCTTGACTTTCCAGGTCTTTTTTGGAGATCCTTCGGCTTGGTTAAATAGTTCAAGATGAATCTTTTTTGCCTATCTTATCAGTCGCGTAAGATGTTTTTTTTTATAAGATTTGAATGTACTTTCATTACTCGCTGTGGGAGAATTTATATATTCAGCGTAAAGTCTATTTTTTTCCTCAATACTTTTAAGCAAGCCTCCATCCATGGCTTCACGGGTATCTGGTACTTCTTGCACCTCTTCTTCACAAGGGGGCAACAGTAAACGACCTGGATACAAATTCAATGTCATTCGACTCCAAGCATTGTGACCAATCAGTACAAAGTAACTTGGCATTTAATAGCTTAACTGAAGTTTGATCTATCCTTCTAGATTGTTTGACTTGACTCTTCTCCCCGGAATACCGAAGAAACTCGCTCATCAGAATAAAATGATCAGACACATCCGTAAGAATTACGTCACACGACCCAACAGGGAAATTTACAAGTTGATTATCAATAATAGATGCATTTTGATTTGTAACCCGAGTGGAATCCAGAAGGACGGAACCAAATCAGCAGCCAATGATGTAGTAAGGAAATCTGTAGCCAGAGTACTCGAAGGTGTAAGATTACTTGAGTCAGGACTTACTGAAGAAGTGTCAATGTTAAAGTCTCCCATGAGAACAATTTTTCTTTTCTTGGAATTGATCATCTTGCGGATTCTTCAAATTTATCCAAATACTTCTTGCTGCTAGAACTAGGAGGGCGGTAGAACATGCATAAAAGAACCTTCTCGGATTCTATGATGACTTCGATGACCAGAAATTCGAACAGCATTTCCTCGTAGAGAGAGTCAAAATCTTTAATTTCTTCAAAATGCAGAGAAGTGTGGATGTAGAATGCACGTCCTCCTTTTCGATAAGTCAATCTGTTTCTGAAGTATTTGGTATCCTTGAATATTTGCCGCATTCTGGGTATTTGCATTCAGAGAAGTCTCACATAGCCCCATAACTCCTATCCCATTACCAGGAAGGAACGTAGATACAAATTCTAAGCTAGAAAGCGCCCCACAACAGTTCCAACTCGCAAGTCTAAAAAGGCCATTATTAACAGGGATAATTTCTTCAGGTTAAAGATACCTATTACGGTGTAAATTATCAATAAGAGGGTCTTTGGCTATTATCGGTAACTTATGGGATATTAATTGGTAAATTAATCAGATATTCAGTTTCAAGTTCGGACTGGGTCTGATCACTGGGGGCGGGGGGAGCTGGAGGGTGCACCGGAAATCTAGTGAACGCTTAGAGTCGCGGGATCGGAGTTGGACTTGATTGGAGGAAAAAGCGTAATCTCTAAAGATAGGTTAATGACAAAGCAAGACCGGGACTTGTTAATGTGATCCCCTGTTAGAGAGTGTTCCTGGAATTCCGGTGATAGCGACTTAAGGTACTTCCAGATTTGCTGAGACGACGAAACTTGGCACGCATATTAGGGTCACGACCAGATTATCTTCGAAATAGTCCCTTCCCGACTCAATCATTGTGGAGGAGAGGGAATCCGGAATCTAGTGACAGTCATAACTTTGGAACGGGTGATCGTATGTAATGAGACTTCAGCACAGGAGACTCAAGAATAGTTGTCTCAGATTTCAAATTGAAGTCTGGACCGGATCCGATAACTGGTGGAGAGGATCTGAAGTGGGGCACTGGAATCATCGTGAAACGCTTAGAGCCGATTGATTGGGATGGAACTTGGTGGGATCAATAAATATAAACACTGGGTGCACTTTTGACGGAGCAGGCCCAGGCCGGGGCATTGTGGGTGGAGCTAGAGGGGGTTTCCCGGAATGCCGGTGATAGCGACTTAGGGTACTTCCAGGTTATCTATGACGATGATACTTTGCAGTATATCAGGGACCGGACCAAATTGACTTGGAAATAGTCACTTCTCCGATTCGATCATCGTGGGCTATGAATGGATAGTGAATCCGGAAGCTACTGGCATGCGCAACTTTCGAATGGGTTATCGGATCTGAATAGACCTTGAACAGTGGCGAGACCTAAGGTCTCAGACTTTCCATTTCAGTTCTGGACCAGTTCTGATGACAATGTGTGGAGCTCGAAGGGGGCCACCGGAAATCTCGTGAAATCACTTTCAGCCACTTCGTGGTCTTATACAATCGATTGAGTCCAACAAAACACATAACTTTCATTCTGAAATAGTTGTCAATGAGTGGAACAATATTTCAGATTTACTAGGTCTGCCCCGTCGACGAAGGAAATTCAGGACTGAAGTGAACGGAATTAATATTCCTTTCCATTTGATCTTTTTCAAATTTAAGAAGTTTATAGTCTATTCAGTAGCTAGTTCGCATTTCGATTTTTTCGACAAGCGTAATTTAACGGGTAATTTTCAATTTATTTTCTATTCGGTATTTTTTTTCTTTCCCTTTTAATTTCTGTGTCTAAGGTTATCCATAGATTACTTTAAATTTTTCTAGTTTTCTTTGTTTGATGTGAAATTCCGCAGGATGTTCAAATATCAAATATATTTTGCAAGTATGGATGGCCAAAAGACAATACTTTGAAGTAAAAAATTAAGTCCTTGTCAGAACCGATTAAAGTTAACCATTTGTTTCTTGTCCAATCTTCAGTCAGAAGACCCAATGATGTGCGGAGAATCAAATTGTTTCCCTGATCAGCCATTTTGGTGCTTACTTTGGGATGGTCGGTAAATGGTTCTGGCGCGGGAGCAACACATCCTTTTAATCCGCGTGTGCAATCTTGTACCATATAAATCATTGAACAAAATTTACATTTTTCTCGATTTTGTTGTAGAGCGGAATTCTTTTTAGAATGCAGTCTAGTACATGATATGGCGGATATCTATTTGCGTAGACCTATTGTAAACAAAACAATCAGTATGTAGATTTTTTTCGTAAATAACTTCGATAAAATAGGCTAAGACCAAATTGATTCAGATCGACTGTTGTAGTTTATGCGTACACAGCTGATCCGGTGAGTTCTGACTTGATGTAAGCGGCATGTTCTTCGACGGTCTGGAAGGACACTTTGACGCTGGCGTCATCAACCAGCTTTTGCCACCATCCTCTCTAAAATGTGAAATTAACTTGAGAACAACGTTTTTAGGCCAAAAAGTTTGGACAATAAGTTTTTGACAAAATTTGTGTCTGACAATAATCATCTTTCAAAATTGCCAGAATCTGCTTTTTGGCTATTTATCTGTAACCATGTCACAATGACACTTTTTGAGCCTATTAGCTACTTCTAGGCTGACGAATTCTCTCCTGCCAAACTTTTCAGATTTTGTTGTTTTTATAAGGTTTCACACTCTACAACTTTGTGATTTTTCCAGGAAATAAGCGGTGGCGACATCCGTGGAACACTTCTCTACGGCTAGACTTTACCCGCACTTAAAAAGTACAAAGCAGATGGCGTGTATTTTTAACGATTGGAATCCTGTGAAGAGCCATCTCTGAGAAATAAACGCTTTTCAATCAATATGGATAACCACGTTTTTCAAAAATAGATGTCCTTACCGTGCTTTAAAAAAAAAAAAATTTGAAAAATATATTTTCTTCTGTATAGTAAGACTTAGATAGGTAACCTTTTCTTCGGTAAGTTTTCACCGGTGAAAGGGAAAGTTATTAATGCCGAAGAGACGTGCAAACGGTCCGTTCTACAGTGGTGGAGAAAACTGCAAATGTAATGATAACAAGAGATGTAAGCTAGTATGGCACTTCCTCACGGTCCGATTCTATAAAGGGCTTATGTGCGGGATGTGCTCTTGCCGGTTACCAAGTTTAATCCGAATGTACCCGTTTGCGAGCTAAGCATTTCAAAAGCTACGCCCCCCACGGACTTTTGGACTGGGAGGATGAGGATCGGCATTGAGTCCGTTTTTTCTTCATAGCATTTTTGAAAGTATGTTTCCACAAATCCGGCCGTGGTCCTCTGTATTCGATCAGTAAGAAATATTATCCAATTGGATCCCCGAAATGGAACTTCTAGACAGTCCTGAATACCGACTCTCGTCTTAGCATTGTAACTGTAAGACATTAGCAGCGGGAAGACGCTCTCATAAGCCCCATGAGTCGTAGAATTCGAATATTTCCCACGTTATTTCAGCTATAATGTTAGTCCGTTTCCTCATAATTTCCTCGTAGCTTCAGCTTCGTTCGATCTACCTCAATACACAAAATCATTATCAAACATCACGTTGTGTAATTTGTCGTTTACGCTCACATTCATCATCTAATGTTTGAAGCTCGGACCAAAACCAAACGCTATAGGCAGGCCCGTATCCCGGGATTTATTTCGGGGGGGGGGGGGGGGTGCCTGCGGGTTGGACGAAAAATTGCAAAAAAGACATCGATCAGAGGGAAAAACCTATAAAAATGATTATTTTTGTATATTTCGGGGAGAGCTTCAACCCCCTCCCCCCTGGATACCACCCTGGCTATGGGTACTGTGCCGCTTGATTGTCCACGACGCTCTTTTATCGGTTTCCTGTCTTTCTGTTAATAGGGTCTTTGTTGTAACGTACCATTTGCGGGAATTTGTCCTTAGCCAGTTCCAAGCTGTTACCGTAGATCTGGGCGAGTGCTCCCATCCTCTCAAACCATGGCCAGAGAGAGTAGTCAAGCATCCCGGGCTTGTCTCCTAAAATAAGCAGATACGACTGTCAATCTCAAGGTAAATAGTACCGATATACGGATTCAGCATGTCTTCTTACCCCTAAATCGAACACCGAGTCAACTTAAATAAAATGATTATTCACAAATTTTCCGGTTTAGGCCGAATTCCGGGCCAACTACTTGTCAGGCGAGAAAATGATTCTCATATACGTGTTCAGCATCGTATAACCAAGGTATAACCCATAAACTGAACATCTAATCAACTTCAAATAAAACTTTTACTTTTAACAAATGTTCCGGCTTTGGCCGTATTCCGGGCGAACTACTTGTCCGGCGATAAAATGATTTTCATATACGTGTTTACCGCTAAATTGACTATCTCAGTTCCTGTTAAAAATGTTTTGTTCGTCCCTTAATTTGAACACCCTTCTCCACCCGTAAATCTAGGGCTACAGAGCTGATCTGCGAACTCGACCTGTCCCTTTGCCTTTAGAAACCTCACACCAACTTTCATCAAAATATTTCATTCCATTATCATGTTGACAGACGGACAATTCTTATGAAATCATAGGTATCCCTCCACTTACGTTTGTTGGATACCAGAAACGAAGTCCCAAATATAAAATAATAGGACGAAATTACCGGGATTTAGCTGGCAACGTAATGGAGAGAGTGGGTGGGGGCCGCGGACTCTGTTCCCGATACTAAACCATCCCGCTAGGCCTTGAGAGTTCGGCAAACATCGCTATGCCGAACACGAAGAGGCCTAGTCGAGACCAGTTCTTGGGGGATCGTTGGTCCAGAAAACGGATGCAGAAACCTTGGCCGACATATTTAGTGCCAATTCTGCGCTACAAGTTGTATCAATAAAACATCTATCTATCTAGTTAGGGTTGTGGGGGTCAACTTTTATAGTAGAAAAACAATATCCTCCTCTCATACGGTAGGGATTGATCGTCCACGCGCAGTAAATTGGCATCTGTCGACCAGAAAGCTTAACTAGTTAACCTACCAGCGAAAAACGGCGTTCCTCGTTTGGAAAGTTGACTTTCAAGGTGCTCACAGATCTCAGTGATCTCTTTTCTTCTACGATCGTTTTCAGCGTCATCCTTGTTTTTCAGCATGGCGGCCAAATTGTGAGCCATCTACAGATAAAACGAAAGAAGATAAGTAAAAGGTGGGGGAGGGTCCAGAGGCATATCGCTTGGTACCCAGTCGGGGATTTTGACGCGTTGAAAGTTGTCGGCAGCATTTGTCTAGCCTTAGCCTATAGGTACTTCTTGTCGACAACTTTTTGTTTTAAGTATTTCAGTAATCTCCTTCCATCTTCATTCCAAAATATGTTCGCACTAAATCAAGACCTGCATTCTGATGACACCCGAAATTCTTGCGACACCGTCCAAGAAGCGTCCTCAACAAAAAGAGCTTCTTTTTGGGATCCCAAAACGTAAGTGGAGGGATACCTATGACATCGCAAAAGTTGTCCGTCCGTCTGTCCGTCCGTCCGTCCGTCCGTCCGTCTGTAAGCACGATAACTCTCGAAGGGAGTGAGATATTTTGATGAAACTTGGTGTGAGGATTCGTTGGGTCGTCGGACCAGTCAAGTTCGTAGATGGGCTATGTAGCCCTACATTTAGGGGTGGGGGAGGGGGTTTAAATTAAGGGGCAAACAAAATATTTTGAAACAGCTAATGTGATAGTCGATTATGGGGTAAGAAGACATGCTGAGCACGATGGTGAAAACTATTTTGTCATCGGACGAGTAGTTCGCCCGGAATCCGGCCAAAACCGGAAAGTTTGTTAAAAGTAAAAGTTTTATTTGAAGTTGATTAGATGTTCGATTTAGGGGTAGGAAGACATGCTGAAGACGATGGTGAAAACCATTTTCTCGAAGGATAAGTAGTACGCCCGGAATCCGGCCGAAACCGGAAAGTTTGTTAAAATTAGATGTTTTATTTCGAGTTGATAGTTTGATAGTCGATTATGGGGTAAGAAGACATGCTAAGCACGATGGGGAAAATCATTTTGTCATCGGACGAGTAGTTCGCCCGGAATCCGGCCCAAACCGGAAAGTTTGTTAAAAGTGAAAGTTTTATTTGAAGTTGATTAGATGTTCGATTTAGGGGTAGGAAGACATGCTGAAGACGATGGTGAAAATCATTTTCTTGACGGACAAGTAGTTCGCCCGGAATCCGGCCAAAACCGGAAAATTTGTTAAAAGCAAAAGTTCGAGTAGATGACAGATTAAGGGGTAAGAAGGGAGGCTGAGTCGGTTTATGACGATGTTTTTTTACCGGGACATATAATTTTTCCGGAATCCGGTTGTAACCGGATTTTTTTTTAAGTCAAACTTTTATTCAAAGTTGATTAGATGTTCTTTATAGGGATAAGGAGATACGCTGGTTTTGTTTCTGTATTTTTTTTGTTTGCCTGGCTAGTAGTTCGCTCGGAAATCGGCAGGAAGTCCCGGTTAGTATCGTCAAAATAGATATGGTTTATAGAGGTATTTCTGAACTTGGTTTTCTCTGATAATTAGCCTGTCCAAGACTGGATCTGGCGAAGACAAGACTCGATTGTCTGAATCAAATATTAGATTTTTGGGATCCCATCGACACCTTTGGTCTTGTTTAATTAGATTTTTTGCGCCGACTATTCGGAATCTACTGACGTTAGTTGTCTGGAATTCGAATAACCTTATTTCATTCAAGCGAGCAACGAAAGGTCATTACAGATAAATTGTTTAGTGTTCTCCTCCTCCAAACACCCCTCCCGTTTTATGCTTTCTTTCTTTCTCGTTCCTTGTTTCCCTTGTTTTTATGGCACTTGCCCTTCGGCAATAGCGATCGCAATTTCTGTCCGTCCGTCGGTCTGTCGGTCCCGGTTTTGCTAGTTCGGGCACTTCCACATAAGCTACGACGATGAAACTTGGCAGGCATATCAAGGACCCCAAATGATTAAGTTGGAAATAGTCACTTCCCCGATCCGAGCATCTTGGGGGGAGTGGCGGGAGGGGGAATCCGGAATCTTGAGGTATTTATAACTCTTGAACGGGTGATCGGATCTTAATGAAACTTGGCATTTGGAAAGACCTCGTGTCTCAGACGATCCACATAAAATCTGGACCGGATCCGGTGACTTCGGGGGGAGTTGGAGAGGGGAACCGGAAATCTTGGGAAATGCTTAGAGTGGAAAGATCAGGATGAAACTTGGTGGGGAGAGCAAGCACAAGTCCTAAATACATCATTGACATAACCGGACCGGATTCGAGCACTATGGGGGGAGTTGCGGGGGGGGGGATCCGGATTTCTGATTCGTGAGTTCGGTGAGCTGGCATATCATAACTGAGCTGGCATATCACGGACTGGAATAAACCGACTTGACAGTAGTCGTTTGCATGATCCGATCATCGTGGGGGAGTGGCCGGAAGGGGAATCCGGAATCTTGAGGTATTTATAACTTTTGAACGGGTGATCGGATCTTAATGAAACTTGGTGTTTGGAAAGACCTCGTGTCTCAGACGATCCAAATAAAATCCTGACCGGATCCGGTGATTTTTTTGGGGGGGAGCTGGAAATCTTGGGAAACGCTTAGAGTGGAGGGATCAGGATGAAACTTGGTGGGAAGAGCAAGCACAAGTCGTACATACGTGAAATCAGATACCTTATTTCTAGGTCTAATCTTAGGGGGGGTTGAAGGGGAGATTTTGTCACATTCTCATCTGTTTTCTTGTACCCTACTCGCAACAAGTGCCATATACCGATCGCAATTTCGTTTGTCGGTCTGTCTCACGATGGCGAATTAGGGTACTTCCAGATGTGCTAGGACGCTGAAACTTGGCAGGCATCTCAGAGACCCGAACTAACTGGGAAATAATCAGTGTCCCGATCCAACCACCTGGAGGGGGGGGGAGGAAGGGGGAATCTGGACAACTTAGTTGTGCTTAACTTTTCGAACTTGCTGACAAGAACAAGCATCTGCTCTAGATAAATCTTTTACGCAATCGGACTGGATTGGGGCACTTGGGGGGGTGGGGGGGGATTTCCAATGCCGGCGATGGCGGTTTGTGAGATGTTCTCGACGAAACTTGGCAGATATATCAGGGACCCGACCTAACTGACTTGGAAATAGTAATTTTTTCGATACGATTCAGCCTTAAAAGTACGCATCATTACAGCCAAGTGGGAAAATAAAATACTTTACCAAACGATACAGTCTTGTGATATCCAAGGGCCTATAATCATTCTTATCTCAAGGGTTTTGCTTACAAACGATCAGAACAAACCCACGAATTGGCAAATGCCATATTTCACCCTCTCATGAGCTTCTAGCTCTTGTTTAATTAATCTCGGTTATTTCCTTGCCCTAGCCAAGCACTCCTTTTGTGCTTTCGCGGCAGGAATGTTAATTGTGTATTTTTTGTCTTTAAAAATATGAAACATGAACATGAAACTGTAACTGAACTGACAGCGCTGAACGTACAAGTCAAGTGTATTTTAGTTAGAGCGATAGTCACTTTCCAGCTTGAGTCTTAAGAGGCCCCTTGCCTCCGCCGAAATATCGCTCTAATGAGAAGTCAGCTGACTTACAGGTTAGCACTGTCAACTATGATTCGAAGTGAGCTTGGGACAGCTTCGGCTGAAGGAATATATGCGTATACTCCTAACTGTGAGATAGGGTCATTTTAGATGAAAACAAAAAGGGACGGGGGTCGCTGATAATGCGGCGGCTGTTGCATGAAGCTGGCTGAATAGATGTTTTACGAGACGATTATGATTGTTCGTGAATTTTGTAGACCCAGTTAGTAATTCAGTCTAAACTGTTGTGCTTTATGTTGACTTCAGTGTTGTTTCTTCCTTTCTTTCCTTTTACTCCACTGTAGCCTTGTGCATTTGGTGGATCTAAATTAAATAGATATATATATATTTGGGTTTCACCAAAACATTGCGTCAGTACCCCAAGAAGGGCCTTGCCATTCTTGCCAATCAAATTCATGCTGATTTTGCGCAACTTGTACAGCATGCCGGTCACCTCTGTTCAAGACCAGCCACGCCAAGATTTACCAAAGATGCTTTTTTTGTGTGCTTAGAATGAGAAGAAATGCGACACAGAAATTTCTTGGTTTCGGGCATTCTTTTAAAGAGTTTCAATGGTTGTATAAAAATAGAAATAATTATTACTCTTGCCATTTGAGCCTCAATATTTTGTCTCTAAAGGGTGTTGCGGTAATATGACCCCATCCAAAATTATTTTCTGGAAGGTACGAATTGAGGGAAAGAAGTTCGACTGTTACCTTCAGACTGAAATTCTGGAGCAGGATTCTGTCATATGCCTTATGAGCCGCGGCAGCCCTGTTTAGGGGGTGGGCGGCGTAAACTTCGTCGAGGTACTCGGCGATGATGGCGCTCTCGATGATGAGGTTACCCTTGTCTTCAATGCAGGGTAGCTTTCCAGTGTAGTTCTTGGCTGTGTACCAGTCGGGAATGGATTTGGGGTTGATGTAGACGATATCGTGACTGCAAAAAAGGTTTTAGCTTCAGATGGGAAATGGACGGTTGGATTACACACCAGTGGTCTTCCCGTGATTTGGAGTTTGGTTAATGTTCTATTTAATCTAAAATTTTACTTCTTGCTTCACCTTTTTTCTTTCTTTTGTTGCACTATGCGTCCTTCATTGTTTTTTGACGGGTTTTAAATACACTGTTTTAGTTGAATTAAATTGACTTTGGTTGGAAGTGGTAACTCGGATGGATAATAAAAAAAGAGGTGGAGGCTAGGCTTTTAGAACAAGAAATTCAGAGTTGGCAGGTTGCAAAGGATCTGTCACATTCATTGAGGTATTATGCTAAGGCTAAAGAGGTGTGGGGGGAGGAAATATTTTTCAAGGTGTTTTTAAAAAAGGAGGAAGTAAAGTTGGTGTGGTGTCTAAGGGCAGATTGTTTACCGCTTGGGAGAAGAAGAACATATATTGGAAGTTCTTCCGAACGTTCTGGTCAGTATTTCTCCTGTCCAATGTGTGGAGATGAGAATGAAAGTGTGGTGCATGTCATGTGTGAATGTGAAGAATTAAGAGAGTTAAGGAATGAAGTGTTTGGAGAATGCGTGAGGGTGTTCGATGAGGAATGGATGTGTAGTATGATTGGTAGCCGGCAGTTTGGTGATGTGAGGAGGCTGGCAAGATTCCTCAGGGTCGCTTTTCAACACCGAAAATTATGCCTAGAGTAAGTAGGTTACGGTATAGATCTTTGTTCTTTTTTTTGTTTTGTTTATCTTGTTGCCATGGCCTTTTGGCTTTTTTGTGCAATTAAATCTTATCTTATCTTATGGCAAATATAAAATGTGTTAATGTGGTGAAAATACTTTTGATTCCGGTTCGGGAAGTGGCCATATCCGTCCGGGTTATAACTTGCGGTACCTGTTCCAATTGCAAGAGGTACCGCTGGAATGCCATTGTCACAATCCTAGCTAGAAGAAAGATACATCGGATCTTCTATTTGTGGGATGAACTCTAGTTTGCATTAGCAATTTTATTCCCCAATCCCCTCGTCGTAAAGTCCGACATTTTGCGCAAATCAACACATGTGCAAGGTATTAAGGAATACACAATTTTAACCAATTTAAGTCTGATTACGTATGGAGTTGCTCGGTAGGTATACTTTTGATACAGGTTGAAGAAACTTTCCTTTGTTAAATTTTTCTGTCATATTTATGTAATTATTGCCTTTTTTGGGGGTTCACGCAAGGTCACATTGTTTATTGTTAAGTGTATACTGGAAGTTTAGATCGGAGGTAATTTGGCGAATACTAGGAGGGTAAAAAGAAGTGATTTGTATGTAATTTTGAAGGTCAATTTTGTTAGTTAAGTGAATACTGTTGTATGGCCCTTGTTGGCTTTAATAAATTATTATTATTATTATTATTCTCTCTGTCATTAAATTGTCCATTTCTTTCATATTAGTCTGCATATCCTCGCAAGCTACGCTTTTATTGTGCTAGGCCATTGATAAATAAAATGTTAATTTTCAATAAAACCATACTACTACTACTACTACTGTTACTAACACATGTGAAACTCCGTATCCATGTTCATTTTTTTCTTCGAGAACGAAATGAAAACAAAAATGCAGAATTAACGACATAGCATATGCAAAAAAAAGTGATATTCTGCACTAAAATAAGGTAAGTTGTCGCCTCCGCAAGGGTAAAAGGCCAATTTCAGCACTTAGTATTAGCAATAGAACATGTTAATAACGAAACAAAAATACCACTGACCAAAGACAATAACAGTCTTTGCCACTGACCACTAAGCGTAAGGAGTGTTTGGGAGGAGCGTTTTAGGAGAGGAAGGGTAATTAAATTTGACTTGAGTGCTTTGTGCAGTAACACAGTTGCAATAACAAGAAATTTGGCGTTGTTGTCCGGTTAGCAGCGAAGTATAGGGAGGATCTAATGTAAGTGCTGTAAAGTTATATCTAGGTTTTTCGTTTTGTTTCTTTTTTTTCTTCCACGTTTGACCGTATTCGTTATATTCTGTGTGATTTATGGCCAGTTTGGCTTTTGCAATAAATTTATCTACCTATCTATACTTACGCGATGTGTTTAGCTGAGAGGACGAGGCGAACGCGCTGTCCGTGAGGGCAGTTCTTAAAGGTGTATAGGCGGACGGTGCCAGCTGGTGCTGCCGCAGGCTCAGCGGATCCTAGAAATGAAGATTGTAGCAATCTTGGTGACCAACTCCCTCTAACGGTAAAAACAACGTTAGCAGTTCCTAGCAGTTGCCTCCGAATGGTCGAAATCATTACAACTTGCAGAGACCTAGTAACTCTTATGGTCGGTTTTGTGTGAGAAGACGTAGCTTTCCTCGTCCGATGCTCCTTCAGGCGAGACACCCAGATCGGACAATCTTGAAATTTTGAGTATTCCTAAGGAAATTTATAGTTTCAGAAACTTCAAGTTCAAGTCAGGGGCGTCATTTGGGAGGCGCAAGGGGATGCAGCTGGTCCCCTAGTTTTCCAAAGGGGCCCACAGTTACCCAGCAAAAATAATAAAATCATCAAGAAAAAAAGTTATTCAATAGCATTATGACAGGCAGTTGCGTACAGCAGATTTTGAAAGGGTCCTTCATCTAACTTGGACCTTTTGAAGCTGAGCCAATGATCCGTTGTCAAAGATTATTTAGAGGTGAGTTGGAGTCTAGTTCGGTTTTCGAGGGCAGCGGATTGTGTCAGAAAAGGGAAAATGATAAGAAATTTGCATAATGGCGATGAAGCCTCAGATATCAGGAGCACAAAAATACTCCTTGAGCCGAAGCTGACTGGGAAACGTATTAAAACAATGCATAAAACGGACACGTCAGCTACGATGCTTTGGCAACGATATTTCGGCCCTTCTTGACAAGGGCCCTCGTCAGGCTGTCGAACTTCAGGGACAACATTGGGGAAGGAACGATGGTAAATAACTGAAGCTTCTACCGAATATAAATATCCTATTCGGGAAAATTACTTTTAAATGTCATATCCTCAATCCAGCAGTAAAAATAGCATCCGTGTCAAAAATCAATCTCAGCAATAGTTTTGTCACTACAGCATTAAAAGTTATTTCCCCGAATAGAATAGTTATAGTTGGTGAAAGCTTCAGTTATTTATTACAGATTCGTTCCTTCCCCAACGTTGTCCCTGAAGTTGGACACCGCGACAGGGACCCTTGCCAAGAAGGGCCAAGACATCGCTGCCAAAGCATCGTAGCTGACATCTTCGTTTTATGCATTGTCTGAACATCAGTACGCATAAGCCCAAACTGTCAGCATCAAAAAAAGATTATGAGAGAAAGTCCCAGCCAAAACTCAGTGCCTTTTTTCAGGAAAACAAAGCTGGATGCTTTAACACATTAATTTGTTTTTGTATTTAATTTTTGTGTTGAGAGATAGAACTATGGGATAATGATGAGGTTGGGCAATTTTTAAGGGGTATAAGAGATGTTTTGGGGATCTTGTGGATGGATATAATGGATTTAGAGGAGTGAGTTATGGATAGACACAAGAGACCAGGGGCGTCACGACTGGGGGGGGGGGACGCCCCCCCCCAATGCTGTCGGCCAGTCAGTAAAAAAATAACCGAGTCGGCGCGAAGTGCCTCAATTTTTCGTCAAAACAGTTATTTTTTTCATGAAAACAGTCGGTTTGTGTGAAGATCGTTCGATTTTTCGTCAAAATAGTCGTTTTTTCTGAAAATCAATGGATTTTTCTGAAAATCAGCCGATTTTTCCAAAAATGACATTTTTGTTGTTGAAAACAGTATTTTTTGTGTGCAGAAAAACTCGTTAAAAATGACCAGCCAGTCGGTAAATGCCTCGCCCCCCCCCCCACAAATATTTTGGCTAGTAACGCCTCTGCAAGAGACACCCTCCTTTAATGCCCTATCTTATATGGCAGCGAGGCTGAAGTAAGAGCAGGATAGAATACAATACGCAGCTTTCAGGTCCGCACATACAGATCCAGGGCCAATTGGGTTAACAAAATTACTCTTTTTCGGTAGTTTATAATAAAGCATACTCTTTTGTATTGACTGTACCTTGACTTTAGCAAAGAAATAAGCAGACGTAGAAATGAAATAGATAATTACCAACTGCACTGTACTTTTTTTTCACACATACAATTTTACATATAATTTACATTGCCACGCGGCAATTTTGTCGCCAACCCCTTCTGAGGCTGGGATCCCAGGCCAAAAAGTTCTATAGTCGTGCCGATCGTAGAAACTGTGATATTTAATTTTAGATTTCGAATAGGCTAGCTAAATAATATATTTCGTTCAAACGATGATGATGCGGATTTTATTTATAACCCGTAAAAATAAACACAAAGCATGAAGACAAGAGTAAATAGATAAGGAAAAAAGAGAAAAAAGAAAGGAATTTCGTCTGCCCTGTTCCAGTAAATTTGTTTATCGAAGTCCAAACGAAATAGTCATCAGATTCAAGATGAGGAGCGAAACTGAAACTGACTAGACTGTTTGGATCCGTAAAGTAGGCGTAAAGTAAAAACAAAGAGGGTTTATATACTGTAAATGTAAATTACTCTGCATTCGGGGGGGGGGGGGGACGACGCCGCTGCTGTCCCCTAGGTTTTCGCGAAATGACCCTCTGGTTGAAGTTCATTTATGTAATTGCATGCTCATCCTTCCAGCTGCAGCCTGAAGAGTGCCCTGGTCAAGCAAGGACGAAACATCGCTGGGACACATTTCAGCCGACATTTTATCCGTTTAACACGAATACAGTTCTTATTATTATCATCAACGCTGGAATTCTGCTGAAAATTATATTGTTCGTATATCTTATCCTGGAAATCTTATTTATTGCAGAAAAACGGGACCGGATCTCGAACGCATGCACTAGGGAAGAGGAAAGGTAACAGTTTGTTTCTAGTGCACTGTCAAAATTTGGATAATTTTTAACACATGGATGCGCATCCTTGAATAACGGATGCCGAGAACGTTTACAAACTTTTTAAGAGTTATCTTCTTGCGGAGCAAAACACTTAAAAGGTGCACAACCTAAATATTGTCAACATCCGAAATAACAATCTGCTATGTCTGAAATGTGTTCAAACAGCTGAAGTGTAGAGATGGAATCAAACGGTGTAGGCTTTTGATAGCTTATAGTAGTAGAGAAAAGGATGCAATATATCTCTCTTATTTTAACTATCTTGAGTGTGCAAATTTCCCTTATTCCACCTATCCGTTCGATAAAAATGCTATGGCACAACTAGTGCGGTAAACTTGTTATTGGTTCCGGCGATCAACCGATACTGATTGATGCCGATCATCCTGATATTCACCCCTCCGCCTGTGTTTCGTTTGTTTGTCAAACAATTCAGAATTATGGTATATCATTATCGACCAATATTTTTACACAAAACTTTTGAATTTACATACAATTTAGGCGCAAATTATGTCTTGGTTTGAACGACGGGAATCAAAATCTTACCTTGTGCGAGATGTGCAGTAACAGTTGCTGGCTCCATTTTTCTTGCAATATGCTAACTCTAGGAACAAGTAAAATATACTACTTAGATCAACTTCCGAAACGCTTCATTTATACTAGAAAACTTATCTGGGGAAATTAATAATCGAGTCATAAATCGGCAAAATTAACACTGTTAATCTGCCGGCTCTTTCCCTGCAGTGACTGGATTAAGATAAGATTGTTGTCGATTTCGGAAACTGGAAACTTTGTATCGGCCCTTTCACTTGTAAGAAGTGGATTATGGATACACTTTATTACACTGATTGCCGCTTTACGACTTCAGTTTTCTTTGCTTATCACTTAGACTGATCGATAGATTATAATGTGCAAAAATACAGCTGAAAAACGAAAACTATGACAGAAAATGGAGAAAACCTGTGGCTTTTAGTTATTATTTAATTTTTTCACTTTTATTCTCCTGCCGAACTTTGCTGATTACTGGGCCCTGACAAACGAAAGCTTCTATAGTTCTCTGGCAAAATTGGTGTTAGTTGGCCCTGACGAGAATTTTCATGCTGCTGTGGTACCGCTTTTACATTCGAGTTCTTCCGACTCTCATCGATCTGTGTCGATAACTTTGGATGTTCCATCATCTTTGTAATCTTTAAACTCGGGAACAGGGTTGGATTAAGGTTGAAAAGGTGTAAAGCTGTCCTGGGTCGTCACCTTCAGTACTAACCAAGGAACTGGTTATATTTCATCTCCTGCAATTCTGGGGGGCGAATTTGAAGAGGCCATTCCCCCTCCCCACCCCTAAATCCATTTATGAAATTGAGATGCTACTTTGATAAATGCCCGTTTTCTTAGAAAGAACAAGAGCAAAGTTTTCAATGGGATCCCACAAATTTAATATTTTTTGGACTTTTTGATCCAGACAATCGGGCCTTGTAGATTGTAGATATCCGCCCTCCGCCCGCCTCCTTAAACATTTTTACTATTTATCACTGATCGAAAATAAACATAAACGGTACCGTAGTGGCATTTTATTGAGAAATTACGGCTAAACGACAAATGATCTGAGAAATCTAAGTTTAAATATGAATTTGGGATCGACTAAAAGCAGGAAGGGAAGGGAACACGAGAAAAGCAGGAAGACATACTAAAACCAGGAAGGGCATACTAGAACGAGGAAGGATGTCACCAGAATTCAATGTTGCGAAAAACTGGAAAGCTGCACCTTTCCCTTCCTCTGTTTAGTATTCTTCGAGGGGTCGGCAAATTTTCAAACTCAAAGTTCACCATCCCTTCCTCGTTTTAGTATCCTAATTCACGTTTTCATTTTTCGTTCTGACGGTAGGCGACTAAAGTCCTCCGAGTACAGCGAGGGGTCGGCAACTAAGGTATTTCAAGTCCACCATTTCCTTCCTCGTTTTAGTACCTTGAAAGTACTAAAATGAGGAAGTAAATTAGAAACTTTAAATTGTTCTTCTTTGAGGGGTCGGCAACTATCAAACTCTAAAGTCCGGTTTTCCGGTGCGCTTTCCAGTTTTTCGCAGCATTGAATTCTGGTGACAGCATTTCTCGTTTTAGTATGCCCTTCCTGGTTTTAGTATGCATTCCTGCTTTTCTCGTGTTCCCTTCCTTTCCTTTAGTCGATCCTTATGAATTCAGCATGTATGTTTACTCATATCTCTTATGTCTACTTTAAGAAATTCCTTGCTTTAGCTGTATTCCCGGCGAACTTCTGTTCCGGCAGGAAAATAAAGTTCAGATATGTGTTTAGTATGTACCTACTTTATGTCGACGGTTTGATCGAAGCCTACCGTAAATATCCCTTAAGCCGAAGGTGACTGCGAATCATATTTGACAGTGCAAACGGACACATCAGCTGAATTTTATTAGAGCAATATTTCGGTAATCTTAGCAAGGGTCATCTTCAGGCTCACGCCACCTCATGCTGAAAATGAACTTGTAGAAAAACACAAGTTCCTTTTCCAGCATGAGTGGCCACCATCGAAACCTTTGGTCTTGTTAGTATAGTTGTACTCAGGCCCGTATCCAGGAATTTATTTCGGGGGGGGAGGGGGGTTTGCCTGTCGGTCGGACAAAGATGTACAAAAAAAGACATAGATCAGAGGGAAAAGCCTATAAAATTGAAGATTGTTGCATTTTTCGGGGGGGGGGGGGGGGGGCAACCCCTTAACCCCCCTCCCTTGGATACGGCCTTGGTTGTACTTCTCTTCCTATTTCTGTTTTTTCTTGTACTCTTTTTTTTTCTAAACTCCGCTTTTCTTACTATGGCAAGTGTAGTGGGTAACACAATACATTCATTCAAAATCATCGACATACCACAGAGGTGTTACTAGCCAAAATGTTTGGGGGGGGGGGGGGTGATGAGGCATTTACCGACTGGCTGGTAATTTTTACCGACCTTTTTTGCAGAAAAAAAGAGTGTTTTCAACAACAAAAATGACATTTTTGAAAAAAATCCACTGATTTTCCGAAAAACCGACTATTTTGACAAAAAATCGACCAATTTTCAGTAAAAACGACTGTTTCATGAAAAAAATCAGCTTTTTTGACCGACAGCATTGGGGGGGGGGGGGGCGTCCCCCCGCCCCAAGTCGTGACGCTCCTGCATACCGCGGAAAGACAGAAGAACAAACTTTACTAAGTAAGAGGTAGACTTTAAATTTGGCTCCCAAAAACTGAGTTAGGTCTACATCGCCCGCGTCGAATCATTCATTTACGTGATATGTAAATGTAGGCTACGTTAGATTTGTAATAGATAAAATTTAGCTCGAAATCTTAATTCATTGTTCTTACCCAATGTTTTAATGGGACCCGTGGCCAGTGGCGAAATTGGGGGGGGGGGGGGGGGGGGGGCAGGGGCGTCCCGATACCTTCCTGATAGGAGGGAGGGGGGGGGCGCTGCTTTAAAATTTTACCGGAATTTTTCGAATTTGTACCGGAATTTTTCCAGGTTTTACCGGAAAGATCTCCGTAATGAACATCTCTGCAGAAACTCTAGAATAGGCCTGCTGTTGTTTTCTGACTTCTATTATGTGTTACAAACAACACAAAATAGGCTCGGTAAAGTTTTACTGAAAAGAAAAACTTTTTCTTACTGATATTTGAATACTGAAATATAAGATGTTCCTTCTGCCCAAGCTGACTGCGAATCATATTTGACGGTGCAAAACGGATAAGTCAGCTACATTTTATTCGAGCTATATTTCGGCCCTTCTTGGCAAGAGTCCTCTTCAGGCTCAAGCCGCTCAAACTGGAAAATGAACTTGAGAAAAACAATTAAATATTCTTCCTTAAATATCCGATTTTGTGAACTTCTTCTTTGGAAATTGGTTGGATTTAAAGCTGGTCATATAATTTTATTCTAGACATGGCTGCTGTTTTTGCTGCTTGATTGGGTCGTCGAAAGGGTAGAGATTCTTCTGCATTTTGGTTTAGAGTCACCTGTCTCTTCTTCTTCTTTCCAGCTTAGATGGGTATGTTGGCGGCATGTATGGGCGATTTGTAGTTCCGTACTTCAGTTATAAGATGTTCCTTCTGCCCAAGCTGACTGCGAATCATATTTGACGGTGCCAATTTCCAATTTCCGCTGGAAAACCAATTTCCAAAGAAGTTCACAAAATCGGATATTTAAGGAAGAATATTTAATTGTTTTTCACAAGTTTATTTTCCAGTTTGAACGGCTTGAGCCTGAAGAGGACCCTTGCCAAGAAGGGCCGAAATATAGCTCGAATAAAATGTAGCTGACTTATCCGTTTTGCACCGTCAAATATGATTTGCAGTCAGCTTGGGCAGAAGGAACATCTTTGTCTTGCAATGAATCTGACATTTTCATTTCATTTTTCGGCAATGGCTTACATTCTAGTTGGTGAATATTTCAAGCGTAGAGGGACAAGCACATAGAGGTATCACAAATCCGAAAGAATAAGTGCATTCTATGAAATCTACTATCCCTGGGTAACGGAGTAACGAAGTAACGCATTTTTATCGGGTTTTCAGGAATATCTAAGTGAATTAGTGATATGTTACTAGACGTGTTGGACCTTAGACCTATTCGGTTAAACTTTAAGACTGTCAGTTAAAACTAAAAAGTCGTCGACCTTCAACCGACTACACATTTTTTCATCACGTTTTCCATTTGTTCACAACACATCCAATTTCAGATTCGTCAACTAGATCCATTTCAAATGCGATTAATTGTTGCGTTTTTGATCGAAGTTTTGTTCGCCGTTCGCTTAGCCGTTTGCTTAATTTCCGTTCTTGAACGCCGTCGAAGTTCACCGTTTGCTTAATTAGTGTTTTTACAACTCCGGCGATCCTTGCCAGGTCGACGTTTCTTCGACGATTCAAGCAAACTTCGAGCTTGCTAGCGCACGAAGTTAATCAGAGACCTTTGAGGTTGAAGGTAACTTCAAACTTCGATCAAAAACGGAACTAGTAACATATGCTGGTCAGCCAATGTTGAAGCAAAGTGGCCTTAACCAACACTCATCTTGCTAAAACGTCTTTCCCCTTTTGCTGAGTTAACAGGGATTGTCTTGGCCACCTTGAAATCTATCAGACCTGTGAAGACATCTTTCAATTCACACAAAATTTGGTGTGATCAAATGGTCATGCATCATTCGCCTGTGTACCGGTAGAGAGAAATTAAGGGTATACAAGGGTATAAAATGGTAGCGCGGAGGCGGTGTATGGCGGTTCTTTACTTTCGGTGGAAGAGCTATATACAACACAGGTTGATTTATAAATGAATGTTTATTTTACCTTAAACGGCGTTACTAATTCCACTTCTAGCACTGACGATGAAAACTGGAGCTCACTAAATACGAATGTTGACGACGAACAAAGACTGAAGACGAAGATTTAACATTAAGACTAAAACTCCAAACTGAAGAACTCCAACTCAAACGAAAACTAAAACTGAAAACTAAAACTCGAACGAACTCCGCGAGGCCCAACTCCCGGTTTATATAACTTTCCTTGATCCCGGTTGTACTTACCTAAATTGTGTATAAACATTTAGCAATCTTTCGCTTACGTGAACCAGTATTGCTTACCTTAATTGTGTATAAACATTTAGCAATTTTTCACTTACGTGAACCCAGTATTGCTTACCTTAATTGTGTAGGAACATTTAGCAACCTTGCACTTCCGCGAAACCATAGCGAACCATAGTTCTGCACTCGTCATCAGAAACTTAATCATGGTGAAGTATACCGAGGGAGTTGTGACTTGCGGATCATTACATAAAAGTGTTACGATATTCCGTTACACCTGTCAAGCTACATCTTCCTAGCTTATGTGAAAAATTGGGCAGACCAATTAAAGTCAAATACCGACAGCGGACAGACATTACGATCGCCTTTTAGCACTTACAGCTAAAGATTAGACACTCCATAAAAAGTTGCTAGGCTTACAAAAGAAAACGACAGCCGCGTAAATTTGCAAGTATTGCGCAGCTTCTGTAGTGCACTGCCTATCACGACTTCACTCGTTTCCTATGCTATTGACTGCATGGTATACCCCTGGTCCAGTGTGGCAACCATTGATCGCAGGGATTCGAAGACAAATTGACACATTTTCATTACAAACAAGAGCTGAAAGCTCATATGACACCTGCCAGAAAAGTTAGCATGTTTGTCAGTTTGTACTCCTGCAGCTACCGCCCCCCCCCCCCCTCCCCCAGAAATCAGATCCACACCAGACTTGAAACTGAACATTTGAGATACTCCTTCTTGACACTTTTCAAGTTTCATGCACGTCCGATCACCCGTTCCTAAGTTACGAATACCACCTGATTCCAGATTTCCCATCCCTCTACTCCCCCCCACGATGGTCGGATCGGGGAAGGGGACTATTTTCAAGTCAATATGTTAGAGTCTCTAATTGGCCTGCCAAGTTTCATGGTCCTAGCACATCTGGAAGCACCCTAGCTCGAGATCACCAGAATTCCGTGAAACCCCTCCACTTCCCCCACCGTGATACGATACGGTCCTGTTTTGTCAGGAATGCATCTAGGGTTTACGCTTGCTCTTCCAACCATGTCCAACTCCGATGCCTCGAGTTTAAGCAATTCACGAGACTTCCGGTGCCCCCTTCAGCACCCCCCTCCCAGTGATCAGATCCGGTCCAGACTTGAAATTGAATATCCAAGACACTTGTTCTTAATACTTATCAAGTTTCATGCACGTCCGATCACCCATTCCAAAGTTGTGAATGTCACTAGATTCCAAGTTCCCCACCCCTCTACTCCCCCTACGATGATCGGACCGGGGAAGAGACTATTTTCAAGTCAATATGGTAGAACTCCTAAAATGCCTAGCAAGTTTCATGGACCTAGCACGTCTGGAAGTACTCTAACTCGAGATCACCGGAATTCCGGTAAACTCCCTGCAACTCCCCCCACCGTGACACGATACAGTCATGTTTAGTCAGTAATGTATCTAGGGATTAAGTTTGTTCTTCCCACCAAGTTCCGTCCCGATCCCTCAAATCTAAGCCTTTCAGAAGATTTCCGGTGCCCCCTTCCAGCCCTCCCCCCCCCAGGTATCGTATCCGGTCCGGATTTGAAAAGAAACATATGAGGCACTTGTTCTTGAAACTTGTCAAGTTTCATGTACGTCCGATTCCCCCTTCCAAACTTATGCATGTTACTAATTTCCGGATTCCCCATCCGTCCACTCTCCCTACGACGGTCGGACCGGGGAAACGACTATTCTTAAAGCAGTCTGTTCGGGTCCCTGATATGCCTACCAAATTTCGTCACCCTAGTACCGAACTCGCGGGATCACCAAATTCCGCCCCCCCCCAACTCCCCCCCCCCCTCCACAGTGCCCGAATCCGGTCCGGTTATGTCAATGATGTATCTAGGACTTGTGCTTGTTTTCTTCCCACCAAGTTCGTCTTGATCCCTCCACTCTAAGCGTTTCCCAAGATTTCCGATTCCCCCAAAGTCACCGGATCCGGTCCGAATTTTAAGTGGGTCGTCTGAGGTACGAGATCTCTCCAAATTTCAAATTTCATTGCTATCCGTTCACCCGTTTGAAAGTTATACGTTCCTCCAGATTCCGGATTCCCCCTCCCTCCACTCCCTCAACGATGGTCGGATCGAGGAAATGACTATTTCCAACTAAATCATTTGGGGTCCCTGATATGCCTGTCAAGTTTCATCGTCCTAGCTTATGTAGAAGTGCCCGAATTAGCAAAACCCGGGCCGACCGACCGACCGACGGACGGACAGAAATTGCGATCGCTATATGGCACTTGGCCGAAATCGCAACTGATATATTACAATTGATTATTTGAACGGTCGCATGATCCGTTGCGGGTGCGGGCGTATTTTGTCGGTAAATTGTCAAATCCTGTCTGTAAAATCTAAGCTTGCCCCCCTCACCCCCACGAAAATCGGATAGTTTCGTCACTGGTTATAGTGCTTTTGACTCTTCAACGGCCAGCAATGCGCGTTAGAGCTTCACAAGGTAAAACACTAAACTCAATCCGGGGGGAAATGCCCCCGCTACACCCAAATTGGGAGAGTCAGCCTCATGTGCGGCCGAGCCAGGACTACCAGCGACTGGTTCAAAGACTAAATAACGTGCCTAAAGAGCAGAAAAAGTGCCTAATTTCTGTATGAAGGGAAGGCCTTCACCAACGAACATTTCCGACGCAATGCAGTTCCACCCGAACTCGTGCTGCCAACGAAAAGGGAATTAGTAAAAGGTAAACCACATCTACATCTTGTTTAATATTGAGTTACTAAAGGTTAACTTCAGACATCGAGGTTGATATCGGGAAATAACAACGAGACGGCCATTGAAAATAACCTGTCCGAGCCGAAGGCAAGGCAGGTTATGGAAAATATCAGCCGAGCGCAGTGAGGTTGATATTTTTAAATGGCCGTCGAGTGTGTTATATTGATATGAACCGAGATGGAGGTATGTTAACTATTATAACTTTTTCAAACAGAATATTTTTATAGGTAGGTCTTATACTTCTTTTGTTGTTCTTTTTCGCTAATGGAGGTAGGGAATTTTATTTTAGTAAAGTAGCAACCCAAGCCTACTGTAGACTTAATAAAATATCTACTGTTGGGACTCAAGCACTTCAGTTTCTACTAATATAGTCTTTTACATTTTTGGCGATTCAGATGCCATCTAGCGGTCAAGACCTACTACAGATCTACTAAAATGACTGCTCTAGGGGTCGTGGAAGTAAAACGTAAACAATAACAAACCAAACGTGAAGGCTTCTGAGAAACAAGAAATTTCCAGAACAAAGGTAGTGATTAATGCTGAATAACTAGCCTTTGGAAAGCAAGGGATAGTAGGATGTTGTCTCAGTTGAAAAGCTGTATTTTGAGTTGTAATCTGACTATGACAAGCTATGACCTAGGGCACAGATTTGTCTAAGAGAGTAAAATGTTCTGTCATTTTTGAACATTCACTCTATTTCGCATTTTTTTTTTTTTTTTACTGAAGAATTTTTTTTCTAATTAATTTTTTGTGAAAAGTCAGCTTGTATTTTTCTGTATCTGAGAAAAAGTGCTCGATAAACTCATTATTTGAGCAAAGTGCTCGATGAACTTATGCGGAGGCTGTTACGGCTTCGTATCAGCCTCTCTGGAGAATGATACGATGCCGTGACATCCTCCACAAAAGTAATTGTCATAAAATAACTTCCTGTGGGACATGAGGAAGATATGCACTGCATATTTGTTCAAGAAAAGTTATGAATGCTTAATTCTTTCCAGTAGCTTACAGGTTTCATGTTCTAAGAATACATTTATTTCTAGGAATGCCGTGTTTCACAACCCCGCAGTTCGGTGCCGGACTAGCGCAGCAAACCCACTGCCAACTTTACTGGCAGGTAAGGTATATTATCTTATGCCTTGTTATTTGCTTGCGTGTGCATTATGCTTTTGTTCTAGGTGCTTGGATTTTAAACAAACTCTAACCAAAACGAAAGAACTTTACATGGCTCTGAGAAGGTGAGTTCACATAGCAGCGCATTTCACATCACATGTTCTAGGTGCTTGGGTTTTAAATACACTGTAAACCGAAGAACTCTACGTGGTTCGGAGAAGCTGAATTCATAGCGGCACATTCACATCACAAACCGCAGTAGATATGGTTTCAATTCGAATATTCTAACTTACGCGACTTCTTTGTAACTCCTCGATTTTCTAAAAACACGATAAACCCTTCCCGGCTACTTTCGGACCCTTGGCTTTGGGGAGAAACAGTAAAAACTTGCACAACCAGTATTTCTGACCAATGAGCTCCCCGGAGGCAGTAAGGGGGAGCCTCACCTGCCTCGAAAAGAGTCAAACACGGCAAATGCGAAAATCAGTGCCGTGCAGTTGGTATGACGACTGTATTTGTGTCGTGGAGACTGTACTATCAACCGAATGTTATGGCGAGGGGTGTCGCCACCCCTGTCGCCGGGTGTACTGAGCCGGACAAATGATGGTGAAGTTCCAAAGTAATGCAGATCTTCACAGATTCATTATGAGACCGGTGGTCAATCAGTTTGCAAACCAAGCACACTAGGCCTTACAGGCCACCCCACTCGAAGGGGCTTTGCAACTATGGTCCTGAATATAAGATTGTCAGTATTCTCAATGATAAATCAGAAACAACTTTTACATGTGAAAGAGGTGTTAGCCGGCCGTTCTACGGAAAAGAAGTGCGTCATAATAGTCCGGAAAAGAGACTGATTATGGACTTAGAATGAATCAGTAGGCTACTGTAGGCTGAGACGGGTCCCTTAAAGCACAGATTACTGGAAGGACCATTCGTATACTTTTAAGCCTCCAGTCTCCATTGTGGTAAAAACCAGTCCAAAACGTGCGAAATCTTCTGACCCTGCCACTAAATACTCTATCTGTTTTATGGGGGGGGGGGGGTAGTCCGCATTTATTCCATCGCATTCCGTCTGTCCGTTTGCAAATTTGGTGACTTAACTTATTTATTTATTTATTTAGTTCCCATTCGTTACCAAATTCGGTAACCACCGGACCTTAGTTTAGTTCGCATCTATTTCACCGCATTTGGTCCGCTAACTACAAATTCGTTGATTTAACCTGTTTATTTGATCCCAGTTGTAATCGAACTCGGTAATTGATCGAACTTTTCTTCAGTCCGTATCTATTCGATCAATAATCTAGTCCATTTAGTTTTGATTCGTTACCAAATTCGGTAATCCACCGGACTTTCGTTTAGTCCGTATATATTACCAGACTTGCCATTCTCAGGTGTTGTGGGTGGTTCCAACAATACTTTTATTTACTTAAACAATTACGCTTCACTTGCTTCTAATATCACACGTCTTAGTCGGTTTCATCTTTCTAAACTTTACAACAGTCTAACTGTGCCCCATCTTCTTGCTATGTCCCCCATTTGGCAATTTTTGTCTGCTTCTAATAAGAAAAATGTTCACCGGATCTATTTTAAGTTTGCCAAGTATCTGCTGCATTTGCCCCCTTGGACCAGCAATTCTTTTTTGGCGCAGAAATTCCACCTGGTTCTGCCTGCTAAAATTATTGATAAGAGAGTGGAAGATTTCAAATCTTCCGCTAGTAAACTGAACCACCAGTGGTCTTCGCTTTTCGTGTAATCTGTAGTTATGTTTGTGCTGTGTTTAGTGTAAAGTTTTCCTACGTGCATTGTCTGTTGTTGTTGTTTTTTTTTCTTCTCCTTTTTTTTGTACTCCGTCACTAGGGCCACACACCCTCCATTGTTTTTGACGGGTAATAAACAGATTGATTGATTGATTGATTGACAATTCGGTTGTTATACTGGTCCCGATCTATTCTTTATTTATTTAGTTCCTCTCCCCTCTATTTCCAAACAGGTAATCCGAATCTTTTGTCAATCACCTAATTCGGTAGTACGAATAGAGTATTTGGTTTACCCCAGTTTCTAAATTCAGTAATTTAAGTATTTAGCTCCTGCTTTTTACCATTTAATCGGTAGTTTCAGCTGGTTCCCACTCATTACTCAACTTGGCGTGGCTCAGCGCGTTCCATCCGTCATTTATTTTTCTCTCATCAACACAAATTTTCTCCATTGCCTTCTCGATGTGACTCACCGAGTGCATCAGCTTCGCGCAAACATTCCCTGTTCTGAACCTAAAGGGCGAGGAATTTTAATCCGAAATACATCTTTTTCAGTACGACCATGAATAAATATTTTATTCTTGGTATGATCTCGAAGGGCGTCTCATCTACGGAACTTCCGAGAATGCTTGTTCTTACAAAAGAACTGATACGTGCCCTCCCGTCAGTATGGAATCAAATCAAGTTCTGTAGACTCCTGTCGGGGAAAGTTCAAAGTCTTAAGGCCGAAAGTTTAAAGCACACCTCGCACTATTTTTTATTTTTATTCCAGTACTCAAAACTATTTGAATACTGAAAAAATAGGCTTTGCTTTTAATAAATTATCTTTGACTTTGGCTGCCTTTTCCCAGATCCATTGGATTCTAGCAAAAACTCGGCGAAATTCAGATAACTGGTTTACGCGTTAATAGCATGATACGCGAACACTCTTTGGGAGCATAATTATCATGGAAAATAGTAGATCGTGGTAAGTGCAAAGATGAGTGAGATGTCGTTAGCGGGTTTAGAATGTGACTTGAGATTTGGGTCTCCGGGTTTATGAATTAACGATTGCAATTAAGATGCATTGGCATCATAGGTACAACGGGACCTTTTTTTCCTTTTTTTAATCCCGCGTAGCTTATTTTTCATTTATTCTTGCTTTAGATTGAACTAAAACAAGTGGCTACGTCTCCAACTCAGTGACGTTAATACAAAATTTACCGAACAGTTTACCCTACTTTAACGTCACTTACACTTTCGTCTTAAACCTATTATCTTTTTATACTTTATCAACTCTAAATTTAACTTCTCTTTTCAACACGGGTACATGGGTCCTTTAACCTCGTCGTTAAATCCGATTTTCTACATATACTATAATCAAATTCTACAAGCTTTTTGTTGGGCGAAGCCCTAAAGTCCCAGTCTCGTCGGTGCCGTGTCAAAATCTGTTCATTCTATTCCGTTCCTTTTCGGTAAATCGGCCGCACCTGCAAATCTATTTTCCTTTTTTCGATCGTGAGTTCGTCTGTTCGCACCGTAAACTGTCCTTACTGGTTGATCTGGCTGCACATCGATAGTCGGAAAAAGCCTTGTCGGCAAACGGTGATCCGTATTTAATTGTTTAATGGTTCAATGACAAATTGCCACTATAGCAAAAGCTAAATAATAGGCAACATAAAGAAAATAAATAAACACACATCAATAGCTAACAACTTCTAAATAACTTATCATCAACAAGGATACTCAAGACAAAATAAACAAATCAAGAGACCGAACAGGCACAAATGAACAACAAATGTAAATTTTATTGGTTGTTAAAATAATTAGTAACAAGAAGACTGAGCTTAATGTTTCAAATAATTGTTTATTTTAGGGACAATTAAAGAAATATATCAAATTTTGACAGATTTGGAACTCAGGCGCGGTCAGGCCCGTGCCCTTCACGGGGCGTAGTAATGATCAACTCCCCGCATCTACTGACATGGCCCTGGCCCTTACAGATATCTTTCAAGCAAACATGGTAAACATTGACATTCTTCCTGGTCTTGAGCCGGAACGAGAAACCGTCAACAATGTAAAAGTCATTGTCTTCCACACTCTTTGTTTTAACTGTTTCCATGATTGTTTCTCTTGTAACTCAGTTGGGGTTCTTCAGTTATAGTTGCTCTTACAAATACTTTTAGATCAGTTGGTGTCTGATAATCCCTTAATCGCTCTGGTACTTAATCCGGTTGGCGCTCGACACCCCATCAAAATATTAGGGCGATCTCTTGAATTTGCTTTCCGAAAAGCAAAGCGAGAATTCGCCGAGCGTAAGAACAAACGAAAATTCATTGCGCCTCAGTTGCAAAAGTACAACTTCTCTTTGACTTGCTGAAATCACTTTCCACTCGGGAAGTGAATTCGCTTCGATTCACTGGAACCTAGTCAATCGCGAGAACAGCTCTGGAAAGCGAAGTTTCGGCCGAAATCGCAAAAACAGAGGCGCATAAACTCGCAGAGCTTTTCAGACCGCCAGAATCGCCCTATTAGGTCTGACAAGATTTGACCCTACCCTCTGGGCGGAATAAGCCTCTTGGGGACGTAAGATTTTCTGGGTGGAAATCTTACTGGATTTCCTGGGCGGTCAACATCCTTTTCGCATTTAAAGAATCCAATCTGAAACTACCTGCACAGTTTTCCTGTGCCACCTGAATTAAAAGGTGGCGGTAAACGTATGGTGGCGACAGACCGTGGCGGTGGAACACTGCTACCGAAATTACAGGCCTGTGATTGCAGCAATTCAGTAATAAGCGTGTCTCGATGGCTTGAAATCTCCTTTTTTTGCTGTAACTCCAGAATTAATTTACTTTGTGTCTACCCTGGATGACCACTACTTTTTTCGACGGAGAGATCATTTCATAGATAGCCCTTACTACCGATTCTCCAGGTTCGTCCCCCTCCCCCAATGAAAAACGGCTCGGGACGCCCTTTGCCCTGACATGTTTCACATTCTGTAGAAAGTCAGCATCGATTCCCTGAACGAAACCTGTTTTGTTGAAGGGATAAAAGCTTCCTTTAGACCAAGCTGACTGCGAATCTGTAAGTAAACCTGTGAACCTGGTCAAAACTCTGTTGGAAAATACAGCTAGAGCCTTGGATGCTTACAAACTCCGGAGCGACCCTTCTTTCACGCGTTTGTTACGTAGCAGAAACTTTATTCCCAAACTCAGTTTAATTACAGTACCATTTTGCTTCTTCCCGCATGTAGCCAACTTGTTATAGGCAAGGTTTAGAGCTTGTAAGTTCATAGTTAGGAGTACCAGAGATAAAACTCAGGATGAACTTTGAATGAACTTCGGGAGAGAAGTAGCTGACTTGAACTGCTGGGTCACTCTTCATCTGGCTGATCCAAGATTCCTAGAACAAGATGAAAGTAGTCACTGGGATCCCATAATTATCCTTGGATCCTGTCGATACGATAGCCTATTGGAGCTAGTGCTGTAGTTGATGGGCACAGTAATATATTTTTGCGTCAAACAACTTGTCTGTTCGTCCATTTGGGCTCGAGCTGAGCTGTCCGCCAGAGCGTGGAAGTACTAGCTTCGCCGAGAAATGCTGACAAGTATCCATCTTAGTTAGAAAGAAGAAGAAGAGACAGGTGATCAGGGACGTCGCAAGTGCATTTTCGTTGGGGGGGGGGGGGGTACAGAGCCAAATTTTTTACCGGATCTGTCAAAAATTCGAGCTTCAAATTATGGATCAGAAAGGATTACGTAGGAAGAGCAATTTTAAAGGGCAGCATGAAAGACGATAGGCCAACTATTAGCGTCGTCCTGGCGAAGCCCACTTTGAGAATATATTGCCGGGCACGATTGCAGTAACAGCTTCTATCTATTATACCCGAGATACAATTAAATCGAGCACCGCAGGCGAAAATTTTTGAAATCCAATTTTCTGTTAACAAATTCTATCATTTACCGTGGGTTAAATACTGAGACTCTAAGAAGTTCCATAAGCCGGATGGAGTGACGTTCCGGCAGCAGAGACTACTGTAGTCTCTGCAGAGACTACTGTAGTTAAAATTAGCTTTTTCCTGTCAATTTTGAATATTCCCGATTTTAGCTTTTAATGTTTCGAAATCCGAATCCTAAAACTGGTTTAAAACCCCAGTCAAATGACACGGCCTTCCACGAAATAGGGAATATTACGAAAAGCGCCGTAGCCGGAATTTTCTAAACATTTATGATTAGATCTTCTTTTTGGGATCCAAAATAAAAGTAAGGACTATCGATGAAATCGTAGATCAGTCCTCTGTAACCAGCGCTTCACTCGACCTCTTCCGAGTTTCCTGGTAACTCCCGAATCCTGGCAATTATACCGAATAAATAACCGGATACCAGTTATTATACCGAATAAGTTTACACCGATAGCATGTTCGAGATTCTGCCTAACTACGGTATCCCGGCTATTATACCGAATTGTTTTGGTATCGAAAGACCACCGACTATTCGTATTCGTATAATTTCGTAGAAACTGGAACAAAAGGATTCGTGGTAACTACGAATCATGAAAATTATACAGAATCTCCATAAATATACCGAACTGGCATCAAAAAAATACCAAATAATCTCACCGAATTCGTGATAACTACCGAATATAGCAATTACACCGAACTCCCAATCATTATACCAAACAGATTTGTACCGACAGACTATTTGGGAAATAAATCGAATCGCTGCCATCGAAAAAATACTGAACAATTGTGGGCCTACGTCCCGAAATTTTTACCGAATCTCAAAAAGGTAGGGGGGGGGGGGGCTGCACCCCCACTTGCGACGCCCCTGCGATTGATTTCAAAACCAAAATGCAGAAAAATCTTTCTGCAGAAAAAATCTGCAGAAAGGACCTTCGACGCATACGCTCGACATACTTCAGATATCTGAGATTTCTTCTCTACCTACCACGGCGCACACGGAACCGCTACCTGATCCGTTTGTTAATTTCCGACCCATTGTTGACGCTTGAAGCCCTCTCCTCTAATTTGTGTTCTCCGATTGGAAAATTACCTATCCACGATCCCATCAACGAGATTCTAAATTAGTGAACCTTTATGGAAAATATTTGTTGAGTTTTTTGCGATTATTTTATATTTCTTTATCTGTTTTTACTGCACTTACGCCCTTCGGCAGTGCGTCATAAATTCATTCATTCATTCATTTCGTCAAAGTAGATACGACGTAGGCTATAGGGAACACATATTCTGAATCTATATATGAACTTGGTCTTCAACACACATTCTGAATTCATATCTGAACTTGGTCTTCTCAGATGATTACCATTGGTCTTAATCTATTTCTAAATTTTAATAGTAGCCACATGTTTTCTTTTCAACACAAGTTTTAGTAGATACAGTTTATTTCAGTATTCTTCTAGCCGCGTCGAGAAACACGGACAAACCTTCATAACCGGCCTTTCTTACCAATGAGCTCGACAGGAGATCCAAGCTGAAGACACCTCGAGAATAGACGAACACGACACATGCAGATATCGGTGTAATGTCGAGGGCATTGGTGCAGATTGCATAGGAAGTTCGAAATAGAAATGTGAGAGTGGATGTCCTAATAGGTGTTTTTCGCTTTCTTCTCGGATGCCAAAATTTGATATAGGAGGCTATTTAGCCAGGCATCAGATCCGAGGCACATGGCCTTGCTGAATACATATCCATAGAGAGATAGGTAGGCTAGTTGTAGCTCCTCAGTATTAGACGTCATTAATAGCAGAACCTTCTTGAAGACCGAATAACGTATCCTTAGAAGAAGACCCCAAGTAAGACAATGCAGTCGGATTGAAAATTAGTTCTGGTTAATCAAAAGTAATAATAATTTTTTTCTTCGCCATCTACCCTGAGAGAAAACTTTAGTTTTGCAACCGATTGTACGGGAAAACAAGAACAAAGAAACATATGTGGATTTAGACTGTTTACTCAGTAGTAGTGTATAGGATACCGTTATTTTTTTATAGTATATATATCACTAGATTATTGAGACTTTTTGTAGTCGTGTACTGCATGGAAAAGAAGCAAAAGGATGTTTCCTTTGCTGAAACGGATGTTTCACGATTGTTCTGATATAGGTGGAGGGCCTTAGCTTCCTGGAGTTAGGAAACTAGATACTCACCAAGACTGGGTAGCGCCCCTCCGGAAACTTTCCAGCTTCGCCCATTAGCAGTGGCAGTGTTACGATTCGCTCAAACCATGGCCAGATCATGTAGTCGAGCATACCAGGTTTGTCACCTAGAAAATCAGCAAAATCTAATGTCACGGTGTGGGCTTGAGCCTTCCACAGAAGCCGCCATCCCCTCTGATGGAAAAATGGTCTATGTTCGAAATGGAACGTCTTTGACAATTTTGTCTGTAATGAGTTTCTCCGAGATTCAAGGGGATGGTATGGGATGGTATGGGCGGGGGTGGCACATAGGGGAATGGACTCTAGGTCAATGTTAGGAATTAGGAGGCAGATTTTTTAGACAATTCGTCAACCGTATGTGGCTGCGTTTTTCTGGTATGGGCTCGAGGGACAGATCTAGCTCGATGTAGCCACATCTAGGGGGGGGGGGGGGTCACCAACCTAGTTCTTTGAGGTTGTGCCTTTCTCCAGGGTTCTCATGCTGAGCAGGGGAGAGGGGTGGGTAATGATGTGCTAGGTTAACCCTAGGACGGGGCTTGGTACGACAACTTTCTGGATATGTGGTGGGGATAAGGTACGTTACATGTCCAGGCTATAGCCACCTCTAGGGGAAGTTGTTTGTGACTTGGTACCACTTGGCCTCCAGGTATATTTGTTATAGAAGTCAAGTTAGGATATTGGCCGAAAATATATCATATTTCATTGGTAACAAAGTTTATTTTTTTCAAAGATGCTAGATGTGTGTTTTGTGTGACCCGAGGGGTGCCTCATGGTGCACAAGGTCCCTGCCTCATGCCTGCCTCACGTGCCTCATGCCTGCCTCACGTGCCTCATCTGCCACTGCCTCATGGTGTACACGAAATCAGCCAGTGCGCAACCCCTCGGTGTGACCTCAAGCTAGCCGGCCACGGGGAGTTGGAACTATCTAGGCTAGGAGGGGCAGACTTGGGACATTCCTATCGTTCTCTGTTACAAAACAAAAATACCTTCCTGTATGAACTGGTGCTACTGACTTACCGCAAAAGAACGGAGTACCCCTTCTTTGCAGTTCCCCCTCAAAATGGCTCAACCCCTTAAAAAGACTCTCAAGATGGGTGGCCAAGGCAGTGGCCTCGTTCATGTTGTAGTAGGCCTTATAGAGGGGAGTGGTAACCTGCAAGTTAAGTAAATCTTGAAAACCCCATTGCCAGAGTGTAGCTCCATGGTGTCTCTGTTTGTAAACCCTCTGGGTCTCTCTAGGTGGTTAAAACTTTGGGGACCATCTCGTAAGCTATCTTCTGACCGATTAAGTACAGAGAACCAAATATTTATAAATTTGTTTGTCTAAATAAATCTACGAAGCTTCAACTATTCCAATACAATCTTTCTCGAATAGGTGAGTAATGCATATCTTCCTACGTCCCACAGGTACAAATTTGGTGGTGGTCCAGCGAGAAGTTAGAAAACCGGAGGGATTTTATATTATGAAATAGACGGAATGCAGTTTGAGTAGACCTTGCAGGAGACCAACCCTGTCAGGTATGCATTCGCGATGACAGAAAGTCAAGCAGCCGTTCGTTCTTGGATACAATATTATGACAATGAGTTTTTTGGAAACTGATACGATATCGTATCAGCCTCCAGAGAGAATTATACGAAGCCGTATCAACCTCAGCAGAAGTCACCGAGCACTTTTCCTCAAATACTGAAAAGTAGGATCTCGTCTTAAATAAATAAATAAAAGTTTTCATTTTCATAAATAAAAAACGAAAAATCACTTCAAAATAGTACAGAAAAAAAGTTGAAAAAATGCTCTAAAACTGGAAGAAAATCTTGCTTTCCTAGCCAACCGACCATGATCATACCTTTTAAAAAATACAATTTGTCAACTGAAACAACATCTTACTTCCCTTTACTTTCCACAAGCGAAAAAGACACTACAAAATAATGTAAGCTATACAAGCTATTGAGCAATTATCACCGTCTCTTCATGGTTTTGCTGTAATTTTTCAACAGCCCACATGCTTTCTTTCAGTGTTGGAACCTGGGAATTTTGACTGTAAAAACCAGGGACATTCTGGTGCTTATGATCCTAGGTCCTTTTCGCCAACTATTAACGAAAAAATCTCGCATTATCATCTTCGTAGTTATACACCTCAACTCTTATGCTTCATTTTTCTACGTACTAGTAAGAAACCGGTAGCAGAATTCTGGCTCGCTTTGTTGAAGAAACGAAAATGTATTACAAGTTTAGCGACCATCTGCTTCACCACATATGTAAAAGATGGGTGTTGGATATAAAATAAGTGCTGGCTGTTGGATAAGTTGGATAAAAGATGGGTGTTGGATATAAACTGTATGGATGATATAAACTGTTGGATGTAAGCTGTAATTTATAAACATAAGTGCCCGGGTCACAACAGCAGTAATTTTTAGGTCCAGTACGAACAGCGCAAGAACTTCAAGTACTTGACCTATCAATCCTCCTTCAACAGGTCGAGTATTTTTAACATGTCACCGCCATGAATACTTGACCTCTTATTAGTAAATTTTGGTCGAGTACGATTAGCTCCTGGGACGTCAATCGACCAATCTATCCTCCATTTTAGATCTAGTACTAGTAGCTGCCGCTACTGTTAATACTCGACCTACTTGACCATTCATATGGTCTAGTACTATTAGGTCCTGAAGGGTTGGCTACTCGACCTTACAACTTTACGGGTTTCATTTGTACGGTCGAGGAAAGATAGCTCCTATAATAGTAATTACTCGACCTCTTCCTTTCCGACTCCAAGTTCTACATGATCAACTACAATTAGATTCCCAAGACACGAGTACTCGACCAGTCTAGTACTAATAGCGACTGGAGGCTCTATTCCTTGACTGGTCGAGTACTGATAGATCCCATAACCCTTGTTACTTCACTGGTCGAGTGCTGTTAGCTCCTGTATGGCAGCATACTCGACCGGTCGAGTACTTTTAGCATTTGCGGTATCAGTTCAGATTAGAAATCATGTTATTTCCACTCATACAAGTTTTCAAGCTTTCTAAAATCATGTAGAAAGCTTTTCAAAATCGTGTAAAGCCTTTCAAAATCATGTTAAGCTTCTTAAAGCTTCAAAAAGTTAAGCTTCAAAAAATCAACTAGAAAGGATATGAAGGCATCGAGGTGAAATGACTGTCGGCAGCTGTTCGAGAGAAGGCAAACTTTCATCGACATATCAGGACAGCTGTTGGGCCAAGCTAACGGAGCTGTAAAGTTGAAACACAGAAGCGGCAACCTAGTCTCGGTTTACGTTCACCACCGCCTCAAATGGTCAGCGAGAAGACTCGAGACAATCGTGGGAAAACATTAGAATATTGCTGGGAAACATTGCATTATCGTGGGAACTGCGGTTATGTGAGGTTATTTTATCGTGGGGAATCTGCAGTTGACAGAAGTTCCATCGCAAAGTAGCCGATTATCAGAACTTTGCTGCTGTCGGGAGTAACTTCCAGTGAAGATAGAACTAGAGTGGGGCTTCGTACTTTATAACGGTTCTTATGTGTTTTAACCAATCTACTTATTTACCTGACTGAACAGCTCAATCTGGATCCTATCCAGCGCTTTCTGCACCGGATCCGCTGGATAGAGTGACCCTTCTCCCGGATATATTTCATCCAAAACATCGGCAGTTATCAGGCTTTCGAAGATGGGCTTTCCATTGAGGTCAATGCAGGGCATTTCCGAGGGGATTCTTCAGAAGATACCATTCAGGCTTGGACTTTAGGTTAATGTTGACGATGTCGTGCCTAAGACCAACAAGAACATATAAATGTCTGCGAGAATAAATCTCAGAATCTTCGCACGACCTATGTAAGCCTACCGCATTCAATGGGTTCTTGTGCACACACCGTGATCAATATAGTACCCCTTAGCTCAACGGTACCCTATTAGCTCGACGGCTCGATTGTACCATTTCCAAACCCCACCCTCTGGTAACTTACTCATCAGTAATTTTGCGGGTTCCCTCCCTTCCATCAACTTCACCAAAACTGGTCAGAGGGCAAGTGCCATTAAAGTTCAGTTTCTTGTGACTGACCAGGATTTCATTAGGATGTTTGTTTGTTCTCCTACCTCAAGCATTTTTCTTCCATAGAATATCTTTCGGTTGATTTATTTCACCTGGCTCATTTTCATATGAATTCTCTGTATATGAAGAATATAGTTCATTATCTGAAGAAACCATGTACGTCAGGACTCGTGCGTGACTCGGTCTCGAAACGCTTTTTTCACTGACTCGGCCTCGCCCCGTCTCGAACGATTTTTGTCCAGGACTCGGATTCGTCTTGGCTCGTGAGCGGTCTCGGACTCGGATATGCTTGACTCGGCAACAGCTCTGTCCCAAAACAATCGGTGGTGCAGCGAGTCAAACTTCTAAAAAAGGTGACGAATAGGTTTAAAATGTTAAAGGAAAGAGGCGAAGGGGGCTTACGGAACATTCTTCGCCGACAAGACAAGTCTCGTTCGCTGGGCATAGGGGCAGAAGCGCATATTGTACATACGGATGACATTCGCATCGCTAGGTGGTGACGGCTCAGTTGAACCTAGAGAAAATACTTTGCCAAAATCGACGTCAATAATCCTTTAAAAAAGTTGGTGTCTTCAACCCTTCTAGCTTGAAAAGATTGCCCGTACCTATAATCTAGAATCACTTCACAACCACTGTGGTTGCTGACACGAGCTATAGCTCCTATACTACTAATGCTTATCAGCACCGGGACAATGGGTAAGCATAAGAACCATAAGAGCATAAGAACCTCAGTCTCCCGATCTCTGCAATACGACCATGCGAAGTCGAACAGATTCCCAATACAAACGAGGGGAGGGTCGATTGGTTGTCTACCAAGTGACGTCGCATTTAGGCATGGGCACTGTTCTGTTTTGTCCAGAGGCGTTACTAGCTAAAATGTTGGGGGGTGGAGGGGGGGGGGGGAAGGGATTTACCGACTGGCTGGTATATTTTGCCGACTGTTTTTGCAGAAAAAACCTGCTGCTTTCAAGAATTATTTTTCTTATGAAAATCCGACTGTCTTGAAGAAAAATCCACTGTTTTTACGAAAAATCGCTCATGTAAAGTCCCGACGAAGTCGAAGCAGATACGGAAAGAAGAACAAAATATATCACTCCTGGACAGTCAAAACGTCGTATCTGAACTTTTCCGAATTGAAAAAGGCGATTTTTTTTTACCATTGCACAGGGCAGATATGACATGCATTTCAGCTTATGCGTTGTTTAGATACAACAACTTGAACCAATTCCGTTGTAAGAAAAATCAAAGAAAGCTGTATTTCGGAAAACACGTCAGAAACCAAGGACGGTATGCCATCTGTCTCTAAAACAGCAACTAGAAAACTTAGGATTGTCAGTTTAAAGCTACGATAGATGCTGCTAACAATTCGAAGCACCAAATTATACTATCAACTCACTCTCTACAAATAGGAACCAGACTGACCTGCAGCAAAATGGCTTGATTCAGCGATAGGTTCCATCGCGAACGATGTTTGTGATGCAACAGTACTGAAGTTAAGCTTAATAACGAAGACGGGAAACTTTCTTATCAGTTTGCTTGACAGCAGAGCCATCACAGCTCGTTTTCAGCCTTGACCGCTAGAGAGCAGCTAAGACTGTAAACAAGTCATATCCTACTAGAAAGGGGCAATACTCTTGATGACCAACTCTCCTTGCCGACGCAGAATCGCCGTGTACCTATCGGACGAGCCGGAAGCGGCACTACAGCTGTCCCCAACGATCACCGTGATTGGTTGAGATAGGATTTCAGTGTACCTAGCAGAAGAGCCGGAAGCGGCACCACAGCTGTCCCCAACGATCGCCGTGATTGATTAGAACAGGATTTTATTTGTCGAGCTTAAGTCGCTAGTGCGAAGTTTTCTTGTTCTTCCTGAGGTTCACTGGCATGTTTTGGACTTCAGTCATATAGAGAATAGGGTTCCCCTACTGACTAGAATGTATTCTTCATTTGATCCTAGTGCCTGTTGTTTGGGTTTTATGATAACTCCGAGGGTGGAGCTGAGAAGGAAATAAAAAAAGAAACTGGAGTCGCTCGTTATTTGAGATTGTCGTCCTTGTCACCCTTTATTTTTTGTTTGAGGTAGATACGCTTGGCATACCTTTGTTATTTGTATTCTAGTATTTCTAGTAGCCTGATGATACCTGGATCACTCCCTGAAAATATGCTCCGTTTACAATACATTACGCCGTCTGCTTTTACTCTCTACACTCCTTGCAGCACCGTTCCATTTTAGACGGAAAATAACGTTGCCGGAAACATGTGCGGGAGTTAATAGGACGAGTTGTCAGCAAAACGTCCCCAATCGAAACGTCCCTTGGCGAAACGTCCCCATGGCAAAAAGTCCACGTGGCTAAACATCCTCATGACAAAACGTCCCCGTGTAAAACGTCATTTTTTTTTTTTTTACCGACATGATTTACACCAGACCCGAAATTCTTTCGAAGCGGATTAATTTAAGACCGGAGCATGGGAATAAGAGACAAAAGGTTCAAGGTTAAAGGTAAAGGTAAAAATTTCACTAAATAAGATCTTTAACTTCCCATGTAATTTTTATCCACCATAATGGCAGTACGCTAATTTTTGCATTCTCCTTGTTTGACTCTTTTTGAGTAGGTCAGGCCTCAGCTTGTTTCCTCCGAGGAGATTATTGGCAAAAATAAAAGTGTTTTCATGTTGCTATAAACGACGTATAACTACCCTACTACTGACCAGTTACGAGCCCAGGGAAAGGAAAGGAGGATTACACTTTATATTTTCAAGGGAAATAGCGCATATCTGGAGCAACTGGCCCCATATCCGCCCTTTAGTGCATATAAAGAATGTTCCCACATTTGTAATACAAACTGAAGTTCAAAAATAGATTCAGCATGTCTCCTTGCCCCGATACCGAATCTGTGATCGATTTCAGAAACAACTTTGAGTTTTAACCAAATTCCCATTTTCAGCCGAATTCGTGAGCATTTGTTAAGCAAGAAAACTAAGTTCAGATATGGATTCAGTGGACCTCCTTACTCCCTCAGTGAACATCTTATTAGCTTATAAAATATACATGCTTTTACCGTAAATTCGAAACCCCTCCTCTGCCTCTAAAGATAGGAATAAATGACCCATCTATGAAATTGACCTTTACTGTACCAGCGAATCCTCATTGAACAACATCCTCGCTTGAACAACATATTTCCCCGTTATATATCAACCCCTTCGACCTTCGATTACACCAGATCTCTCCGACGTCCATAACAAATGAATGTCGTCATCACCCACGCGCAGAGCTATACCAGTTTGAGAATAAAGGGGTAGGGACTGCTATAGCCGAAACTTGGTCGACACATTTTTTACTTTTAACACACTTTCGGGTTTTGGTCAGATTCCATACGGTGAAAAAATAATTTTCACCATCGTGTTCAGCATGTCTTCTTACCCCTAAATCGAACATCTAATCAACTTCAAATAAAACTTTTACTTTCAACAAACTTTCCGGTTTTGGCCGGATTCCGGGCGAACTACTTTTCCGATGCCAAAATGGTTTTCATCATCGTATTCAACATGTCTCCTTACTCCATAATCGACTATCACATTATCTGTTTAAAAATATTTCATTTGCCCCTTAATTTAACCCCCCCCCCCCCCAACCCCTAAATATAGGGCTACAGAGCCCATCTACGAACTCTACCTTACTCCTGACCCAAAGAATCCTCACATCAAGTTTCATCTAAATATCTCATTCCCTTCGAGAGTTATAGTGCGCATAGATGGACAGACGGACAACTTTTGCGATGTCATAGATATCCAGCCATTTACGTTTTGGGATCCCAAAAACTCTTAGGGACATTTCGCCAAGAAGACCTTTTGCCATGGGGACGTTTTGAGACGGGGTCGTTTCGCCAGGGACATTTCCCATGGGGTCGTCGGTAAGGAAAGAGGATAGACGAAAAATCAGTCAAATTATCGTAGATAAAAATAGACCACAAAATTGATTTATTCGGTAAGAAAAATAAATGGAACAAAGACACTAACACTTAAAGTATTTAGTTCGAAAAAAAAAAATATAGTTTTTTAATCTTATTGTTCTGGGCTTTGTATACTGTCAGCGTGAAGCTGAGCAAATCTCGACTATTCCGTGCGAAAATGATAACTTTGACGAAAATCCTGGAAGGAATCCAATTCTGCGACTTCCGGACCATGATATTCTCCCGTGCTATGTGGGATGGCATTTATACATGCCTGAATTTCCCATAGGCCAGTCCACCTCAGGCGGGTGGTTCCAAAATCACCACGATCAAAATGCCCACGGTTCAAAATGTCAACGATTCAGAATGCCGACGTTTCATTGTACAGATGCAGTTCATTGCCTACCTATGACATAGTTACTATGATATACATTTACTATAGACTGAACTCCTCAAATAATTCATTCGTGGGCATTCTGAACCGTGATTATTTTTAGCAGTGGGCATTTTCTGTCGTGGGCATTTTCAGTCGTGGGCATTGTTTATTTGTGAGTGTTAGCCCATCAGGCTGGTATTAGATGGTACGGTGACTCACAAGAGATAAATCGGTTGATTTCAAGCATAAGGCGGGGATTGGCTTATGACTTGCATGTTCATGTTTCGATCCGGAATGAAAACCGATAGTTTTACTTTCAATTTTCATTGAAATAATCGCGATGACTTAAAAGCTTATCCTGTGTAGGGTAGTTTACAATACCATACATTTGAAGACACTCAACACAGGTTATTTTTCCCGAATACATAACACTAGAAACTGTTATATCAGTCTTTCTGCTCATCTTTGATAATATTACCACAAGGATGCGCCGCCTAGTATTAAATGGTACCAAACCTCTGACTGTACTAAGCTTCAAACGAAGGTAAGTAACAGAATCTTACAAATTTAGCATCGATCACGCTTATCGTACAGTACCTTATCGATCAGAAGTCACACTTGTAATATGCTTTCCAAATTTTTTATTTTCTGACATTTCCGCCGTACTAGTGCTTCGATAATAACATAAATATGTGATTGACTAAAAACAGGAACGGAACGACACGGTATAGGAGGAACGCATACTAAAACCGGGAACAATGTACTAGAATCTGGAACATCCCAGGAGGAACACTCCTAAAAGGGGGAACGCTGCACCGTCCTTCCCTTTTTTAGTAGTTGCTTTGGTACGAGTTCCAGATCATTCCCGTGCACGTTCGCAAGTAAGTAATACGTAAGTAATTTATTTATGACCCGCTATTTTGAAAAGGCGGAGCAAATAAAGAAAATAAACAAAACACATAAACACACAGAAAAAGACACTTAATTTTCAATCTTCGGTCAGGAAGCAATGGACGACGTCGTGCGCTGGGTCGGCCCTGTTGTCCATGATTTTTGAAAGTGATGATGAAACATCCAAAAGGGTAACACTTGCGTCTTGAATTTCTCCGTCGATGTATGGTTATGGCAATATTTCAACAAGTGGAGCAGGTGCTTTGCATACTTAAAATAACATGATCTCATCTTTTTAAGCTCCTTCTTTCCCAGAACATGAGTGACGCCAGAACGAAATAGTATAGAAGAAGCGCAAAAGGTGCTGTACAAATTTCCCAAAGCTTACCATTATAGCGCCCCCGGACGGGGAGGATGCGCTCATAGGCGCTACGGATTGATTTATAAAATTCTTGAACAACCGAAGAGCAAAATTTTGACAATGAAGATTTGAATTTTATGCCGAGCCACCGTAGAGAGTCTGTTGATTTGACGATGAACGATCCAGGAGATATAGAAGCTTTGGATGCATTCGAACCATTTGACGAAGGGTTGAAATGCAGGTAGTCACATTTGACAGGTTAACTTGAAGGCTAATTCAGCGGACCTCCTTACCCCCTTAATGAATATCTTATTAGCTTATAAAACATGCAAATTTTTACCGTAAATTGCAAACCCATTCCTCTGCCTCTAAAGATAAGACTAAAGGACCCATCTACGAACTTGACCTGTACTTTACCAGTGAATCCTCATTGAACAACATTCTCGCTTGACATTTCCTCCTTTGAACATTATATACCAACCCCTTCGACCTTCGATTACACTAGATCTCTCCGACGTCACACAGAATAAACAAATGAATGCCAGCATCCAAGCGCAGAGCTATACTAGTTTGTGAATAAGGGGTAGGGACTGCTATAGCCAAAAACTGGTCGACGAATGTGTCCGGTTTTTGCCGGATTCTGTGTGAACTACTTGTCCGGCAAGAAAATAACTTTCATGTTCAGATTCAGCATGTCTTCTTACCCCTAAACCAACTATTTGTAGCCTCTTAATTTGGAACCCCTCCCCCACCCCTAAATATAGGGCTACAGAGCCCATCTACGACCTTGGCCTTACCCTTGACCCAAAGAATCCTCACACCAAGTTTCATCAAAATATCTTATTCCCTTCGAGAGCTATCGTGCTCACAGACAGCAGGGCAGACGGACAGCTTTTGCGATGTCATAGGTATCCCTCCACTTACGTTTTGGGATCCCAAAAACGGGAATGACAGGGCAAAAATATAGCTCTAACAAAACGTAGCTGACTTATCCGTTTTGCACCACCAAATATGACAGGACAGCTGTTCTTTAGCACGGGCTAAGCGAAGAAACAAGACTACTAGAACAGGGATCGTGAACCGGAACGAAAGAACAGGAGCCCTCCCCCTCGTGCGATTGTGCACGGGAATGATCTGGAACTCGTACCCAAGCAAACTACTAAAAAAAGGAAGGACGGTACAGCGTTACTCCTTTTAGTAGTGTTCCTCCTGGTGCAGTGTTCAAGATTTTAGTAGGTTGTTCCCCTTCTTAGTACGCGTTCCCATTTTTAGTACGCGTTCCTCCTGCACCGTGTCATTCCGTTCCGTTCCCGTCTTTAGTCGATCCCCATAAACATGTGGGTAATTCGTTGTAATCTTCAAGTCGCTTCCAAGTTCTATGTTAACATTCCTTCAGCCCAAGCGGACTGCGAATCATATTTGATAATGCAACCACTATTGAGTTCTCCACTATTTCTTGAAAATTGGCGATAGTTGCAGTGAGTCGGTAGAATTAATTTGAGGAGAGAGGTAAGTAATTTTTCCCCTACCTTGAGCATCAAATACTGCAAAACTTATGCAAAACATCATATAGATCTAGTTAAATGATTCATTCAGCGCTCGAGCTGTGCACACGTCAAGGCATCTCTCTCAGAGACGTCGGTGAAACGTCGGAGCCACTAACTAGGATTTTGGATTTACAGTCTTCTACCTGCATTTGCTGAAAGCGGGGGGCTGTACCTGGGTACTGTTATCGCCCCCTTGGAGTAAGTCTTCCTTCCATGCAATTTCTACAGGATGTCGCGACGAAACCTTGTCAACGAGCTCCTATGCTTCTGCGTGAATAAGATCGATAATACTCCGATCACTATTCTTAGCAAAATCTGCTATGAGTTTTACAGTCCGGAAGAAGTAGCAAAAGCGAAAAATGATCTAGCGTCAGTACTAGATGATGACGATCGTAATACCTTCGCTGATCGCATAATCACGACAAAAAGGCCGAAACAAATTATTTTGGACGATATACTATTCCTACTCCAGAACATGAATCGTGGGAACCTGTTCATATTTGCGCAGAATCTTTCAAGGCTACCACCAATGTCTATGGAGAACTGCGATCTTACTTCTATTTTAACTTCGTATTCCATTCTCCAAGCAAAAATCGAAGAACTGAGCGCATCGCTTACGGACGTCCAAGCGAAGTTGCTATCGAAAGATGACGTCACGAGCATCATAGCATCCACTATTCCAACGCGGAATATGAATGATACGCGTTTGCTCCCTGGTCTTACTTCGCAGGCGCCAGCTGATACGGCTCCGAGCACGGTCGCCTCGGGAGAGCAGCGTCAGGAATCTATTTCCGTAGATGACGGCCGATCAAATACAAATCCGTCTCGATTGCGATCTGATAGCAGGAGAAGAGGTGGGTCGATTCGTGGAAGGTCGTTCGCGGACGTACTTCGCGGGAATAATGAGGTACCGAGGGTACAAAAACAAGGTCCTAAAGTGGTTGTGGGTTCTCAGACCCGTGGCAGATTCGGGGGGGTGAAATCGGCCCTTGAGTCCAAGTTCATCAGTGTTTTTGTTGCCCGTTTGGACTGCAGTACTACAGAGGCCCAATTGTCTGAGTTACTCATTCGAAAGCTAAAGTGTCCCCGGGAAAGAGTTGAGTGTACGAGAATACAAGCTAGAGCGACAAGCAGTGCGTCATTCAAAGTGACGATGCCTGCCATTCACCGGGACGAAGTGATGAGCGACAAGTTTTGGCCAGCTGGTGTACTAGTGAGGAAATTCTATGAGTCTCGGCAACCGGCTAATCCATCCCCAACTCCACAACTTGATGAACAGTAGATTAAGGTGTGTTACGTATAACTGTCGGTCGATCCGAGCTAACCAACACGAGGTTCTTGAGCTTCTAGAATCTGCGGACATCGTGTGTCTACAGGAGATATGGCTGATAGATTGTGATCTAAATATGTTACAATCACTCCACCCTGATTTCTATGGGATTGGTGTGTCACCGGTGCTAAGTTCGGAAGGCCTAGTTGGCAGACCTTATGGAGGTGTAGCTATTTTGTGGCGTAAGTGCCTAGGATCCCAAGTTTCCATGTCTGATTTGCCGGATGATAGAATGATAGGGGTTACTTTCCAGTCGCTGGCGTTCAAGATCCTTTTTATAAATGTGTATATGCCTGTATGTTGTGCCGAAAATGAGCCACTGTTTTTAGATTGTCTAAGTCGTCTTCAAGGATATATTGAGTTAGGTTCGTACGATAGCTTGTGTATTTTGGGAGACTGGAATGCTAATGCGAGACCTGGATGTGAAACCCCGTTTTTCAAACAATTGTTAGAATTTTCAACAGCAAACAATCTGGTTCTCGCGGATGTGGAACAGCTACAAGACGATTATACATATGTCAGCGAAGCCCATCTGAATTCGGTTTCTTGGCTAGACCACATACTAGTAAGTAGAAATTTGGGTTCCCTTGTAAGTGACCTTAGGATTCGTAAGGAATTCGGCCCTGACCACTTACCTTTAGCGTTTAACCTACGAGTCCCTGTGGATGTCATCGGCAATAGTAGCAGTAGTGGTCCCGTGAATATTGTGGACTGGAATTCTTGTGACCCTGAGTCAATAATGGCTTATACTTCATCAACACGCGCCCAGTTTAACGAACTAGATCTCCAGGCCCCAGGGCTTCAGTGTAATAACAGTCAATGTAATGACCCTTCGCACGTGTCAGAGCTAAACGACGTATATATTTCTTTTATTAACGCTATGATCCTAGCTTCTAAGCTTCTGCTTCCCTCCAAGGGTACGAATGGCCGACGGCGTCCACCAATCATACCCGGGTGGAACAACCATCTGAAAGAGCTTTACGCGCATTCGAAAACTAAATTTCATGAATGGGTTGCTGCTGGTAGACCCCTGCTATGTTCGGTCCATGAAGCGATGAGATCTGCAAGATCTTTATTCAAAATTAAACTGAGGTGGTGTAGGGGGAATGAGAACCAACTAAGGGCTGAAAGTCTTGCTAAGTCTTTTTTGCTGGATAAACCCAGGAAGTTTTGGTCACATGTGAAGCGTGCTTTCTCGTCTCGGCCCCCGATTGCTCAGTGCCTAGATAATATTACGGGTGAACAGGAGATAGCAAGACATTGGAAGATGAAATTTGAGAATCTGTTTAATTCCATTCCTAGTGATTGTGATGATTTATTGGTTTTACCTGATGAAAATCCGATAGTCATTTTTCAAAGTTGTCTTGTTGAAAAGTATTTGAAAGAGATGGACCTTGAAAAGGCAGGAGGCCTTGACAGTCTGTCAGCAAAGCATCTCAAGTATGCTTCTTTTGAGAAAATAGCTATTCTGACTTCCCTTTTCAATGGTTTTGTCCGTCATGGTTTTGTTCCTGACCTTCTTACTAAGGTTGTTATTGTTCCGATACCTAAGGGGAGGGGTTGTGATATAACAAAATCCGATAACTACCGTCCAATAGCACTAGCAACCCTTATTTCGAAAATTTTTGAATATTGTCTTGCTGATGCTATCCGTGAGTCGGTAAAGACTAGTTTTTATCAGTTTGGTTTCAAGGATAAATGCAGTGTCGAATTTCCGGTATTTCTTTTGAAGTTTGTTGTAGAATACTTTTGGTTTTTTTCGACACCTGTTTTCGCTTGTTTTGTGGACTCTACGAAAGCTTTCGACAGAGTAAATCACAAAAAAATGTTACGGATTTTGTTAGATCGGGGTGTGCCACCTTCTGTTGTCCGACTGTTATGTTTTTGGTTTCGGTCCCAGCGGTTTTCTATACGGTGGGGCAACAAACTCAGCGATGAATTCGTCATGGTCAATGGTTTGAGGCAAGGTGGCCTACTTTCCCCAATTTTGTACGCGGTGTACGTGGACGGTCTAACTGAGAGGCTTCAAAAAGCATCAGTTGGGTGCATGATTGGTAACCGATCGTTCAACCACTTCTTATTTGCTGATGATTTAGTGCTTTTGAGTCCGACTGTTTTCGGGCTAAACAGGTTACTGGAGTTGTGTGATGTATATGCCGAGGAGTTTGATATTATGTTCAATACTAAGAAAACTTATGCTATGGCGTTTTTGCCTCCTAAATGCAAGGCACTTAAAAAAGACATTTTCCTTTCGGGTAGGCGTATTGAGTACGTAAGAGATTTCCGGTATTTAGGTTTTGTCATCAATGAATATTTAAATGATGATAGTCATCTGCGGCAGACGATGGCCAGTCTATGCAAGCGTGGCAATGTTCTTATATGGAAATTTGGGATAACTTGTACTAGTGTTAAACTTTGCCTTTTTCGCACTTACTGTTACCAGTTATTTGGTATTGCGTTAGTGTATAAGCACTCTGTTCGGACGGATTATGGGCTCAATGTTTGTTTCAATAGCATTTTCCGTCGTTTGCTAAAGTTGAGCCGCTTCGCAAGCATGTCACAATCTCTTGTTCTGAACAGATGCTGTACATACAAAGAGCTTAAAAGAAAAGCTACAGTGTCGCTTCTTAATAGGCTTTGGGATTCTGAGAATCCGCTAATTGTTACTGCTAGCAACCATATCCACCACAGTCTGCCATTGTGGCGACATCTTCTGTCAGTCCACACATTCCCAATGCGGTGAGATGTGGAATTTTGTTGTTTACTTGTCTTGTTTATTTTGTGTGTTTTTCTTTCTGTATGGTCTGTAGACTGAATTAAAAGATATTGATTGATATTGATTGATTGATTAAATGAGCAAATGCTTGGTAAGTAATCGACTTATTGAGGACTCGCGCTATGCCTGCATGAAAAAACGTGTTTTTACATGCTATCTTATCGATGGCCTGTTTAGTATCGCGAGAGCATCGGTTGCATCTCGTGCAGCTTGACAATTCCAAATAGAGAAATGGCGTGCTCAAAATAAAGGGACAAGTGGTAATTATGGTTCTATTGTATTTAAAAAAAAAAGAGTTGCAGTTGTTTTACTCCGCGCGAATTAAGCAATTCTGCTGTGTGATGCGCGAAAGAATTTACTCCGTGTGGGGGCGCGCCAAGCAGTTACCTTTCCGTGCGGGATGCACGATGCTAAAATCACGACGTCTCTGTGATTTGTGAAACACACAGAAAAGAGATATGGAAAAACGAAGATAAGCGATTGATAAAGGAGGTGTCGATGCGTTCAGTGACATAAAAGACTGTGCTATAGGTTATACACAAGAAAAGTTACAAGGAAAAGATGACATTTCCTGCACGATACTAGGTTCGTTACCTAAGACAGCTAGAGCCGTGCATGCTTGCAAACCTTCAATGCACCTTCTTTTACGCTTTTGTTCAATGGCAGAAATTTATTCCCAAACCCAGTTTAGCGACAGTATCGTTTTGATATTTTATCCTAATTGCTTAGAGCCTGTTAGATTCGTAGTTAGGAGTTCCAGAGACAAAACTCAGGATGAACTTGGAATGAGCTTCGGGAGAGAAGCTGCACACTTGAACGGCTGGGTCACTGTTCATCTGGTTGATCCAGGATCCCTAAAACAAGATCAAATACGTCATTGGGATCGGAAAATTATCTTCAGATCCTGTCAATACGATAGCCTATTTCAGCTACCAACTTGGGTTGTTGTCTATGGGTAGAATAATCTAATTTTTGCATGAAGGAACTTTTTTTTTCCCGGCATAGCTGTCCGTCTGAGGGTGGAAGTAATCTTCTTTAAGTTCGTTCTTAAAGCACGGGTCGCAATAGATAGAGCTTATGCGCGGCTCGGCTGCTTGACTTTGTTGTGAAACACGGACAAATTCACATTACCGGTCGTTCTGACCGATGAGCACGCCGCGAGCAGTCGGCATACAAGCCAGATCCACACCGAAAAGAAACAATTACGACAAAGGCAGAAATCGGTGCACACTGTCAGAAGTTTCATAACAGATAGCACAAGGATGCGTAGTTTCAACAGACAACACATGGGATCGTTGTGATTCTGAGAACGTTATGCGTTAAATGTTATGCATAACAAGTAGTGATAGGAAGAGCAAAAAAACCGCCGAAAACGCATCTGCTGACTCTTTTCTTTTAGATGCAATTTCGGCGTTTTTTCGGCTGTTCCTGGCAATGCTTGTTTTGCATAAAATTTAACGTACATTATTATTATTCCGTTATGTCAGCCAATGACCATAAATGTACACTGACACAAAATGGAAACTACTATAACAACCAACCAAACATATACCACACAAAAGGGACATTTGCGAACACTCAGTTCATCACGCCAATCCTGCCAGAGTGACAGGGTTAGTTGGAAAACGGGTAAACACAAAAAACTGGATGAGGCTGTTACCGGATCTCAGTAGCCGACATTTCCGTGAAAAAATAGATTTTCGCTTGATCTCATAAAACGACACCACATTAGAGGCAAACATGTCGTCATGGTAGCCTACGCAGTTTGCGATAGCACTTTTGTAGGTTATTCGTGGCACATTGAGTGCGCCCGCAGTATAATTTGAGCATTAAAATTCATAACAAAAAGTACGGAAAAGGCTATCCTGAATCGACTGAGAACAATGATGAAACCCTCTGCCCACAACATTACCTCTGACGCAAAAACTACGTGTAAGACATCTTAGATGAGTAGTATCAAGAACGCCGGGCGTAAACCAGAAATCGAGGTATTTAAATTCTTGAACAAACTTCGGTCGATGCGAATTCAAAATAACGGGGGGAATTATCCCGATTCTAACGCAGTCGGAATGAAACCCATGCACAAGGTTTTATCCGTGTTGAATATAATATCACGTTCGAGTACAAACTGTTTGCAAACTTTTATAAAGTTTTTAAAATCACAACAGATTTTACCCCATGTGCTGTAAGTTGAAACTGCGCATCCTTGTGTTACCTATTTGATGGTGCAAAACGGATAAGTCAGCTGGATTTTTATATTGTTATATGATTCACAGTCACCTTGGGCTGAAGGAATACTTGTATTACCTGTTATGAAATTTCTGACAGTGTAGTAGCCTACCACTAGGGTAGATACAAATTGGATAGGAAGTGCGAAATCTCGGAAATGAGAATGGCTGGAAAGACTAGGGAAGTAGAGTGAATCAGTAATACATCAAGTCCTTCAAATCTTATGATTCTCGACTAAATTAAAAGTCAAAGCCCAAAATCAGTGAAAATCCTGCTTTTTTCAGACCCAGAAAACGACATTCACTTCCCTCAGGAAACCAGCTACTGGCTCCCTAGTTTCCTTTTTAAGCCAAATTTTAGCCAAACCTATTTTGCCGGGGCAAAATCTAGTAGCCATGTTCCTGGTTCAAATGCTGGAACTTTTATGATTCTTTACTTCTTGAATATTCGATTTTCGGCGGGTTTTGACCGACCCAGACGCCTTATCTGCTGAACATTTAAAGGTTACAACTTTTCCCTCGGGTCTGACCTTTTAATCAGTTCAAATGAAAGATTAACAGATTCTAAAATTTTCATTTAATCAGTTCAAATGGAAAATTTAGTGTTTTGTGCGGATTCCTGGCAGCTTTCAGCCGAAAACTAGCAGTTATTCTAAAATATTATTCTGTTATTTACCAAAACCATCCTGCTTCAAACCACTATTTCCACTACACTGTAAAAAGTTTCTCCGAATAAGGGTCCAGTATTTCTACTGGGATTAATCTTATCTCTACTGGGATAAAATTAAGCCGAATTAGGAATAATCTTATCCCAATAAAGACAAGATTAATCCCAGTAGCAAATACTGCAAGATTTTTTTTTACAGTGTATTTAAAAAAAATATGTTGTTTTTCCCAAGAGCAAACCGGGCCCCAGTAAAGTCTCAGGGAGGTTTTAGCTTCGATTGGATACTCACCAGGACTGGGTAGCGCCCCTCAGGAAACTTTCCAGCGTCGCCCATTAGCAATGGCAGTGCTGCGAACCTCTCAAACCACGGCCAGAGCATGTAGTCGAGCATACCAGGTTTGTCGCCTAAAAAATAAGTAAAACGTACGTCTACGGGTCTGGGCTTCAGCCAACCGTAGAAGCTCCCCATCACTTCTATGATTGGCTGTGGCCACAGATTAGTGTTCGATAGCCAAGTGGTTGGTGTTCGTTATTGAACAAATTTTGTCTGTAAGGAGTTTCTCCGGGATGGGAGGGGTGGCACGTGGGGTGACGGACTCTATGCCTCTGTTAGGAATTAGTAGGAAAACGAAGTGGTTGGTGAGAGACGTCGTGCAACGTCTGCGCCTAGGTTTATCTCTGGCTCGACGGCCAGCTGTAACTCGATAAATGTAAGAAAAAGACAGGTATCCGGGTATAGCCACATCTACGAGGGGGGGGGGGCGTAGTTGTCACATACTCTAGGGTTGGCTCCGACTTGGTGGGGGGGGGGGTTAGTTAGTGAGTGAATTTTGTCGGATAGCCGCGCAAGTATAGGCCCAGATGTCTAGGCCATTGTTTTAAGAAGTAGGAAGAAAGGCAAAGCGCTCGTTGAAACGAAAGAATCCTCTTGTCTATGTTGTTCATTTCTCCGTGGTCGACCTTTATAAGACAAATAATGATATACCAACTTTGTGGGTATGCGCGGATAGGTCTAGTCCCCCAAGCCAATCTGGTCAAATCCTAATAACCAGTTTCGTCGTCGTAGCCCATCTAGAAGTACCATAACTCGCGATCATCTGACAGACTGACGGGAAATTATTGGTATATAGTACCTGAGCCGAAGGGCCATAGAAACGACGATATATTATGAACTGTCCAACCGACTTACCGCAAAAGAACGGAGTAGCCCTTTTTTTAAGTTCCTCCTCAAAATGGCTCAGCCCTTTGAAAAGAGTCTCAAGATGGGTGGCCAAGGCAGTTTCGTCGCTCATTACGTAGTAGGCTTTATACAGAGACATGCCAACCTGTAAGTTAAGGTAGAGCTTGAAATTTTCTTTGCCAGGGTGTTACTGAGATCAACATTCATTGCTAGATTAAACAATCTGCCGGATCCTGGGCAGTCCAAACTTCGAGGCCCCTTTCGCAAGGTATCTTTTGACCGATTAATTACAAAAACTAAACGTTATTTTTTTTCTTTAATGAAACAGCAAACGTTTAAAGTTTAACCGAGGAGGGCTGAGATAGGACAATCTAGTTACCCATCACTTATTCACTTAAATAGGCTTGTAAGCCTGATGAAACTACGTTAATGGATTGTTCAGCTATTCGCGAGTATTTTATTCCAGCAATGTTTTCAACGGATACATCAGCTAAGATTCTTCATAAGCGATATTTCGGCATAAATATTCTTTGAGCCCAAGCTGACTTTGAAACATTTATTCAAACAATGTTTACACGGATACGTCAGCTCGTCAGCTCGTATCCGTGTAAACATTGTTTGAATAAAAGATATTTCGGCCCTTCTTGGCAAGGGTCCTCGTCAGGCTTTCAGTCCTCTTGTTCAACTTCGGGGAAAGAAACAAACCTGTAATTACATTACAGGTTTGTAACCCTTGCCAAGAAGGGCCGAAATATCGCTTATGAAGAATCTTAGCTGATGTATCCGTTGAAAACATTGCTGGAATAAATGTTTCAAAGTCAGCTTGGGCTCAAAGAATATTTATTCGCGAGGAATCTATTTTTATATATTTTACTTTCTCTGTCGGATTTGTGGTACCTCTGTGCGCTTGTCCCTTGGTTGTATGCTTAAGGAAAACGACTTTACGACTCTGAAAAACGATTCAGTACAGATTGTAGGAAGAAGACGGTCATAAGCATCGATTTGTCAGCATTGACCCCGCACTGTCATCAGCAATCAGCATTGATCTTCGTTGGTTGGCCCAGTCTTACTGCACTCATTGATCCATTTCTTACTGCACTTTTGCCCTTGGGCAGTGCCTCATTAATTCTTCATTCACTCGGAACATTACGTTTCCAGTAGTACCTACCTGATTGAACAATTCCATCTGAATCCTATCCAATGCTTTTTGCACCGGATCCGCTGGATAGAGCGACCCTTCTCCGGGATATATCTCATCGAGAACATCGGTGACTATCAGGCTTTCGAAGATGAGCTTTCCCTTGAGGTCAATGCAGGGCACTTTTCCAAGGGGGTTCTTCAGAAGATACCACTCAGGCTTTGAACCGAGGTTAATGTTGACAATATCGTGCCTAAGAACAGCAAGAACAGATAACATTTCCGTGACAAATCTTTAGAGTGTGTTCAACCCTATATCGCATGACGCATGGCCGTAGGGCGGGGGGGGGGGTAGGGGTTGAACCCCCCCCCCGAAACATACAAAAATAATCATTTTGTATAGGCTTTTCCCTCTGATCTATATCTTTTTTGTCCGATTCGCGGACACCCCCCCCCCCCCCCCCCAAATAAATTCCTGGTTATGGGCCTGGCTCTCCTGGCATCCTTCCACGCATCCTGGCTCTTACTATATTTTTATCTATTTTCGGCAAAATATCGTCCCGAAGACTGATCGGGTCTGTTACCTGAGAGAGATCGTCGTTACCACACTAACTATACGCTCCTGGGCGTGGTAAGCAAATAGTTATTATTAGTTACTATTTCGAGAAGGTTGGCCACCGTAGTAACTTTTCATGAGGTTGGAACGAAAGTAGTAAGAATAGTTACTATTGTTGTAAGATGGATCTTAGACACTTTGCCTACAGGACCACATGCGTTTCCCGTCACGTTTTTACGACACATCCAGCCTTGAAGCCTTGGGGGAGGGAGGAAGAATCCGGGATGTTGTGGCCAGGGTGTCACGACTGGGGGGCGGGGGGGAGGCCCCCCCCCCCAATGTTGTCGGCCACTCGGTAAAAAAGCCGCGATTTCTCGTCAAAATAGTTGATTTTTTTTCATGAAAACAGTGGGTTTTTCTGAAAATCGGTCGATTTTTCGTCAAAATAGTCGGTTTTTCTGAAAATCAGTGGATTTTCTGAAAATCAGTCGATTTGCTTAAAAAACGTCATTTTTGTTGTTGAAAGTTTTGTTTTTCTGCAGAAAAAGTCGGTAAAAATTACCAGCCAGACGGTAAATGCCTCGCCCCCCCCCCCCCCCCCAAACACTTTGGCTAGTAACGGCTCTGGTTGTGGCATGCATAACTTTCAAACGGGTGATTGGACCCGAATGAACTTGATATTTGGAAATATCACGAGTCTCAGATTCCTATTTCAAGCCCGGACCGGATCTGATCCGGACATGGATTGGAAGAGTGGCATAGGACATCTGATGACACGTTTAGAGTAGAGGGATGGAGACGACACTTGGTGAGGAACAAGCACAAGCCGTGAGGACACCATTTACAGAACCGGACCGCATCCGGGCCCTGTATGGGAGTTAGAGGGGTGATCCAGAATTCTGGTGATCCTGAGCCAGAGTACTTCTAGTGCTCAGATGACTAAATATGGAAAGCCTATCAAGGACCGACCATGGGTTGACGTCCGACCATCGTGGGGGAGTGGAGGAAGGGGATTTGGAATGTTGTGGCATTCGAACAAGTGTTTGAATCGTGTTTTGAAACTTGAAAACCCAGCATCAAAGTTGGCAGACTGGACTACCATGTGCTTCAGGGACCCGGAGTCGGAGGGGGTATGGGACGGCTCTTCCTTTCCACCATGACCATGACGGAACGAATCTTAGCTAAGATACATACTAGCTATCCTTGCAAGTGCCAGATGAGCTTTAAGCTCTTGTTAAACTAGTAACAACATTATCAGACTTAGAATTTCCCTTTTTCATTCAAAAGTTGTCGAACATGTGAGATAACTATCTTGAAAGAAAGATCTATCCTCGTTTGGATCCCAAAACGTAAGTGGAGGAATATCTATGACATCGCAAACGTGTCCATCTGTTAGCACGATAAGTCTCGAAGGGAACCAGATATTTTGATGAAACTTGGTATGAGGGTTCTTTGCGTCAAGGGTAAGGTCAAGTTCGTAAATGGGGTCTGTAGCCCTACATTTAGGGGTAAGGGAGGAGGTTCAAATTAAGGAGCGAACAAAATATTTTTAAAAAGGTAATGTGATAGTTGATTATGAGTAAGAAGACATGCTGAACACGATGGGGAAAACCATTTTCTCGCCGGACAAGTAGTTCGTCCGAAATCGGGCAAAAACCGGAAAGTTGGTTAAAAATTAAATTTTCGTTTGAAGTTGGTTATATATTCGATTTGGCGGTAAGAACACACTGAAACATGCTGTGAAAAGCATTTTCTACCCGGAGAACTAGTTCGCCCGGAATCCGGCCAAAGCAGGAAAATTTGTTAAAAGCAAAAGTTATATTTGAAGTTGATTAGATGACAGACACAGGGGTAAGAAGAGCCGCTGAGTAAGTATATGACGATCACTTTTTAACCGGACATATAATTCGTCCGGAATCAGGTTGTGACCGGAACTTTTTTTATAAGTTAAAGTTTTATTATGCGCTGAACTCATTTCTGAATTTTCTTTTTTTGCTGGACAATTAGTTCCCTCGGAATTCGGCCGAAACCGGAAATTTGGCAGAGGGAAAGCAGGAAGTTTCGGTCAGTATCGTCAAAATAGATACGGCTTATAGAGGTACATCTGAACATGGTTTTCTCTGATGATTAGCCTGGCCAAGACTGGATCTGGCGAAGACAAGACCCAACTGTCTGGATCAAACATTAGGTTTTTGGGATCCCATCGAAACCTTTGGTCTTCTTTACTGTGTTCTCGATTCAATAAAATACATGACAAACCCCACATTTGAGCTCAGTTTTTTACCTTCTAAGGAGACGTTTATTCTTATATGATGTCTTGTGGAAGTATTAAAACATTTAAATGACGGTTGTTCAAAACACACATACACCATAGTGTAATAAGGTAAAGGAGTTGTACCTTCGGACCTCTGGTCCTGTACTGTATAATCGGTAGCGTGGAGGAGGCTCGTGGGGTATATCTCCTAGGTCGTGATAGAGTCAAACAAACTAGAGTGCGAGTATAGGTTTAATAAACGTTACGACTTACTTAATACATGGAGAGCGTGCACCTGTAGTTTCACTATAACACTGTTACCTTAAGACTGGCTTAAGATCGACTGACCCTTACTAATATATATTGGTCCTTTTTATACCTGCTTTTCTTGAAGTGTTTCTGTTTTCTGAGAGCTCACATATCATGAAGTGCTCACAGCTCACATATCATCAAGTGCTCACATCTCACATATCATGAAGTGCTCGAGGTACTTGGCCAGGGACCAAAGGTGGGCACTAGAACCACGTACAGGCCATTGGTTAATTTCTTATCCGTTTCTGGATCCCAAAACGTACGTGACGGGATACCAATGATTTCATAAAAGTTGTCCGTCTGTTAGCACGATAATTTTCAAAGGGGTTGAGATATTTTATTCAAAATTGGCATGATGACTCTTTGGGTCAAAGTAGATGTCAAATTCGAAGATGTGCTCTGTAGCCTTATATTTAGGAGTGGGGAAGGGGTTTCAAATTAAGGGGCGAACAGAAATTTGAAAGCTAATGAGATAGTCAATTTGAACTGAATTGGAATATGAAAATTATTTTCTCGCCGGACAAGTAGTTCACCCGGAATTCGGCCAAAAACAGAATGTTTAAAAAAAAGTAAAAGTTTAATATGAACTTGATCAGAGGCTCGATTTAGGGTTAAAGTGACATGCTGAACCCGAGTATTAGATTTTTTTCTAGCCGTACCAGTGGTTCGTCCGGAATCCGGCAAAAGCGGAAAATTTGGAAAAAAAAAATAAAGTCTAATCTGAAGTTGATTAAAGGTTGATTTAGGGGTAAAAAGTCATGCTGAATCCGGATATGAAAATTACTTTCTTGCCGGACAGGTAGTTGGTCCGGGAGTCCCAAGTGGTCAAGTTGGTTTAAAGTTGATTGGAGATGAGATGCTAAACATGCATTCTGAATGCACATTTGAACTTGGTTATAAGTTATAGCAAAATGTTAAAGGGGTCTTACAAAGACCGGAAATCTACAAGATTCGCTTGTCTGGGTCAACTAGTCCCACAGATATTCAAACTTGGGATACCATCAAAACATTTGGTATTGTTTGTCAACTCGCCAACAGCAATAGCATGTCTAATAAATAACGTTAAAAGTAATCTATGCTGGTATGTCCAGTTAGTTACGTCGAGAACCTAATTCTCCATATTCCAGTTCAGCGCATCCAAGCGCATCCCTCCCTCACTATCAGGCTATCAACCCTTGTGAGAGACACAGTAAAATACATCCACAGGTTGATGAGTAGAAAATCTGCCATCTGCTTCACAGGTAATGGAGGTTTTGCATATGTCTCAGTAGCAGAAAGGGAAAGTTACCCGCAACCTTACAGATCCGAATGTTTACTATATTACACAAACGTTGATTATAATACAAATGGGTGGTTAACAGAAACTAATGCACTTGGCGCGGTGAACTGGAATAATGCGAATAGACGGGAGAAGATACTTTAGCTCAAAGAAGAATGCGCTAAGTTCAAGGTTTAATATTTAAAAAAAAGGTTTAATATATAAAAAAAAGAGCTAAAAGCTCACATGGCACTTACAAGAACAGTTAGCATTTTTGTCAAAAAAGGTTTAACTGCAGCTGTCAAAGTCAGATCACTCGAATCTCCCGATATTTCTTTCATCACAAGACGCGGTTGATTTAGTAAATCTGAAACATTGTTACACTCATTGACAACTGTTTCAGAATGAAAGTTTTGTGTTTTGTCGTACTCTGCTTCCGATTCGCGTGTGACTCAATCGATGATAGGAGCGAATACTACAGCTGTGATAACTATGTGACCCAACTGCACCAGACCACGAAGTAGTTGGAAGGGATTTCACGAGATTTCCGGTGTCCCCTTCGAGCTCCGCATATTGTCATCGGAATTGGTACGGAATTGAAATGATAAGTCTGAGAGCTTGGTCACACTTGGCTCATTTCGTGGCTTTTGGGGTTGCAAAAGTAGAGTAAAGTAAAAGCTCACATGGCACTTGCAAGAACAGTTAGCATGTTTGTCAAAAAAGGTTTAACTGCAGCTGTCAAAGTCAGATCACTCGAATCTCCCGATATTTCTTTCATCACAAGACGCGGTTTATTTAGTAAATCTGAAACATTGTTACACTCATTGACAACTGTTTCAGAATGAAAGTTTTGTGTTTTGTCGTACTCTGCTTCCGATTCGCGTATGACTCAATCGATGATAGGAGCGAATACTACAGCTGTGATAACTATGTGACCCAACTGCATCAGACCACGAAGTAGTTGGAAGGGATTTCACGAGATTTCCGGTGTCCCCTTCGAGCTCCGCATATTGTCATCGGAATTGGTACGGAATTGAAATGATAAGTCTGAGAGCTTGGTCACACTTGGCTCATTTCGTGGCTTTTTGGGTTGCAAAAGTAGAAAAAAGAACAAGATACAACTAATTCTGAATGTTATCGTTTTAAATTCAGGAAAAAATTAGAGCAAAACAGTGTGTATAATTATGTTATAGAAACCCTAATTGACTCTTAATTGCAGTCTGGATAGGCTGGTTTTTAGCCTAGTGGGACCAAGCTCTGAGACATTCGTCTTGCCACTTTTCAAGTCCTATTCACATCCAATAACCCATTCGAAAGTTCTGCATGCCACGAGAACCCGGATTCCCTATCCATTCATACCCGCGATGATCGAATCGGGGAAGTGACTATATCCAAGCCAACCTGGTCCGGTCCCTGATACGACTACCAAGTACCATCGTCATAGATTATCTGGAAGTACCCTAAGTCGTTATTACCGGAATTCCGCCCCCCCCCCCCCCTCAAACTCCCCGAACATTAACAAGACCGTCTTGCTTTGTCAATAATGTTATAGCTAGAGTTTACGCTTGTTCTTCCGCCCGTTTCACAAGATTTCCGGTACGCCTTCCAGCCCCCCCACCCCAGTGATCAGACCTCGGTCCCGACTTGAAACTGAACATCTGAGACATTTGTTTTGGACACAGACACAAAAGCGTCGTGCAGGTCCGATCACCCGGTCCAAAGTATGAAAGTCACCAGATTCCGGATTCACCATCGCTCTACTCCCCTCACGATGATCGTATCGGGGAAGGGACTATTCTCAAATCAATGCGGTGGAGTCCCTAATATGCCTGCCAAGTTTCATGGTCCTAGCATGTCTGGAAGTACCCTAACTCGAGATCATCGGAATTCCGGGAAACCCCCTCCAACTACCCCCACAGTGACATGATCCGGTCCTGTTTTGTCAGTAATGTATTTAGGGTTTACTCTTGTTTGTCCAACCAAGTCCAACTCCGATCCCTCGGCTCTAAGCGTTTCATGAGATTTCCCGGTACCCCCTCCAGCTCCCCTCCCCTACATCTATGTCCTATCCCCTCCCTCAGTGAAGAGATCCTGCCCAGACTTGAAATCTTATTTTTTGTTGCTAGTTTTTCGGTATACTACGAATTCATTATTTGCTTCAACCCAGTTATTGAGTTCGGTAATTTAAGTGGCATTTATTTAGCTCTCGTTCTTTACCATTTACGGTAGCTTCAGCTGGTTGCTGTTCATTTTTTTACTTCTTAGGATTGGAGTACTTCAGGAATAAGCACGTCTGTTGACGTGAAAACTAGCCTACTTTTGTTTGCTGTGAATTTCGGACAAATGTACTTTGTATCCACTTTTCGCCCTGTTTGTTGCCAGACAACTCTGGGTTGAATAGGTTATCTTGGGACCGCAGAAAGGCACTTTTATCATCAGTGTTTCCACAAAATTTCGCCTGCGGCGTATTTCGCAGTCATCACTAGTTAGACAAAGGATGCCTCATTTAGTTGGCGTTTGAGGCTTGAAATTTGTGTGGCTTGAAATATGTTAAAAGCTAGAACTTGCATGGGAAGTAGTTGAATGTTGCCAGAAAAAAAAAGGTGGATTCGAAAAATTTCGCATGCGGCGCCTTAATTAATCATGGTCACAGCCGCTAGACAACTGTCGCTATGCAGCAACACCGTTTTTCGCGATTATTTCAAGTCCTGTTGGCAAAACTGGAAACGTCTTCCAAAGGTAAAAGCTAGTCTTACAAAAAAAAATTTACCAGGTGCGCCCCCCCCCCCCCCCCCCAACAAAGAAAGGCTCGGGACGCCTGCTTACATCGCGTACGGTTGTTCTGTTTGGGCAAGTAATTTCTTGGTGAATTATGAAAGAACCCGAACAATACAAACCAAAGCACTGCGTCTTACAGGAGAATTTCAAAATTGTCAGAATACTGTGGAGTGTTTTAGAAAGAATGGGATTTTGAACATAGGTAAGCTTCGTGATTACCAGCTAGCGATTTTTGTTTTTCAAAGTGTAAATAAGGTAAGTGCTGAGTACTTTCATGATTTTAGTTAACAACAACTCGTATTATCACCCTTATTTTACCCGACATTCGGAGGATTCAGCTCACGAGAGAAGAAATACAACAAGAGCAGGATTTGTTCTCAGGAACATAGGTGTGAGCGTCTGGAATGACCTTCCAGAATCGGTCAGAGCGGCTGTAAGTCTGGCATCATTGAAGAGAATGGTTAAATCCCATTCTTTGAAAAGGAAAGAAGTGTGATAAGAGGAAAGGGTATTTATTTAATGTTATTTATTTATTTTATTTTTACGGGGTAATGAAGGAATGGTATAGCGGATTCGTAGTGTTTCGAATTGCGGCCACAATCAGGATTCTTTTGTCTTAAAAGTGGCTGTTAATGGTAAATTGTTTTTTTTTTATTTATATGTTTCTGATGAAACTAAAAAAATGTCTATGTCTATGTCAAAAAAGACTGTTGTGTGTTGTCGTTATTGATCCATTTATGTGTGACGAGGAATCATTGGTGAGTCAATTTGGTGACTCAAATCAAGTAACTGATCCCGATGAAAAATTTGTAGCCTGCGTAGTAGTATGGTAGTAGTACGAAAAAGTTGCATATAATACTATATAATAGCAAATAATACTATCATTTAATGTGCCTCAGACTGGTCCAATCTTAAGCAGTAGTATCCAGTAGCATCCTGTCTTCTCATAGTAACATCCAGTCTTGCTAATAGTAGTATATAGTAGTATGCAGTAACACGGTAGCCTTGAAGTAGAAGCATGTAGTAGCATAGTTAGTACTGCATGCTACTTTTTCGTACTACTTCATAGTACTATTTTGAGATAAATTTTTCATCGGGATAAGACAGTGGCAAAGAGCATCCTGATCTTCTGTCGAAGTCTTTTGTTTTCGAAGACTCTCTTGTCGTTATTGATCCATTCATGTGTGTCGCGAGGAATCATTGGTGAGTCAATTTGGTGACTCAAATCAAGTCGCTGATAAGACAGTGGCAAAGACTCATCCTCAGGTCAAGTGCTTGTTGAGGCACTGGAAGCATATTTCGTTGAAAAACACAATGACTTTTCCAAGATTAGAAGTAAAGACTATAGATTGCGAAATAACATGCCAAACACTCGAAAACCAAGACCGGTCGCAGCGTTCATTTTGAATAAGCAGCTGTTAAAAGATACTGGTTGCTGTTGGCACTTCGATCGGGTAATGTCCGCTGATGATTCACGATGCGCACGGAGCCCGGCGTTGCCGACCATGTTCAGGATTGAGAAATTTGAAACAGGACAACACTTTAAAAAAAAATCTTGCAGCATTTGCTACTGGGATTAACCTTATCTTTATTGAGATAAGATTACCCCAAATTCGGATTAATCTTATCCCAATAGAGATAAGATTAATCCCAGTAGCAAAAACTGCATACTCATTCGGAGAAACTTTTTACAGTGAAGGGAGCTCACCGAACTTTCTTCGCTGATAAGACTAGTCTCGCCCGGTGGGCATAGGGGCAGAAGCGCATGCTGTACAGACGGATGGTATTCTCGTCGTTAGGTGGTGAAGGCTCAGTTGAACCTAGAGATGGGACACCTTTTTATCAAGAAGTAAAGGCGTAATGCTGTGTAGCAAAGCTGGCGTCTTCAGTTACTGCAGCGCAAAATTATTGCCGAAAATGTTCCTATAATCCTCTGAAGTTGACTACACATACCGGCTCCGAGAACAGGGACAATCTGCGGATGTTGCAGCCCAAACACTGGGCAAGCAACTATTTCCAAGTTAATATGGTCACGACCCTGGGATGCCTGCCAAGTTTTATCGTCCCTAGCCCACCTGGAAGTACATTAACTACGGATCGCCGGAATTCCGGAACCCCCCTCCACCTGCCCCCACAGTGTTCGAATCCGGTCCAGTCCTGTCAAAGATGTATCTAGAGCGTGTGCTTGTCCTTCGCACCATGTTTCATCCCGATCGCTCCACTCTGAGAGTTTCACACAATTTCCGGTTCTCCCCTCCGACTCCCCCCTCCCCAGATTCGTCGGATCCGGTCCGGACTTGAAATAAGACATCTGAGACACGAGATCTTTCGAGATATCAAGTTTCATAAAGGTCCGATTCACGTTCAAAAGTTATGCATGTCCCTATTTTCCGGATTCCACTACCTCCCCTTCCCCTCACGATGGTCGTATCGGGAAAGTGAATATTTCCAGGTTAGTTTGGTCGGGTCCCTGATATGCTTGCCAAGTTTTATCGTCCTAGCCCACGTTGTAGTACATTAACTACGGATCGCCGGAATTCCGGAACCCCCTCCAACTCCCCCCACAGTGTCCGAATCCGGTCCAGTTCTGTCAGTGATGTATCTAGAGCTTGTTCTTGTTCTTACCACCAAGTTTCATCCCGATCCCGAGTGTTTCCAAAAAATCGAGACCAACAGTCCAAAAATGAGTCATACGCGAGATATGTATTAGAACATCATGAGATTTTGTTGTGAAAACAGACGAGAAAATCATGGGATCTTTGAAAAGTAATGTAGATTTCAGAATCCAACAAGAAAAAGTTTCTAGTAGTGAAATTTGGCAGAAGAGAATTGAAATTGACAGAAGAGAATAATTTGAATGACGAAAATAGAATAATAAAGAAAATAATTTTCATGGCTTCTCAAAGCAGCTATAACGTTCAAATCCTCCAACTATTCGAGGCCAGAATTTTTTTTTTCAAATCAACATCATAACGGTCACAAGCGCTTGGTGCTGGGGGAAGGGGAGGCTAGAAATAAAAGAGAAGTTAGCCTGTTATCATAGGCTCACTTTTCTAGCTTGAGCCTGAAGAGGATCCTTGCCAAGAAGGGACAAAATATCACCCAGATAAAACCAGCTGACGTCTCCATTTAGCGCAGTTAACTGTACATTTATTACAATTGGTCGCTGAAATCTACAAGACTTTCCAAGAATCTCCTGATTTTGTCGAGGGTGATCCGAGGGGTGATCTCACTCTTGGCCACCTGGTGTACATCTTGGCGCGCTACGTGGTGTACATCGTCCTGGGGGCTGGGAGTCAGCAATCAATCGGATTTTCTCATCTGTTTTCATAAAAAAGTCCGTCACCTTTCTCATGATGTTTTAGCACAAATCTCATGGGTAACTCATTTTTGGACTGTTGCTAAGTATTTTAGAAATTTGCGAGAGGAAACACTGATACACTGTACTGTAGGTGCAAGTAAGAAATTGATTCGAGATTCCAAAATAAGCCTAACAAATTAAATTAAGTTGGACTAACCTGCTTCAAAGTGGCTTGTTTCAGCGACCGGTTCCATCATGAACAATGTAATACAACTGAACTTCTGCTCTACTCGGCCAGAGATCTTATAAGTAGGTTTCAGTATCTTTGTATTCGGCAACCAAACCGCGGAATCTGCATGTCATGCTTGCTTGGTAGCAGCACCATCTAAAGTTCGAGTCAACCAGCAGTGGTTGAGCCGCTAGAGAGCAGATAAGAGAGTAAAAAAATCATAAATCGTACAAGATAAGGATTATGGTCCGAAGGATTGTACTGAAAGTCCGAAGCAATCGACCATAGGAAGTGCCGGACCCGAGATTGCTCGACTTTACATTCGTGAGCCAAATCTCGGACCTTCTATAACCCACGAATGGAACGTTTTGACCTGGCGAAGAAGTGCCGAAGTATACATAATAGGACAGTCTAGTCAAAGACAGTAAAAGTGTTATTGTCCACTATTATTGTCTTTGAGTCTAGTCACCTATCACTTATTCACTGAAAGAGGGTCGCCCAATGAAAATGCGTTACGTCGTTGCCCGCCATTCGCGAATAATCATTTTCCAAGTAGTGCAATTTCCCTATCGGATTTATGGTAACTCTATGCGCTTGTACCTATGTTGTATGGAACAGAATAGAATAGAATTTATTGCGCAAAAAGCCTGAGGCCATGGCAAAAATAGTAATAGAAAAGAAAACACTTGAACGAAATAATAGAACTAAACTAAAGGAAATTCTTTCAGTGGGCTAAAGCTACTTTTAGGAACCTTACCCCAGGGTTGGTCACCAAAAGTAACTTCGTACACCCTGGAAAGTAAACCAAAAGTATCTCAAAGTAATCAATGTAACCCAAATTAACCCAAAGTAACGCAATGTAACCAAAAGTAACCCACAGTATCCCAAAGTGGTTTCCGTGAATTTCAATTGTTTCATGAAGCAATTCCAGGAATTTTCTTCGGTAGGGGGGGGGGGTCTCAGATCTGACTTCGATTACATGGTCGAAGTCTGAAAATAATGTTTTTTCTTGAAATTCGACCCCCTCCCCCCTGTATACGGCCTTGGGTTCAGTCGGGTCCTCTAGTGTGTGTTATTTAACCGAAAACCGCCATTAAAGTAAAAGAATCATTCGGAGAAAAATACTACTTTGATGTTAAAATCTTGACTACGCGTTGTATCACAGCCCTTAGTTTTACCCCTTCAGTCGGTTTCAAGTTTCATACATTTGTTTCTATGTCGTCGTGCCTCTACAAGTGAAAACATGCCGACAGCGCATATGAAGCTTGATACGCGATTCAATACGATAGATCTGCGCTATCGAGGATTTTTTCCGTTGAGGAAAATTCTTATATGTTGTGGAATCAGATACGATTGGAGGCAGGAAATAGAATACAACTATTTTGATTGAAGCAGTAGTCCAGTGGTAGAATGATGATGTAGAGTTTTAATCATTGGTTAAAACCCAGAAGATCCACAGTGCAATAACGGCAGTTTGCGATCGTGACACAGATACGTTCCATAAAAGCGGGATATACTGTTGTAATTCCGCTGCTTCTCGTTGATGACCCTGAAATGGCGTACATCACGTTTGCAATTGTTCAGACCTTGACAATGTTTCCTTGCCATACCTTGGTATTTTGTCTACTGGCTTGAGTTACCGGTGTCCAGAGCTGCTATATTGCTCAGTCAGCGAATATACTTAATGTCCTCGGGTGTCCCTACAGATTTTTAGGTATCCTTTAATATCCTTTTGAGTAATAGGCAAGTGTCTCGCAAGCATCTCAAAGTATCCCGAAGTAACCCAGGTATCCTAAAGTAACCCAAAGTACCTCAAAGTATCCCAAAGTCACACAAGTATCTCAAAGTATTCCAAAGTAACCCAGTGTAACCCGAGGGGTTGCTCTCTCTCCGCCACCGGTGTACACTTCGGCACGGCACCGGCTCTGCACCGCGGCATCGGCACGGCATCATACTGCCGGCCACCGACAAATTTTCTCCAGATTGCTGTTCGCCATCTGGCGCCCAGTAACGAAGGTACTTGAGCGAAAGAATTATCGAAAACACGCTCCGAAGAAGAAGCACAACTAGATATGAGGACGATGCTGTTGACCAAAAGCGCCAAGTAGCCAACCATGTTTCTGTGCTAGTGTTGGGCAATATTTGGATTTTTCGATATATCGATATTTTCACTTTCGATATTCGATAATCAATATTTTTGCTTACGATATTCAGTAATCGATATATCGATATTTTCACTTTCAATATTTGAAAATCGATATATCGATATTGATATTTGTTTACCATGTAGGATACGCCTCGTTTGGCCAAAATCTGAGAACAAAATTTTCATTAAATAGGATCTTGGATCATCTCAAACTCCGAATAAATAAGAAATGAAATTACGGAAAACATATTGCTCCAATTTCCGATAAGTGTAGGTTAGGCTGGATTATTTACAATAATTGCGAATGAACAAATATTGTTTTCGACATCGATATTTACGTTTCGATATCGATATTTGGTCCGATATGTCGATCTATCGGTATCAGATATATCGCGTCTTGGGTCATCTCAAACTCTGAATAAATAAGGAATGAATTTCGGAAAACATATCGCTCCAATTTCGTATATATAATTGTGGGTTAGGTTGGATTGTTTACAATAATTACGGATGACAATTATCGTTTTCGATACAGATATTTAGGTTTCGATATCGATATTTGGTCCGATATATAGATATATCGTTATCGATATCCAATATCGCCCAACACTAGAGTCAGCTTCAGTATATTTTGCTTTTGGTGGAGGTAATCAGTGGCGACCAAACTTTTTTTTATATGTCTAAGATGTGCTAAGAATGAAGCTTGGCAGGCATATTTAACTTGGAAAAGTCAGTTTCCCCCTAGACCCTCTGGGACAACAATAGAGGTATGCTCGTTCGAACGTTCGCTGACTTCGAACTTTGCCAGTTCATGCATTTGCTGTGGCTAAATATATGTACCAGTTAACCAGATTGGTTTATAAATTCTCATTTTATAGAGCCAACCATTCCTTAAAGTAGCCTACTCGTCTTTACCACAAAATACAGAAACAACTTTTGAGCAAAACATACATTTTCATGATCCCCATGAGCCCATGCTCATTTGTGAAACAAGGGTTTTGCTTCAAAATGAATTTCCAGCTCCCTTAAAGGGCCCCTCGCACTATTCACTCTTCAACTTAACTTGCAGTATCATAAAGTATTTGAATACTTTAACTATGCTGTGTTTTCAATAAATAACCAACAGTTTTGGCTGTTTTAAGCCTTTTCCGAGACCCGCTGACTTGTAGCGAAAACAGGGAAACAATTTACATAACCGGTTTTTCGGATGGAAAAACTTCTCGCAGACAACCGTTGACAGCGTGATACACATCGAAGGTAGCAAAACACGGCAAGTGAGAGAATCAGCGAGGTTTTGGTAGAGGGGTTAGAATGTACCGCCCGAAACGTGGGTCTCCGGGTTTAGAAATGTATGTAGTGATTACGGAAGTAGGTTGCATTAGTATCATAGGTAAGATAGGTCCTTTAAAGTGAAAAAGTGAAGAAAAAAATTGAACAAACTATTCATGATGCCCAAGGGCCATGATAATTTTTGCTTCAAGGCATTGCTTACAAATGAATTCCTTAAAGTCCTAAAAATAGTTTGAAGAAAATATGCATTTTGATGATCCCCATGAGCTTATCATCGTTTTTGCCTCAAGGGTTTTGCTTTCGGGAATTTCTAGTGCCCTTAAAGTGCAAAAAATAAAATACTTTTTACCAGATCATTGTCTTGATTTCCAAGGGCCCATGATCACTCTTATTTCAAGGTATTGTTTATAAATAAACACAAGAATTTGCAAATTCCTAAATTTCATCCTCTGACCCAGCCTTGCAAGTACCATATGAGCTTCTAGCTCTTGTATTCAACTCAAGCTCATGAACATTGTAGACTTGCTTCATTCTTAGCCAATATCTGATGAAATTTGTTGACATGTACCTCAGAAATCATGGTTTATCGCAATATTTTAATTTAAAGAAAAAACCGCGGCACCGGCTCGGCAACAGCACGGCACCGGCTCAGCAACGCGGCACCAGCTCGTCAACGGCACGGCACCGCGGCACGCGCACTTGGTGTGCATCGTTTTTGGGAGTGAGCAATCCCTCGGTGTAACCCAATGTAATCAAATGTAATCCATAGTATCCCAAAGTATCTCTAAGTTTCCGTGAATTTCAATTGTTTCCTGAAGGAATTCCAGGGGTTTTCTTCGGTAGGGGGGGGGGACTCAGATCTAGCTTCGATTTACATGGTCAAAGCCTGAAAATAACAGTTTTTCTTGAAATTTGCCCCCCCCCCCCCTCCACTGTAGGTATAAGGCCTTGGGTTCAGTCGGGTCTATTGTGTGTTATTTAGCCGAAAACCGCCATTTCAGTAAAAGAATCATTCGGAGAAAAATATTATTTTGCCGTTAAAATCTCGACTACACATTATACCAAACCCTATGTTTTACCCCTTCAATCTGTTTCAGGTTTCATACATCTTTTTCTATGTCGTCGTGCCTCTACACGTGAAATCATGCCGACAGCGCATACGAAGCTCGATACGCGATTCAATACCATAAATCTGCGCTATCGAGGATTTTTTCCATTGAGGAAAATTTTTATCTGTTGTGGAATCACATAAGCTGGAGGTACGAAATAGAAAAAAAATATTTTTATTGAAACAGTAGTCCAGTGGTAGAATGATGATGTAGAGTTTTAATCATTGGTAATACCCCGAAGATCCACATTGCAATAACGGCAGTTTGCGATTTCAGAAGTTATTCTATGAATACGTTCCATAAAAGCGGGGTATAGGCTACTGTTTTGATTCCGCTACTTCTCGTCGATGATCCTGAAATGGCGTACATCACGTTTCCAATTGTTCAGACCTCGACAAGGTTTTCAAGGAGACAAGGTTTTCAAGGAAATAAGGTTTCCTTGACATACCTTGGTATTTTGTCTGCTGGCATGAGTATACCGGACCTTTCGTGTATCGTGTCCCGAGCTGCTATATTTCTCACAGTCAGTGAATTTACTTAATGTCCTCGGGTGTCCCAACAGATTCTCAAGTATCCTGAAATATCAGTAACAACAAAGTATCCTATAGTAACCAAAGTATCTCGAAGTATCCCAAACTAACCCAGTGTAACCCAAATTAACCCAGTGTAACCCAATGTAATCCAGAGTAACGCAATGTAACCCAAAGTAACTCAATGTAACCCAAAGCAACCCCGAGTAACCCAAAGTATCCTGAAGTAAGCAAGTAACTCGTACACCCTGGTTCTTGGTGACCAACCCTGGACCTTACCAGCCTCTTCAAATCTTGATAACACTTACTTCCAATAACGTTCATCATCTATACTTCATCATTTATTGTAATTACATTCCCAAAAGTCTAAACCCTCACGACATTCACACATCGGATTTAACAAATACTCATTCTCACTACCACACATTGGCAAAAATAGGGACCAAGTACGTCCTAATTTATTCCCCAAATGTTTCCTGCTCGAAGAAAACGATTTACGAAAAATAAGTGTTCACGCAATGAGCTTCCTTCTGCAAGCTGATCATTCGCAACTGAGAATATGCGTTTCTAATGAGATTCAAATTTTCTGCGTCACAGTTTTGCGTTGTGAGGACAGCCGTGGATATTCTGAACGTCATACTAGTGCAAATAGTTAAAAAAAATCCCTTAACACAATCCAAATAATACAGCGTAGTTAGTTAAATGATACAAAATAAGTTGGTTGTTCAGTTAAACTTTAATAAAATTCAGCTGACATAGCCGTTTTCCGCGGTCAAATATGAATCGCAGCCGGCTTGGGCTGAGGGAATGTTCAGGTTTTGAAAGGCAAAATGCAAAGCAACGGCTTTACTTTAAAGGATATGTCGTACTTATGATTCCACTTCTAGCTTTTTAGCTATTTGGAATAAACTTGATTGATTGACTGATTGATTGATGATAGTAATTCTTTCTACTTGAATAGTACTTCCAATCATTCTCCTTCCCAAGACGATTCAGTTAATAATTGTGTTCTGTCTCCTAGCACCATCCAATGGTAGTAAGTAAGTAGATAATTTATTTGTAACCCGCCATTTTAAAATGAGTAAGTGAAAGAAAATAAATAAAAGACACAGAAAAAAGAAACACAATTTTCAATCTTGGGCCAGGAAGCAGTTGATAACATCGTGCTCTGGTTGGGCCCAGTTGTCTATGATTTAGTAGTATATAATATCTATTAAATGATTTAGTTTAGTAAGAGTAGTGCCAGAGCTGGTGGACTCGGACTTCGGACTCGTCTCGAGACGCCTTTTTCTGGGACTCGGACTCGTCCTTTGTGAAGGAGTCTCTTCTCGTCTCGAAATCCAGCCGAGTCACCGAGTCCAAGAGACGTCTCGGACTGGCAAATTCAAAATGAAATGGACGTCTCCGGGAACCAATTAAAGAGATTGGCCAAGGGTTGATTCTGTCGTAGCCTTTTCAAGTAGGATTCAATCCAGTAATACATTGGAGGTCTAAGGAAGATTAAGAACCATAGATAACAAGGGTGTAAAGGCTCTGAAAAAATTCACAGCTGTGAAAATTAGCCATCTTAAGATAGTCCAATTGAATACTTGGGTTACATAGGTTTCTCTACAGAGAAGAAGACCAGAGGTTTCGACGGGATTCCAAAATAATATTTGATAAATGTTCCTTCAGCCCAAGCTGACTGCGAATCATATTTGATAGTGCAAAACGGATACGGCAGCTCAAACTTGAGCGGTTTTGAGCCTGAATACCTTGCCAAGAAGGACCGAAATGTAGCTCCAACAAAATTCAGCTGACGTATCTGTTTTGCACTATCAAATAATATTTGATCCAGACAAATGGGTCTTGTAGATATCCGGTCTTTGCCAGACTCCTTGAACATTCTTACTATTAAGATTTAGAAACAGAATAAGGCCAATAGCTGATTATCTAAGGAAACCCAAGTTCAGATATGGATTCAGCATGTCTGTATTTACCCCTAGGCTGTACGAAACTGATCAAATTCCCAACCCCTAAATGTTGATCTACAGAGCCCATATACGAACTCGACCTCTCACTTGACTTAAAGAGTCCTCACACCAAGTTTCATCAGACGGACAACTTTTAGGAAGTCATAGGTATCCCTCCACTTACGTTTTGGGATCCCGGAAAGCAGAGTGGCAAATTCAAATTCTGTGGTAAATTAATCACAGAGACCTCTGGTACAATATCAAATTTCAATCGTCATCTTGCCAGGAACCAAAAACTGATGTAAGTAAATATGCTTATGACACCTTATATATGACACATATAGCCTATGTCGGAGGCACAAACCTAGCTTTAAGTTTTGTTTCTTTGTACAAGGTAGACCTGAATTGGAATTCAATTAGTTATTGAATAAATCAATCCCCTAGTTACGAGATTTTATATCTAGCTCTAATATATCGTACTGGAATGATAGAGTAGAACAGAATTTATTGGACAAAAAGCCCGAGCGATGGCAAAAATGGTAAAAAAACAACAACACTTAAAACGAAATAAGAGAATCAAAATAAAGGAAACTCTCTCTGTGGGGTAAAGCTACCTTTATATATATGGGTATAATAAAAAAGAATAGTGTTAATTTAGCCTCAATGGGCCATACACATATTTTTATAAACACGGCATACAAATATATTAATGCATTGAAAACATAATGATCCTAGGACACATACATAAACTATCTTCTATTTAAATTCCCACTCACATAATCTAAAATATTAGACCGGCTCAAGAAAGGAAGTCTATAAAAATAACCTATTTTCTAGCAATTATTTTTCCTCTCGACTATTGTTCATAGTTTGACAAAAACAAAATGTATTGTTAGGACTCGGGAAGTGACTCGGTCTTGAGACACCTTTTTCACGGAATCGGTCTCGTCTAATCTCGAAGTATTTCTTTCAAGGACTCGTGAGCGTGGCTTCGGTCTCGGTCCCGATCACAGCAGACTCGCAGCAGCTCTGAATAGTACGCGCGGTGTCCTTTAAGTATATTCGAAAACTGCCCCTTCCAGCTCTTTGAACGTAAGCCTATTCATATGGGTAACTAGTAGAATTCGGAGTCGTATCGTGGCTTAGTTGGACTTAGCGACCATCAGTACCCTACTTTATTTATTTATTTTATATTGAGTGAGTTGGCCTTTTTCGGCCTTTAGTGTTTATATTCCAATATGCTAATGACGCCTGACTTACTACTACTGTACGACAGACCATGCAAGTTTCAGAATACGGTAATCTACGGCGTGTGCATTATTCTCCTTAAATATTCCTTCAGTTCTAGCTGACTGCGAATCATGCTTTTGAACTGTCAAGTATGCTTTTTGAACTGTCGCATCATTCTTCTGAACTGTCAAGTATTCTCCATCCTGCGAGCTGCCTCGTTCCGTTTTAGTCGGGAAGTATAGTTGCCGGAAACATGGGCGGCGAACAGAGGACAAACGGAAAACAGATCTGATTGTGATGCATAAGATGTAGCGTACGGAACTGAAAGTTTCGGGAATAAGAATAAATGGAGTGAATTAGAAAACTGCGAGAATTTGCATAATCTCAGCTTTGCGTTCGTTCCTCTGGTCATTTTACTGGTCAGGGCTTCGCCTACTTTTGCAACTTTTCCGTCCACAAATGATCATGTGCCGATAATCTTGGCTGGAATTTAGGCCCGATGACCTGACGAGCCTGATCGTCTCCCGAACTATGTTGACTGGCTTATCCGGGCCCGAATTCTTCATATCTCCACATTCCAGCTCAGAGCAACCGTGTGATTTAGGCTCTGTTAGTCCCCCAATGAAGGACTCCTCTTGCTTATTCTGCCTTTCCTACAGTCCCCAGCTCCCTAATGGAACTAAAAACTTCTGAAATCTCCGCCTCTCGCCATTGTTTCATTTTGTGCATGTGACGTTGTTGCGCTTTTTCGGTTTAGCCGAGTTTTGCCAGCCGCGCACTGCAAACTTCTCTGAAAGTTCAAGATCAGCCGAAAACTCTTTTATACACAAGGACATGAGAAGCTTCCAATCGTTTTTTTTTTTTTTTTTTTTAAGACATCGTAAGCCATCGGGTCTATCTTCTTTTTTACTTATTTTGGTTTGCTTGGTTTTCGAATATTTTAACCACGTCGCGTTCAATTTTCAAATATTTTGCGTCGAGCTGCAGCGTCGGAAAGAAGGAAGGGTGGGTTCAGTTGACTAGCGATGACAACAGAATCGCTAATATCAGTTGGGTAGTAATCGTATTTTCGAAAAATTATATTTCTAAGCCATTTGGAAAGACCATTTCTAATAGGAGTTTTACTATAACTAAAACTCTTCAAGTATGTGTATTCAGTAGACTAATTCCTACAGAAGTAAAGGTGCTAACCGTCGTTGTGAGTTTTGCACTAATTTTCATTTGGAGGTGAAAGTTTCTTTTTTCTGTTAGTTCACTTGGGGATCTGTTCCCCGTGTAATTTCCGCTATGAAGAAGGTAATGGGTAAACAGAGTGCTAGCACTAACATTAGCAGGCCAAACTGAGGGATCTGATCTCTGATTCTTTACCTTCAGCCTTGGAGTGCTATGGGTGTTTGGGGCACGCCGTCGTGTTTTCGCACACCCTTCCTGACACCTTTCCCAGATTTCTCTAGGTACCCATTTGGAACTGGGTCGACTTAACTTACAGGATCACGCCACTAATGAATGGATGACTAAATGTGTGTTTTATTCCCCATCATTAGCAACATATGGGCTGCGGATCGACATAGTGGATAGCATTAAGGAAGAAAAAATAAAAGAGAAAAGGTACTATGTACTTTCAAAGTAAATAATCATCAGCCCACAACTCTAAACAATCATCAACACCTACACCAGTAAATCGCTCCTCTAACCAAAGTGATGGTACCACAAAGACTCGAACCAGCGCCCTTGCACTTTCAAGTCTAGCGTGCTAACCAGTCAGCCAGGACGGGGATATGTAAGAAAACCCAGCAAAAAAACCAGCAAAACAGCAATCTGCTTGGAGCGATGATCTGGTATAAGGCAATAGTCTACTTCGAAGCATGCCAAGCTTGCGGGCACTGCAAGGTGTACAAGGATGCTGCTAGAGCGTCCGTCCCCTCGCCGACTCATGTACGTCACGTTTAGCCTCGTTAGTCGCTTATACATCGGAACCGTATTTTGTCATCGGGCATAACCGTGATTTCTAGTTTCTCAGTCAGCCTAAAACGACAGGTACTGTGATGCATTACGACACAATCCGGCGAGAGTTACGCCTCCAATCGATCTTAGGCCATTCTGCGTGAAACAATCTCGGAGTCATTTCCAGCTTAAAATGTAAACAAGCTCATAGGGATAGGCTAATCTTGGTGTTCACTGCTGCTGTTCAGGTATATCAGGTGTATCGACGAATTCAATTCTTGCTGTCGAAGCTATGTTCTTCAAGCCTTAAATGTCACAAAGAACTTGGTTGATTTAACATTAGGCGTTATCCGTCGCATATTTATGTCGCACAGTGTCGTCATGAAACATAAATTTTTTCATTCATTCATAACTGTGTGCCACAAGTTAAACTCGCGAAAACGCGGTTTTGTCTGTTCTTGTGGAGACAATTTGTCTGATAAAATGCATATGAACATAATATCGGTCTTACGCCTCTATAACATTCTGTTCTAGCGTGTATGTTAGAGTTTATGTATTTTGAACGTCAGTTGTTGGCTAAATCTGAAAAACCTGATAAATTCTAGCAATAAAATCGGAAATCTCCTCGACAGTTGTTAGTCAAACACGATCCACAGAAACCTTGTTGGTCGCAGAAATACACAAGTTGTCCACACAAACGATCGCGGAAATACCATCAGCAGTGGTTAAAAAGTGGGAAACCAAGCAAAATAAAACAAGTCCATGCCCTTCCGTGTGAAAGATCAGTCAGCGGAAGTTTGCGAAGTTTACGTTGCTTGACTGTCAAAACTCGGCTAGGCCGAAAAAGCCCCAAAAAGTCGTAGGTACAAAACGAAACAACAGCGAAAGGTTGGGTTTTCAGAATCTTATAATCCCATAAGAGAGCTAGGAATAATATAAAGGCAAATTTACCCAGATAGGTACTTTAAACCTTTTTTCGGCGTGTTTTGTTGTCTACCGTTTACTACCGCGAGAAACGAGAAATTACCCGCGAGAAGTCTGCTATTCATATATGTTCTATAGATATAGCTGGTGCTTTTGACAATATAACGCATTCTCAGGCCCTCTTCTCTCTCATTACTTCAGGCGTGAGTCTGTCTGTTGTCAGTCTGTTAAAATTTTGGTATGGTCATTCCTCAGTAAGGTTTAAATGGCAAGGTAGCTTGTCAGAGATTATTCCTGTCCGAAGAATCGGCCATATCTTCTTGTCTCAATTCTTTACACCCTGCTTACTTTTATAAAGACCACGCCTTCAGCTACATAGCTTATAATAATAATAATAATAATTCCTTTATTCTCCATAATAGCATAAGAAACACGCTAGCTTCGGATAGTCAATTACATGTTAATATACTTATTTTCAACACACTTAAAAAAAAAAAAAAAAAACAGCCTCAGGAATTAAAGTTACGTACAAAATAAGGTACAAATGAAGACAAGTACCGGTCAGTCGAATTTACAGGTGGCAGGCTTAGCTTTTGAAGACCGATTGACCGTGTAAACTGCCTAGTACAGGACTTCGGTCGTAAATCTGACACATATTCAGGCAAAATATCTCTGTGAGTTTCAGACGACAGACATTTGAACCCAAATTTCATCGTCAGGGCATGTCTTCTTTCTTTAAGGGTCGGTAGACATAATACACTAAGACTATCTTCATATGAAACATACTGGGCCCCTAAAATGATTTTGCACGCTCGCTTTTGGATACCCTCGAGCTTATCACTCAGAGTCGAGGTGAGGCCAGGGTGCCACACCGGACAAGCGTATTCCGCATTTGGCCTAATGTAAGTGCAGAAAATAGACCTCAGTTGCTTGGAAGGAATCGCGAATCGACGTAACGCGGCAAACGACCGTAATAACAGAGCGCATTTCTGAACTATGGCCATGACGTGGGATTGCCATTTCAGGTCGCTCTCAACTGTAACGCCAAGGATTTTAACCTTGTTCTGAACAGTGAGGCCGATATCTTCAACAGGTGGCAATTCACGCTTTAAAAACGACACTCTCATTACAACACTTTTAGGTAGGCTTACTGTTAACTTAACATCATCAAGGTCACGCGTCAGTGTAGAAAATATCTGTGAGAGTGGAGGCTGGGTCGACTGTGACGATAAAATTCGTAGCGCGAGACTGGACAGGTCGTCAGCGAACTTATAACGATTCAACAGACTTTTTAAAACTCGATTAAAAACTATAAGAAAAAGAATTGGTCCAAGCTTCGTCCCCTGAGGCGCGCCGCAAAAAATTTGGAGAAAGGACGAAACCCGATCTTTATCCAACATAACGCACTGTTGCCGACCCGTTAAGAAGCTAGCTATCATCCGGATTAAAAATTGTCGAGCGCCCATAGTTCTAGCTTCTTGTAAGGTGATTTCGTGGTCAAGACTGTCAAAGGCCTTGACTATGTCGCTTAGTATAATTTCGGCATAAGCATCATCGACTTCGAGATGCTTATGCACTTCGTCAAGTAATCGGATCAGATAGTGTGTAGTACTATGGTCTGGACGAAAACCGAATTGGCGAGGGTCAATGTTAGGCTCAATATCCTCCCACAATAACTCAAAAATAAAACAAAAATAAAACTTTCTAAAACCTTCGACAAAATAGGCGTTTTAGAAATCGGTCGAAGGTCATTTACAGATTGCGGTTTTTTAGCTTACGCGGACGACTTGCTCTTAGTAAGCCGTACCCGATCCACACTCACGAAAAATGTCTGTAAGTTGTCGTCGGAACTTCTCAAAATCGATCTTGAAATCGGCCTCTCAAAATGTGAGTACCTGCATTTCAACCCTTCGTCGAATCGTTTGAATGCTAAAGTTTCTATCTCTCTTGGATCGTTCGTCGTCAGATCAACAGAATGTCTACGATGGCTTGGCATAACATTCAAATCCTCGTTGTCAAAATTTTGCTCTTCGGTTGTTCAAGAAGTTTCTAGATCAATCCGTACCGCCTGTGGGCGCATCGTCCCCAACCGGGGGCGCTGATTGTGGAAAATTGTACAGCACCTTCTGCGCTCCTTCTATACTATTTCGTTCTGGTGTCACTCATGTTCTGTGAAAGAAGGAGATAAAAAAGATGAGATCATGTTATTCTAAGTATGCAAAGCACCTGCTCCACTTGTCGAAATTATGCCATAACCATACTTTGACGGAGAAGTTAAAAATTCAAGATGCAAGTGTTACCCTTTTGGATGTTTCTTCGTCGCTACAAAAAATCATTGACAACAGAACCCAACCAGCGCACGACCTTCTACACTGCTTCCTGGCTGACGATTGAAATTAAGTGTCTTTTTGTGTATGTTTATGTGTTTTATTTGTTTTCTTCATTTACTCCGCTTTCTGAAAACGGCGGGTTATAAATAAATTACTTACTTACTTACTTACTTACTATCGGTCGTTTGCCTAACTGGGCTTAGAAATCAGTCAGCAGAAGTTTGCGAAGTTTACGTTGCTTGACTGTCAAAACTCGGCTAGGCCGAAAAAGCCCCAAAAAGTCGTAGGTACAAAACGAAACAACAGCAAAAGGTTGGGTTTTCAGAATCTTATAATCCCATAAGAGAGCTAGGAATAATATAAAGGCAAATTTACCCAGATGGGTCCTTTAAACCTTTTTTTCGGCGTGTTTTGTTGTCTACCGTTTACTAGCGGTCGTTTGCCCAACTGGGCTGAGAAATCAATCAGCGGAAGATTGCGAAGTTTACGTTGCTTGACTGTCAAAACTTGCGATACAGTTAAAAATAATAAGTAGGAGCTCGGGGTTGGATCGGACACGGGGTTGGTCTGGACACCCGCAAGACAAATATTAAAAGTTGTCGCTAAAATCGGATACATAACATCTGCCTTCTAGTGATCTAACTTTGTACCGAAGTTTCATGGTACTTGCTTTTCTGGTTTTGACAAGAAGTTGAAAAAATTGGTTTTCTTGAGGTAGAAGTTTTTAACTCATGGTCGGTTAGAAAGCTGTACGCCGAAGGCTAGCGATAATTGGAAGGTGATTACATGAATTAGAAAACTTAGTAATTGGGGTGTGTAGCCTGCTTAGTATTTTAATGGTAGATCAGTTAATTTTTCTGTAGTACGCCATTTGGTTATTTCAGTCAGGGTAGGGTTGGTTCGGACAGTTTTGAAGGGGTTGGTTCGGTCAGTCTTTTCCTACTGATATGCCATACAAAACCGAGACTGACTTACAAAAATGCAAAAAGATGTTATCAGAATCCTTATCGTATTATTTTTTTTTAACAGAAGTAGTTTGAAAAATGAACGCGCTAAAAAGAGATGGCCACAATTGAAGAAACTAGTTGGTAGAATTGTCTACAATAAAGTAAAAAAAGATTTTTTTTATTTAATGATTTAATACATTAACTTTGCTTACGATATTTTCAAGGAGGGTAAAGGAACACGAATTCCTCCTTATGAAGTTAAATTTGGGAAAAGGTTCTTATGTCGGAAAGTGGAAAGAAAAGGGGTTTATTGAATGAAAGTTCGTTGAGGGGCTTGAAGATATTCTTTCTGCATAAATCATCTTTCTGTATTATAGAATCGATTCGAATAATCGGTCAAACTAAAATGGACCGAACTTGCTGATATAAGTTTGAAGTTACCAGCCTCTGGAATTGCTAGGTTAAATGAAAGGACAAATGAAGGATTTTCACTTTAATGCACCTAGGCTCTTGAAACATTTGTTTTCTTGAGTTTTGTGTTTACTTTTGATCTGCAATATCATCATTTTCACTTTCTAACATATTTAAATTAAGTCGAGTAAAAAAATCATACTTTACAAATAATGTCCGAACCAACCCGAGGCCTGTCCGAATCAACCCCATGGGTACGGGGTTGGTTTGGTCAAATTGAAAAACAGAAAAAATTGTTTACTTAAAAACCTGATGTAAAACAAATCTGAAAAAAATTACCAGCTACTCTCCCAGACATTCTACAGGTTTGACAACAAAATTGATGTAAATCTGCCAAGAAATGGCGGCCTAGCAAGAAAAGGAAAATTAGTGTCCGGGTCAACCCCGAGCTCCCCTACAGCTCTATAACACACAATTCTCACCTAATACTTAAAACAAGCAAACAAACAAAAAACATACACCAGAAATCTAGAACTATAAACTCATTTCCAGATTCCAGTTTCCCCCCAAAAAATCCTTAACAAAATGTAAAATTGTTGCTGGCCTACTAATGTTCTATGTACACTGCTCGGGTTCTTCTCTAGAAAGAAATATTGTGTTTACATTGCATGCATATCGCAAATTCATCCAAGTCAAGAAGCTGTCACCCTAATCTCTTTAAATTAATGCCGAACTCTACGCCGTCTGACATAATCAAGGTGCTCTCTTCCATCTCTCTAAAAACAAAAGGTATCAAGCCACTATCTGAATTCCAGGAATTGCTGGAGCTCCGAGGCTGGACAGGCTGAAACGCAATTTATGCCTAAGCGATGGCAAAGCTAGATTCACGTGGAGGAAGCAATTTGGACTCCAGAATAACAAGTCTGTCTTGTAGGAATAGCATTAGGCGGACAACCGTAATTTTTTTTTTTTTTTAAACGAGCCTTCTGTCGTTTGGCGGGCGCGAGACAAGTCGCTAAAGTAAAATTAGTAATGCTTCATTAAGACTTCATTAGCCCCCTAGAAACTTTACAGTTATTCCCAACACAAGAAATCCGAAGACCAATCTGTCTCCTAATCCTGTCCAATCCTTCGGGTTTGGCTTATAGGTTACTTGTAAAAATCTCGTATTAAAATAACAATATCTTCGTTCATCTAAACGATACCTACTGAAGTCTAATACACTTCACGTACCCTAGGGCAATTCACTTAACCACGCTAAAAAGCGACATATGAAGTGATTCTTTTATACTTCGGTGGTGCCTTAGACACTTTACAACCATTCCCGAAACCGCCGAATCCTAAAAATCGCAGGTCTGCTACTTCGAGCTTGGCCTAGTACAAGGCCGTTGCCCTGTCAAATTATCGTGTTAAATAACAATCCATGACATAATAAACGAAATGAAACTCTAATATGCTTCCCGTAACCTAGATTTATTAACCACGCTACAGCCATGTAATTGTATACGATTCGGCTTGTGAAGAAATTAATTTATTTCATTATTGTCCCTACTATAAATTAGAACAAATTAAGACTATACCATTAAGCAAATATGACTATACCATGAAATATGCTAAAACTGGTCTGATTTTGAAATTATGATCCAATAGGAGTCGTTCCAGGGTTTCCAAACGCGGCAGTAAAGCAAATTTTGACAATTTTCTTCTTTCGGCATGGGAGCAAAGCTTGTGTGGGTGCAATGTCATTAGTTTCATAATAGATAGCACAAGGATGTGCGGTTTCAACATATACCACTTGTGTGTTAGCTATTATATTTTTCAAAGATTGCGCATTAAAACGTTAATACGCCTAGAAGAAGAGCCGAAACACCGCCTAAAAAATACCTGATGGTTTAGTTTGTCATCTGATATCCGAAAAGTCAGAAGATGCTTTTTCGGGTCTTCTTTGTAATGCTTGTTATCTTGTTATTATGCATGTTTTCAAAATCATAGCAGATAACATCCCAAGTGGTATCTGTTGGAGCTGCACATCCTTGTGTTATCTCTTATGAAACTTCTGATAGTGTGGTACCGAGTCCATTGTGAGATCCAAACCGAAAAACTGGGATACACTGATGTTGTCGATACTTTATTAATCCGGTGGTGGTCGTGCTACCACGAGATATCAGTAATCTATGGAGAATCCAACAACTACAAATATAATGAAATTAATAACAAACCCTCTTCGACCAAGCACGACTAACGAGCTTCAGTAGACGATGACAGAAACTGCCAACCTTGGCTATATCCACTTAGTTTTGCCAAAAGGTGTTCGGTTGATAGGTGAACTCGTGACTAAGCTATACTCTGTTCGTAGGTTTTCCAGTTCCGAGGTGCGCTGTCCTTGTTTAGCGATCCGTTGTTGCGAAAGTTGGCACAGTGAGTCAGTACCATGGATAACCAGTGTTGCCAAGTGTGACACTTTTGGTGCTTTATGACACTTTTTGTCTATGGGTGACATCGTGACACTTTTTCTCTGGAAGTGACACCTTTTTCTACGAATGACATTTTTAAAGTCAGAACGGCACTTTTTCATTTACTTTACAAAAGTGACGGAATACCCCCCCCCCAAAAAAAACAGCCAAAATATGTACTTTACTTTGATTTGTACACAATAACAGTCAGAACGTTCGAAGCCAGAAGCAAAGCTCATTTCCGATTAAGTTTTGTTACAACACTGTGATGTAACAGTAAAGAAATGTTTTCAAAAATATTGTTTCAAATTCAGTTATTACCAATATTCACATTTTGCGCGTTGTGCAGCGGAATGCAAAAATAAAAAAATCGAGGTGTCAAAAAGCACCCTTTTGTCAGCAATTGTGACACTCATATGAGTCGAGCTCTCGGCAACTCTGTGGTTAGAAATTTAGTCATCGTCTTCTTGAAGCTCGTGACTTCTCGAGTGCGTCTTCATCTTTCGACTTTTCCTATATCATGATGACGAACAAAATCAGCAGATATTTTTTCGGAAAAGAATTTGGCAGAAAACATCGTAAAGTTTGACTCCCTCATAGACATCCACAAATGGCATAATCGATGCACTCTGTACCCATGCGGCTGGTGTATATCGCTATGTCTTATGTCTAACGCTCAAGGAGCAAACACCACATGCTGCGATTGTAGAAGACAAACAATTTTCTTAGGCTCATTAAAATTATCTTTCATTAGAAAAATTTCCATTTACACCAAGGTGTTCTGACACATCCGCCGTTATTCTTGCGATAATATTTCGATCGGAGTTATGTTGAGTGTGCGTGTGTGTAGGGAGGGGGGGGGAGAAGGGTCATTTGTTAGGCTTGGTAACGTTCTGTCTGGAAAAGCAGATTGAATAAATAAAAGGTAGTCAAAATCGTGCGCTGTTTTCGTAAAATTATTAGTTTTTGCCAATTGTGACTGCATGCCTCTTTCACGAATAGTTGTTTCTCAGTAGCTATTTGACACTAAGTTAGAAATTTTGTAAGAAATCTGAAAAAAAACAAAAAAAAACAGTTTTCAGCTTATAGAACTTAAAGCTAAATTATCGAGGATTTGCTTCTTGATCAGGAAGTGTGTGTGATATTTTTGGGATCCCGAAACGTAAGTGGAAGGATACCTATGACATCGCAAAAGTTGTCCGTCTGTCCGTCCGTCTGTAAGCACGATAACTCTCGAAGGGAATGAGATATTTTGATGAAACTTGGTGTGAGGATTCGTTGGGTTGTCGGACCAGTCGAGTTCGTAGATGGGCTTTGTAGCCCTACATTTAGGGGTGGGGGAGGGGTTTCAAATTAAAGGGCAAACAAAATATTTTGAAACAGCTAATGTGATGCTCGATTATGGGGTAAGAAGACATGCTGGTGAAAACGATTTTGTCATCGAACAAGTAGTTCGCCCGGGATCCGGCCCAAACCGGAAAGTTTGTTAAAAGTAAAAGTTCGATTTAGGAGTAAGACGACATGCTGAAGACGATGGTGAAAACCATTTTCTCGACGGACAAGTAGTTCGCCCGGAATCCGGCCCAAACCGGAAACTGGAGTTTGGCCGAAATCTTGAAATTGGCGGTAGTGGCAGGAAGTTTTTCTCAGATAATTAGCTATTTGGCCTTAATCTGTTTCTGAATTTTAATTGTAAAAATGTTCAAGGAGTCTGGCGGTGACTGGATCTGGCTAAGACAAGACCCAGTTGTGCGGATCAGACATTGAAATTTTGGGATCCCATCGAAACCTTTCCTCTTGTTTCTTGAGAATTTACTCACTCGCTTCATTTTATTTGCGCTGACTTTTTTTTTATTCAGTACTTATAGCTTTCTTCTTTCTTTTTCGTATAACTTCTGGCTGACTTCAGCAGATAAGCGTAAGTTCGTCTGCCTTTTTATTCTTTCCTTCTGTCAGGGGCGTTCCGGGCCTTCGTCATTGGGGGGGGGGGGGGAGGGGGCTGGTAAAATTTACGGAATCGGTACCTGATATTACCGAATTTATTATTTTTATTTTAAAAGACAGCGAGTTAAAAAGTTGCATAGAATGTTCAAGTTAAAAGATAAAATTTGGCGCGTTTTCACGCTCTTCCACTTTTGTTTTTACCTATGACTTTTCAAAATTTGTCCTTCTGTCAGTCCGTCTGTCAGCACGATAACTCTCAAAGGGAACTAGATATTTTGATGAAACTTGGTGTGAGGATTCATAGATGCATATTTAAGGGAGGGGGAGGGGTTTCAAAATAAGGGGCGAAAAAATGTTTTAAAAGCTAATGCTGTACACGGATATGAAAACCATTTTCTCACCGGACAAGTAGTTCGCCCGGAATCCGGCCAAACCGGAAAGTTTGTTAAAATTTAAAGTTTTATCTGAAGTTGATTAGGTGTCCGATTCAGGGGTAAGCAGGAATTCTGAATCCTAATATGGAAATTATTTTCTCACCGGACAGGTAGTTCATCCGGGATCCGGCAAAACCGGAATATTTTTTTTCAAAAATAAAAGTTAAACATAAAAGTTAAACAGCTAATGTGATGCTCGATTATGGGGTAAGAAGACATGTTGGTGAAAACGATTTTGTCATCGAACAAGTAGTTCGCCCGGGATCCGGCCCAAACCGGCAAGTTTGTTAAAAGTAAAAGTTCGATTTAGGAGTAAGACGACATGCTGAAGACGATGGTGAAAACCATTTTCTCGACGGACAAGTAGTTCGCCCGGAATCCGGCCCAAACCGGAAACTGGAGTTTGGCCGAAATCTTGAAATTGGCGGTAGTGGCAGGAAGTTTTTCTCAGATAATTAGCTATTTGGCCTTAATCTGTTTCTGAATTTTAATTGTAAAAATGTTCAAGGAGTCTGGCGAAGACTGGATCTGGCTAAGACAAGACCCAGTTGTGTGGATCAGACATTGAAATTTTGGGATCCCATCGAAACCTTTCGTCTTGTTTCTTGAGAATTTACTCACTCGCTTCATTTTATTTGCGCTGACTTTTTTTTTATTCAGTACTTATAGCTTTCTTCTTTCTTTTTCGTATAACTTCTGGCTGACTTCAGCAGATAAGCGTAAGTTCGTCTGCCTTTTTATTCTTTCCTTCTGTCAGGGGCGATCCGGGCCTTCGTCATTGGGGGGGGGGGGGCAGGGGGCTGGTAAAATTTACGGAATCGGTACCTGATATTACCGAATTTATTATTTTTATTTTAAAAGACAGCGTAAAAGCGTAAAAGACAGACAGTTAAAAAGTTGCATAGAATGTTCAAGTTAAAAGATAAAATTTGGCGCGTTTTCACGCTCTTCCACTTTTGTTTTTACCTATGACTTTTCAAAATTTGTCCGTCTGTCAGTCCGTCTGTCAGCACGATAACTCTCAAAGGGAACTAGATATTTTGATGAAACTTGGTGTGAGGATTCATAGATGCATATTTAAGGGAGGGGGAGGGGTTTCAAAATAAGGGGCGAAAAAATGTTTTAAAAGCTAATGTTGTACACGGATATGAAAACCATTTTCTCACCGGACAAGTAGTTCGCCCGGAATCCGGCCAAACCGGAAAGTTTGTTAAAATTTAAAGTTTTATCTGAAGTTGATTAGGTGTCCGATTCAGGGGTAAGCAGGAATTCTGAATCCTAATATGGAAATTATTTTCTCACCGGACAGGTAGTTCATCCGGGATCCGGCAAAAACCGGAATATTTTTTTTCAAAAATAAAAGTTTAATCTGATGTTGATTAGAGGTTCGATGTAAGGATGGAGAAACATGGTGAAACCGAATATGGAAATTATCTTCTCGTTCGCCCGGAATCCGGCCAAAACCGGAAAATTTGTTAAAAGTACGGTAACAAATTTTACGTATCCGTTGTAAACATTGTTCGATTAGTTGACGTTTTATCTGAAGTTGATTAGAGATTCGACCGAATTGTAAGAAGATACGCTGAATCCATTTTTTTAACTAAATTTTTTGCAAGACAAGTAGTTCGCCCGGAATCCGGCAGAAATCGGAAATTTGGCAGAAGTAAGGAAGGAACTTTCGTCAAATCAGATATTTCGCAGGCTATAGTCGTAAACACACATGCTTAATCCATATTTGATATTGGTCTTCTCAGATTATAACCGTTTGCCCTAATCTGTTTCTAAATTTCATTAGTAAAGTGTTCAATAGGAGTCTGGTGAAGACCGGTTCTCTACAAGACCCAATTGTCTGGATCAAATATTAAATTTTTGGATCCCATCGAAACCTTTGGTGTTGTTTCAGGGATACGCCGTCACTAGCATTTTACCTTTGGGGGACGTCCAGTTTTGCCAACATGACTTGAAAATGTTCGGACAAAGATATGCCGTTGCTGCAAAGCGACTATGTCTCTAAAGGCTGTACACAGGACAAATTAAAGCGGCGCAGGCGAAATTTTTTGAATCGAAATTTCTGGCAACATTTGACTACTTTCCATTCAAATTCTAGCTACCAATGTGGTTCAAGCCCCCCAAAATTGCCTGTCATTTATGGTATGGTCGTCGCTGAAAGCCGAAGAAGCACGTGAGCTCAATTGATAAATACAAACAGGATTTGTTCACAATGCTGGACTTTGATCGATTTATATAATACGTATTATATTATGTATAGTTTATGACCACAAATGCACAAGGCGCCATATTATGTTGGACTGTACATTGATTTGTTGTTCAGAAATAACTTTTCTCGAACAGGTATGCACTGCATATCTTCATATGTCCCACAGGAAGTTATATTATGATAATTACTTTTGTGGAGGCTGATACGATATCATGTCATCCTCCAGAGAGGCCGATATGAAGCCTTATCAACCTCCGCAGATGTTCATTGACCACTTTTCCGCAAATACGGAAATTTAGAAGCTGACCTCCAGAAGAAAAAAAAAATACTTTTAGTAACAAAACCATAGAAAAAGCTTGAAACATTATAGATAAATAAAAAAAATTAAAGAACATCTTACTCTCGTAAACTATCAGCATATGCTCTAGATCATACCTGGGACCATCAGATTTCCACTGAAAATACAACTTGTCAACTGAAACAACCTTCGTTTATTCTTTGCTTCCCAAAAGCTAGTTTTTCAGCATTGATCACTGTCTTTGTTGTTGATTTTTTCTTCATTTTTGTCAAGAGTCAGCACGTGGTTTTGCTACTGTTTAGTGTTACTACTTCTCTGGAGGAACCTGTGACATATGGCAGCAAAAAAATAGTGTTTTTCTGGCGCCTATGAAACTGCTTACTTTTTACCAACTGCTAACAAGAAATCTTGCCTCAACTTTTTTGCTACATTTTTTTATTTACTGGTAAGGAACCGGCTGCAGAATTCTGGCTCGCTTTGTGGAAGAAGAGAACTGTGACAAACCGCATAATTTTGTTACCAGTGGCAATACTGGTTTGGACTGCTACGACATCTAGACGGCAACTGGTCTTGACTGATTTTTAATTCTGCAACCGCCAGACGACATGCATCACCAAAAATGTAAAAGACTATTGATAGAAACAGGACATCGCCCTTCGGCCAAGTGCCACATAGCGAGCGCAATTTCTCTCTGTCCGTCGTTCGGTCGGTCGGTCGTCCGGGTTTTGCTAGTTTGGGCACTTCCACAGAAGCTAGGAATGATTAAGTTGGAAATAGTCATTTCCCCGATCCGAGCATCATTGGGGTGGGGGAGTGGAGGGAGGCGGATTCCGGAATCTTGAGGTATTTATAACTTTTGAACGGGTGATTGGACCTTGATGAAACTTAATATTTGGAAAGACCTCGTGTCTCAGACAACCCACTTCAAATCCGAACCGGATCGGGTGACTTTGGGGAGTTGGAGTGGAACTGGGGGGGGGGGGGGAGGCTGGAAGGAGGCACCAGAAATCTTCTGAAAGGCTCATATTCAAGGGATCGGGATGGAACTTGGTGGGAAGAACAAGCTTAAACCCTAGATACATTACTGACAAAACCGGACTGTATCGTGTCACAGTGGGGGAGTTGGAGGGGTTTTACCGGAATTCCAGTGATCTCGAGTTAGGGGTACTTCCAGATGTGCTAGGACCGTGAAACTTGGCAGGCATTTTAGCGATTCTACCATATTTACTTGAAAATAGTCCCTTCCCCGATCCGATCATCGTGGGGGGGGGGGTAGAGGAATGCAATGGGTAATCCGGAATCTAGTGACACTGGCAACTTTGGAACGGATGATCGGATGTGCAAGTGTCTCGGATGTTCAGTTTCAAGTCTGGACAGGATGTAATCACTGGAGGGGGGGGAGCAGCTGGAGGGGAACCGGAAATCTCGTGAATCGCTTAAAGTTAAGGGATCGTAGTTGGACCTGGTTGGAAGAACAAGCGTAAACCCTAGAAACATTCCTGACAAAACAGGACCGAATCGTATCACGGTGTGGGAAGTTGGAGGGGGTTTCCCGGAATTGCGGTGATCTCGAGCTAGGGTTCTTCCAGATGTGCTAGGACCATGAAACTTGGCAGGCGTATCAGAGACTCTACCATGTTGACTTGAAAATAGTCCCTTCCCCGATCCGACCATCATGGTGGGAGTAGAGGGATGGGGGGATCTGGTGACTTTCATAAGTTAGGAACGGGTAATCAGACGTGCATGAAACTTGATAAGCGTCAAGAACAAGTAAGTGTCTCAGATGTTCAGTTTTAACTTTGGGCCGGATCGGGTAATTGGGGTGAGCTGAAGGGGGCACCGGAAATCTCGTGAAATGCTTAGAGTCGAGGGATCGGAATGGGACTTGGTTGGAAGAAAGTGCAAGACAAAAGAGGGAACGGGTGATCGGATGTGAATGACACTTGACAAGACTCAAGAACAAGAACAAGATGGATAACTGGAGGCGGGCACCGGAAATCTCGTGAAAAATTTTGAACCGCTGGATCGGGATGGAACTTGGTGAGGAAAATAAGCATAAACCCTAGATACCAGAACAGGATCGGACTGGGCATTTTGGTTGGATCTAGATGGGTTTACCGGAATGCCAGGGATCACGACTTGGTCCGATCAGGGACCGAACCACATTTGTCTTGGCAATAGTCATTACCCTGATTCGATCATCGTGGGGGATGAGGGGATATGGAATTTAGTGGCATGAATAATTTTCGATTGGGTTATCAGATATGAATAGAACAAGTGGCAAGAGCTAACGTCTCAGATTTTCCCTTTCAGTTTCGGAGACCAATTCCTATAACGATGTGCGGAGCTCGAAGGAGACCATCAGAAATCGCGTGAAAACCGTGCCAACTACTTAGGTCAGATCCCGTTCAGGCACATAATTATCACAGCTAGAGTATTTCTTCTACCATCGATTGAGTTATACGCGAATCGGAATCAGAGAACGACAAAACTTCTATTCTGAAATAGTTGTCAATGAGTGGAATAACCATTCAAGATTTACTAGATCAAGCCCATTTTCTGATGAAATCATTATCGGAAGAGAGATCCAGCCTTGACAACTACAAACTGTCTATGACAAACATGCTAACTGTTCTTACAAGTGCAATATAGGCTTTCAGCTCTTGTTTTAGTTGGTTACGGCAGCCTTGGGTTGATACTCACTAAAATAGAATTCCCTATCCTAGTAGCAAAAAAGTACAACAAAAGAAGACACCTACAAACAATATTCTGTTCGAAAAAGTTATGATAGTCGATCGTATGATTATGATGGACATTAAGAATGTTCTATGACACTGGAATAAAGCCGGCGAGATAAAAAGCAAACATTATGTCGGAAGGTATCTTGAATTATTATTCAGAAAAATATAGAAGAATGTAATATATTATGATGGACACATTAAATAAGGTGTGTAACACGGAAAGAAAACCTGCGGGTTATAAAGCAAACCGAAAGTATACTACACTGGAATGTGAGTTCCCAGAAAAATAAAAAAAAATACCCGTGGCCTGTTGATGATATAGTGAATAATTATGATGGACAGAAGGCGTGTTCTACGGCACTGAAAAAGACCTGGCCGCTAAAATGTGAACCGGAAAATATTACCGTGGAATGCGCGTTCCGGTTGAGACGGAAGACTTATCTTCCCAGTTTGGAGTTGGGAGATTTCATTATCAGTTCCCATATCGTGAGAAGAAACACAACCCAATATTCGAAGAGAACTTGGCACTCTGGTGACATTAATTAAAACTAATAGTGCGGAAACGGAAGGAATACGACTCGCGCGCTAATCCATCGCCTCGCCAGCTGGGAAAGGAGGAATAAGAAGACAAAGGCGACGTTTTTTTCTTGAAACGGGTGACGACATCATTCTTACTGATTTTCGGTGGGAACATGGGGTTGAGGGCCAGGAGAACTTAAGTGCAACCCGTAAGTTGTTTGTGTTTGGGCGTTCGTTTTCTCATTATTTAGGTTTGTGTGTTCCGAGGTGTCTTCGTGTGTGTTCTGTTGTTAATGCCTTAAGTTAGTATTTTCTATATGAAAATGTAATTGTTACGGAAGTGCCATTTTATTTGACACTGGCAGGTCCGGTACTTTATTTATCCTACTGCTATTTCATTACAACTAAATTCTACCATCCTAATAGTATTCCTTCCGCCCAAGCTGACTGCGAATCTTATGTAAGGACCCAAAACTGAAAATTCAATTATGCTTTGATTGCAGGCTCGTTTTTTGTTTTCAATTACAGCCTGAAGAGGATCCTTCCCAAATATAACTGGACGAGTTGTTCATTTGTTTCGCCTGTATATCGTGACCCTTTTGGGGTTTCGTGTAGGCCTACTAATGTGTATATAGCTATTACATACATAAATAAAGGTTTCAATAAATGAATGTCAATCGTAAGATAAACAAAATCGGAACAACCAAGAATCTAGCTTCAGTAGCAACTACAAAAGTGTTGTAATCCTGTGCACAAATAGAGAGCTCCGGCATTTGAAAGTTAGCCATTGCATATAAAAAAAAGTTACTACAAGTTATAGTAATAAGAGCCAGATTTTTATTGCGGTTGTTACTACCCTCTCTGGAACGAAAGTAATAACAGCGTCTAACTGACTGGCTGGCGGAAATTCCTGCTGGTGGGTAGTTATTATCACATATGCGCCCAACCATAATAAGTAAATTGTAACTGTAACACTAGAATTGGTCGATATAGTGAATAAGAAGCGAGAGGAAAGCAAGACGAGCCTAGTGCTCTTTCAAGAAACAGCCCATGATTAAAATTTGTTGCCCTGTTCCTAGACACTAGAGCCTGTGTGCTATAGCCTTATTCTGATTGTTTTCAAAACATTAGGGCGTGTTCCACCCTTTAGAAAGATCGGTTATCCAAATTTTTCAGCGTTTTTTATAGAAGTCGTCGGGGCCTGGAGAAAGGCTTGAAACAACCAAAGCAGTGGATACTTTGTCAAAAGCAGAGAGTGATTTTAAAGTATCCAACTATTTTAGAATGTTGGAGCATACACAGTAAACAGTGCGAGGTGAATTGTCGAGGAACTTGTCAGTCTGGAGAGCCGCATCGTTTGACTAAATTTAATATCAGTACATGCTGATATTTCTGATGCCAAGAAAAGCAAAGTTGTCAACGTTCAATAACCAGGTCGAGCTTCTCGACTGCGCCGGTAGCTCTACAACACAATTTAAACTCTCATATATTTGTCCAGGCTAAAGCACACCTCGAACCATTTACTGTTAATGTTGCATTCAAACTATTTGAATACTGTACAACTACTCTCAATTAACAATTAACCACGGCTTTGGCTATTTTAAGCCTTTCCCCATTCGTATGCCCGGTTTTACGCATCACATCAGTAGAATGCGAACACTTGTCGGGAGCTAATGCGCATGGAAAATAGTGAACCGTGGCAGGTGCAAAGATTAGCCATATATGGTTAGCGGGCTTTAATTTAAGATATGAGATTTGGGTCTCTATAGGATTAAGAATTAATGAAGGCAAATACGGAAGAAGATCGCATTGGCACTGTAGGTACGACGGGTCCTTTGAGTTACATTGTGATACGAAGTACTTCTTGAATGCAGTGCCAACCCAATAGAACAGAATCTATTGCACAAAAAGACTGAGGCCATGGCAAAGATGGTAACAAAAAAGAAAACACTTAAAAGAAATAATATAACTAAACTAAAGGAAATTCTCTCTGTGGGGTCTCTCTTCAAATATTGAAAATACTTACCTCCAACAACGTTCATCATCCATACTTCATCCTTTATTCTATAACAACCCTCGCAAGTTTGGCGGCGCCAAACCGATACGTCAGGTTTAATTCCTCACGATATCTTGTCCCGTCTCGGCAAATGTCATTCTCAGGGTTCACCGATAACAAGAGCAAAGGAGCAAAAGAGCAAAAATTCAATATCTTATACAGACAATTCTGGGTCTTGTCTTCGCCATACACCTTGAACATTTTTACTATTAAAATTCAGAAACAGATTAAGGCCAAATAGCTAATCATCTGAGAAAACCAAATTCAGATATGGATTCAGCATGTGTGTTTACCCCTATAAGTCATATCTGTTTTGACGAAAACTTCCTGCCAATTTCCCGGTTTCGGCCGAACTCCGGAACTACTTGTTCGGCGAAAAAAGAAAGCTAAGCAAGTGCGCAAGCGCTCAGACGTGGAGTGTAAAAGTAAAATGTTTTACCACATGTATATACAAACAGCTTTAGAACCAAGACATTTCTCTTCCCAAATAACCAAACAAGTATCGAAATGGCCTTTTAATCACCCCCCTTTAAAAGCTGTAAATGTAAACAAACCGCCAGTATACATCCAAAGAAATGTTGAAGATCTTGCACTAATAGCATTTGTTCGAACACTGAATGGTCTGCCCAAAGATCGTGTCAGTATGAGTCTCATTATCTTTGTGCCTGCCAGCCCCACCCTTTAACCCTCTTGTTCATTAGCAAGTGCAAGTGCAATAAACCAATTCGTAGTGGACTATAATGCCCCCTTTGCCACAATTCATTAAGAACGGCATATCATCGATCATATGACAAAACAGTCCAGTTTCCATCTGTTCATTAAAGATTTTAAGTACGTCGCGTGGTCTTATTTGTTGATGTTATACCAAATCCTCATCCATACATATATCTCCCCAAATATACAAGAGTCATAGACGAACTTAACTCATGAAAAATCTGGGCCCAGCTGCCCATGAATGGGAGGGGGGGGGGGGTCCTGACCCATCAAAATGCGTATTTACACCTTTTTCCACCAGCTTAGAGTTTGATTCCAGTCACGGGTCAAAAACTTTTTTCATGGGCAATTTTGGGCCCACTTGCCCATGAACGGGGAGGGTGGGGGTGGTCAACTCTCCCCGGTCCCTATGATAAAAAAGCACAAAGGAATTTCATCGCCTTATCTCCAGTTATTGTCGAATTAAAAACATTAAAAAATGGGCAATCTGGGCCCAATTGCCCCTGAACCAAGTGGGGTGGGGTTTGAGACCCATAACAAGTAAAAAGAGACCCTATTGCTCACAATCCTACCATGTTTCAGCTTGATACCTGTTGATTCCTTGCAAGGGTAACGAACTTTACTCCTGGACAATCTGGGCCCAGTTGCCCATGAACGGGGAGGGTGGGGGTGGTGCGACTTTAAAAGCAATTTCCCACCCCTAGGAACTACACGTCCAAGAAATTTCATCATCTTATGTTATGAACATTATTCACTGGTCAATCTGGGCTCATTTGCCCCTGAACCGGTTGGGTGTGGGGGGGGGGGACTCCCAAAAGGCACACCTACACCCCAATACCCACAAGTCTACCAAGTTTGAACTTGATACTTGCACTCGTTCACAAGTTATGAGCTCCACAAAATATGGTGAAAACCAAAAACCGAAAGCTGAAAGCTGCTACAGCGCTCACAATAGTGGATTGTTCCAAGTAGCACTCCACTAAAAACGAACTAAGGGTATCGTTTTTCCCCAATAATGAACATCTAATCAACTTCAAATAAAAATTTAACTTGTGACAAATTTTCCGACTCCAGCCGGATTCCGGTCGAACTATATGTCCGGATAAAAAAATGATTGTCACACACGGATTCAGCATCTCTTCTTACCCCTAATTCCGATATCTAATCAACTACAAATAAAACTTTAACTTTTAACAATTTTCCGGTTTTGGCCGGATTCCGGGCGAACTATATGTCGGGGTAGAAAATTGTTTTCACATAAGTTTTCAGCATGTCTTCTTGCCCTAAATCGAACATCTAACCAACTCCAAATAAAACTTTTAATTATAACAAACTTTACGGTTTGGGCCGGATTTCGGGCGAGCTGCTTGTCCGATGAAAAAATGGTTTTTCACCATCGTGCTCAGCATGTCTTCTTACCCGATAATCGACTATCACATTAGCTGTTTCAAAGTATTTTGTTTGCCCCTTAATTTAAACCACCTCCCCCACCCCTAAATATAGGGCTACAAAGCCCATCTACGAACTTGACTTGTCCGATGCCCCAACGAATCCCCACACCAAGTTTCATCAAAATATCTCATTCCCTTCGAGAGTTATCGTGCTCACAGACGGACGGACGGACAGACGGACAACTTTTGCGATGTCATATGTATCCCTCCACTTACGTTTTGGGATCCCAAAACGAACCTCTGACGAGAGAAGCCTTTCCAAGAAGGGCCGCAATGTTGCTAGAATAAGACTCAGCTCGTATCTGTTAGAGCAGTCAAATATGATTCGCAGTCAGCTTGGTATGAAGGAATATCTTAGGGTGTATGGGGTTCAAATCCCCCCCCCCCCCGAACATACAAAATTAATCTTTCTTTTTTTGTAAAGACTTTTAACTCAATCTCTACCTTTTGTGTACTTTTTGGTATGGACTAGTTCCGACCCGAGGGCACTCCCCCCCCCCACCGAAATAAATTGCTGGATACCGACCTGCTCGCAAGTTTCAACTTATGTCCATGCGGGGGCCGGGCTTCTAAAGTACGTAAGCGGTAACGCATTGCCTTGAAAGTTGAGCCACGAAATACGAGTACAGAAACTCGTTGGTTTAGTGAAAAAGATGGCATGTTAAGCATATGCCCCTCCTTTTTGTATTCCCACCCCTGACTTCGCCCACATGAAAGTCGTTTGCCTGCTTTCACCCAGAACTGAAGTCTGATCAACGGATGAATCTGGGGATAGGGTTATAATGTGACGAGAGATATATCAGTGTCTGATAAAGGTTAGGTTCCGGTTCAGCGTTCGGATATAGATTGGCTGTCGAGACTGTCGAGTCTGGAAGATGGCTCGGGGCAAGCGTGAGGAGCGAACAATATGAGCTGCATAGTCCTTCGAGACAGTCTACAACAACTTTACCATCGATCACTAAATCTAGTAAGATTCTAAATTTCCACCGATAACTGAGTCCAAGATGTCGTCAACATCCAGCCTCAGATTTAGAAATAAATGCAAACTTTTTCTCGTATCTGAAATAGCACAATTTAGAAACCGCACTGTCAGAAGTTGCATAACAGACAACAAAAGGATGCACAGTTTCAACAGATAGTACGTAACAGACAACATTTGGGATTATCTGTTGTTCTGGAAAACGTTATACATGAAATGTCATGCATAACAAGCATTGCCAGGAAGAGCAAAAAAAAACAGCCAAGAAAGCATCTACTGCTTTTTTTGCAGATGCTTTTTGGCGATTTTTCGACTCTTCCTGGTACGCTTATTTTGCATAACATTTTCAAGCAGAACACACAACATACGAAGTGTTGTCTGTTACGCATTGTCTGTTGCAACCGCGCACATTTCTGTTGTCTGTTATGAAACTTCTGACAGTGCGGTATTTAGAGTATTTTTAGTGAGCCTCTTCCTGGTACCTTAAGTAGCGAGTCTTTCTTATTAGCCCCGAAATAAATGTTTGGGAAATGTGATATTTCGATATAGAAATTCATGTAGAAAATATGTTTCTTTTCTAAATAGAGTGTTTGAGGATGCAAAAGAAGTGTGAAGTTTCACTTTTTCTCTCACTGCTTGTGTATTAAGGTTTGAATATTCTTTGTTTCATTCCTTCATTTTGTTGTTTTTGCATGACTGTGTCTTTCAAATACATATAAACCTGCCATTGAAGTTGTCTTCACAGATTGGCTGATTACATGGTCACGACCCAATTAGCTTTAGTTCTTATTTGTGAATAAAGTTTTTATAAATGATTAAGCCCTTTATATTTCTTTATTCTTTTGCAGCACTTGTGCCCTCCAGTTCTAGTGTGGTACACATTTTCATTCGTTCTTTCTTACGTTCACTAGGAGAATAATAAGAAAGGTGTTGAAACTTGATGAAAACTTATAAGCGAGTGGAATGATACAGTGAGTTTGAGCCTCGGCTAAATAGGGAAAAATCTATTCCCTCTTTTGTGATTAGGCTAATTTTGTGAGTGTAAACACAGCCATCCCGGCCCGTATTGGGAGAATTCCACGCTCTCAGCAAGGTTCACATGTTCCTGGCCTTGACCTGGCCAAGATACCACTGAGGGGTTGCTTACTCCCAACATGGTTGTACGGTAAGGGCCCAGAGGGTGCCCATGGTGAAAAATTAAACAGAAAAAGTCTACCTGAGGAACATACATTCCCGACCCCTCAGTAAATTCCATCTGTGATCTTCCCTGCAGCCTTGACAGGGGTGTACAGAAGAGGGTCGACAAGAGGGTCCTTTTCAATTTCACAATTTTCGTCTGAAAGGCCTTTTTGCCCTCACCCCTTCAATCCGCTTCTCTCTTGCTTGAACAAAGCGGGTTCGAACGGTTTGCTTTATTAGCGTAAGAAAGTTTGCAGAACTCCATCTTCTCTAGCGAAGTTCGAATCAAGCAGCTTCCGGGAGCTCGGTCCCGCCTTATCCGCCTGGAATAGTTCATGTTAGCCAATCATGTCTCGTGCTCCTGTAGAAACCGAAAAGTAAATGAATTCCCGTCTGCACTGAAGAAAAGAACCTGGAGAAAAATACTGACGGATTAGCTTTTGCTTGGCCAGGCACCACCTTCCGGATTCAAGAATTCCGGTTCCGTTGAGTTGGATCCGGAAAATAAAGCCTCGGATCTAAAGCCAGGTCAAATTTCTGCCAGTCCTGGATGTCGGACACACTATATTTCGGAATCCAAGGTTCTTTCGGTGCCAAAAGGAGGCAAAGTAAATTTGCAAATGGATCGGGCAGGGGAAAATGGTGAATGATTGGGGGGCAAGAGAGAAGCAACAGGGACAGTAGGTAAGACCCAGATATCTGGTAACCTGAAAGGTGAAGCCTAGTTTTAAGGGATACCTGGCACTGTTGTTTTTCCGGTCCTGTATTCGAAGATAATTTGTTACTTTTAAATAAATCACAGACGGCTACGGCTGTTTTTAGCCTCTCTTCAGGTCCCTTGACTTGGGCGAGAGAAGCGGCAAGCAGGGGCGTCCCGAGGGGGGGGGGGGTACGTGCCCCCCCCCTTACGTTTCGGTCGAAACGGGCATCACGCAAAAAGCCGTGATGTCCGTTTTATAAAATCTTGTGTCCCCACATTTCCAAATTGGGTGATTGGACATGTTTGTTGGTTCCATTCTTTATCGAGTTTGGTAATTCATCCCACTTTTGTTCAGTCCGCATCGATTTCACCGCGTTCGGACGTCCCAGAATTGTACGATAATTATGAGAGTTCGGTCATTAAACAGATTCATTTGGTTCTGATTCGTTATCGAATGCGGTATTTCACCTGTTTTTTATTTAGTCCATATCTATTACTAGACTTGTCACATTCGGTTGTTCTGACAAGTTTTATTCCAGTAAGAAACTCGGTTGTTATACCGTTCCCGATCTGTTCTTATGTTTTTAGTTAGTTTTCGGTAGTATGAATTCATTATTTGGTTCACCCCAGTTACTGAGTTCGGTAATTCAAGTGGCATTTCTGTAGCTCTTGTTCTCTGCCATTTAACGGTAGCTTCTGCTGATAGCCATTCATTACTTAACTTTTACTTTAATGATTGCAGTACTTCAGGAATAAGCACGTCTCTTGACTTGAAAACTAGCCTACTTTTATTTGCTCTAAATTCAGAATAAATGTACTTTGTATCTAGTTTACCCTGGATGGCCGTTTTTTTCGCCAGACAGCTCTGTGGTTTTTTAGGATCGCAAAAAGTCAATTTGATCATCATTGTTTCCACTAAAGTCCGGCTTCGGCGCATTTTCGTAGTCTTCACTCTTCAGAAGAAGGGTGCGTCATTTAGTTGGAGTTTGAGGCTTCAAATTTGTGGGGCTTAAACCATATTAAAAGTTAGAATTTTCACGCAAAGTAGTTAAACGTTGCCAGGAAAAAAAGGCGGACTAAAAAAATTTCGAGAATAAAACAGAAGCGGAATAGCATGAAAACGCGCCAAATTTTCTCTGCGGCCTTTTACATTGTAGCTCCTTGAAGACAACTTGAACCCAATTGAAGGCTGTGTTTTATTTATGTACTTTTTTCCAACATATTTGGTAAAAATCGGTACCGATTCGGTCAGTTTTACCAGGTTCATCCCCCCCACCCCCCAGTGAAGAAAGGCTCGGGACGCCCCTGGTGGTGAGACACGACAAATAAGCTTCCTGAGATTAAGTAATCAAGAGCCTTATGCGTTTCGGAAAGCGCCAAACACGGCAAGCGGTAAAAGTCCCAAATTAACGCTAGTATTTTTCACTAACATAAGGGACAGGAAAAGCTTCGTTCCATCATTTGTGACATTTTTTAAGTCTCAAGATAAAACAGAATTTGTTTTGTTCCATTTGAATTTATACAGTTTGGTTGCATCTGCAAATTTGCTGTGAATGTCGAATTGACCTTCTTTAATGAGAACATTCATAAAAGGGCCTCGTGATTATACACGGTGAGGGTAAGGTATCTCACAGTTAGTTACCTACTCAAAAGGCTCAAGCTGTCTACCCTGGAAGAGAGACGAACCCTCCTTAGCATCGATTTCGGTAGTAAATCCTCTCTTTTCCCCGACTACTCAACATTCTCTATCGGTCCGCTATTCCCACATACGTAGTAGATCCCAGCGAGAAAAAAAACGTAACTAACACCTGTGGTCCCTTTACATGAAAGATATAGAAGGAGTTTTGTTCCAGCATTTGCGGAGTTGTACCATGTAACCGACAAGCTAGTCCTTTTTTTTTTTATGACAAAATGATAGAGTGATATAACTAGATTTCATTTATTCTGTATGACGAAAAGGTCAGATTCGGCGGCGACTCTGTGATAGCTATACTTTTGAGAAATAAAATTCTGTTCTACAATGTTTTTTAGTATGATTATTTTACGTCGACGACAAATACAGTTTTTTAATCCCCGTCTAGGAAACAGGGGATAGCGTCATGGTAGTTGGGTCTAGCTGTCCATGATTGTTTATACTGCAGAGGAAACTCCCAAAATGGTAACGCTTGCGTTTCGAATTTGGAACTTCTCCGTTAGTGTGTGGCTATGGCATAATTTTGATACATGAAGCAATGGTATGTCCAGGCATTGACACGCACGAGGTCTCCGCAAACTAAAACTAAAACTAATTTAGGCACCGATAAAACCTGTTGAGGTGCATTTTTAACAAACACAGACCCAAGTTGTTTTTTGTTCAACTTCCTTTCTTTACTATGTCGTTTTCATGCACATCTCTCTAATTCCGCTACCAGCACATGCAACATAACTCAAGCTTTTTCTCAGGATTCCGTATCTCACTATAGACACGAAATCATGTTTATGCCCTCCCCACACTCGCTGTTAGTCTGATTCATTTACATTTCATGTCTTTCAGCTGTTTTAATTCCAGGACAGAACAGAGGGCGCGGGATTCAAAAGCGATTGTCGCATTTGATGGTATTTAGCTGTATTTTGCAAGAGGGCACTAGGTCGGCCTCAACTGCATACTGGAGTGATTTGACGACATTATAATGTTCTTCAAATGAGCCATAAAATCAACATTTCTCTCGGATGTAAAGATCTTTCCGAATTCCAGGTTCTAATCAGCTAAGTGGTTCAGTAATGATAGGGCGCACCTGCCGTGTAAATTCTACTGGTTTTAAAGAGAAGGCCAACTGACAAACTGAAGTTTGAGAACTAGCTATAGTGTGGGTCAGGAACCACTGACAGTGTTTTGCATTCCAGACATCCGTTTTCGTCGAGATGGATTTGGAAGGTAGACCTAGACCAGACACACAGGCAATTGAAGTTGAATGTATGATAGAAGGCCTAAGACTTCTTGGAAGTCCGGGTTCTTGGACACCCCAAATTCCAGAAATTCGGAAGGTGTCAGAGGGAACATATTTTAGGGACCCAATAAATATGCAGATGAATGCAGCAGGAGAAAAAAGGTGGGTAATTGAGAGTTGTGACTGGGAAACAAAAGATATTTAGAGGGGATGTCTAGGAAATGTTGAAGGATAGTGATACAGGGAATAATGACTGATGTGTAGCGCAGTTTCTTTTCGTTTGCGAATCCTGTTTTGCCAGTTGGCTATTAAAATATTTATATTTATAACAAGTGACGTTCAAGTAGCATACTGTTTTTTAATTGTCAAATAAAAATAGTTAATTCGACATTGCAAATGGTACATAGTGATAAAACAAATACTTTATTCGTCACATATATACAATTCAACTTCTAAAACATAGTTATACATACATTGGCTTTGACTAGTATTTATTAGATTCATAATAATCTGCACGTACTGTATCAGTAAGGTCATCGAACAAGGATAGAAACAAAAGTGAAGGGTTAAGAACAATTCCTGACATTCTATATTTTAAAGCATCTTCTTAGGAACGGGAGATCAAAGGGCGTAAGGCAAATTAAAGGTGCCATATAGAGCGTGTTTCACCCTTTTAACAATAGTAACTAGTAAGTTACTACGCTGGCCGTTCCAACCTTCTTAAAATAGTAACTATTTGCTTACCACACTCGAGACGGTAGTAAGCGTGGTAACTACTATCCCTGTGATTGGCCGGATTAGCCTTAGGCACGATGTTTTTCGAAAAAAGGAAAATGTGTTCCAGCCTTGACGCCAAAAAGCCAGGCTTCGTGACGACATACGTAGTAACTACAGTAAGTAGGATGGAACACGCTCATAATCATAACATAGTTTAAAAAGCAGATTGACACAGACTTAACGGTTAGATTATGATACACACAATTTGACGTAGTTGGCTGGGGCTTATCAAAGCAAAGACCTTTGTGAATGAAATGCAGCTATAATAAATAATAATAATAATATAACTGCAGTAAAAAAGGCTTTCGCCTCTGTTAATAATGCTGGTGGATTTTATTACTTCAGGCGACTGCGAGTTTGTGTTGCGATATCTCCGTTATATCTTATTAAAGTCCAGCATTAGCAGCTTATTCCATCCTCTCAGTTTACCCGAATAGGTTCTCGTGACCCAAAGAACCAGTGCAGATTATGAGCGTGTTCCAACCTACTTACCGTAGTTACTACGCAGGACGTCAAGAATTCTGGCTTTTTGGCGTCAAGGCTGGAACTTATTTTTCTATCTTCAGCAAAATATCGTGCCACGTGCTGATCTGGCCAATCACATCACAGAGATTCGTAGTTACCTTACCACGCTTACCTTACTACGCTCCTGAGCGTGGTAAGCAAATAGTTACTATTTCGACAAGGTTGGAACGGTCAGCGTAGTAACGAAAATAGTAACTACCAGCTACTAGTTTTAGAAGAGTGGAACACGCTCTATAAGGTGAAACAACGTAAAATAATTATGCATTTGTAGCAATGGGTCCGATACAGGGCGGGCTTAAAATTAAGAAAACTGTAATATGGGATAGTTAACAATAATATATCTCCTATGCGAAACAAGTTTGTAACGACACTAAGTAAAACTTTGGTATCGACATGTAAAACGAAGTAACAACAGTTCGCTCGTATCACATATAAAATCGAATTCCCTCATAAGCCCATTGGAGGCTGTGGGCGCTTTTAAAACCAGTAGAGATCCTTCGGGTATTCTTGATGACCGCTACCTCCTTCCAAAGCTAAAAGAAAAAAAAAATCCAACGTCAGGCTATTCTAAGGAATGACCGGTCAATCAATTCGGATGATTTTATAGCCATTTTCGCCAAGAACCCCACCTCGGGAACTCGTTGGAGAGCGGAAAGCGGTGGCGAAGCATTTTAAACCAAGAAACCTACAACGCCGTTTTCCTTATGACTACTGTCTACCCCTAGTCGTTAGCAAGAGCAATAACAACTAGACCTACGTTGCCCGGGCAACGTGAATTGTTGCGGCAACCTTTGTCCGGCTTCGCCGGCTAAAGTGTTGCGAGAGCAACACTTTGGTTTTGTTTCTTCGCTGTCGGTTAAATGCTGAAATTGTCAACTTATCGAAGCTTTTAAAACGGTATGTTCTAAAAAGAATAATCACATAATCAAAAGCTGTTCTTTAGCGTTGTAAAACCAACAACAAAACAATATCGGACGAAGGCTATTTGTAACGTTTCAGGATTAAAATACCATAGATGACACTATTAATTATTACAAAACTACCTTATTGTTTTACATTACCGTATCGTTTGTACCCGTTGCGTAAACAGTTAATCCTAGGTTATAGCGATAGACCATCGATACAAACTTTCTTACTGTCATATTTACAGAAATCGAATACAATGTGCACCAATTTTCAAAAATTTCTAGCCCCTCGTGAACCGATCTTACTTACAAGTCCGTCTCCCGTGATTGACAATAAATTCACCGGAAACAAATAATGGATGCACCAGCTATCAAAAGTTGCAAACCCCTCATCGCTGAAGATGATTATAGCATAAAAGCCGATTATTACTTACAAGTCCCATGCATGTCTTACAATTGGGAACAAAATTGTTCTTACCATCGAATACACCTGAGACAAATAACAGGTATACCAACTAGCAAAAGCTGCAAACTCCTCGTTGCCGAAGATGATTATGAGCTAACAGTCGACTGTTGCTTACAGTCGAATGTTGCTTACAAGTCCCTTACATGACTCACAACTGGTATCGCCTATTTTTGGTTTCAGTGTGTACCTTACTCCTGAAGTTGTCAACCCCTTGAAACTTTCAAACTGGCTTATCTCATGAAGGATTTTTGTTCAGAAAATTTGATGGCATATATTTTGATCAGCTCTTCAAGGGCTATCGATTGCCCTAACCACAACAAAAGCATATCGGAAAAAGGGACTAAATTGACTTTGCAGTCAGTTGAACTTTATCCTTTTCAATCGTAGACATCGTGACGGATGAAAACTTGGAATAATATCCTATATAATCTAGTTGGTATTATAAAGCTATCCGTAACTTTTTAGGATTAAAATACCATAGATGACACTATTAATTATTACGAAACTACCTTGTTTTACATTACAGTATCGTTTGTACCCGTTGCGTTGACAGTAAATCCTAGGTTACAGCGATAGACCAACGATACAAACTTTCTTACCGTCAGATTTATATAAATCGAATACAATGTGCAACAATTTGCACTAATTTCTAGCCCCTCGTGCACCGATTCTACTGACAAGTCCCTTTCCCGTGATAGACATCAAGTTCACCGGATAAAAATAATGGGTATACCGACTAGCAAAAGTTGCAAACCCCTCATCGCTGAAGATTTGTGTAGCATAACAGCCGATTATTACTTACAAGTCCCTTGCATGTTTTACATTTGGGAACCAAATTGTTCATCAAATGACATGTACGCCAACTAGCGAGAGCTGCAAACCCCTCATTGCTGAAGATGATTATGAGCTAACAGTTGCCTGTCGCGTACAAATCCCCTAAATGTCTCACAACTGGTATCGCCTATTTTTGGTTTCAGTGTGTACCTTACTACTGAAGTTGTCAACCCCTTGAAACTTTCAAACTGGTGAATCTCATAAAGGAATTTTTTTTACCAAAAAATGGATGTCATATACTTTGATCAGCTCATCAGCGGCTATCGATTGCCGTCGAAGTTAAACTTTATCCTTTTCAATCGTAGATATCGTGACGGATGAAAACTTGGAACAATATCTTATATAATCTAGTTGATATTATAAAGCTATCCGTAACTTTTCAGGATTAAAATACCATAGATGACACTATTAATTATTACAAAATTACCTTATTGTTTTACATTACCGTATCGTTTGTACCCGTTGCGTAAACAGTTAATCCTAGGTTATAGCGATAGACCATCGATACAAACTTTCTTACTGTCATATTTACAGAAATCGAATACAATGTGCACCAATTTTCAAAAATTTCTAGCCTCTCGTGAACCGATTCTTGCTTACAAGTCCGTCTCCCGTGATTGACATCAAATTCACCGGAAACAAATAATGGATATACCAGCTATCAAAAGTTGCAAGCCCCTCATCGCTGAAGATGATTATAGCATAAGCTTTTTAAACGGGATGTTCTAAAAAAAATAATCATATGATCAAAAGGTATTCTTCAGCGTTGTAAAAACAACAACAAAATAATATAGGAAGAAGGGACTAAATTAACTTTGCAGTCAGTTGTACTTTATCCTTTTCAATCGTAGACATCGTGACGGATGAAAACTTGGAACAATATCTTATATAATCTAGTTGGTAATAGAAAGCTATCCGTAACTTTTCAGGATTAAAATACTATAGATGACCCTATTAATTATTATGAAACTACCTCATTGCTTTACATTTTCGTTTGTATCCGTTGTGTAAACAGTTAATCCTCGGTTACATTGATAGACCATCGACACAAACTTTCTTACCGTCAGATTTATAGAAATCGAATACAATGTGCGCCCATTTGCAAAAATTCCTAGCCCCTCGTGAACCGATTCCTACTTACAAGTCCCTCTCCCGTGATATACATTAAGTTAACCGGAAACAAATAATGGGTACACCAGGTAGCAAAAGCTGCAAACCCATCATCGCAGAAGATGATTGTAGCATAACAGCCGATTATTACTTACAAGTCCCTTGCATATCTTACCATTGGGAACCAAATTGTTCTTACCATCGAATACACCGGAAACAAATAACAGGTATACCAACAAGCAAAAGCTGCAAACCCCTCATTACCGAAGATGATTATGGGCTAACAGTCGACTGTTGCTTAAAAGTCCCCTATATGTATCATAACTGGTATCGCCTATTTTTGGTTTCAATGTACCTTACTATGAAGTTGTCAACCCCTTTGAAATTTTCAAACTGGTGTATCTCATGAAGGAATTTTTGTACCAAAAAATGGATGGCATATACTTTGATCGGCTCATCAATGGCTATCGATTGCCGTCGAAAAAAAAATTCTACCTGTCTTAGTTCAAAAGTTGACTTTTTTGTCGTAGGCCAACTTTCTAACGTCACGACTTAGAAAGGAGCAAAGGATAAGCTCTAGTTTCTTTAGCAATGAGAGAACTTTTAAAGTTTAAGAGGCACATCTGATACCGTTACTCTACCACAAACCAAAGTGCAAAAAAAAAAATTTATAAACTCAGCTGAAATCGTCGCAGACATGGACAGAAACAATAGATGGCAGCACTTTCGGACCCGTGGGAAAAAGCCACTTTTTTGTCTCTGTAGATTTTTCTATTTATCACTCAAAGAAGATATGTTGGCTGTGGGGCCGGGTAACTGCCGCATATATTTAACACTTATAGATTTTAGTCCATCTTCAATTTGAAACTGGTGCCTGCCTGCTTGCGTGCTAGAACGGAGCTTTCCACTCGAAAGCAGAAACATGGTTTGATGAAACGAAAGGTTCGCTACACAACTTCAGATAGTCCTCTCTGACATAGGCTATACAACTCCACTTCACTTCGCAAACCGTAGGCTCTGGCTCGATGACAAGCAAAAACCATCCTTATTGGCCCCAGGCAAGAGTTCTACGGAGCTTTCCAAAATGTAATGTCATATTCATCAATCCGGCCTAAGGTCCACACTTTCCGTAAAAACCGCACAGGACGCACAGGTTAGACCCTTCTCAGTTACCAGGAATAAAATGAAATCGGAGTCATAGGAAAAAAAAAAAAATGCCGAAGATGATTATGAGGTAACAGTCGACTGTCGTGTACAATTCCCCTACATGTCTCACAACTGGTATCGCCTATTTTCGGTTTCAGTGTGTACCTTACTACTGAAGTTGTCAACCCCTTGAAACTTTCAAACTGGTGTATTTCATGATGGAATTTTTGTGCCAAAAAATGGATGACATATACTTTGATCAGCTCATCAGCGGCTATCGATTGCCGTCGAAAACAAAATTCTACCTGTCTTAGTTCAAAAGTTGACTTTTTTGCCGTAGGCCAACTTTCTAACGTCACGACTTAGAAAGGAGCAAAGGATAAGCTCTAGTTTCTTTAGCAATGAGAGAACTTTTAAAGTTTAAGGGGCACATCTGATACCGTTACTCTACCGCAAACCCAAGTGCAAAATTTTTTTTTTATAAACTCAGCTGGAATCGTCGCAGACATGGACAGAAACAATAGATGGCAGCACTTTCGGACCCGTGGGAAAAAGCCACTTTTTTGTCTCTGTAGATTTTTCTATTTATCACTCAAAGAAGATATGTTGGCTGTGGGGCCGGGTAACTGCCGCATATATTTAACACTTATAGATTTTAGTCCATCTTCAATTTGAAACTGGTGCCTGCCTGCTTGCGTGCTAGAACGGAGCTTTCCACTCGAAAGCAGAAACATGGTTTGATGAAACGAAAGGTTCGCTACACAACTTCAGATAGTCCTCTCTGACATAGGCTATACAACTCCACTTCACTTCGCAAACCGTAGGCTCTGGCTCGATGACAAGCAAAAACCATCCTTATTGGCCCCAGGCAAGAGTTCTACGGAGCTTTCCAAAATGTAATGTCATATTCATCAATCCGGCCTAAGGTCCACACTTTCCGTAAAAACCGCACAGGACGCACAGGTTAGACCCTTCTCAGTTACCAGGAATAAAATGAAATCGGAGTCATAGGAAAAAAAAAAAAAATGCCGAAGATGATTATGAGGTAACAGTCGACTGTCGTGTACAATTCCCCTACATGTCTCACAACTGGTATCGCCTATTTTCGGTTTCAGTGTGTACCTTACTACTGAAGTTGTCAACCCCTTGAAACTTTCAAACTGGTGTATTTCATGATGGAATTTTTGTGCCAAAAAATGGATGACATATACTTTGATCAGCTCATCAGCGGCTATCGATTGCCGTCGAAAACAAAATTCTACCTGTCTTAGTTCAAAAGTTGACTTTTTTGCCGTAGGCCAACTTTCTAACGTCACGACTTAGAAAGGAGCAAAGGATAAGCTCTAGTTTCTTTAGCAATGAGAGAACTTTTAAAGTTTAAGGGGCACATCTGATACCGTTACTCTACCGCAAACCCAAGTGCAAAAATTTTTTTTTATAAACTCAGCTGGAATCGTCGCAGACATGGACAGAAACAATAGATGGCAGCACTTTCGGACCCGTGGGAAAAAGCCACTTTTTTGTCTCTGTAGATTTTTCTATTTATCACTCAAAGAAGATATGTTGGCTGTGGGGCCGGGTAACTGCCGCATATATTTAACACTTATAGATTTTAGTCCATCTTCAATTTGAAACTGGTGCCTGCCTGCTTGCGTGCTAGAACGGAGCTTTCCACTCGAAAGCAGAAACATGGTTTGATGAAACGAAAGGTTCGCTACACAACTTCAGATAGTCCTCTCTGACATAGGCTATACAACTCCACTTCACTTCGCAAACCGTAGGCTCTGGCTCGATGACAAGCAAAAACCATCCTTATTGGCCCCAGGCAAGAGTTCTACGGAGCTTTCCAAAATGTAATGTCATATTCATCAATCCGGCCTAAGGTCCACACTTTCCGTAAAAACCGCACAGGACGCACAGGTTAGACCCTTCTCAGTTACCAGGAATAAAATGAAATCGGAGTCATAGGAAAAAAAAAAAAATGCCGAAGATGATTATGAGGTAACAGTCGACTGTCGTGTACAATTCCCCTACATGTCTCACAACTGGTATCGCCTATTTTCGGTTTCAGTGTGTACCTTTACTACTGAAGTTGTCAACCCCTTGAAACTTTCAAACTGGTGTATTTCATGATGGAATTTTTGTGCCAAAAAATGGATGACATATACTTTGATCAGCTCATCAGCGGCTATCGATTGCCGTCGAAAACAAAATTCTACCTGTCTTAGTTCAAAAGTTGACTTTTTTGCCGTAGGCCAACTTTCTAACGTCACCACTTAGAAAGGAGCAAAGGATAAGCTCTAGTTTCTTTAGCAATGAGAGAACTTCTAAAGTTTAAGAGTTCATCTGATACCATTTCTCTACCGCAAACCCAAGTGCAAAAAAACGAATGATAAACTCAGCTGAAATCGCGTACACAAATGTATAGTTGCGTAAACAGTTAATCCTAGGTTACAGCGATAGACCATCGATACAAACTTTCTACCGTCAGGTTTATAGAAATCGAATACAATGTGCACCAATTTACAAAAGTTCTAGCCCCTCGTGAACCGATTCTTACTTACAAGTCTCTCTCCCGTGATAGACATCAAGTTCACCGGATAAAAATAATGGGTACACTAGCGAGCAGAAGTTGTAAACCCCTCATCCCTGAAGATGATTGTAGCATACAATGTGCACCCAATTGCAAAAATTCCTAGCCACTCGTGAACCGATTCCTACTTACAAGTCCTTCTCCCGTGATATACATTAACCCTTAAACGAAAACAAACAATGGGTACACCAGCTAGCAAAAGTTGCAAACCCATCATCGCAGAAGATGATTGTAGCATAACAGCCGATTATTACTTGCAAGTCCCTTGCATATCTCACCATTGGGAACCAAATTGTTCTTACCATCGAATACACCGGAAACAAATAACAGGTACACCAACTAGCAAAAGCGGCAAACCCCTCATTACCAAAGATGATTATGAGCCAACAGTCGACTGTTGCTTAAAAGTCCCCTACATGTCTCATAACAGGTATCGCCTATTTTTGTTTTCGTGTACCTTACTATGAAGTTGTCAACCCCTTTGAAATTTTCAAACTGGTGTATCTCATGAAGGAATTTTTGTACCAAAAAATGGATGACATATACTTTGATCAGCTCATCAATGGCTATCGATTGCCGTCGAAAAAAAAATTCTACCTGTCTTAGTTCAAAAGTTGACTTTTTTGCCGTAGGCCAACTTTCTAACGTCACGACTTAGAAAGGAGCAAAGGATAAGCTCTAGTTTCTTTAGCAATGAGAGAACTTTTAAAGTTTAAGGGGCACATCTGATACCGTTACTCTACCGCAAACCCAAGTGCAAAATTTTTTTTTTATAAACTCAGCTGGAATCGTCGCAGACATGGACAGAAACAATAGATGGCAGCGCTTTCGGACCCGTGGGAAAAAGCCACTTTTTTGTCTCTGTAGATTTTTCTATTTATCACTCAAAGAAGACATGTTGGCTGTGGGGCCGGGTAACTGCCGCATATATTTAACACTTATAGATTTTAGTCCATCTTCAATTTGAAACTGGTGCCTGCCTGCTAGCGTGCTAGAACGGAGCTTTCCACTCGAAAGCAGAAACATGGTTTGATGAAACGAAAGGTTCGCTACACAACTTGAGATGGTCCTCTTCGACATAGGCTATACAACTCCACTTCACTTCGCAAACCGTAGGCTCTGGCTCGATGACAAGCAAAAACCATCCTTATTGGCCCCAGGCAAGAGTTCTACGGAGCTTTCCAAAATGTAATGTCATATTCATCAATCCGGCCTAAGGTCCACACTTTCCGTAAAAACCGCACAGGTTAGACCCTTCCCAGTTACCAGGAATAAAATGAAATCGGAGTCATAGGAAAAAAAAAAAAAAAAAAAAAAAAAACAGGACAAAACCAAAGCGTTGCTCTCGCAACACAATTCTCAGGAGACCAACTTTATAAACTCCGTTAATGTGAAAAAGCGGGACAGCCCTTTGAGAGCTGGGGTGTAGCCAGGCCCGTATCCAGGAGTTTATTTCGGGGGGGGGGGGGGGGGGTTGCTTTCTGGTCGGACAAAAGAGCACAAAAAACACATAGATCACAGGGAAAAGCCTATAAATATCAATAATTTTGTATGTTTCGGGGGGGGGGGGGATTTCAACCCCTAACCCTCCCCCCTGGATACGGCCTTGGTTGTTAGCCGATAGTCCTCTAATACGGTCTCATTGCCTGTCAGGATATCTCACTAGGTAGGTAAGTATAGTCTTACTCATATCCGAGTATAAATATAATTTGTATATTTCCCCTTTTTCAAAATACACTTAACAACACAAGAATTTCTGATACTGATGTTACGGTAATTAGTATTTATTATTGACTATTATTATTAGCTGCTTACGTTCGAAAATATTCCAGTACAATAGAGGTATGTTATTGTGTTGCGAAAGCAACACTTTGGTTTTGCCTTTTTTTTTTTTTTTTTTTTTTTTCCTAGTATCCCGATTCGCGCTTATTCTCAGAAAGTGGTAAGGGTCTAACCTGTGCGGTTTTTACGGAAAGTGTGGACTTTAGGCCGGATTGATGAATATGACATTACATTTGGAAAGCTCCGTAGAACTCTTGCCTGGGGCTAAAAAGGATGGTTTTTGCTTGTAATTGAGCCACAGCCTACAGTGTGCGAACTAAAGTGGAGCTGTATAGCCTATGTCAGTGAGGACTATCTGAAGTTATGCAGCCAAGCTTTCGTTTCATCAAACCATGTTTCTGCTTTCGAGTGGAAAGCTCCGTTCTAGCAGGCAAGCAGACAAGCACCAGTTTTAAACTGAAGATGGACTAAAATCTATAAGTGCGAAATATGTGCGGCAGTTCCCTGACCCCACTGCCAATACATCTTCTTTGAGTGATAAATAGAAAAATTTACAGAATAAAAAAAGTGTCATTTTCCCACGGGTCCGAAAGTGCTGCCATCTATTGTTTCTACCTGTTTCTGTTTGTGATTTCAGCTGAGTTGAAATGAAATCAGATGGGCCTAATAAACTTTAAAAGTTCTCACTGCCGAAGAAATTAGAGCTTATCCTTTGCTCCTTTCTAGGGTGGTGAAATTAGAAAGTTGGCCTACGGCAAAAAAGTCGACTTTTGAACTAATACAGACGGAATTTTTTTTTGAACGGCATTAGGTAGACCTCCGTGAGCTGATCAAAGTACATACCATCTGTTTTTTTGGTACAAAAATTCCTTCATGAGATACAACAGTTTGAAAGTTTGGAGGGGTTGACAACTTCAGTAATGATGTAGGCCTACACACTGAAACCAAAAATAGGCCGATCCCAATCGTGAGACATGTAGGGTACTGGTAAGCAACAGTCGGCTGTTAGACCATAATCATCTTCGGAGATGAGGGGTTAGCAATGTTGGTAGTTGGTGTACCTATTAATCCTATTATTTCTTTCCTGTGTATTTGATCGCGAGAACAATTTGGTACCATGTCTATCAAGGGAAGATAGACTTGTAAGTATGAATCGGTTGCTAGAAGGGGTTCATGAGGGGCTAGAAACTTGTGAAAATAGGTGCACATTTTTTGTATCTCTATAAATCAGAGGGTAAGAAAAGTATAGTCTCCTTGGTTTATCGTTGTAACATGAAGTCTTTGAGGGTTGAGAACTTTAGTGGTAGGGTACAAACTCTAACAAAGAATAGGCGAAACCAAAATGTGAGACATGTTAGGGACTTGTAGGTTTCCGACCGTGTTAACGAAACGGATACAAATGATAATGTAAAACAACGACATAGTTTCGAAATAATTAGCAGAGTGGCATCTACGGTATTTTAAAGATCCTGAAAAGTTACGGATAGCTTTATAATACCAACTAGATTATGTAAGATAATGTTCCAAGTTTTCACCAGTCACGATGTCGGCGATTGAAAAGGATAAAGTTCAACTGGCTGCAAAGTCAATTTTGTCGCTATTTCCGATATTCTGTGTGTTTTTTTTTTTTTTACTTGTAAGCAAAACTCGGCTGTTAGACTATAATCATTTTCGGCGATGAGGGGCTTGTAACTTTTGCTAGTTGGTGTACCTATTAATCCTATTCTTTGTTTCTGGTCTATCTAAACTGAAAACAATTTGGTACTATGTCTATCACGGGGAGATGGATTTGTAAGTAGGAATCAGTTGCTAGAAAGGGTTCATAAGGGGCTAGAAACTAGTGCAAATTGGCGCACATTTTATTTGATCTCTTTAAATCTGAGGGTAAGAAAATGAGTCTCCATGGTCTATCACTGTAGCTTAGAATTAAGTCTTTGAGGGGTTGACAACTTTAGTTGTAGGGTAAACACTCAAACAAAGGATAGGCCTATGGTGATGGTCTTTCACAGTAACCTGGAATTAATTGTTAACGCAACGGATACAAATGATAATGTAAACAATGATATATGATACGCAATAATTAGTAGAGGTAATTTGGTATTTTGAACTAAAAAGCTGTGGATAGCTTTGTAATGCCAACTAGGTTATGTAAGATAATGTTCCAAGTTTCCAGAAGTCACGATGTCTACGATTGAAAAGGATAAAGCTCAACTGGCTGCAAAGTCAATTTAGTCCCTACTTCCGATATTCTGTTTTTTTTTTTCAACTCTGAGGGATAACCAACCATGTGATTACAGATTGTGTCATCAGTTCAGAAATATATTCTTCATGGATGGAACATATCATTTTGAAAACCTCGATGGGTTGACAAATGCAGCATTTAACCGTTAGCGAAGAAACAAAACCAAAGTGTGGCTCTCACGACACTTTAGTCGGCGAAGCCGAACAAAGGTTGCTGCAACACTCCACGTTGCCCAGGCAACGTAGGTCTAGTTTAAGTTATGACAATAGAGGTATGCTACTTTGAACGATAGCGAAGGATAGGAAGACATTTAAACCTAGCAAACATTTATACCCAGTGATGATCGCTAATAATAATGCAAGGACACTGTAACTAAGGGCAAAATTACGGCGTCCGAAGTATAGCCTACAGTTCTGCGTTATTTTCAAAGTCCCAACCCAACAGAAGAAAAATAAAATTAAAAGTAAACAGTAGGCGACATTAACCGACTTTCATTGTTTCTGGCAAAAGACAGCTGAAACAGGTGGCTCTTAGCAGACGTCAAGTTCTTAATTTATCCCTCCTCTTTGACTGTTATAGAGTCAAAAATTAAAACTAAGGTGGTATACAATTTTGTGGTCTAAAAAAAACAAAACAAAGTGGTCGGTAGTCCAACATTTTACTAATGTGTTCGAAAAGTATTAGAAATAAGTAAGCACAAGTACAAGTAAGTACCTTCACTGTTTTTCACTATAACTACTGGTACTAGCATCAAAAGCTCATTCGAAAATCTGTGATCTCATATTTTCCGGAAGGAAGGAGTGCTTCTCCTATGACCTTTGGCTCCCTCTCTCTTGTGGAATAATCACCTTGTCTTTACCGGGGTCAATATGTCGCCTCTAAATCTGTCCCCATCTAAGAATTCAATCTGAAGCTCACTATTATCCGTGGCAATGCTGCGGAAAGCTAGGGACAACATGTAAAGGCACTTGGGGTGGACACATGTAGCGGAACACAGAATGAGTGTCAGGAACCTATATTTGTGGAGACATCCGCTCTTCAGAACAGAGGAAATGGCGAGAGTTTTGTTTTGTTCGACAAGTAGTGACGCTAGTTTGTTTACGGTTGGATGTTTACTTTTGTAACCAAAAGAAATTCGTAACGCTAATTTTATTTTAAAAGAAATTAGATTTATTAATTATGTATTATAGATAATTATTTAAATATAAATGCATTATAGTAAATCGTTCATTTTAGTGACTAATATTAGTCGAACATAAATATTCCTTCAGCCCAAGCTAACTGAATTGTTTCTGACTGCGTTTAACGAATACGTTAGCTCTCCTGCAGCTATAGCTACAGGAGAGCTAACGAGCTGGATACAGTTCGTTTATCCAGCTAAATCTAACTGTGATCACAGTTTGTGTCCTAGTTTCAGCCTGAAGAGGACCCTTGCCAAGTAGGGCCGAAATATCGCCAGAATAAAACTCAGCTGACGTAGCGCTTTCAAACATTCATGCAAACGTAATTCATTTCTTTGTTTTATTTTTTAACTGCTAAGAGGAACAACAGCAGCGAGACACAAACAAGAGAATAAATCACAAACATACACTAGAAGAAAGACTGTGATTTGCTGGGGATAATTATGCTTGGTTCAGGGCCGAAAGTTTTAAGAATATGAACGTACGCAAGCTTGGTATTGTGAAAACAGGGGTCTATTTTTGTAAAATTAGACCAAAAGTTAAAACACAGAATTGAATGACTATACTAATACTATTCTTGCTATTACATAAGATTATTCTCACCAGCCCAGTTCCTTTCCCACCGTTTTAGTGCAACCGCTCGGCAACTCTGGAATTTTAAGGGCAGCAGCGAAGCAGTGACATGAACCAAACTAGTTGCGTTTTTTGTCTCTGGTTCCTGTTCCGTGTTCTGTGTTCGCAGTTGTCTGGTTTTGGTAAAAAACGGTATTTAGCTTACGCTGTTCCGTGTTTTGTCGCTGTTCTGACGAAAACACAAATTTAGGATCCTGAGTATGTCTTAAGCGGAAAATCTGTTAAATTGCAAATTGTATTGCAAAAGGACCATACTTTAGGATCCAGTTTTATCCTCCGGACTTCTACAATTCTTTCTTTTCTATCTGTAAATCTCTCTGCAATTTTCAATCTGAACAGTGATAAGACATGCTAGGAGAGCAAGTTCCGTGTTTTGCAAAACAGAGAGCGGAACAGAGAACACGGAACACAGAACAGCGTAGAAAAACGGGAAAATGAGAAACAGCGTGTTCCGTGTTTTGACAAAAACGGGAAAAATTCAAAACAGATAGAAAACAGCGAACAGAACAGAGACAAAAAATGCAACTAATCAACAATAAACAACAATTGGCGATGAGTTTGATCAAGACAGGTTGTAATATATAGCTACTCCAGGCTGATAGAAAATCGTGTACGTGATGATTTTTTTTTTCGCTTTTTATAGGCCTACTCCATCTGAAACAGTATTTTGTCACACATCAAAAAAGATGTACCATCATCATCAAAATGTAAATACAGGTGTAATGTGTATTCTGGATGACATATTTTCGGTTTCGAAATTCCGAAGAGTTTTTATTCGGTTATATTTCTGGTACCAACATTTTTCTCTAGATGAGTCTGTGTTTTTTGTGAAGTAAGAAGCGTGAAAGCCTTTATCAGCGTTATAGATATTCCTTCAGCCCAAGCTGACTGCGAATCATATTTGACGGTGCAAAACGTACAAGTCAGCTACATTTTATTCGGGCTATATTTCGGCCCTTCTTGGCAAGGGTCCTCTTCAGGCTCAAGCTGGAAAATGAACTTGTGGAGGAACAATTGCTCTTCAAGAAGAGACAGGTGACTTCAAAACCAAAATGCAGAAGAATCTCTACTCTTTCGACCAGTGTTGAAAAATACTTGAGTAAAAGTACTTAATACTCATACTTAAGTAAAAAAAATAAGTGTACTTAAGTACTAATGTACTTACATACGGTGACAAGTTTGATTAGCATGATTTTCAGTAGGCTACCATGTTTATCATTGTCGCTGATACTGAATGGACATTAGAGATCTAGTGCTTCTTTGTGTGAGCCTGAAGTGGTTGTTTGAAGAATAGCTAACTATATAGATTTTCTTCGCCAGGTATGTAGCCTAGAGCTGACAACATCTCAAATCAGTTAAAAATTAAAACTGAAAATAGCCGCTCCGTTATATTCCGTTCCGTAAATTTGTGGGAAGTTCCCCCACTAATGGAACGAGGCTTGGGACAACCCTGACTGTTGGTGAATGTGTCACCATTTTTTCCAACACTGGCAGAGAATGCAGGGACACTAACTGGTTATTTTTTTGTTTGTTCGAAAAATGGAACTCCTTCAATTCCAGACAGAGCACGTCAGGTCAAAGGACAACCAATAATCTCAGCCTTTTCTTGATTTACTACATTTTCTAGAAAGTAGTATCCAAGCAGCATGGACAGCGGCCGTATCCAGGGAAGGGGATAGGGGGTTCGCCCCCCCCCCCCCCGAAACATACAAATATAAACGTTTATTTATGGGGTCTAGCCTCTGATCTGTGTCCTTGTTTTGTTGTTAGAAATGGATTAGGACCCCCTCCCCCCCCTTGAAAAACCTACTGGGTCTGAACCTGTCCATTCAGAACAAGCTGAAGGGTTTCGGTGAGATTACAAAGAGGAAATATTCCCGAAAATCACACCTCCGGGTTTTGACGGATCGCGTAGCCTAAATGTTATTCATTTCCACCCGACCCCTTAAACAGGTCCCTTAGGCAATCGTATTCTCTCTTGATTGATTGATTAATTGATAAGTTTGATCAAATGATGTTGTTCTTTCCAGATTTTGTCAGTTTACATTTGATTCCGGTCATCACCATTTACCCAGTAAGGAAGGAAAATTTCCTACCTGGTAGTTCACATGAGTAGGAGCAGACTGACAGGTCAGTAGTCTTTTTATTCCGATACTGACGCGAACAAATGGACAAACACATTATTAAAAATTACGAAAGTTCTCGTTTTCTCCGGATTCCGTCGAATACTGCCGAACTATCAACTCGATGGGAAAACCAACCGAGTGGGTGGATGATGATTTAACATATGTCTTGAGAAGATATATTCAAATAATCAAACGGATATGTTAGATACGATGCTTTGGCAGCGACTTTTCGGTCCTTCTTCGCAAAGGTCCTCGTCAGGATATCAGACTGATACAGATTGACAGCCTGACGAGGACCCTTGCCAAGAAGGACCAAAATATCGCTGCGAAAGGATTGTAGCTGACGCCGTTGTCTACAATATTCCAATATATTTTTCAAAGTCAGCTTGGGCTCAAGCAGTTTTTGTCTTGCAAAGAATCGGCCATTCCTACCTAAATTCAAAAATCGTTATACACCCTACTTGATCAACTATAAGCACCAAGAAAATATTTTTTTGCCGAATTACAACTATCAGGGGGCCAAAACAAATGACGGGGGATTCAGCATGTCTCTCACTCGTCAGGCAAACCTTAGCTTGAAGTTTACACTTCACTTCTAAACGTAGGGCTCCAGTACCATCAATGATCGACCTCATTCGAGAGTTCTCATACTAACAGATAGACAGAAATAGTTTACGAAGTTATATAGGTGTTCCGCTGCGTCTAAGGATCCCCAAAACTTGACTTGGTATATCGCCTCACTTCGGAACTATGTGTTGTTTGGTCATTGCTTTTTGATCACGGATTTTTTGCAAGCCTACCTTAATAAGGCTACCTAAATACTTGAGTACGTAAGTACTGAAGTACTATCTAAATACTTGAGTACTTAAGTACTGAAGTACTTTTGTAAAAGTACTTATTACTTAAGTAGATTTTTTGTGAAGTACTTAATACTTATACTTCAGTAAAAATTTCCTGCAGTACTTGGTACTTGTACTTTAAAAAATAGAAGTACTTGGCACAACATTGCTTTCGACGACCCAATCGAACAGCAAAAACAGCAGCCGTGTCCAGAATGAAAATCACCAGTTTTCAGAGAAGAAGTTCACAAAATCAGACATTCAATGAAGAATCTTCAGTTTCTCCACAAGTTCGTTTTCCAGCTTGAGCGGTTTGAGCCTGAAGAGGACTCTTGCCAAGAAGGGCCGAAATATAGCTCTAATAAAAATGTAGCTGACTTATCCGTTTTGCACCGTCAAATATGAGCATTATATTTATATATTTGTAATTAAAGGTCCACTGAATAACGTTCAAACATGAAAATCTAGCTGCGAATCACGTACTCACTTAGGTCGGAAAATCCGATGAAAATGCGTTGCTCATTTTTTTCCCCGTGGTAAGAAATCTTTGTGATAGCTCTATGTTCCTTCAGACATTTAGCAGAGCAACGATAACAGCACTGAATTGCCGCATAAAATGTGGTGGCCAACTTGTAAGCCAGGCCACCGGAAAAAAAAAGTTTTATTTTATTTTCTGTCACATTTGACCGAATAAAAAAAAAATCAGTCAACCTGTGACTTTCGTCTGGTGGGGATGTCGTCCATATAAGCCTATTGGAGAAAACAAAACAAAAAATTCAACATGTTGGGATACAAGATACTAAATAAACCAGCGTTTCAGGTAAACTGTAAATGTTTTGTATTTGTCTGGCTGCTCGAGTTGAAATGGAAGAACATGTCCAGCCCAGGAAAATGAGTCGACAGGCGATTCAGTAAACACTCAATTCCACCATAGCAAATCGTACAACCACCCTCCGTTTGGTAAGAGCATTTCTCACGACCCATCACAAAGAGTTCAAGATCGTTATCGTCAATTAATCGCCCACTTGAGCAGTGAAAGGGGCGCCGCGAACCCTTATTGGTTCCTCCATATTGTCCCATCTTTCAATAAAGCCCATTTTGTCACCGGGACATCGTGACAGGGAGGGTAATAAAGGGAATGATTGCATTTCTAACCCTTGTAATCATGTCAAATAAGCTGGAGGATCCTGATTAATGTTAACAAGTGGTTGCGGTAATATGTGTGCTACTCAAAACTTTGTATATATATGTTGCGGTAATGTGAATGTTACTTAAAAGTTAAAAGTTTAAATAGGAATATTACTTGTTATACGCATTTGTCCAGGAAAATCAGCCACAGTAAAATGAAATTACTGTTTTCGATTATCACTGTTTTGTTTTAATTTACTATTTTTTCGTAATCGTGGGTCAGATGGCGCTAGATCAAATGTCGAACTGTTATTTATTTTGACGATATTTTGCCGCATATGGGCTACGGCCCTCTTCAGGCTCATGAATACTGAGCTTGTCGAACATTCTGACCGTCTTCTTTAATTTTTTAGATGTTTCTTCTTCGAAATTAGTTGCTATTTAAAACGGGAATATTTGATGGTCGAAAAGTCCCCACAAAGGGTGGATTTGTACGAGGCAACACGTGAAGATAGGATTTGAAAGACATGGCTTAGACGGTCAAACAGACCTCGAACCCAGTGTAGGGTTTAGGAAAGTATGGGAGACGATGGGACACCCGATGGTTATCCCTGAACGAGCCAGCTACGTACGACCACGATGGGTGGAAGGAGACAAGTCTTACCTTGGTGGATGCCATGAAGCAGGCCCGTATCAAGGAATTTTTTTCGGGGGGGGGTTGACTGCGGGTCGCACAAAAAATTATAAAAAAGACACGGATCAGAGGGAAAAGCGGATACGTCAGCTGAATTTTATTAGAGCTATATTTCGTCCCTTCTTGGCAAGGGTCATCTTCAGGCTCAAAGCAGCTCAAGTTGGAAAAACGAACTTGTGGAAAAACAAAATAAAGATTTAAAAAAAGAAGGACGCCATAGATGGAACTCCAGAGTAGAACAACTTTTGGATGCCAGAAAAGGCTTGAAGCCGTTGTTGTTCTTGTGTTTAAGGTAAAATTATTAACAAGCATTGCACGTCAGAATTTTCTTTCTCCTGAGCGCTTGTTGAATGTATTTACAGTTTAGTGTCACGAGTTAAAAAAAACTTGTACTTGAACCGTTGTCTTGATTCAGTTATAAGTAATTAAGTAGTACTAGTTTGCATGTGATGCATTGGGTAAACCAAAAAGCCATTCGTATGCCTTCAAAAAATTAAACATTAAATTTAGTTAAAAAAAAAAAAAATGATGATCATGTTGAAAATAACAAATATTGTATTGGCAATGTTCACAGAACTTGTATAGGCTTGCTTTTGTTCCTATTAATAATAATAATAATAAAGTATCGTTACATCATTTGAGACTTGGAGACAAAACATGCTCATGTATCATATAAATGCCCCGCTTACACACCCTATAACTTGCGACATTTCTTGGCAATCGCGAACCGGAAACTTAATTTATTTGAGAACAAAAGGAAAAACAAGATCCACCAACAAATAAAATAAAGCGGTACACGGTTTGACTCTTAGAGGTCGCAATAAGTTGTTCTTTTCATCCCATCTGCCACGAGTGACAGTTGCTTCAACCGTCACCTGTTCCAGGCGTTGAGAGAGTCCTCTTGTTTTGACTTTTTTAATTGCACCGCTCAGTAAAATGGGGCTGGGGCAAAAAGGCTTAAGGAAAAATAGGAAACAGACCCTGTCCCATCGAGGAAACTGCAATTACTTGTCAACCAGGATGCCTAGATAGCAATTTATGGCAGGGGCTGTGAACGGCGGGATGTGGATCAGTGACGCCTGCGCGTTGCCGCGACAATCGGAGCAAATCCATGGCGTCTCATCGCATCAGTAAAGTGATTTCGGCATTGGACTGTAATTTTCGAGTTGCTACTATTTTTAATTATTATTATTCAAAATTTTACAAGATTGGAACATTTGAAGTGGATTATTTGTTCAGTCTTTTGATTGTCTTAAAGTGTATATTTGCCAAACCCTAGGATGATGAAAATTATAATTTATTGTGAATCATAAACTTCTCACTTCTGTTACTAAAGACCGTCCATAAACATTGCTTAATTCATAAAGATTACTAAAGACCGTTCATAAGCATTTCCATGAACACTGCAAATATTGCGGGAGTGAAAAACGAAGAAAAGGGAGAAAAGATCTAAAATAACGAAGGAACTCAAGAGTCGATACAATAGGCCTACTGGCCGTCGACTTACGCTTGTCATAAGCATCAGAATAGGCTACTTTTATCATATACTGCTGAGAGGTATGACTGGAAGAAAAAACAAATCAGATTATCCATCGTCTGGATGAAACTTGTCTGGTTCAGGCGGAAGAAAAATTATACTGAGAAATTCTGTGAATTATAATAACTTCTGTCTTTTTTCTACCCGCAAACAAGACTGAAAGGAAATGAAGATCTCGATAGTGTTCTTTCGGAATTGCCAAAAAAGGCCCCCCATTACAATCATATTTGACACTGCAAAACGGATACATCAGCTACATTTTAGTTGAGCTATATTTCGAGAAATCTGTATTTCAGCCGTGTCCAAAATGAACTCGCACTAGACCTACGTTGCCGGGGCAACGTGAAGTGTTGCGGCAACCTTTGTCCGGCTTCGCCGACTAAAGTGTTGCGAGAGCAACACTTTGGTTTTGTTTCTTCACTGTCGGTTAAATGCTGAAATTGTCAACTTATCGAAGCTTTTAAAACGGTATGTTCTAAAAAGAATAATCATATGATCAAAAGCTGTTCTTTAGCGTTGTAAAACCAACAACAAAACAATATCGGAAGAAGGGACTAAATTGACTTGGCGGTCAGTTGAACTTTATCCTTTTCAATCGTAGATATCGTGACGGATGAAAACTTGGAACAATATCTTATATAATCTAGTTGGTATTATAAAGCTATCCGTAACGTTTCAGGATTAAAATACCATAGATGACACTATTAATTATTACAAAACTACCTTATTGTTTTAGATTACCGTATCGTTTGTACCCGTTGTGTAAACAGTTAATCCTCGGTTATAGCGATAGACCATCAATACAAATTTTCTTACCGTCATATTTACAGATATCGAATACAATGTGCACCAATTTTCAAAAATTTCTAGCCCCTTGTGAACCGATTCTTACTTACAAGTCCCTCTCCCGTGATTGACATCAAATTCATCAGAGCAAATAATGGATACACCAGCTATTAAAAGTTGCAAACCCCTCATCGCTGAAGATGATTATAGCATAAAAGCCTTTTGGCTTTTTGGGAACAAAATTGTTCTTACCATCTAATACACCTGATACAAATAACAGGTATACCAACTAGCAAAAGCTGCAAACTCCTCATTGCCGAAGATGATTATGAGCTAACAGTCGACTGTTGCTTACAGTCGACTGTTGCTTACAAGTCTCTTACATGTCTCACAACTGGTATTGCCTATTTTTGGTTTCAGTGTGTACCTTACTCCTGAAGTTGTCAACCCCTTGAAACTTTCAAACTGGTTTATCTCATGAAGGATTTTTGTTCAAAAAAATGGATGACATATACTTTGATCAGCTCATCAAGGGCATCGATTGCCCTAACCACAACAAAAGAATATCGGAAAAAGGGACTAAATTGACTTTGCAGTCAGTTGAACTTTATCCTTTTCAATCGTAGACATCGTGACGGATGAAAACTTGGAACAATATCCTATATAATCTAGTTGGTATTATAAAGCTATCCGTAACTTTTCAGGATTAAAATACCATAGATGACACTATTAATTATTACGAAACTACCTTAACTCCTCATTGCCGAAGATGATTATGAGCTAACAGTCGACTGTTGCTTACAGTCGACTGTTGCTTACAAGTCCCTTACATGTCTCACAACTGGTATCGCCTATTTTTGGTTTCAGTGTGTACCTTACTCCTGAAGTTGTCAACCCCTTAAAACTTTCAAACTGGTTTATCTCATGAAGGATTTTTGTTAAAAAAAATGGATGACATATACTTTGATCAGCTCATCAAGGGCATCGATTGCCCTAACCACAACAAAAGAATATCGGAAAAAGGGACTAAATTGACTTTGCAGTCAGTTGAACTTTATCCTTTTCAATCGTAGACATCGTGACGGATGAAAACTTGGGACAATATCCTATATAATCTAGTTGGTATTATAAAGCTATCCGTAACTTTTCAGGATTAAAATACCATAGATGACACTATTAACTATTACGAAACTACCTTGTTTTACATTATCGTTTGTACCCGTTGCGAAAACAGTAAATCCTAGGATACAGCGAGAGACCATCGATACAAACTTTCTTACCGTCAGTTTTATATAAATTGAATACAATTTGCAACAATTTGCACAAATTTCTAGCCCCTCGTGCACCGATTCTACTGACAAGTCCCTTTCCCGTGATAGACATCAAGTTCACCGGATAAAAATAATGGGTACACCGGCTAGCAAAAGTTGCAAACCCCTCATCGCTGAAGATTTGTGTAGCAAACAGCCTATTATTACTGACAAGTCCCTTGCATGTCTTACAATTGGGAACCTAATTGTTCTTACCATCAAATGACAGGTACGCCAACTAGCGAAAGCTGCAAACCCCTCATTGCCGAAGATGATTATGAGCTAACACTCGACTGCCGCGTACAAGTCCCCTACATGTCTCACAACTGGTATCACCTATTTTTGGTTTCAGTGTGTACCTTACTACTGAAGTTGTCAACCCCTTGAAACTTTCAAACTGGTATATCTCATGAAGGAATTTGTGTACCAAAAAATGGATGACATATACTTTGATCAGCTCATCAGCGGCTATCGACTGCCGCCGAAAAAAAAAATTCTACCTGTCTTAGTTCAAAAGTTGACTTTCTTGCCGTAGGCCAACTTTCTAACGTCACCACTTAGAAAGGAGCAAAGGATAAGCTCTAGTTTCTTTAGCAATGAGAGAACTTCTAAAGTTTAAGAGGTACATCTGATACCATTTCTCTACCGCAAACCCAAGTGCAAAAAAACGAATGATAAACTCAGCTGAAATCGCTTACACAAATGGAACCAAATTGTTCTTACCATCGAATACACCGGAAACAAATAACAGGTACACCAACTAGCAAAAGCTGCAAGGCCCTCATTACCGAAGATGATTATGAGCTAACAGTCGACTGTTGCTTAAAAGTCCCCTACATGGCTCATAACTGCTATCGCCTATTTTTGGTTTCAATGTATCTTACTACTGAAGTTGTCAACCCCTTTGAAATTTTCAAACTGGTTTATCTCATGAAGGAATTTTTGTACCAAAAAATGGATGACATATACTTTGATCAGCTCATCAGTGGCTATCGATTGCCGTCGAAAAAAAAATTCTACCTCTCTTAGTTCAAAAGTTGACTTTTTTGCCGTAGCCCAACTTTCTAACGTCACGACTTAGAAAGGAGCAAAGGATAAGCTCTAGTTTCCTTAGCAATGAGATAACTTTTAAAGTTTAAGGGGCACATCTGATACCGTTACTCTACCGCAAACCCAAGTGCAAAAAAAAAAATTATAAACTCAGCTGGAATCGTCGCAGACATGGACAGAAACAATAGATGGCAGCACTTTCGGACCCGTGGGAAAAATCCACTTTTTTGTCTCTGTAGATTTTTCTATTTATCACTCAAAGAAGATATGTTGGCTGTGGGGCCGGGTAACTGCCGCATATATTTAACACTTATAGATTTTAGTCCATCTTCAATTTGAAACTGGTGCCTGCCTGCTAGCGTGCTAGAACGGAGCTTTCCCCTCGAAAGCAGAAACATGGTTTGATGAAACGAAAGGTTCGCTACACAACTTGAGATGGTCCTCTCCGACATAGGCTATACAACTCCACTTCACTTCGCAAACCGTAGGCTCTGGCTCGATGACAAGCAAAAACCATCCTTATTGGCCCCAGGCAAGAGTTCTACGGAGCTTTCCAAAATGTAATGTCATATTCATCAATCCGGCCTAAGGTCCACACTTTCCGTAAAAACCGCACAGGTTAGACCCTTCCCAGTTACCAGGAATAAAATGAAATCGGAGTCATAGGAAAAAAAAAAAAAAAAAAAAAAAAACGAGGACAAAACCAAAGTGTTGCTCTCGCAACACAAATACCAGCAAATAAATACAAGCAATTTTCATGAAGAAATTCACAAATCAGATACTTAAGCTAGAACCTTTAGTTGTTTTTTCACAAGTTCATTTTCCAGCTTGAGCCTGAAGAGGACCCTTGCCAAGAAAGGCTAAAATATAGCTCTGATAAAATGTAGCTGACGTATCCGTTTTGTAGTGCAAATATGACTCGCAGCCCAGCTTGGGCTAAAGCAATACATTATAATCATTACCTAACTTCAGAAAATTATACACATCTTTTAACCGAATGTCATCATTTAGTTTTTGTTCGCCTCAGTGCGGAAACCGGGACAAACCAGTTTTCCCACCTGTCGGTTATGAACATACTCGTGCCACACGAGTTAAGATGTCACGAAAATGCCGTCAAAAGCCAAAAAACGGTAAGAGGTTGGTCGGACAGGTTGACCTTAACCACATCTTAAGAAATTCGAGACTTGAACGAATTCTTATGTGACTGAAACTAAAAACTAACAAGACTAAATTCTTTAAGAATACTACAAGTCACTGTGTACAAATAAGAAAACAAAAGAATCGGGGAGGTAATCAGAAATTGAAACAAGAGCTAGAAGCTGGTATGGCACTTGGAAGGCTAGTTCAGAGGATGGGAGTAGGAATATGCCAATTCGTCGGTTTGTTCTGATCACTTATAACCGAAACCCTTGAGATAAGAACGATCATGGGCCCTTGGAAATCACGAGAATATATCGTATGGTAAAAAGTATTTTATTTGTGCACTTGGCTGTTATGATGCGCACTTTAAGGGCACTAGAAATTCATCTGTAAGCAAAACCCCGAGGCAAAAACGATAATAGGCCCTTGGAGATCATTAGTATATATCGGTTGGTTAAACGTATTTGTTTCACTTTTTGGTTAAGATGGGCATTTTCATGGGGCGAAATGTATCGTTGGTCGAAAGTACTTTTTGGGATCCCAAAATGTAAGTGGAGGGATAACTATGACATCACAAAAGTTGTCCGTCTGTAAGCGCGATAACTCTCGAAGAAAACTAGATATTTTTATGAAACTTGGTGTGAGGACTCTTTGGATCAAGGGATAGGTCGAACTAGTAGATGGGCTCTGTAGCTCAACATTTAGGGGTGGGGGAGAGGTTTCAAATTGAGGGACGAACACATTTTTTTGAACAGCGAATGAGATAGTCGATTAAGAGGTAAGAAGACATGCTGAACATGAATATGAAAACCATTTTCTCGCCGGACAGGTAGTTCGCCCGGAATCCGGCCAATACCGGAAAGTTTGTTAAAAGTAGAAGCTTTGTATAAAGTTGATTAGATGTTCGATTTACGGGTAAGAAGACATGCTGAACAGTTGTGTGGAAATGATGTTTTTGTCGGACAAGTAGTTTGCCCGGAAGCCGTCCGAAACCGGAAAACTTGTAAGTAAAGTTTATCTGAAGTTGCTTAGAAGACATGCTGAATCCACTTTTTGACAATCATTTTCTACCCGCACGTATAGTTCGCCCGGAATCCGGCTGAAACCGGAAAATGTATTAAAAGTTAAAGTCTTATTTGAAGTTGATTAGATGTCCGGTATAGGGGTAAGGTAACACGCTGAATTCATTTTTGAGCTTTAATATATAATATATAATATTTATTTGTGACCCACTGTACAGATTTAAGATAGTGGAGTAATGAAAGAAAAGAAAAGAAATAAAGATAGTACAACATATCACACACAACAACAAAAAAGCACTCAATGAAAAAGCCGGATGAGGCCGTGGTGCGCACCTAGGCGGAAACACGCGTCAGCACCAATATTGGTCTGCAGATTTTCCAGCGAACATAAGATGTCGCTAGCTCCGTAACGATTAACAAGGCGTCTATTTCGGACCGATCTGGGTAAATACAAAAGGAATTTGCAATATCGAAAATAATCCACCCTCATTTGCTTAAGATCAGTCTTTGTAAATATAGGATATAAACCAGACGCAGACAAAACGGCATGGTCGCAAAAACTAGAATAAAGTTTAGCCAGTCCACGTCTGCTGAAACGACCACGATTAGCAACGATTTTTGCGTACCCGATTCTTAATTTATCTTTAGTATCAGATAAAAACTTCCTCCGGATACTAGCAAGCGAATCACAAACAGATATACCCAGCCACTTAAACATCTTTACTCTGGGTATAGCGAAACTCCCGCAATTCAGAGAACTGGCACATTGATCATTATTGAAAGACAAATATTCACACTTAGCAATATTTAAAGCAAGGCCAATATCTTTAAACAGAGATCCAACCAGACGAACGTTTCGCTCAAGTGAGCTTTTTGAACGGCTAATCAGAAGGAGGTCATCAGCATATGCTAGATATGAAAGTTCACTAAACCCGAAAAAACAACTCGATGGGATCTTGGTCAGAACACTTTTGCCGGACAAGTAGTTCGCCAAGATTCCGGTCGAAACCGGAGGTTTGGCAGAAGTAAGGCATTAAGATTTGGTCTGTTTCGTCAAAGTATATATGAAGTATAGCCTAGGGGTAATACACACATAATGAATCCATCCCTGAACTTGGTTTTCTCAGATAATTAGCCATTGACCTTCTTCTGTTTCTATATCTTAATAAGACCGGATATCTAAGAGACCAAATTGTCTGGATCGAATATTACATTTTTGGGATCCCATCAAAACCTTTGGTCTTGTTTGACTTTGCGGTTAAGATGGTCACTTAAGAAGCTAGAAATTTGTAAGCAAACACCTTGAGGCAAAAATAATCAAAGGCTCATGGGGATCATGAAAATACACATATTGCTTGAAAGTAATTTTTTTTACTTTGCGGCTGAGATTAGTTCTTTAAGGGATGGTCGGATTTGGGTAGTGCAAATTTCTAAGCCAATCTTGTCGAATCTCTTATGTTCCAGCCAAGTCATCTTCCTAGTACACCTTGGAAATACCTTAAATCGTGACAACCGGACCCCCCCCCCAACTCGCCCCACAGTACCCGAATCCAACCCGTTTCTGTAAATGATTTATCTAGAGCATGTCTTTATTATTCCCACCAAGTTCCACCCCGATCTCTCCAGTCTAAGCGGTCTCGCACCGCCCCAACAGTCAAATCCGGTCCGGACATGGAAAAGAACGTCAAAGACATGTCCAGTTATGAAATTTCACTGGAATCCGATTACCGGTTCCAAAGTTACGCAATCCCCCCGCGACGATCGGATCGATAAAATTATTATTTTCAAGTAAGTTTGGTCGGGTCCCTGAAATCCCTGATATCATCGTCGTGAAAATCCTGAATTCTGGGACCCCCCCCCCCCCCCCCACAGTGTCCGGATCAAGTCCGACTGAGTAAACGATTTTTGGCATCCCAAGACGTAAGTGGAGGGATACCTATGACTTCGCAAAAGTTGTCCGTCTGTCTGCAAAATGATTCTCGAAGGGAATGATATATTTTGATGAAACTTGGTGTGAGAACCCTTTGGTTCGAGGTAAAGGTTGAGGTCATAGATGGGCCCCATAGGTGCATATTTAGGGGAGGGGGAGGGGTTTCAAATTAACGGGCGAAAGAAATATTTTTTAAAAGCTAATGAGATAGTCGATTTAGGAGTAAGGAGACATGCTGAATCCGAATATGAAAATTATTTTAATAATTTTAATAAGAAAAACGAAAAAACTTGTTAAAAATAAATTTGCTAAAAATAAAAGTTTAATCTGAAGTTGATTAGAGGTTCAATTTAAGGATAGGGAAAAATGCTGAATCCGATTATGAAAATTATTTTCTCGCCGGGCAAGCGCGCCCGGAATCCGGCCAAAAACGGAAAATTTGTTGAAAGCATAAGTTGTATATGAATTCCATTAGGTGTTCGATTTACGGGTAAGAAAACATGCTGAATTTGTGTATGACCATCATTTTCTACTCGGACACATATTTCGACACGATCCGGCTGAAATCGGAAAATTTGTTAAAGTTGAAGTTTATCAAAAGTTGATTATAGGTTCGACAGAGGGGTAAGGAGATAGGCTGAATCCGTTTTTGAACTTCAGTTTTTTGCAAGACAAGTAGTTCGCCCGGAATCCGGTCGAAACCTAAATTTGACAGAAGTAAGGCAGGAACTTTCGTCAAAGTAGATATGACACAAGCTGTAGGGGTAAACACACATGCTGAATCCATAGTTGAACTTGATCTTCCCAGATGAATGCCATTTGCATTATTGTGTTTCGGAACTTTATTAGTAAAGTGTTCAAGGAGTCTGGCGAAGACCGGATCTCTACAAGACCCAATTTCCTGGATGAAATATTATATTTTTGAGATCCAATCGGAACCTTTGGTCTTGTTTTGTAGAGCAGATGCTTGTCCTTCACAGCAAGTTCCACTCCAATCCCTCCAATCTAAACGTTTCACGAGATTTTTGGTCTCCTCGCCAATTCCCACGCAGCTGTCGAATCCGGTCCAGACCTTAAACGGGACATCAGAGACATGTCCTATTCAGTTATTAAGTTTCATCCGAATCCGATCAGCCGTTGAATAAGTCATGCACGATTACATTTTCCGAATTCCCCCTCTCTCCACTCCCCCAAGCTGGTAGAAAGGGAAACTGATTATTTACAAGTTAGTTTGGTGGGGCCCCTGACTTGCCTGCCAGGTTTCATCGTCCTAGCACATCTGGCAGTATCTTAACTCGCCATCGTATGATAGACCGCCCGACCGAATGAACGGAATACTCTTGATGACCATCTCTCCTTGCCAATGCAAAATCTCCGGCCTCTCCAGGTACCTAGCGGAAGAACGGCAGAACTGGTGTCACAGCTGCTCCCAAAGATCGTCGTGATTGTTGTGACACAGGATTTGAGTCTGGAGTTTGAGTCGTTACGGACACGCTTACTCCTTCTTCCTGAGGATCACCGTGTTTTGGACTTAGTCATATAGAGTATTGCGATCGATAAATGGCACTTTAGCCAGAGGCTGCAACTGCCATACAAATAGGGAAGAAGGCTGCTTCAGGATTAGAAGTACTGCAGCAAACACTGCCCAATCACACTTTAGGGAAAAGGGAGCAATACTAAACAAATAAGAGAAAGAAAGAAGAAAGGGATGGGTGGTTGACTTCATTATTCTTACCTCCTACTCCAGAATAAGTATGACCGGCCCCTGCGTACGAGGGCGCTCCTTGATCTGGCGGTAACTCCGAGCCTACTAGGGAGTCTGAGTAACGGCTGTTCCAAGGTTCAGTTTTGACCGTTGGACAGTGAGGGGTGGGAGCTGTGGAGCCGAGCCGAGAGGTGGAGGGGCCCGGTTGATGGAGGAGGAGGGAGCCGTACTGTGGCGCAAATCGGTTGTTTGTCACTCCGCCGTATGCTGACGCCGCAAAATAAGCCTGAAAATTAAAAAGCGTAAAGTAGCGGTATTTGAATTACTTATTCTCGACTAACCAGTTAGCTGAATCCTACAGGAATCATCAGTCTTTCCGCAGACTGCTCCAGCGTTAAGGCAAAGTGGCATGGAGCAAGAGCACAGTACCGCCATGGCAATCTGTAATCTCAGTGCATATTCCAAACGTCACTACTAGAGCCCAAGAAGCCCAATGCTGCGTATTCAAATACAAGATATAAAAGTAAACCGGTTTTTCAGTTAATCTTTAAACAAGTATTATTATTATTTTACTGGCCAACATGGAAAATAAACCCGCAGAGGCATGTCATCCTTCATTAGATCGTTTCATTTCGTTTTACTCAGATTCTTTTTCCGAGTCCAAATCGTCAGAATAGAGACGGGGGTTCGGATCTAATACGACGTCGCACTCTTTTCCCTTCACAACTCCGTTCCAGGGAATCGACTTTTCAGTTTCCGAAGTTTTTTTCCAAAGCGCTCCGTCAACACCTTTCCTGACTTCAACGGAAGCGACAAAGAGAAGGTCCCGGTTGCCGAAGCACCAGCCCGAATCTTTCAATTTATCGATACAGGTGAAATTCAAAACTCCCGGAATTACAATTCCAAGTTCCGAGTTCGCGTGGTTTATGTCTTATTACAATGGCCAAGACTATCATATGTGTTATACAACCACCGCAGAGACAAAATAGTTCTTGCCTAGTTGAATTACAACAACACAGAAATATAGCGCGAGCCCTAGATTATATTATTTTTGCTGCTAGGTCGCCTGCGGCTAGTGTTACACGACTCCAAGCTTAGGTGGTTCCGACCGTTTGGTTTGTGGGGAGCCGGAAAGTGGCATGAACCTGTAATACAAGCCAAAGTTTACCCAGCCTTAAAGTGCGACTACACGATGAGGATTTCCCGGCCGGATTTCCTGCACTTTCATCATCAAGTTGAAAAAATTTCAACTTTTCCATATGGAAGTGATGATGGTGCCGCAGATCCGCGTAGGAATTCCAGTCCAGAAACTCCCGATCCTGATCTTTTGTTCGCACTATTAAATGGGTACCTGGAGAAATCAGGATCGACTAAAAAGAGGCACGGCACGGCACGACATGGCGCAGGAGGTACGAGTAATAAAAAAAAAAAAAATAGGAAATAGCAGCAGTAGACAAGTAAGTGAGAGTTCGTAACTCCAGAGCCTAAAAGAAGGCACGTTGGAAGATTGTTCCTGCCCTTCACTCTGAAGCCTGAGATGGCCCTTTAAGTTGTCGTGCCTCTTAGTATTAGTGCCTCCTAACTATGCCGTGCCGTGCCTCTTGTCGATCCGGGAGAAATCTGGTAAGGCAACAGGAAGGGTGTGTGACAACACTACGATGCACCGCCAGTTGCACTTCCTGGATAAGGGCAGAGTATCGGAGATTCCCCATTTGCACCCTGCTTTGGTGACATCTCAAATATATCCTTTTCTATCAAGCATTGCCGGGAGTTTTTGAATTTCCTGCCACGATATCCCGGCTCCTAAGATTTGGGCGCCGAAATGCCAGAGAGGTAAAGACAAGCGATAACAAGAAAACGGCCGATTTTCGCAGCGCCTTCTAGAGGAAGTCGGAAATGTTTATTTGTGAAGTATTTAATACAAAATAAATCATTAGAAGTGTCCATTGTGCTTTAAAGACGGTTGCCGAAAGCGAAACCGAATATTCGAAATTTAATTGTATCCCTTGTTTAACATCTTGGAGGAATAACTAGCTGGAAAGAAAACCCACGAGAACCTCATTTTTTTCCTTTTATATACTGGATATGACTAGTAGTTATACATATCAACCAGTTCAGATACATATTTTCGGGACCGAAGAAACAGATGAATTAGAAGAAATAAAAATACAAACCGCGCATTGATGGTTACGGCACTCTCAGATTCTCATAACAGGATGCGCGGTTTCAACAGACAACACTTAATAATAATAATAATACAAAGCAAGAGAAAAGGCTTTCGCCTCTAAAAGAAAAGGCTTTCGCCTCTAAAACTTGGGATGTAATCTGTTGTCGCGACAAAACGTATGCATGAACTGTTATGCATAACCACCAGTAAGAGCCGAAAAAACGCCAAAATAGCATCTGCTGACTTTTTTGTTTGCCGCAATGATATAGGAAAATTCACCAGATACTTTTTTGGCGGTTCTTCGGCCCTTCCTGGCAATGCTTGTGGCGCATAACATTTCATGTCTAACGTTTGTCACGACAACAGATTACATCCCAGTTATGAAAGTTTTGACGGTGCGGTAGCCGGTACTGACCTTCTTGATGCCCTCATGCCCCAACGGAAGGGCCGAAATATCGCTCAAATAAAAATGAGCTGATACGCCGGTTTTGCAGTCAACTTTAAAGGGTTCGTACCATGTGTGCGTAGGAAATACGGGACAAAAACAAAAAAGTTCAGAATAAACAAACACAGCAAAAAGTACGTTTAGAGAAAAATTTCGATACCGGAGATCCAACTAAATCAAAGCTCTGCTGAATTTCTAGACCGTGCAGCATCCACCCCCCCAACTTTTTGTAGATTCGGTAAAAATTTCGGCTGGAGGCCCAGAATTTATTATATTTACGGGGATTCGGTAGTTATACCGAATCCCAAATAGGCTATCGGTACAAATATACTCGGTATAATGATTGGGATGCAGTATAATCGCCAGTATTTCGTAGTTATCATGAATTCGGTGAGAGAATTTACTGAAATTATGTGTGTCAGAACTATTCGGTATATGGAGATTCGGTAGTTACACAGAATCACGAATAAGCTATCGGTCCAAAATTATTCGGTATCATGACTGCGATTCGGTAATTTATTCGGTAAAGTTTTCAGGATTTGGTAGTCACCACGAATCCCAACTTTTGTCCCAGTTTCGACGAATTTATACCGAATACGAACATTATTCGGTGGTCTTTCGATACTAAACAATTTGGTATAAAAGCCGAGATACGTTTGTTATACAGAATTCCCAACATGCTATCGGTCTAAACTTATTCGGTATAATATCAGGGATTCGGTAATTTATTCGATATAGTTGCCAGGATTCGAGAGAACAACTCACCTCGGAAGAGGTCGAGTGAAGCACTGGTCGCAGACAAACGGACTGATCTATGATTTCGTCGATAGTCCTTACTTTATTTTGGATCCCGAAACGAAGACCTAATTATAAATGTTTCGAAAATTCCGCCTGCGGCGCTTTTCGTAATATTCTCTATTGTGTGGAAAGGTGCGTCATTTGACTTGGGGTTTAAGCCAGTTTTAGGGTCGGGATCTCGAAACACTAAAAGCTAGAATCTGGATGGAAATAGATAAATTTGGCAGGAAAAATCCAACTATACAAAATCTCGCCTGCGGAGCTCACTTTATGTGATCATGGGCATTATTAACTAGACTACAGTTGCCGCTGCTGACCGAACGTAACTCCATCCGTTTTGTGGAACTTCTTAGAGTCTTTGTATTTAATTCACGGTAAATCATAGCAGTTAAATTTTAGCCTACGGGGAAACTGGATTTCGAAAAGTTTCGCCTGCGGCGCTCAGTTTAGTTTTCTCTTGGGTATAATGGATAGAATCTGTTAGTGCAATCTTGCCCGGCAATATATTCTCCAAGTGGGTTTCGCCAACACGCCGTCTAATAGTTGGCATATCGTCTTTCATGCTGCCCTTTAATGTTACTCTTCCTACGTATTCCTTTCTATTCCATAACTTAAAGCTCGAATTCGCAGTATCTAGGATTCGGTAAAAATGTTCAGCGATTCGGTAAAAAAAAAAAAAAAATTGGCTCCGCCCCCCCCCCCTCCCCCAACAAAAATGCACTTGCGACGCCCCCGGCCATACTTGAACCTGAAACCAGACACGCGCTGGTGTTCCAGACTCAGTCTCTTATCCAAGGTTAAAAAGAGTCCCAGAACCCTCGGGAAAATGCATGAGATAACCCTTTACGATCTCTTACTGTAAAGGAAAAAGCGCGTTCAACAAGTCAATCCAATTCACGCCGTGTCACGTCTGGCAATTGTGGCAAAGTTTTTGGTTCGAGGTGAATATTCATCATAAAGACCTGCAAAAACCGCGTAATTGTCGTGCACGATATGAGTTGTCTTCTTATACGACTAGGAACTGTCTCGTCTACTCGAGGTCAGTTTTTCCGAAACTGATGTATTTCAGAAAGGTTGACAGGTTTTGCTAGTATCGCCATCGCAGGGGCGGTGTCGGTCGAACTACTAGGAGATAAATTTGAAGTGGCTATGCAGAGTCCCCGAAGTTCACCATGCATCTGGCAAAACATGGAACTAGGAAGTTCCAAGAGTAACAAGACCAAAGGTTTCAATGGGATCCCAAAATTGCAATATTTGATCCAGACAATTGGGTCTCGTCTTCGCCAGATCCAGTCTTCGCCATACTCCTTTGACATTTTTACTATTAAAATTTAGAAACAGATTAAGGCCAAATAGCTAATCATCTGAGAACACCCAATTTCATAAATGAACTCAACATGTGTGTTTACTTCTATAAATCATATCCGTTTTTACGAAACTGGTCGAAACTTCCCTCCTTCCATCTCAGAAATTTCCGGTTTCGGCCGAATTCCGAGCGAACTACTTGTCAGGCAAAAGAACAGAGCTCAAAAACGAATTCAGCGTATCTCCTTGCCCTGTATCGAACATCTAATAAAACTTTCAAATAAAACTTTAACTTATAACCAATTTTCCGGTTTTAGCCGGATTCCGGGTGAACTATATGGGTAAAAAATCATTGTCATAGACGGATTCATCGTCTCTTCTTACCGCTAAATAGGAAATCTAATCAACTTTATATACAACATTTGCTTTAACAAGTTTCCCCATTTTCTCCGGATTCCGGAACTACTTGTCAGGGTAGAAAATGATTTTCAAGTAAGTGTTCAGCATGTATTCTTACCCCGAAATCGACTATCTTATTAGCTGTTTAAAAATATTTTGTTTGCCCCTTAATTTGAACCCCCTCTCCCACCCCTAAATATAGAGCTACAGACCCCATCAACGAACTCGACCTTGCCTTGACCCAAAGAATCCTAACACCCAACTTTCATCAAAATATCTCGTTCCCCTCGAGAGTTTTCGTGCTGCCAGCGGACAACTTTTACGCTCTGTGCTATCTGTGCCCAATTGGCCATATTCCTGTTCGGCCCTTCCAAGCGGACTAGTTTCTGTTAATCCCCTTATGCCTCACCGTCATTACTTGGATCAGACATGGCAAAATAGATCCATAGGTTAGTGAGTGGAAAACCTGTCATCTGTGTCCCACAGGTGTCCCAGGTATTGGAGGTTTTACATTGTTTTAGCAGCAGAAAGGGAAAGCGACCCACTACCCTATGGATTCGACTTTTTACTATGTCTACACAAGTGTTGGTTAAGACATAGTAAAAAGTCGAATCCATAGGGTAGTGGGTCACTTTCACTTTCTGCTGCTGAAACATATGCAAAACCTCCAATACCTGGGACACAGATGACAGGTTTTCCACTTACTAACCTGTGGATCTATTTTACCATGTCTGATCCAAATAGTGACGGTGAGGCATGGGGGGATTAACAGAAACTAGTCCGCTTGGAAGCGCTGAACAGGAATATGGCCAATGGGCGCTCTGTGCTAGAGGTTCCAAGAGTTAGTTACAAGAGTAACAAGAGCTACGAGCTCATATGGCACTTGTTACGAGTAGGCACGGCTCGGTTATGTCAATGATATATCTAGTGTTTGCTAGGTGTCTTCCCACCAAGTTTCATCTCGATCCCTCCACTCATAGCGTTTTCCAATATTTCCGGTTCTCCCCTCCAGCTCCCCCCAAAAGCCACCGGATCCGGTCCGGATTTTAAGTAGGTCGTCTGATGCATGAGGTCTTTCCGAATAACAAGTTTCATCGAGATCCGGTCCCCCGTTCAAAAGTTATAAATACCTAAAGATTCCGGATTCCCCCTCCCTCCACTCCCCCGACAGTGCCCGAATCGGCTCGGTCACGTCAATGATGTATCTAGTGTTTGCTAGATGTCTTCCCACCAAGTTTCATCTCGATCCCTCCACTCATAGCGTTTCCCAAGATTTCCGGTTGCCCCATCCAGCTCCCCCAAAAGTCACCGGATCCGGTCCAGATTTTAAGTGGGTCGTCTGAGGTGTGAGGCCTTTCCAAATATCAAGTTCCATCGAGATCCGATCACCCGTTCAAAAGTTATAAATACCTCAAGATTCCGGATTCCCCCTCCCTCCACTCCCCCCACAGTGCCTGAATTGGCTCGGTTATGTCAATGATGTATCTAGTGTTTGCTAGGTGTCTTCACACCAAGTTTCATCTCGATCCCTCCACTCATAGCGTTTCCCAAGATTTCCGGTTGCCCCCTCCAGCTCCCCCCAAAAGTCACCGGATCCGGTCCGTATTTTAAGTAGGTCGTCTGAGGCATGAGGCCGTTCCAAATATCAAGTTTCATCGAGATCCGGTCACCCGTTCAAAAGTTATAAATACCTCAAGATTCCGGATTCCCCCTCCCTCCACTCCCCCGACAGTGCCCGAATCGGCTCGGTCATGTCAATGATGTATCTAGTGTTTGCTAGGTGTCTTCCCACCAAGTTTCATCTCGATCCCTCCACTCATAGCGTTTCCCATGATTTCCGGTTGCCCCATCCAGCTCCCCCCCAAAAGTCACCGGATCCGGTCCAGATTTTAAGTGGTCGTCTGAGGTATGAGGTCTTTCCAAGTATCAAGTTCCATCGAGATCCGATCACCCGTTCAAAAGTTAACTATACCTCAAGATTCCGGATTCCCCCTCCCTCTACTCCCCCCACAGTACCCGAATCGGCTCGGTTATGTCAATGATGTATCTAGTGTTTGCTAGGTGTCTTCCCACCAAGTTTCATCTCGATCCCTCCACTCATAGCGTTTCCCAAGATTTCCGGTTGCCCCCTCCAGCTCCCCCCAAAAGTCACCGGATCCGGTCCGGATTTTAAGTAGGTCGTCTGAGGCATGAGGTCTTTCCAAATATCAAGTTCCATCGAGATCCGATCACCCGTTCAAAAGTTATAAATACCTCAAGATTTCGGATTCCCCCTCCCTCCACTCCCCCCACAGTGCCCGAATTGGCTCGGTTATGTCAATGATGTATCTAGTGTTTGCTAGGTGTCTTCCCACCAAGTTTCATCTCGATCCCTCCACTCATAGCGTTTCCCAAGATTTCCGGTTGCCGCCTCCAGCTCCCCCCAAAAGTCACCGGATCCGGTCCGGATTTTAAGTGGGTCGTCTGAGGCATGAGGTCGTTCCAAATATCAAGTTTCAGCGAGATCCGATCACCCGTTCAAAAGTTAAAAATACCTCAAGATTCCGGATTCCCCCTCCCTCCACTCCCCCCACGGTGCTCGGATCGGGGAAGTGACTATTTCCAACTTAATCATTTGGGGTCCCTGATATGCCTGCCAAGTTTTATCGTCCTAGCTTATCTGGAAGTGCCCGAACTAGCAAAACCTGGACAGACCGACAGACCGACAGACCGACAGACCGACAGACCGACAGACCGACAGACCGACAGACCGACAGACCGACGGACGGACAGAAATTGCGATCGCTATATGGCACTTGGCCGAAGGGCAAGTGCCATAAAAACAAAATAAAATGTATCCGAAATGGTGGTATCTCAAACTACCAATAACGACTGTTAGAAATTGCTTAGCTAAGAGCAGTTCAAAATTGTAACAAAATATAGTCTTCAATAGTGCTAGAGGAGGAATTAATTGCTTCTTGTCGTTCATTGTGAGATTTTCGTCATTTTTGTAGTTCGGCAACTCTTCTTCTTGGAAGATTCGGGTGAAATCTGATTATCGAGGGTCTCGGCAAGGGTTCAAAATTGGATCCTATACATGTCTTGGTTTACAGTATACGACCATAAAGACTCTAGTATCGATGAAACAAAAATATAGGTAGGCAGGAGGGATAGAAACACTGTAAAAACAAAAAACTCTGCGCTTTCAGATAACTTAATCCGCAGTATTTTGCATTCTAGCGTTTTAATCCTCCATCGGATTTTAGCTCTCCGTATTCGGATTATAACTCTCGGAATTCGGAACAAAAATCTCCCAATTCGGTGATGCACAACTACAAAAGTCCATTTTAGGAGTGTCTTTTTTCAGTGCTCTTACCTGTGATGATAACTGTTGGTAGTGCGACCATGGGTCTTGTCCCAGCTGAGGGTGAAGGGAATGGTGGTATGCTTCAGCCATAGAGTTATAAAAATCGTGTGAGCTGTGGGGGTGGAGTCCGTAATTACTGGCGCTTCGACTGGTGGGCTGCTGATAATTACCGTTCCAGAATGACGGAGGGAAGTTGCGTTGTATCATCGGTGAAGAAGCTAAAAAAACGAAAATAAATAAATCAATGACTTAACAAATAAATGATCAGTCATTCACAAAAGTCGACAATGAGTTTGTTTTGTACCCAAGATCAAGACAAGGCGTAAAGACGGACATGGTACAAAGAAAAGGAAACGAAAGGCAATGAAAATCATTTAATAAATCAAAAGAAAATACAAGTTACGGGATTTTTTAATCTTGGTCAGTGTTTGGGTGTAATTGTCAGTCAAACAGTCTCAATGACATTAACATAAAAACCTTTCGCCATCTACACCTAAGATTTTTGTTCGTGAACGTTTAGACTTAATATTTAATATATTAAGTACCTTTTCTATTTCACCTTGATTTAGTTTTTAGATTTGGAAACATTATAAATGTTCTAACGAGGAACATTCATAACCCAAGAAAACCAAACGTTTGGATTGTGATCATCGTTTTATTTTAAAAGTGTGTGGTTTATCCTTTTACTTTTGGCAAAGAGGAACTTACCGTGTGATTTATTTTGTTTAAATTTTGTTACGTATTCTTTTTTATTATTTAGATTGTTTGTACAAAACGATGAGCGTTATAGTTTATTTTAGATATTTAGTTTTGTTCGTTTGTTGGTCCGTAAGGCTCATTCACACACTAAACTCATTCATATATCCCAAAGAGATTCGTAAAAATCATACTTAAGATAAGTAATCAACTTCTTAACCAACTTACTTCCCTGGATGACTCAATTACTGAACTCAAGCAAACATAGATAAGAACATTCGTGTCTTTTATTCCATACAAAAACACATATTTTACCGAGGTCTCATTTTGTTGTCACATTAGAATCCACAAAATAAGTGTTCTTATCTTTTCCAAATCTCTCTTAGAAACTTCTTGTTCCTGTCATGGGTTTGAGTGGTTTATGTGACTTTGGCGCATGGCAGAACCGTCACATGAGTTCAGTGTCATCTATCCACAACTATTTATGAGTACGGGAAACAGTACGCCAAGAGACACAGCTTAACTAATGACCAAGGTTGCGTATAATCACGATTAGGGTCTAAGGGCGTGCAGACTGATAAATGCATTTTTGAAGGAGTTTAATTTTTAAATGCATCATATCGCGCGGTAGGGCGACGACGGACTGTTGTGTCTATTTTTTTTGTTTTACCCGATAAGAGAAACACTGGAGTACAAACAAATCAAAAAGAAAATGCGACAAAACACTCTTTTGCATTTGAATGCAGATTAAGTAGGTTATAATGTTTGTAGGCTTAGTCAACAGCTTTAGATTCATCTAATTGTGTATAAAATTGACTGATGTGTTGATCTTTGAAATATTTATACTCGCTGCTCGGTTTTGAAGAAATCAAGTAAATAATAACAACATATAAAAGTGGCTTTGAGACAAGCTGTGATGAGCGTAAAGCTGAGATGGTAATGTTGTTGTTTTTTAGGGCCGAAAGTTTTAAAGATATGTCCGAAAATCAGGTGTCTACTTTTAGTGCTTTGGGGATCCCAAAACGTAAGTGGAGGGATACCTATGACATCGCAAAAGTTGTCCGTCTGTCCGCCTGCCCGTCTGTGCGCGCTATAACTCTCGAAGGGAATGAGATATTTTGATGAAACTTGGTGTGAGGATTCTGGTGAAGGGTAAGGTCAAGTTCGTAGATGGGCTCTGTAGCCCTACATTTAGGGGTGGGGGAGGGAGTTCAAATTAAGGGACAAACAAAATATTTTTAAACAGCTAATGTGATAGTCGATTATGGTGTAAGACGGCATGCTGAGCACGATAGGGAAATTCATTTTCTCGCCGGACAAGTAGATCGTCCGGCGTCGGGAATGCGGCAAAAAAAGGAAAGTTAGTCAAAAGTAAAAGTTTTATATGAAGTTGATTAAATGATCGATTTAGGGGTAAGAAGACATACTGTACACGACGGTGAAAACCATTTTCTGGCCGAACAAGTAGTTCGTCCGGAATCCGGCAAAAACTGGAAAGTTGGTTAAAAGTAAAAGTTTCATTTGAAGTTGATTAAATGTTTGATTTAGGGGTAAAAAGACATGCTGAACAAGTTGGTGAAAAAAATTTTCTCGCCGGACAACTAGTTCGTCCGGAATCCGGTCAAAACCGGAAAATTTGTTAAAAGCAAAAGTTTGATTTGATGACAGATTAAGGGGTAAGAAGAGAGGCTGAGTCTGTATATGACAATCATTTTTACCCGGACATATAATTAGTCCGGAATCCGGTTGTAACCGGATTATTCAAAGTTGATTAGATGTTCTTTATAGGGATTTCACGTTGGATTTGTTTCTGAATTTTCTTTTTTTGCTGGACTAGTAGTTTGCTCGGAATTCGGGCGAAGCCGGAAACGTGGCAGAAGTAAAGCAGGAAGTCTCGGCCAGTATCGTCAAACTAGATATGGCTTATAGAGGTATATCTGAACTTGGTTTTCTCTCATGGTTAGCCTGGCAAAGACTGGATCTGGCGAAGACAAGACCCTATGGTCTGAATCAAATATTAGATTTTTGGGATCACATCGACACCTTTGGTCTTGTTCTACCATAGGGCTTGAAACAAAACTCACCAGAAATGTCTTTTCAAGATAAAATGGTTTACAAACTGTTTAGTACCGTAGTGCACAGTTTAGTAATTTACTTCCGATATCTAACTCGGACTAACTCCACCGTTCTTCCATTACGCTATTTTTTGAGTTCACACTTCACATATCTGTATCGTAATTTGCTCCGTTCTGAATGTGTTACTCATAATTTAGCAGTATCCTATTCGAAATATTCCCGCTCACAGTATTTCGTGAATTATGACTTGGAAAGGTTATGACACAAAGTATGCCGTACATACCTCATAGAGGTTATCCATTCTTTCCAGATATAATTTAGACTGATTATGTTCCGCAACCTTTATTTACTCTTAAGTGGCGCTCGTGGTGAATTGTGGATTCTAGAAAATGCTGGACTGCCCATTTTCTGACGTGTAAGAATTCAGTTTGAGATATTCCAGAGTTAATTGTGTGCTTTGGAACGAGACTTACGCGATCGCTCACGGGGATGTTTGTAGCGTGCAGTAACTCAAATTGATACTTCTCATATCTTCTCGAAAGAAGAAAAGAATATACGCTACACCGGCGTATAGGAATGTATAAGAAGAAGTCGTAGTGTACAATAACGCTTCGAAATCTCACTTCCTCTGTGATCTTCCAGATTGTTTGGCTTGGAACGAGACTTACGCGATCGCTCACGGGGATTTTGTGGCGTACAGTGACTCAAGTTGACATTTCTCATATCTTTCGAAAGGAGGTAAGAAGTGGTAGCGTATAGGAACGTTCTCATATCTTAAGTTGCGTTTTATTGGATTCACTTTTGTTCTGTCAAAGTTTGTAGTTTTGGCTCTTGTTTCTTCTTACTTGCGTTTTATTCAGTTCTTGTTTCCGAAAAGTCAAACTACACCAAACCACGTCCGCGAGGTAGTTTGTAGTTTGAGCTTGAGCCGTTTGAGCTCGAAACTACAGCAAATGGAATGGACAAATAAAACGGATTTTAAGGGAAACTACGCCGAAACTACAGAAAAAAAACGCAACTTTACTTCGCGGTATCGGATAGGAACGTATTGGAAGACTCGAAAAGTCGTGTCATGAGGATTAACTTCACTAAACAAGTATTACAAACAGTCGAGTCGGAATCGTCAATGAAAACTGAAAATTCTGGATGATATGTGGGTAAAATACTGAAAAATAGCTGTGCTACCCTTCGCTCATTTTCATACCTGGAACGGTTTGGAGTTCCACGCCATGAACTAGTGACACTTTATAAAAATTATGTCGGGCCCATTTCAGAGTATGGCTGCCCAAATTTGGTATCCTGGGTTAAAGCTCAGGTTGACGAAATCGGACGACTGGAGAAGAGAGCCTGCAGAATAATACTTGGCCACAATTACACATCCTACAATGAAAGCCTTCAAATCCTCGACATCGAACAACTGTCTGAAAGAAGACATAATCTTCTCATGCGTCTTGGCCACCTAATTCTGAATTCCGGACACCACAGGACCATCCTTCCGGACTTCGTACACCCTCCCATGGACCTATCACCCGAAGCAAGAACGACCCAAAACCCAAGCTTGTTCCCCCGCCTACGAAATCTTCTGAAAGATACCTGAATTCATTTGTTCCGTATTTCACTAAACATTTTAACTGTACTTGATTTATGATCGTTTCGTATTTATTGTTTGTTAGTATGTGTTTTTTTTGTATTCTTAGTGAGTGTTTGTTTTCCAATTCCTGCCCATGTTAGCCTAGTGCTACTAGGGTTGAAATAAAATAGATTGATTGAAAAAAGTGATAGTGTGTTAGTTAATTTTTTGCACTGGAAGGAGATATACGCGACTGCTTAGTGGGACGTTTGAAGCGTGCAGTAACGCAGTAATTGAAACTGATCATTCTCATATCTTCCCGAAAAGAGGTAAGAAGTGGTAGCCTATAAGGAACGCTATTTCGCAGTAGCGGATAGGACCGTATAGGAAGAAGTGTTACTGTGTAGAAACGCTTCCACTTCTTACCTCCTCTGATATCTTCCAGATTAACTGTTTTGCTAGGAACGAGACTTACGCAACTGTTCACGGGGATGTTTGTAGCATGCAGTAACTCAAACTGCTAATTCTCATGTCTTTTCGAAAAGGATGTAAGAAGTGGTAGCGTATAGGAACGCTGTCATCTCCTAATACGTGATGGCTTATAGAAATGACTTCATTTCTTACGTCTTCTGAGACCTTCCAGAGTTAATCGTGCGATATAAAAAACAACTCAAAACGGATAAGTCTGCTAGGATATCCTGCAGGGACATTTCATTCATTCTTGGCAAGGATCTTGGCATGTTTGGGGCAATTGTACGTTCGTTTTTCCAGATCCCTTGCCAAGAAGGGCCGAAATATTACAGAAGGTATCCCAGCTGGCTTGCTGGTATTGCTAATTTTTTGATCAATTTTCTAAGGAAACATGCTGAATCCATTTCTGTCCTTAGTTTCTCGGTGGATCAGTCGTTCGGCCGAAAACCGCCACTCTCATTCTTACTAATTTTGAAATTTTTCTTTTTTCGAAAGCCGGTTGAAAACAAGAGCTACGAGCTCATATGGCACTTGTTACGAGTAGGCACGGCTCGGTTATGTCAATGATAGATCTAGTGTTTGCTAGGTGTCTTCCCACCAAGTTTCATCTAGATCCCTCCACTCATAGCGTTTTCCAATATTTCCGGTTCTCCCCTCCAGCTCCCCCCAAAAGTCACCGGATCCGGTCCGGATTTTAAGTGGGATGTCTGAGGCATGAGGTCTTTCCAAATATCAAGTTTCATCGAGATCCGGTCACCCGTTCAAAAGTTATAAATACCTCAAGATTCCGGATTCCCCCTCCCTCCACTCCCCCAACAGTGCCCGAATCGGCCCGGTTATGTCAATGATGTATCTTCACACCAAGTTTCATCTCGATCCCTCCACTCACAGCGTTTCCCAAGATTTCCGGTTGCCCCCTCCAGCTCCCCCCAAAAGTCACCGGATCCGGTCCGGATTTTAAGTGGGTTGTCTGAGGCATGAGGTCTTTCCAAATATCAAGTTTCATCGAGATCCGGTCACCCGTTCAAAAGTTATAAATACCTCAAGATTCCGGATTCCCCCTCCCTCCACTCCCCCAACAGTGCCCGAACCGGCCCGGTTATGTCAATGATGTATCTTCACACCAAGTTTCATCTCGATCCCTCCACTCACAGCGTTTCCCAAGATTTCCGGTTGCCCCCTCCAGCTCCCCCCAAAAGTCACCGGATCCGGTCCGGATTTTAAGTGGGTCGTCTGAGGCTCGTTCCAAATATCAAGTTTCATCGAGATCCGGTCACCCGTTAAAAAGTTATAAATACCTCAATATTCCGGATTCCCCTCCCTCCACTCCCCCGACAGTGCCCGAATCGGCTCGGTCATGTCAATGATGTATCTAGTGTTTACTAGGTGTCTTCCCACCAAGTTTCATCTCGATCCCTCCACTCATAGCGTTTCCCAAGATTTCCGGTTGCCTCCTCCAGCTCCCTCCAAAAGTCACCGGATCCGGTCCGGATTTTAAGTGGGTCGTCTGAGGCATGAGGTCTTTCCAAATATCAAGTTCCATCGAGATCCGATCACCCGTTCAAAAGTTATAAATACCTCAAGGTTCCGGATTCCCCCTCCCTCCACTCCCCCCCACAGTGCCCGAATCGGCTCGGTTATGTCAATGATGTATCTAGTGTTTGCTATGTGTCTTCCCACCAAGTTTCATCTCGATCCCTCCACTCATAGTGTTTCCCAAGATTTCCGGTTGCCCCCTCCAGCTCCCCCCAAAAGTCACCGGATCCGGTCCAGATTTTAAGTGGGTCGTCTGAGGCATGAGGTCGTTCCAAATATCAGGTTTCATCGAGATCCGATCACCCGTTCAAAAGTTATAAATACCTCAAGATTCCGGATTCCCCCTCCCTCCACTCCCCCCACAGTACCCCGAATCGGCTCGGTTATGTCAATGATGTATCTAGTATTTGCTAGGTGTCTTCCCACCAAGTTTCATCTCGATCCCTCCACTCATAGCGTTTCCCAAGATTTCCGGTTGCCCCCTCCAGCTCCCCCCAAAAGTCACCGGATCCGGTCCGGATTTTAAGTACGTCGTCTGAGGCATGAGGTCTTTCCAAATATCAAGTTCCATCGAGATCCGATCACCCGTTCAAAAGTTATAAATACCTCAAGGTTCCGGATTCCCCCTCCCTCCACTCCCCCCACAGTGCCCGATTCGGCTCGGTTGTGTCAATGATGTATCTAGTGTTTGCTAGGTGTCTTCCCACCAAGTTTCATCTCGATCCCTCCACTCATAGCGTTTCCCAAGATTTCCGGTTGCCCCCTCCAGCTCCCCCCAAAAGTCACCGGATCCGGTCCGGATTTTAAGTACGTCGTCTGAGGCATGAGGTCTTTCCAAATATCAAGTTCCATCGAGATCCGATCACCCGTTCAAAAGTTATAAATACCTCAAGGTTCCGGATTCCCCCTCCCTCCACTCCCCCCACAGTGCCCGATTCGGCTCGGTTGTGTCAATGATGTATCTAGTGTTTGCTAGGTGTCTTCCCACCAAGTTTCATCTCGATCCCTCCACTCATAGCGTTTCCCAAGATTTCCGGTTGCCCCCTCCAGCTCCCCCCAAAAGTCACCGGATCCGGTCCGGATTTTAAGTACGTCGTCTGAGGCATGAGGTCTTTCCAAATATCAAGTTCCATCGAGATCCGATCACCCGTTCAAAAGTTATAAATACCTCAAGGTTCCGGATTCCCCCTCCCTCCACTCCCCCCACAGTGCCCGATTCGGCTCGGTTGTGTCAATGATGTATCTAGTGTTTGCTAGGTGTCTTCCCACCAAGTTTCATCTCGATCCCTCCACTCATAGCGTTTCCCAAGATTTCCGGTTGCCTCCTCCAGCTCCCCCCAAAAGTCACCGGATCCGGTCCGGATTTTAAGTGGGTCGTCTGAGGCATGAGGTCGTTCCAAATATCAAGTTTCATCGAGATCCGATCACCCGTTCAAAAGTTAAAAATACCTCAAGATTCCGGATTCCCCCTCCCTCCACTCCCCCCACGGTGCTCGGATCGGGGAAGTGGCTATTTCCAACTTAATCATTTGGGGTCCCTGATACGCTTGCCAAGTTTTATCGTCCTAGCTTATCTGGAAGTGCCCGAACTAGCAAAACCTGGACAGACCGACAGACCGACAGACCGACGGACGGACAGAAATTGCGATCGCTATATGGCACTTGGCCGAAGGGCAAGTGCCATAAAAACCGGTTGCCACGTGTTAGACCATCTAAATCAGCATGTTTGGAAGTGGAACCACCTAATTTACGGCCGGCACTACTGGTTTCGGGCGGTGCCAGGAAAGGGTGTACAGCAGATGCCAGGGACTGGGTAATTCCTCGAAATTTGTTAATTATATAAAACATGATATACATTATCATTATCATAGCTAATTATTTTAGTTGGCCAGATATATCTGTCGGAATTATGTTTTAAATGTAACCTGGTATGTAGGCTACTTGGCAAATAAGGAGAAGCACTGTTGATGCTGACGATCATCGTACGAAGAAACTGAGAAATCTCAGTTGCCACCCGTTCTGTGCGACTGTGCCTCGGATTGTGCATGTATCAGCTCCAGATTATCACAGTTAGCCAAGTAAGTGGATGATCAATATACTGCAGTACGAAAATGTTTCTGAATTACCTCGTTTACATTGCCTGTTTGATGGATTTCTTGTTTGTCTGATTTCCGGTGCGCGGATGTCCCTACCTGGAAATCTAATAACCAACTCCTGGAGCCGGCGAGGCTTCGTTTGAGTGATTAGCCACTGGATTATGATTAGATTTGACATGTTTCGGAAACACACGTCGAAGGGCCAAGAAATACAGGCTTTAGTTTTTCCTCTCAGGGGACTTTGTTTTCAGTGGAACCAATTATTGCCATGTTCTAATGACAAGTATGTCATAATTTGTGTTTGGAGGCTGAAGAAAGATTTGATGGTGAAAGAAGCTATGACGGAAGTGTCTTGGCTTCCGCTACCAATCCAAAACACAGACAAAATATTTGTGGTGCGCCATATGTACCGCAAGTCTGTATCGTTCATTTGTGAATGTCTAGATTTTACGTTTCATCTAAAGAGTATCAATGTACCCTACATTTCATCCTGATTTAGCTTTTAATTTTAAAACTGCCGGCAATTTTCCGATGGAATATGCAAGGAAAATTAAACGTTCAGATTTTGATCCATCAATGTCCATCAGATTTTGATCCGTTTTACCCGCAAATTGTTTAACCCTCCCAATTGATAGATTCTACGATTTTTGGCAAATGGCATTCACCATATGTAGAATTTGATTTAATTTTTGTTAGTTATTATTTTTTTCTAGATTCTAGACTGACGTTTGATCTTAGTATTGTCAGTGTAGGCTACCCTATAGATGTCATCCTGGTTTACTTTTTGAAATTCAGCAACGTTAGGAATTTTCTAATGGAACATATAAGAAAAAAATAAGGTTTTAGATTTCGATCTATAATTTTACCCGACAAATTTCTGACTAATTCTACGATTTTTGACCAATAGAAGCGTGCATAACTTATATTTAGTTTAGTTATTGTAGGTATTAATTTATTTCTTAGTCAGATTGTTTGTGCAAAATGATCCGTGGTTTATTTAAATTTTTCTAGTTTTGTTTCGTTGTCGTCGTGAAATGCCGTAAGCTTAAACCAAGTACAAATTCACTCATCCGGTCCAAAAGAAATATAGAGTTGTTGAACAACTATCTTTTATTTCCCATCGGCACTTGACCCATGCAAACTCTATGCAAACTTGATCGAGTTTTGCGTTCGTTTTAAGATCAATTTGTGTGTTCAGAAGTATCTTGAATATTAGTTTTTTGAGTTTCTTAGCGTGACTATGGAACGTTCTTCTTCTTTTACTGAATTTATTTTATTAAGGATTCGATCTCGGGGCAGTGTTGCCATTTGTCTCTCAGGTCACTTTTATCAATGTCAGCAAAAAAGACGGTACCAGGTCAAATTTTCAAAAGGCCTACAGCATATTATGTGGTCCAGATCAAGAGGAAGCACGACAACCTGCAGAAGTTGTGGCCCTTTTATCCAAAGCAATGCACAATTTAATCAACCATTCCACTACTATAACAGTTTAGATCGACTAAGGTCACACTGTCAGAAGTTCACAATAGCTAACACAAGGATGCGCGGTTTTCAACAGTAGGCTATGTTGTGATTTTGAAAAGTTGTTCATATAATGTTATGCTTAACAAGCATTTTCAGGAAGAGCCGAAAAGCCGTCGAGAAACATCTGCTGACTTTTCTGATATCGTGACTATAAATAAAAGGTCACCAGATGCTTTTTCGGCAGTTTTTCAACTCTTCCCGGAAATGCTTGTTATGCATAACATTGTTAAAGCACAACAGACGACACCCCAAGTGTTGTCTGTTGAAACCATGCATCCTTGTGTTATCTGTTATAAAACTTCTGACAGTGCTCTGTCGCCAATTTTCACTCATGGAACCTGTGACATTTTGTCGCGAAAACCTGTGACTGCGCCTACGAAATTCGGTCCTTTTTCCAGTTTCATCGAAAAACTGGTAGATTCCTGTGGTTGACCAGAGGCATGTGTTTAAATGATCGGGTTTTACAGCTAGCCAATAGAAGATTTCCGTTTTTAATGACGGAGACTTAGACGGTTTCTTATAAATTTATATAAAATCCGAAGGAAAAGCGAAAAACGTGGTCAGGTGGTCAAAAAATATTAATTTATTGATTTAAAAAATAAGTTTTCAGATTGCTCTTATAAGACAAGCGTTCGTAAAACACATAAATCCTTTTTCCCGAAAAGGGTTGCTTTGGAATTGGCCAAAACCGTTTGAAATTGTAGAATTCTACGACATTTTTCGCATCATAAGTGCGATTCCCTGCGAAAAATTTTGCCGCAGCTATGAACCTGAGACTGGGAGAAGTCGAAAGCCTGTAAAAAATCGAAGAATTCTCCGACCAGTGGCAACGCTGACTAAGGTTTGCAACTCACCTTTTGATATTACTCCCTTTGTTTCGAAACTGGCTTGACTCAAAGCTCGACTGAAATGCTCTTCCACTACTGTCGCCGAATCGCCAACGTAGTTGGTGAACAGAACACAATTGGCCGACAAGTATCTCATTTCCTTTCTTTCATCGCTTTCATCACTTTCGCTGCTGTCCTCTTTTTTTCTGTCATACAAATGTGTGGGGCTCGCAACATGGATCACAGGATGCGTCCTTTCTTCTGTTTTTGAAGGGGAGGTAGGATTAGCGGAGGCGTGACAGGATGAGCCACTTGAGCCGCTAGATGGAACAGGTGTCGCAGTGACTTGAGGTAATGGATCAATACTTCGTCCATAACCGGTGGGTTCAAGGTCGCCGTGGGTTGAGTATTTCTAGAAGAGAATAAGACCCATCAGTTTTAGCTTGCAACCTTACTGGGTTTTTTTTTCTCATACAAAGATTTATAAGAAGGTAGAAGGTAAACCCATTAGAAGTCGCTATCCAGATTTACCATAAAAGATAATAATGCACCTTTGAGTGTAAGGCGACATGGGATAGAATTATTGTGTTCCACATGAGGACCCGAGGGGTAACCCACTCCTCGGCACCTGCTATACACCCTTTCCCGTCACCTACCAAAATCTGCGGTGCCGGTCAAAAATTAGGCGATTCATATTTCAAACGCTTCTAAAAATGCTTGTTTTCATATCTTAACACGTGGCAACCGGTGTTTGCTACTGTCAGTCGGTGCCGGTACCGATCGGGCAACGCGGTACCGGGCACTTGCTGTACACTAAAATCAAAAGTGGGCAACCCCTCATGAGGGCCTTGATGATTCGAAAGGGTCTTTCTTCGTGTCTAACGGATAGCCCCTCGTGGCTTAATAAAGAAGCTAGCGTAACTAGTGAAACCAGAAATGGAACTAGAAGTATTAGCTGCAATAAGGGTAAACCTCTCCCAGCTTCTTGAAAGGCAGGTAGTCTCTTAGAAAGCTTGGTTCGCTTGGGTGCGATCGAGGCGGAAGAAGGCCTCACATATAAGTAATAAATGTAGGGCTTATGCTGGTTTCAAACTGGCGAAATTTCTAATCAAGCAAATCTATTTATTTTATTTCTTCTTCCAAAGCTTAACTGGCTTTACTCAAATGTTAACATTATAGAGAAATACGTAAGCTTTCTTCGTCGATGTAACGGCCGAAGAATCTTGGTTTCAAGGGTGCGTAAGAGCTTTCTTTTCAGTCTGAAGGGACCTGAATGACGCAGACGCAACTTAAGCTTTACTTACGGAACATCTACGTAACAAAAGTGTGGGATTCAAGTCTACTTTTTCGTTGGCGTTAATGCAAGTTTTTTGGTTACGCAAAAAACGCAACCCAACCCATCCCGTGCATTACGAATTTGTTCATCCCGTACATTACGAATTTGTCTTCTCAGCCGGGCTCTGGACATTTTGTTATTTACTTTGTTATTAAAAAGAACCTGAACCTGAACCTGAACCAATCCTGCGGTAGATCTAAACCGATATACATCTGTCCGTCTCTTAAAAAGTACAGAAAATAAATCTGTACGTCTGCAGTTTTAACATATAATATACCAAAAACCACATATAAATATTAATGTTATGCCGTCATCAGAACCAGCAATTGTATAGTATATTATTCTGATCCGCGGTAATCAGGTTAAGTATCGGAGGCAGTTCACGAGGGTTTCAGCTCCCTTGTCCTCTCATCTAAGACTTCCACTCTCTAGTGACCATCCGACAGCCCCCCTCCCCAGACCCGTTTCAAGAAAAAAAAATCGGTTAACACAATCATTTATTTTATCACAATCATTAATGTTCGAACTTGCAGGATTTACCGTGCGTACGCAACGCACGAACTGTGACGAGGTGGTGTAAAGGACCGACTCAACCCGTACGCACCGAGAGCTTGACTCATAATTTGTGTGTTTCAAAGCTAAAGCCCCTGAAAGGACCTTTCGTAGCTTACTTATTCAGCCTTTTATGTTATCACCAGCTCTCCTATGGAACTATAAGCTTCCAAAATCCTCGCCCTCTACCATTGTTTCATTTTGCACCTACAACTTTTTAGTGCTTTTTATGGCCGAGCTAAGTTTGCCAGTCAAGCAGCATAAACTTCGCCGAACGCTTCCAGGTCCGCCGACACTCTTGCAAAAATAACTGCATGAGAAGCTTCGAATTTTTGTTTCTCATTTTCGACTTGAGTAGTCTTTTCATTCGACTTGAGTAGTCTGGCTCATTACTGACTTGATGGTCCATCAGATCTATCTTGTGTTTCGGACTCCTATTCTTTTGCTTCGGTTTTGACGACGCGAACAATGATAATGACGACGATGAACTTTGATTTTTTCTATGGACAAGAAAAGGGGAATCATGCAGCACAATGAAAGAAGAGGAAAAATAGCCAAGGGCAGAAATGTAGAGATTATGGGAAATGGATGATACTTTCGCACAAAGGCCAGAGGGTAAAAAGTTCAAAGTCATGCGGGAATTCCTATAACGCCAAGGAAGGTATAATTGAAATAAAAAGGTCATTACGTGTTTCAAATCTTTGCGTCTCAGAGTGCGAAAAAATTCGGAAGATTGAAAATAGACGGAGAACAGAAGCTATTCTGTAAGTTACGAAGGGCTTTATACCTTCCTCTGGAACCATTTGGAACTAATGTGATTGCACGAAGGCCACAGACTTCGACACTACAGAATTCAGACGATTAATACGTCCTATGATGCTTCAAAGTAGCTATTGCATAAATCAGTCTCAACAGAAGAGGTCCTGGGATCAAACCCTTTTGAGCCAAGGAGGTCCCCCTCGCACCCTCAACGGGGTGCCTTTTATCTCGCAGCACCCCACGGCTTTGTGCAATTGATACTCCGTTTCTCATAAAACAGGTGGAAAGAGTTGACCACCGTTGGGAAGCTAAGTGTAACAATAGTGGAGATGAGATTAGAAGTTACTGGTTCTAATCGACATCAGTTACGATAGATCCCGTGAGAAAGAATTACTGAAGGAAAGATTTTGTTGGGGGGGGGGCGGCTTCTACTCTATATAGTTTGTCATATAGTTCTATAGCTTTTCTCGAACAGGTATGTAATGTACATCATCCTATGACCCACGGTCAGTTATATTACGAATACTCTTAACACGGAAAGTTAACGGTGGATATGACTTCCAAGAAGGATGATATGAAGTCAAATGTTCGACAAATTTATAACAGTTAACAGACCTCCATCTCGGTTTAACTCCGAATAACAACCTCGATGGTCATTTAAAAATGTAAACCACTCTGCGCTCGATAAGTATATATTTTCCATAACCTACGATCGCTTTCGGCTCGGATTGGTTATTTTGAATGGCTGTCTCGGTGTTATTTCCCGGTGTCAACCCCGATGTCGGAAATTTACCTTTATTACCCAACGTGTACAAAAATGACTTAAGAGGAAAGGTCAGTTAGGATTTTGGACATTATGTCTACTGCCTGAAGAAGACCCTTGCCAAGAAGATCCGAATATCGCTGAAAAATATTCTAGATGATAATAGACAGTGCAAAACGGATATGTCAGCTGAATGTTATTAGAGCCATATTTCAGTTCTGTCCGAAGTTTATCTGTCCTCTAATGTATTTCTTCTTTTTCCCACTCCTTGTGTAATTCTTTTCGTAATACTTTTCGCGTCGGAACAATTCATTTAAAGGCTGTCCGAAGACCATGCCAAAGAAAGGAAAAAAGCACACTGAAGATAATAATCACAATGAAAACATATAAAATGATGAAAGATTTGGAACATAGTGCGAACACACGATCAGGATCGGGTGCTCCCGGACTCGAATCACTTCCATATGGAGAAGTTGAAATTTTTTCTACCTGATGATGAAAGTGCAGGAAATCCGTCCGAGAGATCCTTATCGTGTGTTCGCACTATGACATAGGATTCGTGGAACACCGAATGCTTCTTTTTCACAGCAAAATTACTGCCCATCTCCAAAATGTATTTGGAATTCTCGAAGTTTTGCAAAGTAAGAAATACCGAAAACAGTCGTTCACTCATTCGACGCACTGGCTTTGATAGTTTGCAGCGAAGACCCATAGTTTTGCCGGGCTAATCTAGAAATATTCGTAGCCTATCGTCGTTTTCAATACATTCGACGGAATTGTAGAGGACTCGTCCTTCTCTCCCTGTTTTCCCTACGTTGAAGGTGAACTTGCTACATGACACACGTTTCGTTTTTCTGTGCCCTTTTTAGATATTCACAAATCTTATTATTTTTGTTACGAGTCTCTATAACACCTGAGCACAGAATAACCTAATGAGGAAAGCCAGCATACACTTTCAGAAGCTTGGGAATATTTAGCCTCGGGATGCGCAGTTTCAAAAGACAATATTTCGGATGTTAGCTGTTACAGATTTTTTCCATTGTGACATTCAAAGCGTTATACCCTCAGACTGTAAAATTGAAGATCTGTATATTACAAGCATCTGACATTGCGGGATGCGGAAATTGCTTGCAACACATCAGAAAATGGCCGTCAAGCTCACAGTTTATTGAGTATGTCAATTTCTGCTTTCCTACTTTGGTGTTCCTTTTGTTTTCTTTCTCTTTCGTTATAAAGTAGATAACTTGGGTTTAATACGTGTGTTTCTCTTTTCTTCTTCTCTTGCTTAGTTAATGTGTTAATTCTGTTTTTCTTTTTTTAATTATTATTTATAGTAGCTTCTATCTGTCAAGCGCACCTTCTTGTGCTTCCTCGATGGGTTTAGTTTATTTTATTTACTTTTTAGGATCGATAGATTAAATTGAATATCGATTAATAAAATTAAGTTGGCTCACCTTATCTTCTTGCATCCTATTACCTCCTACCCGATCATATGTCAAATATCCACCGTATGGCTGATACATCACTTGCGCACAAGACATACTTGTTCCGCTATCATAAGGTCACTATTTCCAGTGTCACAAGTATTGCTTTAGTTATTCCTAGCAGTATGCTAGGGGTAGTAATGAACTTCTCCTTGCACTACAATCGGGTCTAAGTGACCGTAAAATTTGTTAGCTGTTCCGACGGGGAATCAAAATTATTTACACTTCTCGTAGTCTTGCAGTAGGGTCGACTATATTCCACTTCCCAAGAAAATCAAGATTGGAATTCTGTTCAGTGGTTGACTATTGTTAGTTGATTTAGATGTTACTAAGAACTTCACTTATTCTGTCGTATCTTATAGTACTCATTGAAAAATAGTGTCACACATGAAACAGTTAGTAAATTTCCAGACACGAAACTTGAACACTATCTCTTATTTGGAGTTTCTTAAACGTGTATATCACCAAGCTTCACCTTTTCTGAACAAACAAATTAACCATCTCCAATAATTTCAGTTAGTAAGTAGTGAATTTCCAGCCACAAGAACCGAACTTCTTTCCAATACCCCTTTCTTCAATACGAATACCACTAAGGTTTCACTTTTTCTGGATATTTTGATTGATAATCTTCAATGTCACAGAATAAATAAAGTTAGTGCATTTCCAGACTGTTTTTGCCTGAGGACAGAACACACTCTCTGAGCTGTGTGACAATGGTTGACACCACGACACGGAGGAGAGGGCTGGATCTGTCACTGGAAATGGGAGGGACCAGGCTGCTTAGAATGCCGGAAAAGGGGTCTCATTTAGGTGAACAGTCAGTTTGATCTTAGAACTCTCAAGATGTGATAAATTATGACAGTTGTACCGGACGAAACCTGATCGCATCCGGGGTGACACTCCGGACAACACACGTCAAAATAATTGGGATTGAATATCCAAGTTACAATCCAGATGATTCTCGTGGTATGGCTGAAATTTAGAAATATGCAAACTTACACGCAGGCTATAGCTTTATACCATGATCACACAAGATGATACAAATCCTAAATAAATGCACAGATCTGAGGTTCCAGGTTAAACCCACCATGCGGTTTTAATAATAATAATAATAAAATTGCAATAATAAGGCTTATGCCTCTATAGGTTTTGTTCCTACTAATCCCCTAACTATAATCACCATCATCGAAATTTAGCTAAACCTCTGCTAGGTCATGGCCATTACTGAAATCCTTCTGTAAAAAAAGGTGCAGTGTACTATCCGCAGTTAATCTGCTTCATAACAATGATTCCTAGTTCAATACTTATTATCAATTCCAACCCTCGCAATTCCAATTGAGAGGCAAAGTAACAAAGAAACTGCGTGTCCTGATATCTGGCCATAAACGTAGAGATGTGGATTACCTGGCACAAAACATAAGCCGGAAAAAAAGGCGCAAACACAGTTTAGATGAGAGGCTCAAAGAAGAGCGAAAATGATACAGCGTCCATTGTTTCCTTGTTTTGATTTATAATAATATTAGCATGATATCAATCAGTACGTTTTATTGTAGCTCGGAGAAGTTCCTTTACCATTTTGTTCGTTACTGATCAAATGCAGTAATCATAAATGAAGGAATATAGAGATCGACGAAGACTGAAGAAATATGGATAGGTGTAGCGAATAAGAAAGAACCTGAACCTAGCAGCTGTCTCAAATTTTAGATACAAATATATTCATTTATTAAACTATACTTCAGCTTATTGTCAATGAATATTGTCTACTGGTATCAGTATGAAATTGTAAATTGTTGGTATGATAATCTTATTCAGATTTGCCTGTACTACAAGTGGGTAGTGTGATGCTTTTATTAGACAAAACGAAAATATCAACGATATGCTAGCACAAAATACAAACTGTTAAAAACAAAGTATTTCAGGAGCTTTTAAGGCTCACCAAATAGGGCTGAAATGCGAACATTTAATTTAGAATCACTTATTTATAATTTTGTCTTTTGTATTTAGATATCCATTTTGTTCTTTGTTTTTCTTGTGTTAGTGTATTCTCTCGTAGTGTGTTTTTCGTTTTCTTTTCATCTTATACTCCATCTGTTTTCATTTGATGGGAAATAAATATATACATACATACATACATAAACAGGTTGGAAAACCCGATGAATTGAGTCAGCCCATTGCCCGAATAACGACTTTGTTGTATCTTACCTTAATTACCTTAATTGGCACTTCGGAGCAAATTAAGGTCCATGTTGGATCTGTTATGTTCCGCTTCTGGCCGGATTGTGCTTGTAGTTACTCTAGGTAATTCCAAAAGTTTGTGACCAACAATAGCGCCAAAGGATCCCTGTCAGTAAACAGACACGGTAGGCTACTAATTCTCGACTTATTTTGTAGGCAGCAGCCATTTTATAAGTAGCCTAGTGAACTGAAAGACAAAAGTGCTCCTTAGCCGGGATTTGAATCCAGAACCCTTGGTTTTCCAGATCTGTGCTCTACCACTGAGCTACAGAGGGGTTTTACTCATACTTCGCAAACCAATACAGTAGTCAGATAGAAGCCGACCATAGGAACAGTGATCTCACTTGAAGACAAATTTATCTAAGCAGTCCACATCCCCATGTCACGGAATTAGATGGATATTACATAGATGAACGTCATACAAGGGACTTGTACCGTGACAAATAAGCAGAAATAAACTTTTTAATTGAATTTAGAAGTAGAACTCCAATATCCGAGCCTTGTAGACAAACCAGGACCGACAAGACGGTACCTCATAGTGAAAACCAAACAAAACCAAAGATTTAATTTGATAGGAAAGACGCCCTTGAAGCATCTTTGACTGTATCAAGAATAAATTCACAAAACTATGCGATTTTTCAGATTTGCCGTAGAGGTAAAACTTAATAATGTAAGTGGCCACACGCGAAGCTCCACCCCCGGTAAATCAGAATGGAATGGAAATTGCTGACATCGAGGTTACGCGAGTTCCCAATTCTCCCTTTATTCATTCTTGAGTGTATGTCACTCACGATATTACAGAAGGAAAAAATATTTCCTCGATGGATTGAAATAGCGTCGTTTAACAGTCGACGCCGATAAGTTCTGGGGGATTTTGACGACCACCGGTCGAACTGTCGAGTCGATGAGCGTGCTCCGCCATACTTACCGTAGTTACCACGCATGATGTCACGAATTTTAGCTTCTTGGCATCACGGCTGGAACGCATTTTTCAATTTCGGCGAAATATCATCGGGCTCATCTGGCCAATCACTTACAGAGATTCGTAGTTCCTACGCTCCCGAGCACGGCAAGCAAATAGTTACTATTAATTACTATTTCGAAAGATTGGAACGGTCAGCGTAGTAACTTTTGCGAGGTTGGAACGGAAATAGTAACTAATGGTTACTATTGTCAGAAGGGTGGAACACGCTCGATGTGAAAACACCAGAAGGAAATATGGCATGTATTTTCCCACAAAAAGCTTCTTCTTCTATTTAGGTATTCTGTTTCGTTTGAAGGCCACCTCCTTCGTGAAATTGCGCGCCACGTCGATTATTGCCTTGTAGATCATCGACAATAATATCCACAGTGCTATTAGTCGTCAACTGCTATAAAAAAAAAAAAAACTAAATTGGTTAAGGAGAATACAATTATTAAGGTTTAACTGAAACGACAAATCATTTCTGTATCATTTAACTGAACACACTGAATTATTTGGATTCTGTTAAGCGATATTTTTTTTTCTTTTTTCCACTACATGCCCTTGTATAGAATATCTGTACAGAATATCTGCGGCCGTCCCCACAATGCAAAGCTCTACTATAACGCAGAACATTTGAATCTCAACACCTACGCGACTTTTCAGTGGCCAGTGGTGAGGCTCGTGAACGGCTCAAACAAATATGGACGAATACCATGCGCTTCATTTTCACTTTCGCCCCTCTCCCAATCAATTTCATTTGCCATTTTATTTCGTTTTTCGTAAACTGTTTTCGTCAAGCATGCAACACAGGGACAACAGCATAGAGGCACCACAAATCTGACAGGGAATGTAAACTATGAAAATCGGTTGTTTGTAAATAGTTGAGCAGCGTAGTTACGCGTTTTTATCGGGTCTTAAAGCTTATTTAAGTGAATAAGCTATGCGTAAATAGATAATCACAACCCTTTTTTCACAAATTTTTGCTTTCAAATAAACCTCAATAGTTGTATAGGCTTTTTTGGTTCGTAACACAAACAGATCCTGATTTTGCGAGGACGAGGTGCCATAATCTCACAGTGCCCTTTAGGTTGATTTAATACTCGTTTCAGATCTAAACATGTTCCCACTAATGAAACCATGTTTCAAAATATTCCCGCGTAAATGCCAACACGTATGTAGTATGTCTGAGATCTTCCACTTCATTCAATTCAGTTCATTCCCAACCCGTAAAAAAAGAAGGGTGTGTAGCATTAAAGACGGAGTAGAATAAAAGAAAAAAGAAGGCAAAACAAGAAGTAATGATGAACACTGAACAACACATAAGTAATACTACGAAATCAAACGAAGAAGAAAGAAGAATGATGTCAGGTCACTAGCGGAAGCTTTGCAATCTTCCACTCTTCTGTCGACAATCTTTGCAGGCAGTTGGACTTTCTGTGCCAAAAAAGAGCCAGCCAGGAATCCACAAGCCAGGAATTGAATAACTGTCCAGACATTGTAGAAGAGAGGCATCTATCGAGTGAAGTTGGACTTGCAAACATTCCTAAGCCCTTTGGCATGTCAGCTGTTTACGATCTTGACTAAAGTGGACTCCAGTCCGGTTGCATTTCGAGTATTTCCTGGGATGAAGAGGTCATGTCTCTAGAATTTGTATTTTCTTGTCCGTGACCGTTCCTTTTAAATTTTCTTTCTCCATGTTTATAAAATAAATTGTTCGTGTTCTTTTGATTCCAGTCTCTAAAGATTATATTTTAGAATGTATTGCAAAGATCTTGGAATCAGGAAATTAAAATCTAAGAATTTAAAAAAAGGTATAATGTTTTCTCATCATAAATCATGTTTCCTCGTCGCTTTCAGAAATCATGGACAACAGAGCCCAACCAACGCACGACCTTATCCACTGCTTCCTGACCGAAGATTGAAAGTTGTGTCTTTTTCTGTGTGTTTAAGCGTTTTACTTATTATCTTTCATTTACTCTGCTTTTTCAAAATGGCTGGTTACAAATAAATTACTTACTTACTTACTTACTTACTTATAAGAGTATTTGGAATGAGAACGATTCTCGGTGTGTGTACCGGAAAGGTAAAGTTGGGACAAAACTGTCGGTCCCACCCCTTTAATGGTATGGCGACAACCTACTAAATTCATTTCAGATCAAGGGATTAAGAAAAAGTCAATTTGTATTTACTTTAAGTGTTCGGTGATATAGATAACTTTTTAAGGTTGAAATGAATACAGTGATTGACACATGATTCTTGTTTATTTATGTTAACATATTAAACACTAAAAAAAGTTAGTTCACTTCATTAGAGAGTCATGCTAGATGTCCGCAAGACTGATTAAATTTTAAGATGGTTATTCGTAAGCCGAGGATATTACAGATATGGATTTTTTGTCCGAAGCCCGTGGCAAAAACTAAACTGAAATCCACGAAAAATATCAAAAACATATTCGACAAATCGGATTCTTTGCTCTGACGCTAATCTCGGGAAACGCTCCACTTTCTCAAAGCACAGGCCTCAGTAAATACAGTTTCCGTTCCAGTATTCGTACCTGACTCCTTTGAAACTAGTATTCGGCGATATTCGATATCGATATAACCGATATGTCGGACAAATACTGATATCAATATCCAAACGTAAATATCGAAAACAATATTGTTGAAATATTTTCGCCATCGATCGTCGGATTTTGGAAGTTGAACCGTTTGCAACCCCCAAACTCTAGCAATGTGTTTTCGTGATTCGATTTTATATTAACAGAAGTTTTTAAGAAAAGATGATGCAAAACACTCTTTCGCTACAACTCTCGTTCTTAAATATTAGTGAAACGATAGATATAAGGGTGGAAAATGGTCTTGAAATATCGACATCGGAAGTCAAAATCGAAAAATAGGAATATTGCCCAACGCTGTTTGAATCTGTATTGTTGTTGTTTGGTGTTGTTTAATAGAGCTTCCAGAATTACTTCTCTATGCTCCATGAAACTATGATGTGTCTCAACAAAACAGAGATCCATCCCGGTTGTTTTAGCCAAGCGCGTTCCAGAAGCTCGAAAACATGGAGAAAAGGTGAAAAAACTCCGAAACACGGAGAAAAGTGCATAGCCGGTTTTCCTGGCCATTGAAACTTTTGGAAGCAAGAAGCGGGAGTTATATTTGGCGGAGCAAAACGGATACATCACCTGAATTTTATTAGAGCTATATTTAGACCCTTCTTGGCAAGGGTCCTCTTCAGGCTCAACCCGCTCAAACTGGAAAATGAACTTGTGGAAAAACAAACGAAACATCCCTTTTTTGGCGGTTTGTGACTTGCCAAGAAGGGCCAAAATACAGCTCTAATAAAATTCATACTAACGTATCAGTTTTGCACTATCATTATGATTCGCAGTCAGCTTGGGCTGAAGGAATATTTAATAAGCGGGAGCACGACCCTCTTCCAAAAGAGTCAGACACAGCAGATTCATAAACCGGTGTAGTGCCGTTAGGATGGATAAAAGGGACATTGGAAGTTCGAAATGTAAGAAATCAGAATGGATGAAACGATTAGGGGCGGATTTTGACTCAGTTATTTATAGGTATGACCAGGGTACGACAGGTTCTTTGGTATTCGTTAACATTCTATATGACTAAGTTCGAAACACGTCATTGACCCTGAGGAAGAACGAGAAACACCACCTAAACGAATCCTCAAAACTGATTCAAATACTAAACAAACCAATCAACAACGTTTGTTGTGTGACGTTTCTGGCTCTTCACCAGACACACAGCGATTCTTCATAGTTAGTCATCAATAGTATACCCATCCTTACGCATACTGAGTTAAGAAACGATTAATGCTATACGAAGACAAGAGGCGAATAGTCTCCGCAGCTAAAGTAAAGAAAAATGCCGAGTAGCCCCACTAACTTACAATAAGGACAAGCAACAAACAATGTTCTGTATGCAAGATGATGTTAAATAACTGTTAGGACAATGCCAAGAGCTTCCTTATCTGGGTTCTAGTGGGGACATTGGTTCCAAAGGTGCCATTGACCATTGTGTGTGTGGGGGGGGGGCATGGACCCCTAGAATTCTAAATCTCAAATCATGTTACTATTTTTCTTGTCCACCAAATCCGGTCCACAATGCAACATGCAAAGCAATGACGTTTTATATTCGAAAACAACTTTAAATCAAATTTTGAGTTAAAGTAATAAGCCTGGGATAGGAGCCTGCAATTGCTCCAATGTGTAAAAGAAAATAGCGAGGGTTGCCCTGGCTTAATTTAGTATAGAGCAAGCGTCAGGCATGGCAAGTGCTACCAGCCTGCCTATACCAGTCGACACTGGTTGCCACGTATCAGAGCATCAAGTCAACATTTTAGGAGCGTTTGAGAAATGAATCGTCTAATTTGTGGCCGGCACCGCTGATTTTGGCCGGCGACGAAAATAGATTATGTTTCGTTCTGTTTTTCTGTAGACTGTCTGTGCGACAGTCTTGGCATTTTGGAATAAGCTATATAGATTAGGGCCTCCGGATTTTTGTGCAATAAATTCTATTCTATTCTACTAATTGCCATAAGCACGAAAACATAATAGAAGTAAGACTGGCTGTAATGTTCTACTTCCGTAGTCTCGTATTACAGTTTCTTGGTTTCCAGTGGGTCCAGGACACCTTGACATACACCTGGCGTCTGTCCCCCAGATACAATATCGCCGTCCACCCAAACTTCACCCCTTCAGGTTCCATTCAAGTGTTTATATTGCTAATATCAGCGTCCTTTTGTGTCCAAGAAATTCCTTCCGAATGACTGCCTAGAGCAATATCCCCCGCGCAAGAATCTATGCGTCGTCCCAGAAACGCAATATCACCCAATAGAATTCCAGAGGTATTACCAGTACAGAAGATCACCATGGCAATGACAGTATAAACGGACAGTTTCCACCATAGAGGTGGTCAAACTTCTAAAATAGAGTGCGATAAAACCCATGCAATGCAGATTAAACCCCTTTGGAGGACCTCCTCCCCCTAAGCGTACAAAAATAATTGTAGTCTTTAACCTCTGAACTATGTTCTTGTTTTACTGTTAGGCATGGACCAGGTCCAACCCATAGGGAAAACCCACGAAAGAAATTCCTGATACGGCTCTGCTTCTAGGGAATAGAAATTTATGGGCCCCTTTCCAAACCTCAGCTCCCTCCTTCAGCCCAAATTGACTGTGAATCGTGGCAAATGGCCAGGTCCATATCCAGAAATTTATTCCGGGGGGAGGGGGGGGGGCACCATTCGGTCCAAAAGTACAAAAAAGCCTTTAAAAAATGATTTTTTTTTTTTTTTTTTGGGGGGGGGGGGGGGGTGAACCCCCTAACCTCCCCCATGGATACGGCCCTGTCAATGGCACTAAACGGATAAATCAGCTAATTTGGCCCGTGCTGGCAAGGGTCCTCGTCAATCCGTAGCTAAAAAACGGACCTGCACTAATGTAAATAAAATTTATAGCAACTACAAATACCATATTTTAACAAACATATTTTATGACACAGAACTAAATACTTACAATTGTTAATATGATTAAAATGTTTCAGTTGGAGCCTCCGGAAGCAGTGGTGCTCATAGACTGGTGCCCACCTGGAACCGAGTGCAGAAACAACCGTGCCCATAGTTGCAAACCATGCTTCCACAAAGACGTGAACAAGTAGCATGGAGCTTTGAAAACAACCATGTCAATACCCTATATGACGAAGTCCGGAAACACGCCAGTGAACCTCGAGAAGAAAAAGAAACGTCAGCCAGACAAACCCTCTTATGATCCAAATCCTGTGTACACCAAACAACAGTTTTTTCAGTTTATTTCAAATACCAACACATATCGTGGCTTGGGGCCAAATGGCTTGTTGAATACGTCAATATACATGAAGGCAAATCAATAATGTCTGTCATAATATAAAAATAAATAATTCAAATTGAATCTAACGCAAAAACATAGAAGTGATGCACACACAAGAATGATTAAACAACGTATGCTATCGTGACTTTCTGGCTCTTCGCTCGGTACAACGCGATTCCTTATCGGCATGAAGAGTTAGGTTCATCATTACGTCATCAAGAGTACAGGACCCCTCTGCAGGACTGGGTAAACATTCCCCCTCTCACGACTCTCTAAGAGGCTTACAAGGTCTGTGGTTCCAACTTCATTTTGAACCCCTTCGCCTCTGTGATTGGTATGGTTTTAATTAAACTTAAAGGTAAGACAATTACGAGGGGATCCAGTTAATGACATACGTGATTTGAGTTATAAGCCCCGAATTAAGGCAAAAAGGAAATTATATGCCTGTCGATGACCATGTATTTATAGTAGGTGAAACAAAAGAAACCAGCTGTATTCATAGATTTGTCAGTTGTATAAACAGATATCTGTGATGTTCTAATACTGCCGCGTTTAAGCGGCGAGAAGTATAATTAAATCAGGAAACGTTCCAACTTACTAGGAACGGACTGGAGTCGTCGAGCTGGCCTACTGGTACGTCTTAGTACGATGATTATAATGGTTGCGTTTTTTCAGATACTGAGTATCTGGCCAGTTAAAATGGTATCTGGAAAAATTATCTCCGTTTCATCATCACTAACACAAGAGCCTTGGTTTTGTCAGTTGGTGGGAAAGGAGATTGACTCTTGTGATGTGAGCGGAGATAAGCATTTCTTTCGGCATGATTTCTAAAAGAACGAGTTGTCGTTTTTGCAAAGCAACCGTGGTATCTTTAAAAATCGCAACTAATTTCACTGACTCAATGAACTGATTGTGGGCCAGTGGTACGATGCAGAAAATAAGATAAATCAAGAAAACACAAATAGAAGGAACTTTCATTATATCTCGTCAGGCCCATGCAAATTTCCATGCTTCCTCCTGGGGATAGCCTACTCACTGAAAATTGTGTTAATCTCATTCCCGTTCATTTGAGAAACTCTTGTTTTTATAAAGCACTTAAGTTGTTATTGACTCCGGGCTCCTAGCTCCGACCTGTTGATCGGAGTAATTAAAACAAAAAATAAAGGGCTATTATTTCTGCAATCCTGGGCACACAGAAGGGCAGTTCTGCCACTTTTCTCTGACTGAACTTGTGACACTTGGCCGCAAATGCTTGTGACATTCTGGCGCCTATGAAATTTTTTTTTTTTTTTTAGTTTAAAGGAAAAACTCGTAGATTTATGTGTTTGATCAGAGATGTTCGTTTCGAAATGACGGGTTTTTACAGCTAAACTGGTAACATTCCTATAATTTCAATATCAAATTAAGTATGTTTCATCAGTTCCGGTTCACTTGAAAACGCAATTAGTGAAAATCCGGGAAAAAAAGTGATCAAAACTAAAGTCCTAGCCGGCCACTATAAAATTATCGTGAACCCCAATTTTCTGGCACTATACCCTTTTTGGCCATAGTTACGGCGACTGATGAGAAACACATCCGATCAATTTTATTTTAAGTACGCTAAATTTTTACTAACACTGCAACTCTAGATTAGAAACACCCTGTTGCGACAAAACGTGGTCTTACAGATCCAAATCAGCAGACAAAAGACCGCTATAATCGTTTTGCTTCGGGCTTGGACACTACCCATATTTTATATTCTGCTATGTTGAAATTTAATTTTTGTTTTGTTTAATGTATTTAGCTAAGGTAGATCTATTATTTATTCTTCTTCTTTCTTTTCTTCTTTTTATACTCCATTTAAAACGAATCATAGGTCGTACAATAGGAAATAAATGTATCATCATCATCATAAAAATCATTTGGTTGCAAAAAGAATGTCCAGTTTTCTGTTATAACACGAGCTAATATTCGTAAGACAAATGGTCCTTGTTCCTGAAAAGAATTTCCTTTAAGTTGTCCAAAACGCTGTGACATCGCTTAATTCTGCGACAATTTTGTCGCAGCTGTTAATCCGGGGAGAAGTCGAAAATCTGTGACAATTTGCAGAGTTCTGCGACCAGTGGCACCACTGCGGCAATAGATCCGAGCATGGAAATCTTCCAGTGACATGGGATTGGTTCCTCCCATGGGATTTGGTGTACCTACTTCTGCCAGCGCACAATCCGCCGCAAGATGCGTGCATTGCAAATTTTAGGCGTATCGCCCTGTCCCGATTGCCGACTATGTATTTCACATTATAGCTCGTCACGACAGAACAAATGGAAAGTCGAACTTTGAGATTGTCATAAGCAGGCCCGGAATCCGGATTCACGAACTTATTTCGGGGGGGGGGGGGGGGCGGGGCGGGGCGGGGCGGGTTGACGGCGGGTCGGACCAAAAAGCACAAAAAGACATACATCAGAGGTTAAAGCCTATAAGAAACGATTTTTTTTTTTATGTTTCGGGGGGGGGGGGGGGAAACCCACTAGCCCCCCTGGATACGGCCCTGGTCACAAGACAGTACGATAGCGACAAAGTTTATTTTACCCGCTGTAAGCGGGCCATAAATAAAAACAAATAATGCCAGCATGGCAAGCTTGTGGGGAATAACGTTACTCTGGGTTTGGCCCATCTTGAATTCTTGATTCAGGTTGGTGTGCCTCAGCGCCATTTCAGTCAACTTTGGAGGAGGGGGGGGGGACAAATTGGAGTCCCCCCCCTTTTTTTTAATCAGACTCTTCGTGGAGTAATTTAAAGTGATTTTCGTTCGAAACAACTTCAAAGTAGGGTCATTGCTCAGAGTTTTTACTGTTGAAAACTATTTGGGACAAAACAAAATAGTACCAAGACGAAAATTATGTGCCCTTCTGAAATTCAGGCCCCCCCCCCCCACATGTCGTCTCTGTTCGATTTCTGGAGGCAAAGGATGCAAAAAGCAAAGGTTTTGGTCGGATCCCAAAAGAGGAATAAATATTGAATTTCACGATCCAGACATCGAGTTTTAGATGTACAGCCAACAGGGTAGGAATACTCCGGATTCCTAAAGAAAACAAAGCAGAGAGATAGATTTATCTCGGACAAAGATTTACAAAAAATTATCTTGTTCTCGCCGGGTTCAGGCGAATTCAGCCTAAGTATCGACGTGGTAGAAAAAAATCGATGTGAGATCGATTTGCATGTCTTTTTACCCCAATCTCTAACCTCCGAGCACCGGGGGAAGAAGGAAATAATATGAGATCTTCCGAACTTCCGGTTTATGCCGGATTCCATCAATAGCAGCAACCAAGCAGGAAAACAAAACCCATCGATCAATCTGGTACCTCACTATTTGCAGAAACACCTAATGGCTAGGACGGGCGAAACCACTGCATCAAAACTGGGCTCCTGCTCCAAAACGGGATCCTGTCTTAAGGAAGAAGAAAACCAAAAGAACAGGGATCCTGACTTCCTCGTTTTTCAAGGGGAATTGGGTAGAGATCACGACAGCACGGAGTCATACTTTGGAATCACGATCTCCTTCCCGAAGTTCACACGAGAAAGAAATACTTTTTCAATGTTCCTGGAAACTGAAAAAAGTGCTACTACTCTTGCAAGACCGTTGTCTGAGGATGACATACAGAATTGGATTTATCATCCTTGATTTAGGTCACAGTTGGATGTTTTATCGATATGGGTTCGATTCCAACTGGGAGACAAAACATGTCTTCTAATGAGACAATGCTTTTACAACAGCGATGCATCCGAGTCGCGCTGGAATGTTAAGGAGGGCGCTCTCGCGTGCAATCAAAATAGCTACCACTTAATCTGAGATACTCATTGTCCCAAAAAATTGTCTTATAAGATGTGAAAGAAGATGGATAAAGACACATCTATCTATCTAATATACTAGATAGATAGATGTTTATTAACGCTAAAAGCCCTTATCAGCCATGGTTAATACAAAGATAACCAAATAACATTTCCAAGAACTAAATTCTTTTTAAACTCTTTTTAAAAACTCTTTTTAACATAGCCCAAAACCAACGAAAAAAAATCTACAGAAAAAATCATATTGGGTATGCCATACCCAAAAACTTGTATCCCTCAAAATAGTCTCCACCCAGTCGCCTCTTTCCAAATACTTAATCTTTACAAAAACGCAGTAAAACACTGCTTTATCCACACATCGGACACGACGTCACTCTCCCTAAATACCTTTTACTATATTCAAGTGGTAAAAATAGTACTTCCCTAAGCATATGTCATACCTTGGATCTCGAAATCAAAATAATATAATAAAGAGAAATTCAAAAATGTTTCCTTCCGTATAGTTAAAATATATATTGTTTCACTGCGTAGAATACAGCGGCACATTTTAGCCCGCAAGGAGTGCGCTCATTTGACAGAAATAACACCAACTTTAAAGGACCCGTCGCACATATACTGCTGATTCACTCTGCGTCCCTAATCGTCCACCCATTCTCACTTCTCCAATATAATTTTTATCCACCCTACACCGATTTTTGCATCGGTCATAGTGGCTCTATTCGAGGCGGATCAAGCTCCCGCCTGTTGCATACGAGAAGCTCATTGGTCAGAAACACCAACCCTTTTCGTGTTTCTCATCAAAGTCAAGGAAGGTGACTATGGCAATCTTTAGGGAAACCTCGCAGAGTTTCAAAAGAGTCGCATATCCTAGAATATTGAAATATAAACTGTGAATGGATTAATGAATGATTTTATTACGTGCATAACTTAATTAGGACTAATTACTAATAACACAGTGCATACAGGAAATAGAGATAAGCGCATAAAAAACGAGGGGCTGAAAGCTCATATAGCACTTGTCGGAACAGTTAGCATGTTTGTCAGTTTTCCCCCTCCAGCCCCCCCCCCCCCCCAGTAATCATAACTACTCCGGACTTGAAACTGAACATTCGAGACACTCGTTATGCACGTTCGATCACCCTTTCCAAGTTATGAATGTCACCAGATTTCGGATTCCCTACCCTTCCACTCGCCGGGAGACCCCCTTCAACTTCCCCCACCATGAGACGATCCGGTCCTGTTTTGTCAGGAATGTATCTAGGGTTAACGCTTGTTCTTCCAACCAAGTCAAACTCCGATGCCTCGACTTTAAGCAATGCACGAGATTCCTGGTGCCCCCTCCTGCTCCCCCCCCCCCCCAAGTGAACAGATCCGGTCCAGACTTGAAACTGAACATTCAAGAGACTTGTTCTTAATACTTACCAAGTCTCATGCACGTCCGATCACCCATTCCAAAGTTGTGAATGTCACTAGATTCCGGATTCCTCACCCCTCTACTCCCCCGACGATGAACAAATCGGGGAAGGGACTATTTTCAAGTCAATATGGTGGAATCCCTAAAATGCCTGCCAATTTTCACGGTCCCAGCACATCTCGAAGTACCCTAATTCGAGATCACCCGAATTCCAGTAAACCCCACCCAACTCCCCCCACTGTGACACGATACAGTCCTGTTTGTCAGTAATGTATCTAGGGTTCAAGCTTGTTCTTCCCAACAGGTTCTACCTGATCCCTCGAATCTGAGCCTTTCACGGTGCCCCCTTCCAGCCCCCCCCCCCCCAGCTATCGTATCCGGTCCGGATTTGAAAAGGAACATCTGATACACCTGTTCTTGACACTTGCAAAAGTTTCAGGCACGACCGATTACCCGTCCCAACGGATTCCCCATCCTTCCATTCCCCCTGCGATGATCGGATCGGGGAAACGACTATTCTCAAGGCAGTCTTTTCGGATCCCTGACATGCCTACCAAATTTCATCGTCGTAGTACCGAACTCGCGGGATCACCGAATTCTCCCCCCCCCCTCCGACCCCCCCACACTGCCCGAATCCGGTCCGGTTATGTCTAAGATGTATCTAGGACCTGTGCTTGTTCTTCCCACCAAGTTTCGTCCCGATCCCTCCACTCTAAGTGTTTCCCAAGATTTTCGGTTCCCCCCTCCAGCTCCCCCCAAAGTCACCGGATCCGGTTCAAATTTTAAGTGGGTCATCTGAGCCACGAGATCTCTCCAAAATCAAATTTCACTGATACCGGATCACCTGTTCAAAAATTATAAATACCTCAATATCCCTCCACTCCCCCAACGATGCTCGGATCGGGGAAACTACTATTTCCAACTTAATCATTTGAGGTCGCTGATATGCCTGCCAAGTTTCATCGTCCTAGCTTATGTGGAAGTGCCCGAACTAGCAAAACCCCGACCGACGGACAGAAATTGCGATCGCTATATGGCACTTGGCCGGAGGGCAAGTGCCATAAAAACCGCAACAAAAACATCAAATTTTCTAAATTAGTTGGCGTAGTGGGCAGGAAGACGGCTGTATGGTAACAATGTTCGCTTCCTTCCTGCAATCTCAGTTGACGTATCTACCGCATTTTAAGCGTTTCATTTGACTTTAAGCGGCTAAACTCGGGACCACAAATCCTATAATCCTTGGATGACTAGGCCCTTCTTCGCCGAAACTTTGTGGCCTGTCAGGTGGAAAATCCAAACGCCTGGAAAAGTTTTCTTATGTCTCCGGCAGTCGCGGGTCCCTGGGCTTCCAGGCTCATAAATATCAGGAGTTGGACTGATTTAGTGCAAAGAATAGGAGAGGTTCATGATACAGATGATGGCGTCTCGTGATGAGAAAAGGAGGGAACCGAGATCGTATTTTTTAGGATAAAAATGTCAAACCGAAAAAAGTGGAAGCATGTGTTGAAAGAAAAATAAGTCGAAGTCAGGTGGAGTGGCTGACTGAAAGTTTGCTAATGAGACAGGAGCTGAAAAATACACGAGAGTGGGATTAGTGGAAAATTATTGTTGTTAAAAGAAACGCAATCTATGTTATCTCTCTGTGTAAATTACTGGCGACTTAGTGGAATAAGGGTGGTGATTTTTCTATGTAATTTCAAGCATGTATTTTTTCACATGTCACCGACGAATAATCCTTCTTCTTAAAGTAGATTTGAAGGCGAAAAGACATTTTGTTTTCGCAAACCGACCAGGACTTGCTGCTCTTGATTTGTTTCACCATAACTTTCCGATTGGACGCATTGTGGATGTAAGTGATGATCGCACGCGGCTGACCTCACTGGACCAGTGGCGTAACCGATGCTGACTAGTTTTCTGGCAATCAAGAAGCAGAGTTGGACTGGATGGTGCTAAACGGATAAGCTAGATAGCCTTAAAGCTTAGCTGAAAAGCCAACTTATTTTTGTACCATAGATATTCCTTCAGCCCAAGGTGACTGTGAATCATATTTGACTTATGACGCTGACTTATCCGTTTTGCACCGTCGAATGTGATTTTGTACCATTTAACTTGACATACTGTATTACTTGGCTTGTGTTAAGGGATTTTTTTCCGCCATTTGCTCTAGTAGGATGTTCATAATGTCTACGGCCGTCCTCACGACGCAAAATTCTACTATGAAACGGAAGATTTTAATCTCAAAACAAACGCGGCTTTGCAGTGGTCACTGATCAGCCCGCAGAAGGCAGCTCACTACATGAACACATATTTTCGTAAATCGTTTTCGTCACATGCAACACAGGCACAACCACATAGAGGTACTGAGATCCGACAGAGAAATATATGAATATATGAGAATATATTATGCGTGGATAGCGGAGCACCGAAGTAAGGAATTTTCATCGGGTCTTAGAGCCTTGTTAAGCGAACAAGTGATGGGTAACTTTATTGTCCTATCTCGGCCCTTTTCAGTTAAACTTTAAAGGACTCATCAGACCATTTCCCAAAGCCCGGCTCTTGGCGGCGAAACATTAATGGCCAAGTTCTTCCACAGCTCAAGCTTACCGCGAATCATACTTAATGGCGCTAAACAGCTAAGTCACCTGAGATTTATTCTAGCGATGTTTTGGCCGTCTTGGGCAAGAACGGCCTTGGCAAAGTCCTCACGAGGCTCTAGCTAGAAAAAAAACCTCCGGTCTAAGTACCGGAGTTTGTTGCTCTCTTCGACTCTCTTTCTATTCCCCAGGACCTTAACGTTTCTGCCCTTAACCATTTCTCTGTATTCCATCTAGGAAAAAGATTTTTTGGACCCGATTAGTTCCTTCTTTTCTTTCTTGTCTAGTATGTAAAATTTCATCATCATGCGTTCCAGCGACTTATTATTAGTTACGATTGTTACTATTCTTGTTATTACTGCCGTTCCAGAGCCCGCCGTGAGAAGTAAATTGGCTCCTCCCACATATTATTTTCGTTCCACGACTGTTACGATCGTTACAATTTACTTATGATGTTCACGAGCATCATAAGTGATAATAACTATCTGTTCTGCAGGCATTCCCGTAAGAGTGATCACGTATGTTGGCGTTGTTATTATTTCCGTTCCAGAAAGCGTGATAGCTACCACAATACGGCGCTCGCCCCTCCTCTTGTCATCGTTACTTGTAATAACTTCACTGTAATTCTAGCCACAGTCTGAAGAGGACTCTTTCAGAGAAGGGCCTAAATATGGCTGGAATAAATCTCTGCTGACTTACCCGTTTGACACCCTCAAGTACGAGTCACAGCTTTCGGCTTTCAAGGAAACGTCTACAAAACAGATCTCACGCACAGGTTCGTATTAGTCGTCAATTTCTTTCCTCATCTTCGAAATCGTCGCTCCATTTTGAAGTCAAACTTTCCGGTACTCCTCCGGCTAATATATCGCCACTAACTCTTCTATAGGGAAGTTCCTACTTTATATTTCACTTAACACCATAGGTTAGACCTGTCATTTGACCTGACATAATTGCAGACGCCCCCAACAAGTAAATACATGATCAGCCATAGAAAACAGTCATAAATGTCATTTTATTGGTCGTTAAATCATTGTAACCACCCGCACTGTGTGTAATGTTCGATCTTTTGAAGGTTGAAAGAGATTGTGAAATTTAGCGTACTAGAGCGAGAAAAAAGTAAGTAATTGCTTCTTCCAGCTAGCAGCTGAAGCCCCGAAGGGAAGAATTTTTGGGGACACGCTTTGCTTATCTGCATTTTTATTTATCTCTGTATATGGAAATGCGTTCAGGCTCACTTGTATGCCCTAGAAAACGAGAACGGTAATAAGTACCCAGCTTACTAAATTGACCCAGCAAAAGCGACCCATCGGCTTCCATAGAAAACTGGGCAAGAAAACTAATTTATATTATTTATTTCTGCATTTATATATCTTCGTCCAGCTTACTAAATGATCCCGAGAAGAGCCTATTTGACACGTGCGAAAATCAGAGATGCCATTGGAAAAGCTGAGCATATGAGTGAATGAATGTTTCCATTTTTACATAACATGTTCATGATGGTGTATGAAGAAAAAGAAATTTACCACGACCAAAGGTTTCGATGGGATACCGAAGGGAATATTTATTGGACTTATATATACGATATTGTGGTACCGTCTTAACCAACCCATTAAAGATCCGATCAAAACATCTGAGCCCCTTCGAGAATCATCGTGCTAACAGACCGATGGACGGAAAAACTTTAGGAAAAAGGTTCCTTCACTACCGTATATTGGGATCCCAGAAATCCTAAGCTACAATTTTAATCTAGATAAACATAAGTTATAAGTGATCGAACTATTAAGTGGATAGAGGCTATTAGAGGGTCAAGGGTTTCCGGAATAAAGCAAGATGATCTAAAACAGCTTCGTCTGAGGTCTGAGATCTCATGGTTATATGTTGCACAATGATTCCGATGCCACAGTGGCAACACAAGCAATATTAATAGAACATTTTGACGAAAAGTTTCCATAAAGGAGAACTGACAACGGGTTTTTGGGATCACAAAATGTAAATGGAGGGATACCTATGACATCGCAAAAGTTGTCCGTCTCTCCGTCCGTCTGTCACCACGATAACTCTAGAAGGGGATGAGATATTTTGATGAAACCTGGTGTGAGGATTCTTTGGGTCAAGGGAAAGGTCGAGATCGTAGACGGGATCTGTAGCCCTACATTTAGGGGGGGGGGCGAAGGGTTTCAAATTAAGGGGCATACAAAATATTTTTAAACAGCTAATGAGGTAGTCGGTTAATGGTTAAGAAGACATGCTGAACACGGTTATCAAAACCATTTTATCGCCAGACAAGTAGTTCGCCCGGAATCCGCCAAAACCGCAAAGTTCGTTAAGAGTAAAAGTTGTATTTGAAGTTGATTATATTGAAGTTCGATTTAAGGGTAAGAAGACATGCTGAAATCTGCTGAATACTTATGTCGAAATCAATTTTTACCCGGACAAGCAGTTCGCCCGGAATCCGGCCAAAACCGGAAAATTTGTTAAAAGCGAAAGTTTTATTTGAAATTGAATCCGTATATGACAATCATTTATTACCCGGACATAGTTCGCCCAAAATCCGGCTGAAACCGTAAATCTGTTATAAGTTAAAGTTTTATTTAAGTTGATTAGATGTTCGATATGGGGGTAAGGAGATAGGTTGAATTCGTTTTTTAGCTTTATTTTTTTGCCGAACAAGCAGTTCGCCCGGAGTTTTGGCCGAAACCGGAAATTTTGCAGAAGTAAGGCAGGAGTTTCAATAGTTTCGTCCAAACAGATACGGTATAGGGGCAAACACACGTGCTGAATCCATATCTGAACTTGGTTTTCTAAGATTATTAGCTATTTGGCCTCAATCTGTTTCTAAATTTTAATAGTAAAATGTTCAACGAGTCTGGCGATGACAAGATTCGATTGTCTGTATCAATATTAAATATTTGGGATCCCATCGAAACCTTTTGTCTTTTTCTTTCGGCGACGAATGTTGCAGTACTAAACTAAATGTACACTAAATGTAAACTAAATATATCAACTGAATAACAAAATGTTGCATAAAAGCCAATGAAGTCCTATGTCCCCATGGAACGTTCGATAAAGGAACCAATGCGTTCGACCCCCCCCCCCCCCCCGTAAAAAAAAGAACACAAGCAGGCTCCATGAAATGCATCAAGTTTAGTAGCCCCTTTCACCAGTAACTTGTTTCATGGACGAGGAAAGGACCCTCTTGGAATTCTAATAAAAATTCTTCATCCGAACCGAGACCTTGATTGAAAGGCGCCATCTGAAGAAGCGCAGTCAATCCAATCCAGCATGCTGATTTCTTTTGCGGAAGAAAGTACGCTTTATTAGAACACACGAGTTGAACGCTCATATTGCACTTGTTAGGGTAGGTAGCATGTATTTCAGCTAAGGGTCTTGCACGATACGGACATACGACATACATATGAAAGATCTACGGCATGTGCTCTCGCCAACTATCAAGTTCCATTCCGATCGGATCGCGAGTTTGAAATTCATGCTTGTCATAATATTTCCAGGCTCCAACTTCCCAATCATGGTCGCATGCGGTTCGGAGACACAATTATGGCATATCTTGGGCATCTCCTACCACCCGTGAACCATCAAGTTTCTCTAGGATCAACTTACGCGGGTTACAGAATACCGGATTCTCTCCACTCCTACACAGATGATCGGATCCGGGAAAAAAAGGTTCCAAAGAGCATTTAGGTTGGGTCCGTTACAAGCATGCCAAGTTTCATCGTCCTAACTTATGCAGAAGTGCCCAAACTAGTAAACCGCGACAGACAGTCCGATCTCCATGGCGTTTCAGTCGAAGGCTGCAAGTGGCAAACAAGACCAAAGGTGTCGATGGGATCCCAAAAATCTAGTATTTGATTCAGACAATCGAGTCTTGTCTTCGCCAGATCCAGTCTTGGACAGGCTAATCATGAGAGAAAACCAAGTTCAGATATACCTCTATAAGCCATATCTATTTTGACGATACTGACCGAGACTTCCTGCCGATTTCCGAGCGAACTACTAGTCCAGAAAAAAAAATACAGAAACAAAACCAGCGTATCTCCTTATCCCTATAAAGAACATCTAATCAACTTTGAATAAAAGTTTGACTTAAAAAAAATCCGGTTACAACCGGATTCCGGAATAATTATATATCCGGGTAAAAAAATATTGTGATATACCGATTCAGCCTCTTCTTACCCCTTTATCTGTCACCTAATCGAACTTTTGCTTTTAACAAATTTTCCGGGTTTGGCCGGATTCCGGGCGAACTAGTTGTCCAGCGAGAAAATAATTTTCACCATCGTGTTCTGCATGTCTTTTTACCCGTAAATCAAACATTTAATCAACTTCAGATTAAACTTTTACTTTTAACCAACTTTCCGGTTTTCGCCGGATTCCGGGCGAACTACATATCCGGGTAGAAAATGGTTTTCACATAAGTGTTCAACATATCTTCTTGCCCTAAATCGAACATCTAATCAACTCCAAATAAAACTTCAGATTTTAACAAACTTTCCGGTTTCGGCCGGATTCCGGGCGAACTACTTGTCCGTCGAGAAAATGGTTTTCACTATCATCTTCAGCATGTCTTCCTACCCCTAAACCGAACATCTAATCAACTTCAAATAAAACTTTTACTTTTAACAAACTTTCCGGTTTTGGCCGGATTCCGGGCGAACTACTCGTCCGATGACAAAATAGTTTTCACCATCGTGCTCAGCATCTTACCCAATAATCTACTATGACATTTGCCGTTTCAAAATATTTTGTTTGCCCCTTAATTTGAACCCCCACCCCTAAATGTAGGGCTACAAAGCGCATCTACGAACTTGACTGGTCCGACGACCCAACGAATCCTCACACCAAGTTTCATCAAAATATCTCATTCCCTTCGAGAGTTATCGTGCTTACAGACGGACGGACAGACGGACAACTTTTGCGATGTCATAGGTATCCCTCCACTTACGTTTTGGGATCTCCTAGGTAATTCGAATCGAAGGTCGCGGGTTGAAATCCCGCCTAAGGATATTTTTGTCTTTCGGTACAATATGCCGTTTGAGTCGGCCTATCCCGGCGAGATTATTGGCCGAACCAAACTAAATAGGCCATAGAGGGGTCGGGGGGAGGGGGGGGGGGGTAGTCGTAAACCGGTAACATTGCGACTCTTTTTTTTATTCATTTGACGTTAACTTACACTACACAAGACGTAACATCAACACTGTACATGAGATCTCGGTACTGTATAACTGGGCTTTTACAGTAACAGCGAACTTGCACTACCATTCTGTCATTGTCAGGCGGCTTTAAATTTGGAATGAAGTCTAGGATGCGGACGAAGTGAAAGCAAAAAAATGGTATGTAATCTGTATTCAACCTAAGACTGAATACAACAAAACAGGCTGATGTTTAAATTACCACTTCCTTGCTTACTCTGCGTTTTAGTTCATCTCTAGCTCCCTTATGGAGTAAAAAGCTTCTGAAATCCCCACCTTTCGCCATTCCTTCGTTTTTTACCTACAACTTTTTATTCGCTTTTTCCGCCTAGCCGATATGCTATGCACGCAACACAAATTTCACCGAAAGCTTCAAGGTCCGCTCACAACTCTTTCACGCACAAGGACATGATCAGCTTCAAAGTATTGTTTTGCATTTTGAAAGACAAGAGTTGCATTTTTGCAGTTATCGTGGTATCTGACCAGTTATCGTGGTATCAGATCTTCAGATACTACGGTCCGACCGTGGTAATTGGTCGTGGTATCTGAAAAGTCATCTCACTTTCATCAAATTTTGTCAGATTGCTGAGAAAGAAGTTTAGCACTTAGTGATTTAACCGAATATCTGTTTTTCTTTTGGGATGACTTCAGAAAGTGCAATTTCTGCAATAGTCGTTTTTGCAGAGCATCGTGTATCAGATACTCGATAACTGCAAAAACGACTAATTGCAGATCCAGTTACCGTGGTAACAGATACCATGGTATCAGCAAAAACGCAACTAAGGTAGGCCATCAGGTCTATCTTCTGTTTTCGACTTATTTTGTTTTGCTTGGTTTTCCCGCTTTTTAACCACAGCGCATTCAGTTTTCAAATATTTTGCGTCGCCCGCCGCGTCGGGGAGCAGGAAGGCTGGATGGAGTCGAAAAGCCCGAGCAAGAAAATCGCTAATTTCGCGTGAAAAGTTATGGCGTTTTCCAAATACGACATCGCTGAGCTATTTCATCTTGGAAAAATAACTTCTAGTATGAGTTGTGCTTTAAAGTTTACAGAACCAAAACTGAATTTGAACTCGCTTTCAAGCTCTATTCCGTTCGCCTGAAAGGACACCTCGCACTACATATTGTTTCTGCTCAGATGCTCTGATTCAGTTGACCACTTTAGAACTAAGCCATGCTTACAGAAAACTAAACATGGCTTCGGCTGTTTTTAGCCTCTTTACATGTCTCTTACTTTGGAAGACAATCTTGGCAAACCCATTATAGGAGAAGAAGGGGACACTGGTAACATATACGAGAAACAGCCCAGAGTGCAACAAACACACCCAATTGCGCCCAAGCTGCTTCAAGGTTGCGTTCCAGAACTTAACGATTGTTAACAATTGTTAACTTTTTGCGCTCCAGGATTTTGATTGAGAAATTTAATCTCCGCCCACCTGCGATTTCTGTTCCAGAACTCGACGACTGTTAACTATTTTGTAACGATGGTTGGTGAGCATCGTTGGGAAAAGCTAACAAATGAAGAAGATAAAGTTGATGATTGTTAACAATAACTGTTAAAGGACCCACCGTAACTATACTGCCGAGTTCCGCTGCAACCTACTTCCGTAATTGCTTTCATTAGTTCTGAAACCCGAAGCCCCATATTTCATACATTACATTCTAAACCCCCTAACGACACCGCACTAATCTTCGCACCGGCCGCAGTTCACTATTTTCATGCGCATTAATGCTTCCGACGAGTGTTCCCGTATTATGGTATTGATACGAAAACCGGTTATCGGGATTTTGATGAGTTTTTGCTAGAAGTCAGTGGGCCCGGGAGAAGGCTAAACACAGCCAACCCGTGGATAATCTGTTGAAAGAGCCTAGTTCTACAGCATTCAAATAGTTCTGAATAGACTATTGGAACATAAACAGTAAATACTGCGAGGTGTGCTTTAAGTTCCTGGAACGCAACCGAAGTTTTAACAGGAACCGATAGGAACTCTGCGAAGATAGCGGTAGCTAACCAGTAATACTGAAAATAGCGACCCGTCAATAAGGGGTAGATAACGTCCGTTATTGGCTGTTACTGCACTGTCAGAGATCTAACAAGAGCACTAAACGATTGCGCAAGGTAGGCTACGTCAACTTTTAAAGAGTTTTTTTTTAGCTGAATAAAGATATTTTTTATAACCAATTGGTTATTACACTATCCATCAATTCCTCAACACTGACACAATTCATTACGTAGGGTTTAGTATTTATACATATTGTGTGTAATTTTCGTTAGTTTCTTTTATATGTACTCCGATTTTTCCTTTTTGCAACTTGTACATATTAGCATTTAAACTTTCGTTCATTTGCACTTTGAGCAAGTCTCATGGGACTGGATCGACTAGAACTCAAACCAAGTCCTTTGTATACTTGGCAAAATGATGTGTGTTTCCTGTGTCAATCCACTTCGACGAGCTTCTAAAATAAAACTGCACGTAAACCACCAAACCTGGTGTGTCTTTCTATGACACGCAACATACCTGTTTAGCCAAGAAATGCGTGTAAGGACGAATCTGGGTGACCAAGATCCATTAGGAACCTAAAATAGGAAAAAGGATCACAATTCGCAGATATCTCCTGGCCCTCTTAATTCCACCATAGCCGGTCCAAAAGCCCAGTTGTAAAATGGGCAAGAGGCTTGCTATTTATTCCCGTAAAAAACAAACAAATCCCAGCAAATGAATCGTCGATATTTGCTCCGGAAATAACTTCTACTTTCCGAACGCCCTCACACCTCAATAGGAAGACATCACTTCCGCCGCGTTCAGTGTTGCCACTTTTCTCTGATGGCGCCTCTGACATTTGGCCGCAAAAACCTGTGACACTCCGGGTCCTATGAAATTCGTTATTGTTTTTCAGTTTCAACGAGAAACTTCTGGGTTACTTCGGTTGACCAGGGGCGTGTATTTCAGTGACCGGTAGAAGATTTCATCGTTTTTTGTTTCCAACTGAACACAGAACGTGTGAAAATACAAGACAAAACTGAAACACGTCAAATGATCAAAACAAAAATCAATTAGTTTCGAAAAGAAAGTTCTACTTTGATCTTATAAGGCGACCTACTGTTCGTAAAATAAATGAATCCTTTCCTGAAAAAAGTTGCCTTGAAATCCACCAAAAAGCTTTGAAATCACAGATTATGCGACATTTTTGGCCGGCTGTTTTGCGACACTGTGAACCTGGGGAGAAGTCGCAAACCTGTAAGAAATCGCAGAATTCTGCAACCAGCGGTAACACTGGCCATTCAGCTTCGTGATGAGTGAGAGAGGTTTCATCGAAGCTTTAAGCTCTAATAATGGCTCGGGAGGACCTAACTTCTGATACTTGTCAATTTCTTAGGAAACGGAAGTGCTTTTTTTTCGGATCCGATTTGCAGCCTCTGTGTACCGGCATTGGAACTTTGCGCAAGATCGTACAAAATTACTATATCAACGAATAAGTTTTAAGTTCGCAAATACGGATGGAAAGAACAAGAGAATAATAAAACAGGTAGATGCAACACAACCTCAACAAGACCAAAGGTTTCGATGGGATCCCAAAAATTCAATATCTGATCCAGACAACTGGGTCTTGTCTTAGCCAGATCCATTCTTCGCCAGACTCCTTGAACATTTTTACAATTAAAATTCAGAAACAGATTAAGGCCAAATAGCTAATCACCTAAGAAAACTAAGTTCAGATTTGGATTCAGCATGTGCGTTTACCCCTGTAAGTCATATCTGTTTTGACGAAAACTTCCTGCCACTTCTGCCAATTTCCCGGTTCAGGCCGAACTCCAGAACTACTTGTCCGGCGAAAAAAGAAAGCTCAAAGACGAAATCAGGGTATCTTCTTTCCCCAGTAATGAACATCTAATCAACTTCAAATAGAAATTTAGCTTATAACAAATTTTCCGATTCCAGCCGGATTCCGGTCGAACTATATGTCCGGGTAAAATACGATTGTCATACAGGGACTCAGCATCAATTCTTATCCCTAAATCGCTTCTCCAATCAACCAGAAATAAAACTTTGACTTCCAACAGTTTTCCGGTTTGGGCCGGATTCCGGGCGAAATACTTGTCCGTCGAGAAAATAGTTTTTACCATCGTCTTCAGCATGTCTTCTTACCCCTAAATCGAACATCTAATCAATTTCAAATAAAACTTTTACTTTCAACAAACTTTCCGGTTTGGGCCGGATTCCGGGCGAAATACTTGTCCGTCGAGAAAAGAATTTTCACCATCGTCTTCAGCATGTCTTCCTACCTCTAAATCGAACATTTATTCAACTTCAAATAAAACTTTTTCTTTCAACAAACTTTCCGGTTTGGGCCGGATTCTGGGCGAAATACTTGTCCGTCGAGAAAATAGTTTTCACCATCGTCTTCAGCATGTCTTCCTACCCCTAAATCGAACATCTAATCAATTTCAAATAAAACTTTTACTTTCAACAAACTTTCCGGTTTTGGCCGGATTCCGGGCGAACTACTTGTCCGATGACAAAATGGTTTTCACCATCGTGTTCAGCATGTCTTCTTACCCCATAATCGACTATCACATTAGCTGTTTCAAAATATTTTGTTTGTCCCTTAATTTGAATCCCCTCCCCCACCCCTAAATGTAGAGCTACAAAGCCCATCTACGAACTTGACTGGTCCGACGACCCAACGAACCCTCACACCAAGTTTCATCAAAATATCTCATTCCCTTCGAGAGTTATCGTGCTTACAGACGGACGGACAGACGGACGGACGGACGGACGGACGGACGGACAGACGGACAACTTTTGCGATGTCATAGGTATCCCTCCACTTACGTTTTGGGATCCCAAAAATTGAAACTTGAAGAACCGAATAACAATACGTTGGACTTCAACTTACTCATTGTAATGACATAGTAACAAATGATCATAAACAATAAAAAAAATAGGGTTATTGGCCTCTAAAATGGGTGGTTTGCTCTAATTGTTGTTTCCCGTAAAATGGACACACGAGTCATGAACTCTCTTGTTATCAAATTTGATTTCAGGTCACGCTTTCAAGAGCAGTTTACTTACTTGATGCAAGATGTCGTGAAGTCTAACGGCCCGCACACACAAACAAGGAGACCTGGAGATGGCTCTCCAATCGTTGTTCTCAAATACTCTATCGATGCTCGTCCAGAATAGGAACTGGATTTCGACTTGGCTTGCGTTAATATGTTCGTAACCGTAAACCTGCAAAAGAAAATATTACTTACAGCGCAAAACAAATAAATCTAGAGTGGAATGTTTCAGGGAGTCCAATCACTGAATATCCATTCATTATGCAAGGCATTCCTATCGAAGAGGGCTAAAGCTTGGTGCAAACCATGCTGTAAATGTAAGTAAACTGAAACAAAGAAAACCCCCCAAAAATATTATCATATTTTGGTTCTGGTGTATCTTAGCCAGGGACTTTTGCCATGGGGATGCTTTGGTTGGGAAGTCATGGGGATTTTGTCATGGGTTTGTTTTGTCAGGCCATGTTTCAACTGGGGACGTTTGGCCAACAACCTTATTATATATTAGGCAGGGGAAAATAATTTACAATTATTGCTTGTTTCTTTTTTCAGGTTTTGAATTATTCAAATAACAACACCTGCCAGTTTGAAATTAAAGACATTATTGTTAAAAGATGATGCCGCACAGAACACTCATCAGAACCTGATCGGAACTTTAATTTTCGAAGTGAGATAGTGTTCAAATCAACGAAAGTCTTAAGTCTTTTACCTTAGGCTAAGATAAATTTCTATACCTTGCTGCTCCATCTTTAAAATCATAGGACGAAGACAAGTTTTAAAATTATTTGACATTTCAAACTACTTTGGGGCCAACGCTGGCTAACAGTGAAACATTTAGCTGTTAACCGATATGAAGTTTGTTATCTTCCCTTTCCATTTGATTATTATATAAAAGGAACAAAACCAGAAGGTATGGAAAATTGGGAGAGGTGTTCAAATAAGAATAGCTCCAGACTACAGTAAGCAAATCTACCTCTACTTGTACATTCAACAACAATTTCTTCTTTCTTTCTTTTTTTTAAGGGATAGATTTTGAGCCAAAGCCCAAGCTAAAGGCGAGGGGCAGAATTCCTTAAATCTACAGCCGAGACTATTCCTTTGTAGTCCTACACAGGGACATCACTAGCCTTTTACCTGGGGGAGGGGGGGGGGTCCAGTTTGTGCCGACGGACTAAAAAATGTGCCGACAAAACGCATGAGCTTATATTTACCACCAGCATAGAATAGAACCGGTGTAAAACTAACTTGTAGCCTAATGCCTCAGTTGAGATTATTCCTTTAATGTAATTTCGAAAATTAAAGTTCACATATTCGGCTTTTAGCTTTCGCTAAACAGCAAAGCTTGCAATGACTGTACTCAGAACAAGTTAAAGTAAGCGTAGCAGCCAAGATTTTTAAATCTGCCTTTCTTCCGGAAATATTTTTCCATGCCTACTACTGGTACAATTTACTAAAATTGTTCAGTATTTTTTTGATGGCATAACTATTCGGTTTATTTCCGGGGATCCGGTAGGTATACAGAATCCCAATAGGCTATCGGTACAAATATATTTGGTATAATGATCGGAATTCGCTATAATTGCCAGTAGTCGGTAGTCAAGTTCTAGCTTTTAACGGGTTTCAAACCCCCCAGAATGTCAATCCTAAAACGCCAACTAAATGAAACATCGATCTTATCTTCCAAGCAGAGAATACTACAAAATGGGCTGCAAGCAAAATTTTGTGTAACACTAATTGTAATGCATCAGTTGAGGTTATTCCTTTAATGTAATTTTGTCTATATCACATATCTGGGTTTTTATTTCAGCTTTTCAAAGAGAAAAAAAGAGTAGAAGAGAAGATAAGCAAAGAGAAGCTTCCAACGACTGTACCCAGCGAACAAGTTATAGTAAGTGCCGCATGCAATTTTTTTTTGACATATTTTGCTATACCTACCATACAAGTTTTAGCTTTTAACGTGTTTTAAACCCCCCAGAATATCAATCCTAAAACGGCAGCTCGATGAAATACTATGTTTCGGATTAACTCCCCTTGAGATTTGGTTCAGAGACACTAAGTACGAGAGTCCGACTTGAGACGTTATTTTACGTAGCAACTCTTCATAAGACCTCTCGGCCACCTTTGATGATTTTTTTCAAGTCGGGAGGTCTGTTCGACCGAAATTCCAAACAGGTTCCCCGTATTCTAAATAAGGTCGGTTGAATGAAATTTTGGTGCGGAACAAGTGTTTAGTGGATGCCCCATGCCAGAATATGAGCTTAAAGTTTAACTAAAAAGGCAACTTATTTTTAGATCTGATATTTGAACCCACTGAAATATTTTGATTCGTCTAAGGGATCTTGTTTGTTTTTCACCAGGAGCTCTAGTAATACCATTCAGAGTGTGCGCTGCTTGCATGGCAACACAAAGTTCACTCAGAAGCGGCGAATTTGAATTCCAACAAAGGCCTGCAGTTTTGTGTGTGACAGTAAGAGTAAGAAAGAAATGATGTTAAGATATGTCTTGCAAGGAATCGGATATTTTTATTTTAAATTTCTTTAATGGCTTTCATTTGTAGTTGGCATTTCAATCGTAGAGGGACAAGCAAACAAATGCAGGCTACCCCAAATCGGAAAGAATGAGTTCATCTGATGAAATCGATTATCTGTAACACATTTTTATTTGGTTTTTAAGCCCATTTATGTGAGTGAGTGATTGGTGAATAGCCTGTCGGATCTCGGCCATATGGCTACCACAAATAGGAAAGAATGAGTTCATCTGATGAAATCGATTATCTGTAACACATTTTTATTTGGTTTTTAAGCCCATTTACGTGAGTGAGTGATTGGTAAATAGCCCATCGGATCTCGGTCATTCGGTTAAACTTTAAGCATTTGAAGTCCAGCCTTCCCTCGCTTTATCATGCTAGTCGTCTGCGCTTCCCATTTTAATTCTTGAGTTAGGATCGTCCCTAGGATTATCTCTAGGACTATCCCCTTTAGTCAGCTAAGATTTGCTCCATCGATACTTCGACCCTTCTTGTCAAGGTTCCTCGTCAGTCTTTAGCTGGAAGAAACGAACCTCGAATCCGTCAATATATCCGTCATCACAGGGAGGCAAGCTTTCTTAAACGACCTCTCGCACTATTCACTATTCAACCTACAGTATTTTATAATATTTGCATAGTTTAAAACTAGGTTGTGCTTTCAACAAGTAAACCCCGGTTTTGGCTGTTTTACGCCTTTTCCGAGACGTCCATTGACTTGTGGCGAGAATACGGAAAGAATTATACAACCGGTTTCTCTGATGGAAACGCTTCTCAGAGACAACCGTCGACAGCGTGAGACACATCGAAGGTAGCAAAACACGGCAAGTGAGAAAATAAGCATGGTTTTGTTAAAGGGGTTAGAAAGTACCGTACGAAATTGGGGTCTCCTGGTTTAGAAATATTTGGAGTGATTACGGAAGTAGGTTGCGTTAGTATTATAGGTAAGAGAGGTCCTTTAAGGTTCGTCAAAGTACACTTGGCACAAGTCGAAATGATATTTCACGGTAAAGTTGTTCAGCAATATCATATTCCAAAAATACCAATGCTTGCAACGTGAAATTGTCGATTTTCTTGTTGGCACTTGTCAGTACTCCCCAGACTTCCCGCTCTCTGACTCGGAGGCTGGACGCAAAATATTTGAAAAATTTACGTTCCGTGGTTAAACAGTAAAAAACCAAGCAAAACAAGGAGTCTGAAACGTAAGATGGACATACCCAGTCTTCTAAAAATCAAATTTTCAAGCTTTTCACGCATTCATTTTTGAAATATTTGTCGGCGGACCTTGAAGAAATCTTCGTGACTGACAAACACCTGCTCAGCCGAAAAAATGCTAAAAAGTCGTAGGCGCAAAACAACAAAGGCGAAAGGCAGGGATTCCTTAAGCTTATAATCCCGTAGGGGAGTCAGGGATAATCGAAAAAGCAGAATAAGAAAAAGGGTCCTTTAAGCATGTGAAATCCCATTTCCACAAGGAAGTTTACAAGTCAAGCCTGGGAGACCGAAATGTTGAACCTTGGAAAACCTTTTAAGAAGAGCTGAATCCATCAACAGTCTGAAGTGTACAGCAGATAAGATGCCCAGCTCTTCTGCTCAGTACGATGATTCACGGATTCTCCGTGACATGCAGAGGCGGAAGACTTCTTACAATGCAGTAAATTAACTATATAACAGATCAACTGACAGCGACTCTATAGATAGATAGATAGTTTATTGCTATAAGCAGCCCGAGGGCCATGGCAAAAATTTGTCATACAAAAAAACAGAAACAAAAAACACTAATATATAATAACACTCTTTTCCTTTTAATTTGTTTTACTTATTCCAAAAACCTACTTCTGTGTTCCATCGCTAGCCTCAAAAATCGCCCCATTTTCCTTATACCAGCAAAACACTCATCCTTAAAAATTCGTTTTACCCACTCTTCGTCAAATACACGCACACCATACTCTTCTTTTCTCCATTCACTCAGCTCCATACAGTCGCAAAGCATGTGAATCACACTCTCATCCACGCACCCACACATCGGACAAAAGTAAGGACCGAACTTCTGCTTACACTGACCAATATAACGTCTTCTACCCCCAATTGGCAGACAATCTGCCAACAATTCAATAATTATTTTTAACTCATCCCGTCTAAGACCTTTTTAAACATTATATTCTCACCCCATGTCTCTCTTACCGCAGCATAAAACCCCAAAGATTCCGACTGGTCCTTCTGGGCATGCCAAACCTGTACTTCCTGGCTCTTAAGTATTTCTTTCACAACCTTAGTCACTCCTTCCTCCTTTCCTAATCCATCATTCCATAATTCTCCAACTCCGCAATCATCCAGTATCTTTTTTACTAGATACGGCCATGAAGTAGGCGATTCTAAGTAGACCAGTTTCCGGTTCATCCTCCTCCTACCCTGGCCGGATCAAGTCTGAACCGTAAAAAACAATCTAGGTCTCATAAAATCGGTATTGTCAAAGTTCCATTCCGTTCGGTCCAACCGTTTGGTTTTTGTGCATGTCAGAAATTTTCCAGACCCCCCAACTCCTACAACCATTGCCGCATGTGGTTCGGAGACATGTCTTGACTGTCTAGGTCATCAGTTCTTATCACCAGAAAAGTTTTACTAGAGTCGGACCATCCGTTCGCAACCTACAGAAATCAGTAACTTCCGAATTCCCCTCCCTCAAAAATGGTCGGATAAATAGTGGAAGTTTCTCTAAAGGCATTGTGTCAGGTCTTAATTTTATTTGGTTGGGTCACTAATATGCCTGCCAAGTTTGATTGTCCTTAGCACATCTGGAAGTATCCTTATTCGCCATCACCGGAATTCCGGGAAACCCCCTCCAACTCCCCCCAAAGAGCCCCGATATGGTCTAGTTCTGTCAAGAATGTATCTAGGGCTTATGTTTGTTCTTCCCACCAGATTCCATCCCGATCCCTCGACGCTAAGCCTTTCACGAAAATTTTCGGTGCCTCCTTCGACTCCCCCCACAGGTATCGGATCCGGTCCGGACTTGACATGGACTATCTGAGACCAGACTTCTTTTCACTTGCGAAGTTTCATTCAGATCGGATCGCCCGTTCAAAAGTTATGAATGCCACTAGTCTCCGGATTCCCCATCCCTCCACTCCCCCACGATAGTCAGATCATGCAAACGACTATTCTCAAGTCAGTTTATTCGAGTCCTGGATACGCCAGCACAGTTTCATCGTATTAGTACATCGTATTAGTATATCAAGTTTCATTAAGATCCGATCACCAGTTCAAAAGTTATAAATACCTCAAGATTCCGTATTCCCCCTCCCTCCACTCCTACCACAGTGCCCGAATCGGCTCGGTTATGTCAACGATTTATCTAGGGTGTCTTCCCACCAATTTTCATCTCGATCCCTCGACTCATAGCGTTTCCAAAGATTTCCGGTTGCCCCCTCCAGCTCCCGCGAAAGTCACCACATGCGGTCCCGATTTCAAGTTGGTCGTCTGAAGCACGAGCTCTCAAGTTTCATTAAGATCCGATCACCCGTTCAAAAGTTATAAATACCGCAAGATTCCGGATTCGCCTCCCTCCACTCCCCTCACAGTGCCCGAATCGGCTCGGTTATGTCAAGGATGTATCTAGTGTTGTCTAGGTGTCTTCCGACCAATTTTCATCTCGATCCCTCCACTCATAGCGTTTTCCAACATTTCCGGTTGCCCCCTCCAGCTCCCCCCAAAGGTCACCGGATCCGGTCCGGATTTTAAGTGGGGCATGAGGTCTTTCCAAATATCAAGTTTCATCGAGATCCGATCACCCGTTCAAAAGTTATAAATACCTCGAGATTCCGGATTCCCCCTCCCTCCACTCCCCCACAGTGCCCGAATCGGCTCGGTTATGTCAACGATGTAACTAGTGTTTGCTAGGTGTCTTCCCACCAGGTTTCGTCTCGATCCCTCCACTCATAGCGTTTCCCGAGATTTCCGGTTCCCCGAGATTTCCGGTTCCCCTCTCCAGTTCCCCCCAAAAGTCCCCGGATCCGGTCCGGATTTTAAGTGTGTTGTCTGAGGCATGAGGTCTTTCCAAATATCAAGTTTCATCGAGATCCGATCACCCGTTCAAAAATTACAAATACCTCAAGATTCCGGATTCCCCCTCCCTCCACTCCCCCCACAGTGCCCGAATCGGCTCGGCCATGTCAATCATGTATCTAATGTTTGCTAGGTGTCTTCCCACCAAGTTTCATCTCGATCGCTCCACTCATAGCGTTTCCCAAGATTTCCGGTTGCCCCCTCCAGCTACCCCCAAAAGTCACCGGATCCGGTCCGGATTTTAAGTGGGTCGTCTGAGGCATGAGGTCTTTCCGAATATCAAGTTTCGTCGAGATCCGATCACCCGTCCAAAAGTTATAAATATTTCAAGATTTCGGATTCCCCCACCCTCCACTCCCCCACGGTGCTCGGACGGGGGAAGTGACTATTTCCAACTTAATCATTTGGGGTCCCATATGCCTGCCAAGTTTTATCGTCCTAGCTTATGTGGAAGTGCCCGAACTAGCAAAACCTGGACAGACCGACGGACGGACAGAAATTGCGATCGCTATATGGCACTTGGCCGAAGGGCACATACATGTAAAGATTCTCATCAAATACACCACACATAGGGCGGAAGCAAGGGCATCAGCCCTATTATTCTAGATATTTTCTTTTTTCCCCGAGTGGGCGTGTGACCCCCCCTTGAACAAACTAAAGCTTCTCAAACTAAAACTTTATCCATCCAACCCCGCCCTGTTGCGTTTCAACTTACCGTTTGTGTTTCTGAGCGACATCCGCGAACTCGTCCAGGTACAGCACGTCCTCCTCTGTCTTGTTCCAAAAGTGCAGATCAACTTTCCTAGAACACACAAAGAAATAAAAGTTTGCTCTCAAGATATTATAATAATACTATATAATTTATAACCCGCTTACGTAATACAGCGGAGGATTAAAATACAGAAAAGAAACGGACGAAAACATTGAACAGAAAGATGTAACAAGACAAAAATTACACCCCTTTAGCACACTTTTTCACACACTGACAAGCAATTCTGACCTTCGAGTTGCGTTTTCAGACAACAATGAGTTTGACACAAATGTGCAAATACCCATTTTCATCCACAGTGTTTACTCTTGAGTCTAACGTCTAATCACGTAACGTAACTTGCTATTCAGGAAAGTTGCGTGTTCTGGATAATCGGTGTTAAACCCGCGCATAACACGGAGGCTTAAAACGCTTTCAAACATACACACAGTAACACAGTGTTTGGCTCTTGCTATTGAAAACGCTTTTTGCTAAACTCAGGGAAACGCACAAGTGTCTGAAAACCAACTTTGGATGCTGGCGAGCCGCGGGTCTCCTACTCCAACTGCAATGTCCTAAGACAGAAAGCCGCACATGTTCCAGTAAGAACTGGCTCCAGAACTCACCTCTCAGGCTCTCTAGTCAGGGCCACGTTGATTAGTCTGATCATCGGAGTAATTCCAGTTCCTGCCGCTAGGAAGCACAACCGTTGACACGTAAGTAGCTTTTCCTGTTCAAAGGCGATTTCCGGAATTCCGATGAATACATTATCTCCCATTTGTAAATTTTCCAGTTTCGGTGTGAATTTTCCTGTCCGATAAGTTTTGATCAAGAAGTGTAGCTTATTCTCACGATCCGGCACCGAATTCTCTCCAAGTAAGGACTCAAGCACGGGGGTATACTTGGCAGAGACGGCACTGCCGTCTAGCGTTTGAATTCCTAAAGTCACATGGCCACCAATGGGAACCACCACACAGGTATCTTGCGGCAGTGTCAGGGTATACAACCACGAGTCGTGAGTCATTCTGGTTCGAGAAGAAAGTGTGGCTTTCACGCTCGGTTGCTCTGTTATCTGGCAATGGCTTGGCTGCGGTACTCCTGGACACGACCACAGCTCCGTTTTGCATTTCTTTAGAAGAAACTCGACCTTCCCTGTCCGTGTTAAAATTTTTGGGATACACTTCGGTATTACTTCAGCTTCCAGGGCAAGGTGGATGGCAAAGACACCACATTCGGTGTTCACATGTGCTTTAACAGTTGTTCCGGTTAGGGCGAATACTATATCACTGGGTTGAACGTTTCGAGAACGGGTATAGATGCACAAACTGGCGACTTCGGGGGTCTGGAACCAGTCGAAAGTAGGCAGTGATTTTTTAGTGACTGGGGCAGTTACTGGAATGAAAAACTGCATTAAAGCACAACTGAAAGCCAATGCTACTCATTTAGCTTATAGCCAGCGCCGTCACTAGTCAACAGTCGTCCGTCTCTTTGCTCTGTAGTATTTAAACCAATCGGAATACGGTCGGTCGTGTCACATGAACAAACTACACACAATCTGTGTCGAAAAATTTGTTAAGAGGACTCTCAAGCAGAGTGAAGAGAAAAGATGCTACGCGGGTTGTCTGCACTTAGCTTGAACGGCGGGATTTAATATGTAATCAGAATGGGTAACCCGAAGAGTAAATGCTTCTCCCACCTGATTGAGATATAACGCTCATACGTTCCGATGCCACTACCATACCCAAAGAGACTATGCTATGCAACACTCAGCACATTCTTTCTGGCCGACGTAAAAGGCTAACTCGCTAAGCGATTCTATGCCTCTGAAAATACAGCCTATTTTGTGTCGATCAGCTAAATAGGGAATATCGATCACGAACTGTAAACTTTGTTCAAACTGAAACAAATACGGTGGGATGGTGTCCTTGCTTCTTTAAGATTACTGCATACTGATCGGGAATCATTGCATGCTGCAAGGGCTAAAAGTACAGTACTATACAGAAGTTATTGGTAGTAGTGAACCAACATTTAAAAAATGCTCACCAAGCGGGATTTGGACCATCAGCCTTCGGCTCCATAAGTCGATGCTTTCGTTTTCCGGTTTTCAAAAAAAAGCTCTTTGATTTCCATTTGATTTTTGTACGAGGCCCTGCCATGGTGGCCCTGGACGGTCTATGTGACTCCGATACTGGAGTCCTAAACTTCTAAATACAAAAAATTTCTCCCTGTATTTGTCATGGTAAAAGTCCCATGCCCTTATATAAGTTCGACCTTCACACAAACATCTAGGATTTACTGGTTCTAGCCTAAGCTAGACTGGGCGCAAGACAGTCGAACTTACCAGGCGTAAGAAAATCTACTGAAGTTATCTCTGAGTTCAAAGGAGCCGCTCTGGTTGGCTTCAGGCCGTTGGTGGCCAAAGGTTTCAGCAAGGTAGGGACAAGTTTTCCAATGAGACACTTGGCGAGCATTGATTCCACATTCACCCATTTATGCACCTGAAAAAGAAGAGAATGACTTAGGCCTACTGGATTAGAGTAGGCTACGGACCTGGACGCCTCGGAAATGGAGCTTAACAGCAAAAATTGAAGGTCTAAAACATCTGGGTTCCAAGGCTTCTTTCTTTCGGCTTTCCTTTCGGCTTCTTTGTGTTTGTGACGGGGCTTCTTCAGTCGCTGTGTTGCTGGCTTCGGCCTTCTTTGGGAAGGACAGGAAGTTCCGACGGTTTTCTTCTTCCTTGAGACAGGAGCCCTGTTCTGAGAAAGGCAACTACAATCTGCAATTAGTCGCTTTTGGAGTTACCATGGTATCTGATACGACGGTCTAAAGTCGTTTTCGGCAGTTACGGTGGTATCTGAATATCAGATACCACTGTACCTTGACAGATACAACGGTAACTGCAAAAACGCCTTTTGACCGTGGTATCAGACACCACGGTAACTGCGAAAACGACTTTAGACCGGGGTATCAGATACCATGGTATCTGTATTATTAATTTCATGCGTTCGACGGTTTGGTTCAGTGCAGGACTATGTGCCGGAACTTCTTGTTGTGTTGTTGAAGGTTATCCTTGATGAGAAACCAAGATTATTCTAAAGCAAACAGGGCACCATTTTTTGTATCTTTCCGCTTCACGTAAAGTCACTGATTAACACAAAACATACGTTTCCAAATTAACCAAGTATAGGGCTTACCGGCAGTGTCGCCAACTGATGAAAATTAAGTTAATTAAATTCCGGATAATTCTTTACTAGATTCTAGTAAAATTTACCAACTAATTTTTTGTTTTCTTCTGGCGGCTATCGACCGGACACGTGCATAGACTACCTAGCCTATACTACAGGAAGGGTATCCAACCTCAGACAAGATTTCAAATTTCCAGAGAAGTCTTTCCTTGAGAATAATCTATCTGGCTTAAAAAGGAACCAACAAATATGACAAACATATTAGATTGAAGCCAATTGAATGGTTGACATATTGGATAAATAAATATTGCTTCAATATTTCTTTAACATATTTTTCTTTTCAAACAAGATCCCACCTCGATTGACTAAAAAATGATGAAAAAGGTAGGGTTAGCAAAGTGAATAGCCAGAAAATCCCTTTTCAAAGCAGCTTCAAAACAAAGAAAAGGCACCGAATTTGAATATTTGAGAATACATGACACATATATTGCAAGATCAGCGCTGACCAAAAATCATCCTTTCTGTTTACCTGGCTAAAAATGTTGTAGGTCAAGTTTGTAGTTCTAAAGTTGGCGACTCCAACTGTCGGAATTATTTTGCACTTCTATCATCTTCATCTTGAATGTTCGCGGAAAAGCAATAAATTCAAATTGTCAATTTACTGACATCATCGGCTTCCTGATGAGCGTTCGACCTGGTCAGGACAAAAACTTTTGCTGAAAATGGGTACGCCAACAGAAAAGACTGAAGCGATCCAGGACAGGAAACGTCTGTGAGAATGAGAGTTTAGTGACAGAAATACACAACTGGAGTGGATTCAAAGATTTGCCCAGACTATTTGCTCATCGGCCTATTTTAAAATTCTGTCTCTGACTACAATTTTTCTATTAGCCAAATCCAGGCAAGAATAGAATATAATAGAACAGTATTTTATTCATACCCAAATCGTGGACGCGGATAGGGGGTACGTCAAGCAAACCTCTGAGCAAACCATGGGTTATGAGGGACATGGGTGAGGCACTTAGTTATTGTGATTGTGGGTTAATAGGAAACAACTTACTTCATTAAATAAATTTGTTGCATCTATTCCAGCTCCTCTCATTAGCTCTTCTATGCCACCAGGATGGTATTCAAAATATGGTGTCACATTGTACACCAAACCTACAACGAACAAGAGCTACGAGCTCATATGACACTTGTTATGAGCAGGTTGTGCAAGAAAGTAGATGAGAACGTCACAAAATAACCCCTTCAACCCCTTAAGATCGAACCTAGAAATAAGATATCTATTTTCACTATGCACATGAGAACGTCACAAAATACCCCCTTCAACCCCCTAAAATCGGACCTAGAAACTAGTTACACTAGAGTCTGAGTATTTCCGACATCAGCTCGGATCATCTAGGGCAAATGAATACCTTCCAAGTTTAGATACACTCGTTTGATCCCTAGACGTGGCCACACTATTTCCGATAACCCCACCCTCCAACTTTCCCTACCGCGGCCGAATTATCACTCGAATCTAAGCACTTTTCCGGAAATTCCAGTACCCCTCCCCACCGTGCTCGGATCCAGTACGGACCCTAAAACATGTCAGCTAGGGCATACGATCTCTCTACTTTCCAAGTTCATTGAAATCACTCCACTCGTTTGACCCTTATGCGAGCCATAAAATTTCCGTGACTCCCCATCCGACTCCCCCCAAAGAGCCCCAATATGATCTGGTTCTGTCAGGGACGAATCTAATACTTATGCTTGTTCTTCCCACCAAATTCCATCCCGATCCCTCGACGCTAAGCGTTTCACGAAAATTCCGGTGCCCCCTCCCCCCCCCTCCAACTCCCTACCCAGAAGTATCGCATTCGGTCCGGACTAGACATGGAACATCTGAAACGACAGCTCTTTCCACTCCCGAACTTTCATTCAAATCCGATCGCCCGTCCAAAAGTTACAGATGCCACTAGATTCCGGTTTTCAGCCCATCCCTCCACTCCCCCACGATGGTCGGATCGTGCAAACGACTACTGTCAAGTCAGTCTATTCTGGTCCCTCATATGTCTGCCGAGTTTCATCGTCCTACTATATCAGGAAGTTACCTCTCCCACACCCCCAAACCCCCCACCACAGTGCAAGAATACGTTCTGGTTATGTCAATGATGTTCCTAGGACTAGTGCTTGCTTTTCCCATCAAGTTTCATCCCGATCCCTCCACTATGCGCGTCCCAAGGATCTTCGTTCCCCCCCTTTTGAAATGTCAAGTTTCGTTAAGATCCGATCACCCGTTCAAAACTTATAAATACCTCAATATTCCGGATTCTCCCTCCCTCCACTCCCCCCGCGGTGGTCGGATGGAGGAAGTGACTATTTCCAAGTGAATCGTTTGGGGTACCTTATATCCCTTCCAAGTTCCGTCGTCCTAGCTTACCTGGAAGCGCCCGAACTAGCAAAACCCTGACTCTCCAGGGAACTGTTGAACAGTACATACCAGTCATACACAAATCCTCCATTTTGGGGCACAGTCCTCATCCTTTTGATCATGCCCTAACACTGGGAGACTGTGGCCAAAAATCGAGGATTTGTGTATAACTGCTGTATACCTCCCCCCCCCCCCCGCCGATGACTCTGATCACAAAGCTCACATGACAGGAACAGGACATTCTCAGAGAGGTTGAGGCGAGCAACTTGTTGGTTAAATCACTAGACCCAAAAGAAAAATATGATACAGCAAGAGAAGATGCACTTCTTCAGCCTTGACTATACCATTCCTTTGACTTCTATATTTGATGTAGGAGAACTGAGCTCATGCAGTGCCCAGTGAGCTCTCTTATATTATAGTATGACTTAAAGACATGTGTTTGCGTGGTTTGTCACTAAACAAGATTCTCACAAAAATTCTCCAGAATGAAAGTCTTAGGGTAAATCTGTCTTATTTCTTAGATCCAAATGTTACTTTGCATAATATACTACAGATTATACGGTGACATTGTAGAAAACCTCCATCCTTGATGGAGTTGAGTGAAAAATTATGAGATCATAAACTATCATAACTGAGATTTCTGTTTTTCAAAAAAAAAAAGGTCTTACCATTAATGGCCATCCAAGCATCATCCAGTTTGTTGTGCTTTTTCAACTCTTCCTGTGAGACATCTAGAAGTCTTCCATTGGTTCCGGCAAGATCTTTCCCAGACTTTCCAAGTCTTACCCAGTCCATTAAAGACCGTCCAGGCTTCAGTGCAGTCTTGTTTCTAGGGTTGCCTAAAAAACATGTTTATAACTGGGGAGTCCAAAGCATTGGTTATCCTATATTGTTATTTCCTTTCAAGGGACAGACCAAACATGGTTGAGTCTCAGGCGACATTTAGCCTAGGCTATTGCCTCAGTCTCCACAAACATATGCAAAATCTCATTAAATTTATGCCCAATGTGCCTACCTCGTAGGCCCAAGCCTGGAATAGTCATTGAGCGTGTTCCACCCTACTTACCGTAGTGACCACGCATGACGTCACGAATTCTGGCTTTTTGCCGTTAAGCCCGGAACGATTTTTCTATTTCCAGCAGAGTACCACGGGCGAATCCGACCAATCACATTACAGAGATACGTAGTTACCACGCTTACTACGCTCCCGAGCATGGTAAGCAAACAGTTACCATTAGTTACTATTTCGAGAAGGTTGAAACGGTCAGCATAGTAACTTTTTACGAGGTTGGAACGAAAATAGTAACTACTAGTTACTATTGGTAGAAGTGTGGGACATGCTCATTACTTATGTGACTCACAAAATAACTGTCTCAAACTTCTGTGGGTCAGAACATCAGATATAGGAGAGGTTGTTGAACTCGTATTACATAACCTTGAAACTGACCAAAACTGGATTGTGAAAAGGAAATTTCTGTGCAGAACTAGTCAAGCAGAAAAATATTAATGATCAAGAACCTAGTGGGGACTGCTCAGACAAGATATCTGAACATTTTTGAAGCCAATTTTGAAGTTCTCCCAGTTTTTGGGATCCCAAAACGTAAGTGGAGGGATACCTATGACATCGCAAAAGTTGTCCGTCTGTCCGTCCGTCTGTCCGTCCGTCCGTCTGTAAGCACGATAACTCTCGAAGGGAATGAGATATTTTGATGAAACTTGGTGAGAAGGTTCTTTGGGTCGTCGGACCAGTCAAGTTCGTAGATGGGCTTTGTAGCTCTACATTTAGGGGTGGGGGAGGGGATTGAAATTAAGGGACAAACAAAATATTTTGAAACAGCTAATGTGATAGTCGATTATGGGGTAAGAAGACATGCTGAACACGATGGTGAAAACCATTTTGTCATCAGACAAGTAGTTCGCCCGGAATCCGGCCAAAACCGGAAAGTTTGTTGAAAGTAAAAGTTTTATTTGAAGTTGATTAGATGTTCGATTTAGGGGTAGGAAGACATGCTGAAGACGATGGTGAAAATTATTTTCTCGACGGACAAGTATTTCGCCCGGAATCCGGCCCAAACCGGAAAGTTTGTTGAAAGTAAAAGTTTTATTTGAAATTGATTAGATATTCGATTTAGGGGTAGGAAGACATGCTGAAGACGATGGTGAAAACTATTTTCTCGATGGACAAGTATTTCGCCCGGAATCCGGCCCAAACCGGAAAGTTTGTTGAAAGTAAAAGTTTTATTTGAAGTTGATTAAATGTTCGATTTAGAGGTATGGAGACATGCTGAAGACGATGGTGAAAACTATTTTCTCGACGGACAAGTATTTCGACCGGAATCCGGCCCAAACCGGAAAGTTTGTCAAAATTAAAAGTTTAATTTGGAGTTGATTGGATGTTCGATTTAGGGCAAGAAGACATGCTGAACACTTATGTGAAAACAAGTTTCTACCCGGACATGTAGTTCGTCCGGAATCCGGCCAAAACCGGAAAACTGTTGGAAGTCAAAGTTTTATTTCTAGTTGATTAGATAAGCGATTTAGGGGTAAGAAGAGATGCTGAGTCCCTGTGTGACAATCTTATTTTACCCGGACATATAGTTCGACCGGAATCTGGCTGGAATCGGAACATTTTGTTATAAGCTAATTTTCTATCTGAAGTTGATTAGATGTTCATTACTGGGGAAAGAAGATACCCTGATTTCGTCTTTGAGCTTTCTTTTTTCGCCGGACAAGTAGTTCTGGAGTTCGGCCGGAACCGGGAAATTGGCAGAAGTGGCAGGAAGTTTTCGTCAAAACAGATATGACTTATAGGGGTAAACACACATGCTGAATGCAAATCTGAACTTAGTTTTCTCAGGTGATTAGCTATTTGGCCTTAATCTGTTTCTGAATTTTAATTGTAAAAATGTTCAAGGAGTCTGGCGAAGACTGGATCTGGCTAAGACAAGACCCAGTTGTCTGGATCAGATATTGAATTTTTGGGATCCCATCGAAACCTTTGGTCTTGTTAACCTTGACCGGTGTTTTGCATGGGCTATGACACAAGTGTGGTGCAATTACAGTAGAGGAATTCAGCCTAGCCTTTTATTTGCCTTCAAACAAAGATCAGGGTTGGGTACTTATGGATTTCATTCGTACCAGGATTTTCAGCACTAGCCTAATGGGCACCATTACCAATTCCACACAGAAGATTTATAATTTTCAACTCCATGATAAAAGTGCAGCTGAATTTCCTTGGTCTCAAGCATTAGACAATAGTATTGTCCTACTCTCTGACTCTATTATTGAAGGTGAGCAGTATGTTTTCAACTTTCAGTTGGAAAATCACAATTTTCAGCTTCATGATACAAATCTTGCTGAAAAATCCTAATCCTCTGTCTGCAGCTCTCTGACTCAGCTCTGACTCTATTATGGATTGTGAGCAGGCAAGTGCAACTGTAGCCAACTAAGGGAACACCTAGAGTAGCCAACTAACTGGCTGCAAACATTTTGGAGTAAAAGGTGATCAATTACATTCATTTCTTATATATATAAACCATTATTTATTTTATTTTAGCTGAACTGTAGATATCTGAAGATATATTGCTTGTAAATAAACAGCTTTCAAACTCTCAGCTTTTGGTCACTGGACTATGGTCTTACTGAACTTGGGCTTTGTTTGAGTTTAATAATACCTCTCTAACTCGCTGCCAAGTATCCTAATTCTTTATTAGAAAAACACTAATTCCTACGGGATAGCTCAGACATAACACATGCTCTAATCATAGGTCGCGCTTTAATTCTAGTGCCTAGAAAATTCTGAAAAGTTATGACATCATAAAAAATCATATGCGGATGCAGGTCAGCTGCTTTTGTCTTGTAATTTTTATTGAAATTGGGTCAGAACTGGGTGTTAGTTTTTTGCACTGAATAGAGCTGCAAAAATATTAAGGTAAGGTGCGATCTTATTGACAAATATAAATAGGCTAAACCTTATAGGCCTACTGCTTAAAAGCATCAGAAATGTCAGTGGCATAAGAAAACAAAGCTTCAGCTTCACTACTTCTGAAGTTCTGATTTGTTTGTAAAAACTATCAAGATTATAAGAGAAAGTGAGAATATGATACAGTAGAGGTATGCTTATGTGAACGTTTGTTGACAGTGGACTTTGCCATTTTCACACACTTGCTGTGTTTCAAGCAGTCTAGTTAACTAGACCTTTTTCAGTCACGGTGCTCAAACGTCTAGCTTGAAATTCATGCACGGTGCATGGATTTCAGCATACAGTGCACCATGCATGAACTTCAAGGTACACTGCTCAAACGTTTAGCCAATGTCTAGCACTTAGGCATGGTGCTAGACGTTGGCTAGTGTACTAGACTGGTTTAAAGCTAACTGCCAGTTAGCCAAAGTAGGTAATTAAGGACATGTGAATACATCTGTATAGGTATTTTGCATCTTAATTCTACCATTTAGCTCAAATTTGCACTGTTCAGATTAAAGTAACTGTTCACATAAGCATACCTCTACTGTACTTAAATCCTGCTGCAATCAGTCTAGTACACTACCCCCATTTCAGGCACGGTGCTCGAACGTCTAGCACCATGCCTGGGTGCTAGACGTTTAAGCACTTTACCTTGGATTTCATGTATGGTGCATGGATTTCCGTATACAGTGCATACAGAAAAAACACAGTTTCTGTCATCACAACTGAGCACCAGCTCGGACAGGGCTGAAATTACTACTATGAATTAGAGAAATCAGAGACAATCCTTTATATATTTTTCACAACAAAAACAAAAGGACTCTAATGATGATGGAGCTGAAAAACCTAACAGCACCCTATCTATTTTCCATGTATTTTCCCTATCTATTCCCCAAGAGCCAATATTCTGGTTGGCTGCTAGGTAGAAAAAGCTGAGGCACAGGACACTTTGCATGCACAACCCTTGACTATGTAGAAAAGGAAATGAGGTTTTTCACATCTGTCATCAGCCGAGCCCTTTTGTTTTTGTTGTGAAAAATATATAAAGGATTGTCTTTGATTTCTCTAATTCATGGCAGTAATTTCAGCCCTGTTCGAGCTGGTGCTCAGTTGTTATGACAGAAACTATGTTTTTGATGTAGGCACTGTATACTGAAATCCATGCACCATACATGAAATCCAAGGTACAGTGCTTGAACGTCTAGCACCCAGGCATGGTGCTAGACGTTTGAGCACCGTGACTGAAAATGGGCTAGTGTACTAGACTGTGCTGCAATCCTGAATGCAATGGTGTATTTTAAATATTTTTAGATTTTATGGCACCCTGTAGAAAATAGATAGAAAAAAGTTCCCTGGAATTTGCCAGTCTAGTACACTAGCCCTTTTTCAGTCCCATGCCTGAGTGCTAGACGTTTGAGCACTGTACCTTGAAATTCATGCATGGTGCATGGATTTCAGCATACAGTGCACAGATGAAAAAGTACAATTTCGATCATTACACACTAAATACCGGCTCGACAGGCCTGTAATACTACCATCAATTAGAGAAATCAAAGACAAACCTTTGGGTATTTTTCTAAACACAAACAAAGCGGCGTGGCGAGCTAATGATCGAGATGAAAACAACAACTGCAGAGCACTCTATCTTTTTCCTACGCGAGCACCACGAGAGCCAATATCCCGCAAGGCTGCTAGGTAGCGCGATAGCTGGCACAATGTCATGACTTTTGTCTGCTACCTTGCGAGTGTCTCCGCAGGGAATGACAAAGTTCGAGCCAAAGTTATCTCGCGGCGCTCACGTAGGAAAAAGTTAGAGTGCTCTGGCGTTGTTGTTTGCATCTCAACTAGCCATGTCACTTTGTTTGTGTTTAGAAAAATACCCAAAGGATTGTCTTTGATTTCTCTAATTGATGGTAGCATTATAGGCCTGTCTGGCCGGTATTTAGTGTGTAACAATAGAAATTGTGCATTATCATGTGTGCACTGTATGCTGAAATCCATGCACCATGCGTGAATTTTAAGGTACAGTGCTCAAACGTCTAGCACTCAGGCATGGTGCTAGACGTTTGAGCACCGTGACTGAAAAAGGGCTAGTGTATTAGACTGGAATTTGCCATTCACCATTAAAAGATCTGCAATTGTGCACTACAGTACTGCATATTATTGATTATGGCATTTTTGTGGCTTGCCTATATATATTGATACAGTATCGATATAGCTCACCAGTAGCTGATGCAGTAGAAGTCACAGACAGATTCATCTTGGCTGTTCTGTAAGCTTACTGTTTTGATTTCCAGTTCTGTCTAAACGTCCCTCCACGAATTCATACAAATTCGGAAACTCAAGCCTTCTTCTTCTTTCAATTTGTCAGCACCTGGGTTCCAGGATGGGACCCTTTCGGCTTCCTTGTGGTTGATAACTTGATGGTTGGTTTGGTTGGAATCGCTGGGTACTGGGTAGGATAGGTTAGGGCAACCTTGGGCCGAGATGCACGGTACTCTCAAGAAATGCAGAGGAATTTGAGGGCGGTGATGATCGGCAGGAACACTGCTCGTTCGCGTCTAGGGGGGAGTGATGTAGACGATATTTCTTCGATGTCCAACCACGGCAGAACTAACATTTAAAATCTTCGCACGGTCCGCAGCGAACAGCCAGTGTTGCCAGCTCGTCATCCAAGAGACACGCCACTGTTCATGAAAAATACTCCAGAATTCTTTTTTAACCCAAAATTCCAAGAAATCTCCAGAAGATTGCAAGGATTGTCAATAGGACCCAAGCACTGCTAATGTGCCTGTTACAAAGAAAATAGCCAAGCTTTACGCGACAGGCCATATGCAAAGTGTTTACACCAGTTCGGTGTAATATCCACCAGTTTTACCGTCAAATTCACCCTGAATTCACCACTATAGCACAGCTGTAGCAACACTTCGCCTAGTGGTAGTGTTGGGCGATATTTGGATTTTTCGATACATCGATGTTTTCAATTTCGATGTCGATATTTTCAATTTCGATGTTTCTTTACCATGTTTCAGTATAGGATACGTCACGTTTAACCAAATTTAAGAACAAAATAGTCGTTAAAGCATCTTCCATCTCTCAAACTCCGAACAAATAAGAACTGAATTACCGAAAAATATATTCTCCAATTTCGGATATCTAAATATAAGTTATGTTGGATTATTTACAATAGTCGCGTTTTGTGCAATCGCTTGGAACGAAAGTTGCCGTTTTTTGCGATCGACTGTCGACTGGAGGTCCAGTCGATCCGTTTTTTGTCGCTTGACTGGACATCGACTGGGAACAAAGTCAACAGTCGATCCGATGCACCTTTGTCTTGGAGGTCCAGTCAAACTTGGTGCCAAATTTTGAAAACTGAAGCATGTGGACCCAAAAACGTAAAATTTACACCTCAGGAAGCGCCAGTACTGCAGTAGTTTCAGAGACTGCCGAGGGAAGAGTTGTGGGGATGGACTGATTATTGACCGATTTAGACCGTTTTTCGAAGGGTTGTTCTCGCTCCCCTATCAAGCGACAAATCAGCTATGAAGAAAGTAATAAAAAACGGTCAACTGCATGAGCCCGGGAACAAGTCCCAATCGCCAGTCGATCTGCAAAAAACGCGACTAATATTATAAACGAACAAATATCGTTCCCGATATCGATATTTACGTTCCGATATTCGTTATCGATATTTGGAGCGATATATCGTTATCGATCTGGAATATCAGACCGACTCAGCGGTGTATATTCTAGGACGATACTAAATTACTGCTGCTACATACACAGACAGATGGACTAAATCTGACTCAATCTATTCATTGTCCTATCCAGTCGTATGAGACAGTGAATATTTAGTAGGCTACTCGTAAATAAAATTATCCGTAAATTACAATTTGCACCTATCCCGCAACGCAACGCGTCCACTCTCAGCTCAAATGGCTTGCGACATCCAGCACGTTGACCGTGGACTATCCAAGCATAAAGGACGACTCAGACGGCGTTCGTAAAGTTCGTAAAGTATTTCGCTAAATATGCTCCGTAAAGTTTGTCGCCGCTCAGACGGGAATTTCACCTAGATAACATTACGAGACTTGTTTGTTGCAATTTGTTCTAGAAAGAAAAAAATTCTAATTGTTAGAGATAATTATTATTATATATGAATCATAGGTAGATATTTCTTAATATTAAAAGCCATCATGGGCCATGGTTAATATCCAGATACAGGAAGAACCTCCAATAAATAAATACAAATAATCAAATTACAAAAATAACATAATTAAATAAATCAGTTCAAAACAATTTAATCCAATAAGTAATTCTTTTTTCCCAACTCACCTGACAGAAACCAACTAGAACAACAAAATTTAAAAAAAAATCAAATTGTTTATAATTATCCTTGCAAAATAATGTTTCAAGTTATTAGACCTTATTATTATCAGCATATAAACCTCTAAGAATCATCATCTCATCATTTTCATTCTCTTATTCCCCATTTAAAATACATTTTCATATCTTATTTCCGATCTCTTCTCCCATTGGCCAACCTTCCGAACTTCACGAAAAAAGTTAACTAACGTTTAACTTCTTGCTAACACTGAACTCTACGGTCGTCTTCGTGGTTCGGTTACTCACGTGGTCGCTACCCCCCTCCCCGTCAACTCTTCAAGTGCCAGTGGGATTAGTTATACCCTCATCAAGTATCATCAAGAACGTATCATCACATACATGACAATAGCCTCTCCAGTTTAGCTACGACCATAAGCGGTACATTTTCCGATTTCAGATGTTGGGAAGCCTCCATGATAATTGATAATTGTTTCGTAACTGAGATCCCTCAATAAAACAATCTTCTCCCCCCTTTACTTAGGGTAACTTTTTTTCCACTGCTTACTTGTGGCGCTGAAGGGCAGGCAGGATAGGTACTTCGTTAAACAAAAATTACCTTTCACTAGGTTTTCAAATAGGCCAAATCAATACCATATATCCAGACTAGTTACTATAACCATGCTGCAGTTGCAACGTTCTCGAAATAGTAACTATTTGCTTACCATGCTGGGAAGCGTCGATAGCCTGGCATCTACCATATATGTGACGTGACTGCACAGATCAGCGCGCGGCACGATATTTTGCCGAAAACGGAAAAATGCTTTCCAGCCTTGACACCACGAAGCCAGGATCCGTGACGTCATCGTAGTAATAACTACAGTAAGTAGGAGGGAACATGCTATGTGACAACTTATAAAAGAATACTTTCGAGAAATCGTGCTAGCAGAAGTCTACTGCGAATGCCTAGAGACAACAACGCATAGCGCTCGATGTTGGTAAGACTCGAGATGAGAATTAAGCGGGATCAAAGCCAAGTTAACCATTCTATAGAGCTTCGATCATGGTCATTTCATTCAGTAACAGTAACCTTGCTTGAAGGCGTACTATAAATACGCTGGTTCGGCTTGAAACTAACTGTGCTCTATATTTCCTGACACATGTTTTCCCTCTTTTAAAGTACCATAAACGATGACAAAACTGCACATTCATTTCTTCCTTTGGGTTGCTAATTGCAGATTCTCTAACCCCTTTGCTCATCGCGTTCACTATTTATCCTAACCCGCGACCTCAGAATTCCAAAATTCCTTCCATTAGCTTCGAATCACCGTTGAATGATCAACAATTGCATATTCCCGAGCTTCAGACATCCACTTGGAAATAACCTTGAGTTTCTCTTTCATTTTCGTTTTCTTTCTTGCTGGATATGTGTTTCTATGAGCCCAGAAGTACATTTGATGACTTAAATCTTGTCTCGTTCTCACAACAGACGGTGGGTTTATTTGGAGCTAAAGCCAAAAACCAGATTAGGATGAACAAGTGCAGGTTTCGATATGTACTTCAAATGAAGATCGGAGCTTGAGACGTCAGCGGAATACAATATAGTTAAACAAATATTATAAGAAAAAAAAGGTACAACATATCAGCCCATATTATGGCGATTACCATAGCCTCTCCTATGATCATCCTTCCAATCATCCCACTGTCGTGCTTTTCCAAGTGTTTCCAGATCGTCTGTTTCTTCTTTAATCTCTTTTTCTTCTGCTTCTATTTCTTCTTGTGTTCTTGAAGATCCTCCACTCATTCCGGCTATATCTTGTAAGGCGGAACCTGGCTGGGTATTGCTGGTGAGCTTGCCGTACCTTAAAAAATATAAGAAGACAAATTATTTCTCAGAGCGCATTTTTAGCCCTTTTCGTTTCCGGAAAATTCTGCACAGAAAGCACATCACATCTAAGTATTCATCTATTATTTTAATTAAATTACGAAATAGCTTTACTTATATTAGGTGGAAGCGTAGCTGAAAAACCAGAAAAATAAAGTAAAACGTAAGTTTGAAAAATTTAGGGTTAACCTAATGACAACAACTCACCTAGCTCCCTTATGGAATTATAAGCTTTTGAAATTCCCATTTTTCTTCATTGTTTCGTTTTGTGGCTACGAATTTTTAGTGCCTTTTCGGCCGTGCCAAATTCTGCCCGTCACACAACGCAAAGTTTGGCACAATCTTCAACGTCCTCTGACAACTCTTTCACACACAAGGATATGAGAATTTTCTGTTTTTGACTAATCTTATTGTACTTTTTACCCGCGGCACGTTCAGTTTTCAAATGTTTTGCGCCTAGCCACCGCGTCGGATAGCAGGAAGGCTATACAGAGTCGTCAAGCGCTAACTATTTTCGAGAAGATTTTTTTTGTCTCATCCATTTCTTACTGAAAAGATCATTTCTAGTAGTAGTTATGCTTCAAGAACTAACATCCTGCTATCAGCAGAGAGGACAAAGTGAGTGATGGGCACACAAATTGAGACTAGCCTGCAAGCATTCTGAATTAGCTAAAAAAAAATCGTAGAATGAGAATCTTACTGTTTTAATAACTAATTAGATGTTTTCTTCCCGTTGTTATTTTTTCAATGACAAGACAAGATCACTGTGAGCGTGTTCCACCCTTGTAACAATAGTTACTATAGTTACTATTTCCGTTCCATCCTCACGAAAAGTTACTACGCTGACCGTTCCAACCTTGTCGGAATAGTAACTAATAGTTACTATTTGCTTACCATGCTCGGGAGCGTGGTAAGCGTAGTAACTACGCATCTCTGGAACGTGATTGGTCGGATTTGCCCCTGGCGTGAGATCCTGCTGGAAAATAGAAAAATCGTTCCAGCCTTGACGGCAAAAAGCCAGAATTTGTGACGTCATGCGTAGTAACTACGGTAAGTAGGATGGAACACGCTCTGTATTTACTTAGTTCGAGTTTCGTTTAAGTTCGAGATTAGTTTTGGCTTACTAAAATGTTAAGAAAGTCACGCTAAACGGGTAAGTCAGCTTCGGCCGGCCCTTCTTGGCACGGGTTCTCGTCAGTCTATACATAAAAGAAACGAACCTGCAATTTTATTCGGCAACTTCTCCGTCTAGCGACATTTTGTATGCTTGATCCACAGTCAGATCGGGCGATCCAATGCTTTTGTAACTCTATTCACAATTCGCACTGAAAACTTTCCTTTTGAATGAAAGTTTTTATGGCACTTGCCCTTCGGCCAAGTGCCATATAGCGATTGTAATTTCTGTCCGTCAGTCGGTATGTCGGTCCCGGTTTTGCTAGTTCGGGCACTTCAAGATAAGCTAGGACGATGAAACTTGGCAGGCATATCAGGGACTGGACCAGATTAAATAAGAAATAGTTGCTTCCCTGATCCGACCATCTGGAGGGGAGTGGAGGGAGGGGGAATCCGGAAAAATTAGGAAAACTGAGGAAATATTTTTGGCTGACGAACGGGTAATCGGATCTTAATGAAACTTGATACATGGAAGGACGTCATGTCTCAGACGCTCCATTTTAAATCCAGACCGGATCCGGTAACATTGGGGGGAGTTGGAGGGGGGAAACCGGAAATCTTGGAAAACACTTAAAGTGAAGGGATCCGGATGAAACTTGGTGGAAAGAACAAGCAGAAGTCCTAGATACGTGACGGATATAACCGGAACGGATCCGCTCACTTTGGAGGAGTTGGGGGGGGGGGGGGAGAAGTCCAAATTTCTAGTGATCCCGCGAGTTTGGTGCTTCCCGATGTGCTGGGACGCTGAAAATTGGCAAGCATGTCAGGGACCCGACCAGATTAAATAGGAAATAGTCATTTCCCCGATCCGACCATCTGGGAGGGGGAGTGGAGGGAGGGGGAAGCCAAAATTTGAGGTATTTTTATCTTGCGAACGAGTCATCGGATCTTGATGAAATTTTATATTTAGGACGACCTCGTGGCTCAGACGTCCCACTATATATCCGGACCGGATCCGATGACACTGGGGGGAGTTGGAGGAGGGAACCGGAAATCTTGAGAAACGCTTAGAGTGGAGGGATCGGGATGAAACTTGGTGGGAAGAACAAGCACAAGTCCTAGATACGTCACTGATATAAGCGGACCAGAATCCGGGGCACTCTGGGGGAGTTGGGGGGGGGGCGGATTTCTAGCGATCCCGCGAGTTCGGGCATACTTCCTGATGTGCTAGGGCGATGAAACTTGGCAGGTATGTCAGGGACCCGAACAGGTTCACTTGAGAACAGCCGTTTCCCCGATCCGGACCATAGTGGGGGGAGTGGATGGATGGGGGAAGTCCGGAATCTAGTGGCGTGTATAACTTTTGAACGGGTGATCGGATCTTGATGAAATTTTATATTTAGGATGACCTCGTGTCTCAGACGTCCCCACTATTAAATCCGGACCGGATACAATGACACTGGGGGGGAGTTGGAGGAAGGAACCGGAAATCTTGAGAAACGCTTAGAGTGGAGGGATCGGGATGAAACTTGGTGGGAAGAACAAGCACAAGTCCTAGATACGTCATTGATATAAAGCGGACCAGATCCGGGCACTCTGGGGGAGTTGGGGGGGGGGGGGGGTCCCGGATTTCTAGCGATTCCGCGAGTTCGGCATACTTCCTGATGTGCTAGGGCGATGAAAACTTGGCAGGTATGTCAGGGACCCGAACAGGTTCACTTGAGAACAACCGTTTCCCCGATCCGACCATAGTGGGGGGGAGTGGATGGGATGGGGAGTCCGGAATCTAGTGGCGTGTATAACTTTTGAACGGCGTGATCGGATTTGAGTGAAACTTGTATGGTGGGAAAGAGCTATCGCCTCGGATGTTCAGTGTTTAAGTCCGGGTCGGGTACGGGTTATACCTGTGGGGATGGGGGGGGGGGGGGCCGGAAAACTCAAGAAACGCTTAAAGCAGAGGGATTGGGACGGAATTTAATGGAGAGAACAAGCATTAGGCCTAGATCCGAATTTGACGGAGCCAGATGGTTTCGGGCCTCTGTGGGGGGGGGGGTAGAGGGGGTTTCCTGGAAATACCGGTAGTCGGGGGTTAGAATAGTTCCAGAAGTAGTAAGACAATGAAACTTTGCAGGCATATTAGCGACCCGAACTTAATTGACTTATTTATTAAACTAGGATACGACCAACTAGGGTAAAAGAAATGGGTGATAAGAATCGATGGCCTCGACATGTAAAAGGTGCGTTCGAACAAATGCGACCACAGTTGGGGGAATTTGGGGGGGGGGGGGCTTTTTGACATGCACAAAAACCAAACGAATGGCCCGAAAGATGCAAGTTCGACAGTGCCGAGTTTATGCGGCCTAGATTTGTTATTTGGCGTCCGGGCCGGATGCGGCCAAGGTAGGGGGGGGGGGGGGTACTGAAAACTTGCAGATAGGCTATGCTCCAATTTCAGTGAAACTTGATGGACAGGAAGAGGGAATTAGGAGATATGACGTTTATGTTTTCAAGTCTGTTCGGCCACAGTGGCGGGAATTGGACGGGAGATTACGGGAAACTTTGAGGCTCGCATAGGAGTCAAAAGAGTGCATCAGTTTAAATGAAACATAGAACTTAGAGAGAGCATATACCCTAGATGACATATTTTCGGCAAGGATCCGGATCCGACAACGTTGGTGGGGGGAGGGGGTACCAGAATTTTCCAAAAATGCTCAGATTCGACCGAAACTTGATAGGTGGTATAAAAAAGATACTTTAGATGATCCATTTTTTTAGTCTGAACCAGATTCGGCCACGGTAGGGGAGATGGAGGGAGTACCGGAAATATTGAAGCACGTCTAGGGATCAAACTAGTGCATTTATTAGGCTGAAACTTGGAAGTTTGAACAGTCATGTGCAATTGATAATCGAGACGATGCCGGAACTGCTCAGAAGTGATTGAAACAAAATATCCTACTTCTATTTCCGAACCGCATTTTTGGATGGCGGGTGTATTTTGTCACGTTCTCATCTACATTCTTGTACTGCCTACTCGTAACAAGTGCCATATGAGCTCGTAGCTCTTGTTCTTTACAGACAAGGTAATGCAAAATCCAGTAAACTTTCCGCTCTCCGTAGGATGATGCGAGCCCTTTGATGAAGACAGTTGCCAAATTGCTTTTGTCATCGGACCGACAGTATGGAATGAATGAATGAATATTTTTCTTTTCCACTTCTATATAGTACTAGTGATATTTGACAGCACTAAACGTGTAGGTCAGCTAAGTTTTGTTCTCGCGATATTTTTGCCCTTCTCGGTAAGGATCCACTATTTAAAACAAGTTCCAAGTTTTTACTAGTTTTTTAAGTTCGTTTTTCAACTTGAGCGGCTTTGAGCCAAGAAGGGCCGAAATATAGCTCTTATAAAATTCAGCTGACGTATCCGTTTTGCACTAGGGGTCGGCACCGTTTCTGTTTCTGTTTCTGTTTCTGTTTTTTACTACCGTTTTCTGTTCTGTTTTTTTTTTAAATAACAGAAAAACAGAAAACAGGTAGCCGTTTTTTTAATGCCGTTTCTGTTTCTGTTTCGTTTTTTTATATGACCGTTTTAGCCGTTTCTGTTTTTATTTTACCTGTTTTTTCCAAATTTTCGTTTTTTTTATACGACTTATACGCGTGGCGTCCCGGCGTAATCTGGCGATTTTTATTTTCCCGCCGGTTTATGCCATCTACCGATATTTTCCGGCTTTTCGGAAGGAAAGATTTGTGAGTCAGAATAGAGAGATTGCACCCTACCCGACGAAACGTATATTTTTACACCATCATTAGAGGAAGCATAACAACAAAATTAACATTAGGAGGTATAGGACTTCTGACTTACAGACTAAATTATCGGCCTTTGATAACCATTCAGAGCCAGTGAATTGCTGGAACGTTAATCTGGCTATTTCTTGTTGGTATAATAACATTTTTGCGACGAGTCTGGCATTCCATTGGTCGGTTAAGACCTTACCTTACCTTAGACCTTAGATCCTCCTGTGCCACCAGAGGCACCCAGGGCATCCACGAATAGGCGCCAGTCTTCCCTCTGGTGGGCTGCCGCCAGGACATCTTCCCACTCAGGTTGCAGACTTGCGTGGACGTTTGCAAGGTCCCTCTGGTAGGTGCGACGGATCGTATTTCTCGGTCGTCCCCTTCGACGTCTTCCTTTTGGTTGCCAATGGAAGATGTTGTTTGGCAACCTGGATTCGTCCATGCGAAGGACGTGGCCCAAGTATCGCCATCTTCTTTTTCGGATAACGTCTGTTATCAGCGGCTGACCAGTGAGACGGCGTACCTCCTGGTTCGATACTCGCTGCTGCCAAGTTATGTTGAGGATTCTCCGGAGACAATTCGTCTCGAAGGCAAGAATCCTCTTCTCCTGCTGCATGTTGAGCTTCCAACATTCACTGTGACACAGCAGAATGGACAGGACATTACTGTTCAGCAGGCGCAGCTTCAGCTTTGTGGAGTATTTCCTGGATCTCCAGACGGGTCTCAAGCGGTTGAAGGCTCCGCTTGCTTGGCCAATGCGAAGTTGAATTTCTCTGGCGTTTGAGCCGTCCTTTTCCACGGTGCTTCCTAAGTATCTGAATTCCAGGACTTGCTCGATGTCCTTTCCCGCACATCTCAGATTTAAAGGGGAGTCGCTGGTTGCCATGCTCTTCGTTTTGTCGGAGTTAATCCGGAGACCCAACTGGCTGGCTTTCTCTTCGATTGTGTTCATCAACTCCTGTAGCCTTGTCTTACTGGATTCCAGGAGTCCAACGTCATCGGCGAAATCAAGGTCAGCGAGGCGTCGGTTGTTGGAAAGCTCGATTCCGTAGCCAGTGCAGTCCCGTAGGATGAAGTCCATGACAAGAACGAAGAGGAATGGGGAAAGAACACACCCTTGCTTGACTCCGGACATTATGCGAAAGTATCTGGTGTTGCCGTCTTCTAGTCGCACGCAGCACTCCGTGTCCTCGTATAGGGCCATGATGAGCGCCACAAGTTTCGGCGGGATTCCGTAGAAACCGAGGATCTTCCATAAGGTATTGCGGTCTATGGAGTCGAAAGCTTTCTCGAAGTCGATGAAAGCCATGTAGATCTTTTGGTTCCATTCGTTGGACTCCTCTATGATCATGCGCAGGACGTATACTAGGTCAGCACATGACCTTTTGGGTCGGAAACCATGCTGTTCTTCTCGTAGGTGCTCATCGATCGCTGTTTGGATGCGTCTCAGTATGACATGAGCGAAGAGTTTTCCCGGAATGGACATCAGACTTATGCCTCTGTAGTTGTCGCATTTCATGGCATCACCCTTTTTGAAGAGTTTGATGAGGGTGCTCTTCGTCCAGTCCACTGGTACTCTTGCCGTCGTCCATATTGTTGCGAAAAGAAGAAGCCAAATACTCATGCAGTCGGTCAACGAAGTCTTTATCATCTCGGCGGATATGAGATCGTCTCCTGTCGCTTTTCCATTCTTCAGTTTTTGCGATGCTGCTTTGACCTCTTCGGCTGATGGGGGGTCTTCGCTTATTTGTAGGGTTAGGAATGGAGTTTCGGGTATAGCAGGGGGATCAGCAGGGCTGGGTCGATTCAGGATTCTTTCGAAGTGCTGTACCCAGACTTCGGCGACAGCTTCAGGTTCGGACACCAAATTGCCCTGTTCGTCCTTGATGGCGCTGTTGGAGTTCTTCTTTTTGCCAATTATTTCGTTTGTGAGTCTATACACCGTCCTGGAGTCGCCCCTCTTTGCAGCCTCTTCAGCCAATCGGGCTTTGTTGTCTGTGTGGGTCCGCCTATCTGACCTTGCGCTCTTTTTCACCTCCTTGTCCTTGGCCTGGTACAGGTGGTTCTTCGTGACGTCGGAGGTTTCGGTGCCTTTTGACAGAAGATCCTGTTTTAGTTGACGACGTTCCTCGAAGAGATCCCAAGTCCGGGGGGAGATCCACTGATCTTTCGCACAAGGTTTTCGACCGAGTACTTCGGAGGCCGTGCGTTCGAAAGTGTCCTTAATAGAGGTCCACAGCGACTCTCCTGTCTCACCTAGGGTGAGATCGAGAGCTTCGAACCTGTTTCTGAGGCCTAGGCGAAATTCGGCTTTTGTCGGGATTTCAGACAGCTTCTCCGAGTTGTAAGGCCTTTGATTTTCGGTCTTGCGAGGCTTTGACTTCAACTTCAAGGCCACTTTGGCTACCACAAGTGCATGGTCACTGTATACGTCGGCTCCTCTGAAAGTCCTGACATCGCTTAGGCTTGATCTGAACTTCCGGCTTATAAGGAAATGGTCTATTTGGTTGTGGGTTTTACCATCCGGGGAGTTCCACGTGTGCATATGAATCCGCTTGTGGGGAAACTGGGTCCCTCCAACAATCAGGTCGTTCGTCAGCGCAAAATCCACAAGCAGGGCACCATTTTCGTTTAGGTCACTGAGTCCATACGGGCCCAGAACTTCTGGACAGTAAGACCTGTCGGACCCGACTTTTGCGTTGAAATCACCAACGAAGCAGGTAACGTCGTGACGTGGGATGTCTTTGGCTACGGCCTGGAGAGTGTTGTAGAATTCTTCCTTGGTGCTGTCGTCTGCTTCGTTGGTTGGGGCATAGCAGACTACCACAGAGAGTTTGGCGTGGGCCCCGACAAAGCGAGCCCAAAGAATTCTCTCGTTTACCGGTTTCCATGTCAGAAGCGCATTGGACGCTTGCTTGGATAGCAGAAGAGCTACGCCTGCTTCCCTTCTTTTTTCGGGTCCACTATATATGATTGTTTGGCCGAGGGCATTCAGTCTCTCTAAGCCATTGCCTGTCCATCGCGATTCTGAGATTGCCAACAAATCAAGCCGGTAGCGTGACATTTCTTTTAACACCTGTTCAGTTTTTGAGAGTTGTGACATGGTTCTGACGTTCCAAAATCCGATTTTCAGGGGTACGTTTGCTTTCATAAAACGTGTCCGGGGGCGGTCCATTTTCGTTTTCGTTTGAAATTGAAATCGTCGGTTAAGACGCGTGTTTTGAAATCCAACCAAGAGGAACCACAAATCGTTTTGTACTGAAAGTTTGAAGCCTTCAATCTCCCCATTTCTGATGAAACTTTTCTACAAAGCTATAATTATACAACTAAGAAAAAGCCAGCAAACTTTTCCGATGTTCAAAAGTTTTTTTTTTTCACTTTTCGGTAAAGATGCGCACTTTAAGGGTGCTAGAAATTCATTTTTAAGCAAAACTCTATTGGCGCAAATGATCATGGACACTCGGGGTATTATGAAATGGATAGTTTGGTCAAAAGCATTTTTTCACTTTGCGATTAAGGTGCGCACTTCAAGGGAGCTGGCAGTTCATAGGGATGGTCGGATCTTGAAAGTGACGATTTGTGAGCCAATCTTGTCGAGCCTCTAATGTCCCAGCCAAGTTTCATCGTTCTAGCACATCTGGAAGTACCTTAACTCGCGATCACCGGAATTTCAGACCCCTTCCAACTCCCCCCACAGTGCACGAATCCGGTCCTTTCTGTCACGGGTGTACCTAGTTCTTGTGCTTGTTCTTCGCACCAAGTTTCTTCCTGATGAGTCCACTCTATGCGTGACACAAGATTTCCAGTACTCCTCTCCACCTCCCTCCCCACATTCATCAGATCCGTACCGGACTTGAAATGGGACATCCGAGAAACGAGGTCTATCCAAATATCAAGGTTCATTAAGATCCGATCACCCGTTCAAAAGTTATATATATACCTCAGGATTCCGGATTCCTCCTCCTTTCACTCCCCCCACGATGGTCGGATCGGGGAACTGACTATTTACAAGTTTTTGGTTGGGTCTCTGATATGCCTGCCAAGTTTCATCGTCCTAGTCCACCTGGGAGTACCTTAACTCCGGATCACCGAAATTCTGGAACCCCTTCCAACTCCCCCCTCAGTGTCAAAGTCCAGAGTATCTACACGAGGTCGTTCAAAATATCAAGTTTCATTAAGGTCCGATCAACCGTTCGAAAATTATACAAAGTTCGGTTCCCCCTCACTCCACACCCCCCCCCCGGTGGTTGGATCGTCGAAGTGAAAATTTCCAAGTAGTTTGGTCAAATCCCTGATATGTCTGCCAAGTTTCATTGTCCTACCACATCTGGAAGTACCGTAACTCGAGAACAGTGGACCGACTGATCGACCGAAAAGTGATCGGTATGTGGCACTTGAATGAACCCCATGTTCAAACGCTGGGGCATGCTGACAGGGGTGACCATGGTTCTCATACGTAGTAATTTTTTACCTTGACATTTTTTGTTTTTAAAGAGTACTGGTACCCTTCTGGGGAATAAGGGGAACACATACGTCTGACGTCCATACTCACCCCTTCCAGCATACCCCAGCATTTGACCATGGGTATAAGAAAAGGGCTTAGTTTACTAGACAGGTGCAGAGTCCTTTTTTCTTCACCTTACACAATTCTACTCGACCTTCTCTCACAACCTTAGACCCTCCATGAGTCCCCTCCTCACACTATACATTTTCCATTTACCGTTCCAAATGGTCGCCTTACTGTTATCTTATAAACCTAAAGAAGTAGGAAAAAAAAACAGAAATACCTGTTAAAACGGCCGTTTTTTGTAAAAAAAAACGGTCTGTTTCTGTTTTTCCGGAAAAAAAAACGGAAAAACAGAAACGGTTTTCCGTTTTTTTATCACCGTTTCTGTTTCTGTTCCGTTTTTTATTTGCCGTTTTTTACCGTTTCTGTTTTAGCCAAAAACAGAAACGGTGCCGACCCCTATTTTGCACTATCAAATATAACTGATACAGCTTGGGCTAAAGGAATATTTACACTATTTAGAAATAGTGCAGTAAACAAAGAAAAGAAAAAACAAGAGCTACGAGCTCATATGGCACTTGTACGAGTAGGCTGTACAAGAAAGTAGATGAGAACCTCACAAAATACACCCGCCATCCAAAAATGCGGTTCGGAAATAGAAATAGGATATTTAGTTTCACTCATTTCTGAGCAGTTCCGGCATCGTCTCGATTGTCTGCAGCAAATGCACATGACTGTTCAAACTTTCATCCCAATAAATCCATTTGTTTGATCCCTAGACGTGCTACACGATTTCCGGTACTCACTCTATCTCCACCTACCGTGGCCGAATAAGTTCCATCCCGATCGCTGCACTCTAAGCGTTTGTCAAGATTTCTGGTTCCCTCCACCAGCTCCCCCCCCCCCCCCCAGTGACATCGGATCCGGTCCGGATTTAAAGTGGGACGTCTGAGACACGAGGTCATGCTAAATATCAACTTTCATCAAGATCCGACCAACCGTTCGCAAGTTAAAAATACCTCAATTTTGGCTTCCCCGTCCCTCCACCCCCCCCCCCAGATGGTCGGATCGGGGAAGTGACTATTTCCTATTTAATCTGGTCGGGTCCTTGGCATGCTTGCCAATTTTCATTGTCCTAGCACATCAGGAAGCATCGAACTCGCGGGATCACTAGAAATTAGGACTCCCCCCCCAACTCCCCCAAAGTGAGCGGATCCGTTCCGGTTATGTCAGTCAGGTATCTAGGACTTGTGCTTGTTCTTTCTACCAAGTTTCATCCGGATCTCTCCACTCTGAGCGTTTTTCAAGATTTCCGGTTTCCCCTTCCAACTCCCCCCAATGTCACCGGCGTCTGAGACATGAGGTCCTTCCATATATCAAGTTTCGTTAAGATCCGACGACCCGTTCGTAAGCTGAAAATATTTAATTTTTCCAAATTTTTCCGGATTCCCCGTCCTCCACTCCCCTCAAGACCCACCCCCAAGATTCATCGGATCCGGTCCGGACTCGAAATGAGACATCTGAGACACGAGATCTTTCCAGATATCAAGTTTCATTAAGATCCGATCACCCGTTCGAAAGTGATGAATGTCCCTATTTTCTGGATTCCGCCCCCTCCCCCACGATGGTCGGATCGGGCAAGTGACTATTTCCAACTTAGTCTGGTCGGGTCCCTGATATGCCTGCGAAGTTTCATCGTCCTAGCTTGCGTGGAAGTGCCCAAACTATTATTTATGTTTCTTGACTTTGTCCAGGTTAATCAGGTCGTCAATCTTTTAACAATATATACTCCCGCATACGCTCCCTAATACATCCAATATTCCTGACAAGTTCCATTATCCTAACAATGTAATTTGTTTAGATTATCCACTTTGTGAAATCTCCCGCATTCGGTCTCTCATACATGGACTCGCGGCTCAATTGGTAGAGCGTTGGACTTCCAACTCAGAGGTTCCTGGTTCGCTCCCGCATTCGGGCAGCGCTTTTTTTTGCTACTTTTCGCTCCACTTTTGCTTTATAGTTTCCGGACTCCCGGATCCGGGGAAAGTCGGATTGAAGAAATGATTAATTTTAAGTTGAGCTGGTCCGGTCCCTCATATGCCTGCCAAGTTTCATCGTCCTAGCTTATCTGGAAGTGCCCGAACTAGCAAAACCGGGACCGACAGACCGACTGACGGACAGAAATTACAATCGCTATATGGCACTTGAGTAAGCTCAAGTGCCATAAAAAACAGAGAAAAGAAAGGATACGACTTGGATTATATAAATATTTACACTCCATACAAACGGACAAGGCAGAAAATACATTGTCAAGCACACAACTTTGGGGAAAGCAGGGGCGGAGCGTGTATCTTTTAGTTGTTCGTTCGAATCAATGAAGCCCTTCCCAGCCCTTTGTCTACTCTCTACTCCTTGTCACTAGCCAGTGAGATACACGCCCTTAGAGACTATACTCTATTGGCGTATTCTGGCCGTTCCCCGAGGACACGTCGGGGAATCAAGGGGAAAGGCGAGAATAGAGGAAGTCACTCCACACGGACTCCGCGTACGGAAAACAGCGAGAACACGGGAAATGCTTTCAAAATGGATTGTCCGATGACAAATTTGTAGCCTGCGTATTTGTATGATAGTTGTATGAAAAAGTTGCATGTATTGATATGTACTAGTAAAGAATACTATCATTTAATGTGCCTCAGACTGGCCCAATCTTAAGCAGTAGTATCCAGTAGCATCCTCTCTTGCTATAGTAGCATCCAGTCTTGCTAATAGTAGCATGCAGTAGAATGCAGTAACATGGTAGCCTTGCAATAGAAGCACGTAATAGCATCAGTTCGTACTGCATTCTACTTTTTCGTACAGTTTCACACTACTATTTGAGATAAATTTTGCATGGGGTGTTTTGAAAAAAAATCATGCAGTTGACGAAATTAACCTGGATCCACTTTATTTTTGTTTTGTTTGTTCTGATTGTTTCTAATTAATTTTACATTGCACCAACACCAGCAAAAACTGATTCCCCTCCAAATATGAAAAGGAGCCCATTGTGATGATGGTGATGATAATTCAGAGCATTCCCCGAACGTGGGGACTCGCAAGAATGCGGGGAGTGAGTCCCTGTGACACACAGAAACGCAAGGACTCCTCAAAAGGAGTCCTCGCGGAACGGCGAGATACCCATTATGAGCGTTCTAACGGAGTGAACGGACAGCCTGCTGTCGCCTGAGAAAGGTATTACCTACCCAGGTTTAGCTTCAAGCAACTGAGGAACTTCTGCCCCCAGACCGTATTTTCTCAAACTGTTAGTATTCACTTACCACCCTTCCTCAAGTCGGGTTTTCATCAGTTCCTCCACGGTGAAGACGGGTTGGCTTGGGTAGCCTAAGCCATATACTGTCTTCTGAAGCTTGTCTCTTGTGATGATCATGACAGGGGGAAGGTCTGATTTTTTCGGCTTTGTTTGTCCGATCTGAAAAAAAATAAATAAATAGGTATACCGTATCGACAGAGTCCTTTAATCTATGTAATGGGTTGCGGGTCCCATGGAAGTATACTAGTAACAGAGTCGCTTGACTTTGATATCAACAACTTGCGCGAGACTACTTCAAAATCCAAGGGAGATGATTGATTAATAATATCATAGTTTGGTATTCGGTGTTAATTTTGATAATAACGTGTGTGTGTTCTTATAGTCCGGATCCAAGTATCTTAGTTAATTTCTGTATAGCGTATACTCAAGCGGTTGTTACGTATCTGGACAATATGTGTTTACAAAACACACGCTTATTGGTGAACTTCGGCTTTGAATATAATCATCCTGAATCCAGAAAACCGACTGCTACCCTCTCACTACACTTTTAAACTCGGCTAATCTACGCTAGTAATTACATTTCTGTAATTTATTTGCAATATTTTCTTTTAAAACTTGATGGCGCTGAACAGATAAGTCAATATCATTCTTTGCAGAAATGTTGGTATGTAAAGAGGGATATCGAGAAAGTTCAATAAGTCAACTTATAAGTATCCTTTCTCGTTTGCTTTAGTATCTTGTTCTTTTTGTTTTGTGAAGTGTTTGTTTTGTTTCTTTTATTGCTACTCCACTTTGATTTTTTGTAGCGGGTCAAAAACATATAATTATTATTAATATCCTTACTGCAGGTGCTTCCCCAGCTTTCATCTTCTTCATATACTCGACCACTGGCTTTTCATTTGCTATGGCTCTGAGTTCATCTAAAGCTGTCAGTACAAATTTCTTGAGAAGCAGAAGGTAATACTCTCGCACGATCTCTTCGTCTGTGCTTGGATTTTTTATCCTTTCTTCTAATTCCTGGAGTTTTGCTTCCCTTTCTTTCTTTTCTAGTAACTGCCTAATTTTTTCGTCTCTCTGTTTTGCCATTTCAACGAATCCCATTGGACCAGGACGTCGAGGCGCTTCCTCTTCTGAAGCTGAAAAAAGACTTCCATTTAGTTAAATGGTACGACCTGCAGAAAATCAAAACCAAAAACTGGATGCATAATTATAGTAATAATACCACTGAAAAGACGCAAATGTACTGACTGTAAGCTTCAAACTGCTTGAAGAATTTTATTGTCAGCTTAATCTTAAAGGACATGTCTTCCCTATAATAATAACGCAACCTACTTCCATAATCACTCCATATATTTTCTAAACCCGGAGACCCCAATTTCGTACGGTACATTCTAACCCCTCTAACAAACCACGCTGATTTAATGACTTGCAGTGTTTTGCTATCTTCGATGTGTATCACACTGTCGACGGTTGTCTGCGAGAAGTTTTTCCATCACAAAAACAGGTTATGTAAATTCTTAACCTGTTTCCGCTGTAAGTTAACGGGTCTCAAAAAAGGCTTAAAACAGCCAAAACCGTGGGTTATTTGTTGAAAGCACAGCCTTGTTTTAAGGAATTAAAAATTTATTAAGTAAGTTAAAGGGTAAGTAGTGCGAGAGGCCCTTTAAGTGGGATAAATTAAAAAATTCACGTGCGGCAACTCAGGTCAGTTCAATGCTCTTATCGGCTGTTGCCAGCTGTTGTGATGTGAAATGTCTTACTGAGGTTCATCACCTCAAATTACGCATCACACTGTTTTACGAGCTTCAGGTTAACTGGAAAGCAGTTTTTTTTTTTTCATCGCTCTATTTTAGGCTGTTCGTCTGCAAGCTGTTTGCAAGCCAATTTTTTATTAACGATTTACTTTCAGATCGCGTTTCAGCGCTTGCGCACTGGTTTCTACCTAAGGTGAGCATCTATTTGAAAGAAAATTACTGTCCTGAGCCCTCCTCACGATTCGAAATTTATACCACAGTTCTTAATTATCAGTCAATCAAATTTACTTCCAAATAGCTTAAAGCTAGAACAAGTGAATCAAATATTCACGAAATACACAAAAAAGACAACAAATTAACTAATACACGTTACAATATATGATCTGAAACAAATGTTGAAACGAAACTATGTAAAAATTGGGTTGAAGAATTGGCAGGATAGGCCTACGGTAAAAACTGATTACCAGTGTTCCTCTCGGATCGACGCACGGACGGTGGGAGGGGGGAATATACGCCTGATCTGGGGACAACACACTATCTTTGCTCCGAAATTTGTTGAAAGGGTATTGCTGCGGTCAATTAATTTAGGAACGCCCAGTTTAATGAGAGCCCCTTCGTGTGAAAGTTATGATCACCCAGAATGATTCTCGCTGCTCTCTTTTCGACAGTTTCTAGGCGACCAGGGAGCTGTGCAGAAAGAAAAGAATGCCAAACCAAATTGTTATCAATGTCTACAATTCATGCACAGAATCTGGACAGCCATGAAATGCCAAATGGTGTGTTCTTTAATCAGCTAGGAAGCCATCTGCAGGCATTGCAGCTAAATAAAGATCAGTTCTTCGGCCAGCAAATTCAGCTTGGGGGAATATAGAAGCAGAACTTACACTCTGGGATTCTGACATCTGTTATTTCATAGTTTTTACATCTGGCGAGGAAATCCTTGTAGTACACTTCTGAAGTCTCAAGCTGCTTTAGTCTGTCTTCTTCCATTTTCTTTTGTACGAGATCACCTGAAAACTCCATAGTCACAAACATGGAAAAAGGGCAATTTTGGTGGTTCCTGGTTCGGGTCTGGTGGGGATTCTATCCAATCAAATTTAAACCTAAGAGGCAGTGGAGTTTGTCTTTTATTTTGAAGATTTCACGCCGTACCCGTTGAAATTTGTTTACCTTTCCAAACTTACATCAATCTGAGTAGGACAAATATCGTAAAGCAGCAGGAAGTCTTGGCACATGGTTCGTAAAGTCAGTTCGGATATATCTGCCTTCAAGGCTACAGCCCGACTCTTGTTCTGGCATTCAAATAGTAGTTTCCCTGGCACGAATTCCTTCCGAAGCAACGTCGAGGTTCAACAGTGTGGTTCACACCTACTTTATTGCACCAAAAAAAAGCAAAGAAAATACTGTATTTTTGCCAGCAGGATAGTAGTATTTAGGCCAGCAGGAAACTATAACCAAAACTCACCTAGCAAAACAGGAAGAAGTAAAAACTTGAGGTATCCTGTTGAGACTTCATCTATGGTCTCATTGACACTGAACAGTCCCAAGACATTTACAAGTTTGGTGGCATTCTCAAGAGAGACAATGGCAGTGGCAACTTTTCCCTGGAAATCAAAGTTAAGTGAACCTCTCCAATCTGTTTATGTTCTGTAAATGTAATTGCGTCAATGTGAGGGAACCTCGAGCTGGGATAGCTTGGACAAGCTGTGTGGCCTTTTCCTGGAATTTCAGGGTACCTTGGGGCCTAAGCCCAATGGATTCGCGTAGCAACTTTTGTATTCTGTGGGCACTTACCTGTCTTGGGGTATTTTATAGTCCCTTTTAGGTCTTGGTTTAGGTCTAGCCCAGACCGAGACTTCACCTTCCTCAACAACTTGAAGACCCGACCAGATCCAGATCTAAGCCAAGTAATCGTAGGCTAAAGCCTTGTTAAAAGCCTGTCTTCAAGATCAGAGCTGCAGGGTTATCAGCACTTACAGCAAGTTCTGAGGGGAAAGAAGCAGCTAGAAAATTCTTTTATCTGTACTGGCTATTTTGGCTATTGGCTGGTCACAAAGAGGTTAGAGCCTTGTTGGTTAGCCGTGATCCTTCGGAACAAGCCCTTTACTCTAGCCCCATGCTGGAAACCCAGCCTCATCAAATGCCAGTATAAACTGGAACAATCTTAAATGGCAAGGCATACTCTACTACCGTGACACATCCAAATTCCAGAATAATCAGAATAATTTCAAAACTGTTACATTCATGATTCAACCAGAAAAATAATGAAAGGCACACTACATATTGATTTCTAAAGTTTTTGGGTAGTTTATTGTAGTCTTCTGTAGTCAAAGGTTTAAATTTAGGATTAAGGACCAAAAGATTTGAGCATTTAAATGGAGTGGATCCAATTGCTGGATTATAAACTATTCTGTCTCTGAACCCACTCTATGTTTGTGACTTGGAAATGATATTGACCTGTTTTATACTTAAAAAGCTGAGGATCAGTTCAGTCTCAGTCTATAATAAATTGCTAATTTTAGGATAGGCCCAAATGTTGGGTACTTGGGTACAACCACAGTTTGGAATAGTCTACGTCAAACTCTGTGTGCCGTAACTAGCTGAAAAATAATTTTATATGGGCGGGTTCTGAATTTCACTTGAATACTCAATACCTTATTGGTTTAGGGTGCCCTTGTGTTTGGACAGGCTGTCCCAAACTGTGGTATAGTCTACCAAAAATCGGGGATCTATGGTAGACTGAAATGACTGAATCAATGGTGAGTATCTTTGAAAGTTAACATTTAAGCGTGTTCTGGAAAAAACCGAGTTAAATTGTGGATTGTTTATTGATTATACTATTTAACAAATTTTATAGTCAATATACTGTATACTGTAATTAATGTTTTAACTCTCTGGTAACATATTTCAGTTGGTAGCTTTCAAACTAAGTAGAGGTATTCTTCTTTGAATCTTTGTAAAATCTAACCCTACATGCAGTCTAGTACACTAGCCCCATTTCAGGCACGGTGCTCAAACGTCTAGCACCATGCCTGGGTGCTAGACGTTCAAGCACTGTACCTTGGATTTCATGTATGGTGCATGGATTTCAGTATACAGTACATACAGAAAAAACACAGTTTCTGTCATCACAACTGAGCACCGGCTCGGACAGGGCTGAAATTACTACTATGAATTAGAGAAATCAAAGACAATCCTTTAAATATTTTTCTCAACAAAAACAAAAGGGCTCTAATGATGATGGAGATGAAAAACCTAACAAAACCCTATCTATCTTCCATGTATTTTCCCTATCTGTTCCACAAGAGCCAATATTCTGGTTGGCTGCTAGGTAGAAAAAGCTGAGGCACAGGACACTTTGCATGCAAAACCCTTGACTATGTAGAAAAGGAAATGAGGTTTTTCACATCTGTCATCAGCCGAGCCCTTTTGTTTTTGTTGTGAAAAATATATAAAGGATTGTCTTTGATTTCTCTAATTCATGGTAGTAATTTCAGCCCTGTCCGAGCTGGTGCTCAGTTGCCATGACAGAAACTGTGTTTTTTATGTATGCACTGTATACTGAAATCCATGCACCATACATGAAATCCAAGGTACAGTGCTTGAACGTCTAGCACCCAGGCATGGTGCTAGACGTTTGAGCACCGTGCCTGAAAAGGGGCTAGTGTACTAGACTGCCTACATGGCTGCCGCAAGTTTATAGGCTTGAAAATAGGTACTTAGGGCCTTTCCTAACCCAGAAAAGGGACCTCTAAAGACCAAAAAAGGGACCTATAGAGACCTAAGGTCACTACTACTAAACATGAAATAAATAGCGGTAGGACTCAATTTGTACTTTATTTGCTAGCATCAAAGGCCAGGGATGCTAAGAAATAGCTTAAATAGAAACAGAAGTATAACTTTTGAAGCACTGGTACCTTATGTAGCGAAATCCAGCTCTCAGACCTGAGCCGTAAAAGGACGAAGAATGCAATCTATTTTCATATCTATTTTAACTGTTTCTTGTGATTGATGTGAGTGATGATGTGAAGAAGATACATCACCGATTTTTATTTGGCGACTCCACAATCGCAACAGGTTTTATTTTTTTATTTTTCTGAGCATCATCAAATATTCAAGAACATAGCATTTTCATTTAATGAACCTGGCAACGTAAACAGAAAACTTTAATTTCTTAGGCGAGATAATTTCTTAGGTAATTTCTATATGCTGTTTCAGAGCCGTACCCAGGGGGGGACCATAACCACCCACAACATTTATATTTTCGCTCTAATTTTCGAGTAGTTTAATTGGTTAAAAACATAAATACAGTTGAAATTATAGTTCTTGAGAAGAAATAAAAAGATTCGCAGATTCGATGCATACAATTTATTTCCAACATTAAAATAGTCATGGCAGCCAGCATCAATGATTAGTATACAAGATTCATTACAGAGTAAGCTCGTGGCGGCTAGGGCCTACATATCCTATAGAGTGTATGTGTATAAAGAAAGATATGAGCCTTGACCCCAGACTGTCTGAAAGTGAAAGCTTGACTTGATCTGAGGACAGTCTATACCCCTGTTACGGTTTCCTACCTTAGATGTTTCTCCTGATCTGGCCACTCTTGTAGTTTCCTACTTGGGAGGTTTCATCTGATCTGGCTGTCAAGTAATCTCCTTTATGTCTCAGTAGTGGGATTTCTGCCAATCTGGCTGCTCTAGTGTCTTCGTAAGCAGGAGGTTAGCTCAGTTTCATCTAATCAGTCTTATGATCTGCTAAATCCTAGATCTGCCAAACCTCTATTTTAGGAGGTTTGGCAGACCTAGGAGATCATATCACTGAAAAATTGAGGCAAACCTCCCTGCTCATGAGGACACTAGAGCAGCCAGATTGGCAGAAACCCTTCAGATAGCAGGTTATGTAGGTAGGGGATAAGGGGGCCATACCAAACGATTTTTGCTTTTCCTGCTTCTGCAAGCTTATTTTTTAACCAATATACTCGGTTTTTACGGTCAAGGGAGAGCAGACATTGGGCATTCTATGGTGAATTTACGAAAACTTTAGGAGTCAAGTAAACCCTTCCCAGCCCTAAAACCAGTAGACTCTCAGTCGTTCGGGATAGCCCCCACCACAGGACGAAAGCGGACGGGGTAGGGGCCAATCTTGACGGGTTAAAAATTTCAGCTATTTATTTGAAAAGCAACATAGAAAACACAAAATGACCAGATTTTCAACTATATAAGCATAATGTGCACCCTCATCACCTAAAATTATAGGAAGAAAGGTCGTATCCAAATACTAGGCCTCTCACTGACCTTTCCGTTCCTCCTGTGAACTGAGGGACCGGTAGTCTAAGCTTAAAATCAGTTAGATCTATCTCTGCTTTATCAACTTGCTCTGGGAAAACAAATTTCTCGCCACTTCTGTGCAGAAAATTCACTGTAGCACATTCGTTTCTGTTTTCTACAATTTCTCTTGCATAAAAAATGGCAGAATTCAGTTTAAGCTTAAGTAGTGACATATAAACCTCAGAATCTGCAAAGTTGAAGGTCGTAGTGATCTTTGGTCAACAAGGGGCGAAACCGAACACTCAAAAGCGTCTTCAGAATAGCCCCTAAATTTTCGTTTGGAATCGCCCAAGACAGACAAACAAAAATTAAATGGCTGCCTTGGTCAAACCCGTCGGCCGATCACAATGAAAATCACACAGGATAGAGAATGAATACTAGTGTAAATGCCTGCAAAGACACGGAATTTTAGCTATGGCAATTATTGAATTATCTTTCCCTGACATGCTATGTCCAGATTTCCAGCGAGAGCAAAAAAACTTCAAGGGCTCCCAAAACTTGTACAGTTCATCCAACTGATTTGAAACAAAAAGCTGCATGCTAGGTGGTGAACAAAGTGAAGGTTGTTGTTGTTGTATGTAGGTTGACGTTTATAGAGCTTCAGCTTATGCAAGTATTGTACAATACTTTAGTCCTTCAAACATATACAAGTCAAAGAAATATTGAGCCAAACAGGCTTCATCAATACTGTAAAGGGGTTATGGGGTCTTTCTCAAGACGTCGTCTGAATCTGGGTATGCGTTTCTCACTGATATTCTTCCTTTTCTCACTATTTCGGTTTCGCCCCCATGCGGTATCCCCTACTGGGAGAAACCTCAGATTCAGGAATCCACTTGACAGCCAAATCAGAAGAAACTCCCCAGGTAGGAAACTACAACAGTGGCCATATCTGGAGAAACCTCCAAGGTGGGAAAAGTGGCTGAGGATTCCTTCTACCTCTGTTTAGCTAACAATGCCACTGCTTACCTACCTGATAGGCTTTGCTCGTGGAGGCTTCTAACGTGCTAGATATTTCATTGTACAAACGAAGCGACTCGTCAAATAACTGAGATAAAGTCTTGTCGCCGGTTTCGCTTGAACTCATGTTTCGTTCTGTTTGAAATTCTCGGGTCAAGCCAGTGTTGCTACTTTTTTCTTTTACGGAACCTGTGACATCAGTTTCAAAAATACAAACCAATTGTTTTCAAAAACGTGAAAAATGTACTTCTCGGTGCTACAATTTCTCAACAAATTATGCATTTTGCGACATATGACACAAATCCAGCCACAAGCACAAAGTGCATGCGATTTTAGGGAAAAATAAGATTTTGTTGACGGAAACTTTTTAGAAGGAATCCTTATGCTCCGTTTACACGTACAGGGAAACTTGAACAGAATCCGATCTTGGTGACAAGATTATAGTTGCGTTTTTGATCGAAGTTTGAAGTTACCTTCAACCTCAAAGGTCTCTGCTTAAATACCGTTTTTGGTATCCCAAAACGTAAGTGGAGGGATACCTATGACATCGCAAAAGTTGTCCGTCTGTCCGTCCGTCCGTCCGTCTGTCCGTCCGTCCGTCTGTACGTCCGTCCGTCCGTCCGTCTGTCCGTCCGTCCGTCCGTCCGTCCGTCCGTCCGTCTGTCCGTCCGTCTGTAAGCACGATAACTCTCGAAGGGAATGAGATATTTTGATGAAACTTGGTGTGAGGGTTCGTTGGGTCGTCGGACTCGTCAAGTTCGTAGATGGGCTTTGTAGCTCTACATTTAGGGGTGGGGGAGGGGATTCAAATTAAGGGACAAACAAAATATTTTGAAACAGCTAATGTGATAGTCGATTATGGGGTAAGAAGACATGCTGAACACGATGGTGAAAACCATTTTGTCATCGGACAAGTAGTTCGCCCGGAATCCGGCCAAAACCGGAAAGTTTGTTGAAAGTAAAAGTTTTATTTGAAGTTGATTAGATGTTCGATTTAGGGGTAGGAAGACATGCTGAAGACGATGGTGAAAACTATTTTCTCGACGGACACGTATTTCGCCCGGAATCCGGCCCAAACCGGAAAGTTTGTTGAAAGTAAAAGTTTTATTTGAAATTGATTAGATGTTCGATTTAGGGGTAGGAAGACATGCTGAAGACGATGGTGAAAACTATTTTCTCGATGGACAAGTATTTCGCCCGGAATCCGGCGCAAACCGGAAAGTTTGTTGAAAGTAAAAGTTTTATTTGAAGTTGATTAAATGTTCGATTTAGAGGTAGGGAGACATGCTGAAGACGATGGTGAAAACTATTGTCTCGACGGACAAGTATTTCGACCGGAATCCGGCCCAAACCGGAAAGTTTGTCAAAATTAAAAGTTTGATTTGGGGTTGATTAGATGTTCGATTTAGGGCAAGAAGACATGCTGAACACTTATGTGAAAACAAGTTTCTACCCGGACATGTAGTTCGTCCGGAATCCGGCCAAAACCGGAAAATTGTTGGAAGTCGATGTTTTATTTCTAGTTGATTAGATAAGCGATTTAGGGGTAAGAAAAGATGCTGAGTCCCTGTGTGACAATCGTATTTTACCCGGACATATAGTTCGACCGGAATCCGGCTGGAATCGGAAAATTTGTTATAAGCTAAATTTCTATTTGAAGTTGATTAGATGTTCATTACTGGGGAAAGAAGATACCCTGATTTCTTCTTTGAGCTTTCTTTTTTCGCCGGACAAGTAGTTCTGGAGTTCGGCCGGAACCGGGAAATTGGCAGAAGTGGCAGGAAGTTTTCGTCAAAACAGATATGACTTATAGGGGTAAACACACATGCTGAATCCAAATCTGAACTTGGTTTTCTCAGGTGATTAGCTATTTGGCCTTAATCTGTTTCTGAATTTTAATTGTAAAAATGTTCAAGGAGTCTGGCGAAGACTGGATCTGGCTAAGACAAGACCCAGTTGTCTGGATCAGATATTGATTTTTTGGGATCCCATCGAAACCTTTGGTCTTGTTTATTTGGTCGCCGGTCGCAGTTCGTTCGTCCTTCAAACTCTGACCGTCGAGGTCGAACTTCGTGCAAGGATAGCCGGTGTTGTAAAAACACTAATTAAGCAAACGGTGAACTTCGACGGCGTTCAAAAACGGAAATTAAGCAACCGGCTAAGCGAACGGCGAACAAAACTTCTATCAAAAACACAACTATAGTTTACACGCAGAGGGAAAAAGATAAATTCTTCAAACCAGAAAATCTGACAAAAATAAATTCACTAGCTAATAAAAAAGTGTTTTAAGAGCATTTATGACATCAGCACTGATTACTGCTGCTCTCAAAAGCTACCTAGACTTTGTTTTGTCTTTTTGGGATCCCAAAACGTAAGTAGAGGGATACCTATGTTATCGCAAAAGTTGTCCGTCCGTCCGCCTGACCGTCCGTCTGTAAGCACGATAACTCTCGAAGGGAATGAGATATTTTGATGAAACTTGGTATGAGGATTGTTTGGATCAAGGGTAAGGTCGAGTTCCTAGATGGGCTCTGTAGCCCTATATTTGGGGGTTGAGGAGGGGGTTCAATTTAAGGGACAAACAAAAGATTTGTAAACAGCTAATGTGATAGTCGATTATGGGGTAAGAAGACATGCTGAGCACGATGGTGACAATCATTTTCTCGCCCGACAAGTAGTTCGTCCGGAATCCGGCAAAAACCGGAAAGTTTGTTAAAAGTAAAAGTTTCATTTGAAGTTGATTAAATGTTCGATTTAGGGGTAAGAAGACATGCTGAGCACGATGGTGAAAACCATTTTCTTGCTGGACGAGTAGTTCGTCCGGAATCCGGCAAAAACCGGAAAGTTGGTTAAAGTAAAAGTTTCATTTGAAGTTGATTAAATGTTTGATTTAGGGTTAAGAAGATATGCTGAGCATGATGGTTAAAATCATTTTGTCGCCGGACAAGCAGTTCGTCCGGAATCTGGCCAAAACCGGAAAGTTGGTTAAAAGTATGAGTTTCATTTGAAGTTGATTATATGTTTGATTTATGGGTAAGAAGACATGCTGAACCCGGTGGTGAATACCATTTTCTCGCCGGACAACTAGTTCGCCTATAATCTGGCCAAAACCGGTAAATATGTTAAAAGTAAAAGCTTTATCTGAAGTTGATTAGATGATATATTTAGGGGTAAGAAGAGACGCTGAGTCTGTATATAATGATCATTTTTTACCCGGACATATAACTAGTCCGGAATCCGGTTGTACCCGCATTTTTTTTAAGTCAAAATTTTATTTAAAGTTGATTAGATTTCTTTATAGGGATAAGGAGATACGCCGGCTTCGTTTCTGAATTTTTCTTTTTTTGCTGGACTAGTAGTTCGCTGGGAATTCGGGCGAAACCGCATATTTGGCAGTAGTAAAGCAGGAAGTTTCGGTCAATATCGACAAAATAGATATGGCTTATAGAGGTATAGATAGGTAGATAGAATATCTGAACTCGGTTTTCTCTGATGATTAGCCTGACGAAGACAAGACCGAATTATCTGGATCAAATCTTAGACTTTTGGGATCCCATCGACACCTTTGGTCTTGTTATTAGCGCCACCACCGATGAAATTCCTTTCAAGTAGACCGGAATTCCTTTCATCGTAAAAGGCTCGTCCCGCTTGACTTTTTTTCTAGTCACCTTCACGAACGGAATCCTTTCGAGTCGACTGGAATTTCTTTCTCCCCCGCGCGATTTCTTGTCCGTGTACAACACTTTTTGCAAAAATGGAATTATAAGGCTAAGTAATAGCCCAATTAACAATCCAGCAAGTCTCTGACTCAGAATGATGATAAAACGCCGGTAATTTAATTTTAAAGTTGAAAGTCCTATACTTCCTGGTGTTAAACTTTTTCGTTACGATCCCGTCCGTTTTCGTCGGGTATGGTGCAATCTCTCTATGGGACGCGAATCGAATATCTTCTCAGTTTAACTTCGATTCAAACCGACTTGAACTAGCTGAAGATATTAAGTTAGACGAAAATTCCCATAAGAAGCCCAGAGCTGGCCCAGAGTCTTGAGAATAGTTCAGAGTTCGTCGTGTCGCATACAACGCAGCAGTGTAAACCAGGGGTAAGGCAAGCTAATTCTCGTAAAACAAATAGTCTTCTTTTTCCGCCTTTAAATTTTGAAGCATCGCGTGCAGGTTGGCGTGAACTCTGAAAGCGAAATGATGCGAAATTCTATCATAACGCAAGTGCAAGTAGGTTTTGGGTACCGTATCTTCGGCTTGACCTCATTTTTTTCCTTGACTGAAAAGAACACTCAAATTTAGACTTATAGTGCGAACACACGATCAGGATAGGGAGCTCTTGGACTGGAATTCCTGCCCGGATTTTTGGCACCAACATCACTTTCATATGGAAAAGTTGAAATTTTTTCAACTTGATGATGAAAGTGCAGGAAATCCAACCGGGAAATCCTAATCGTGTGTTCGCACTTTTAGTGATCAGCAGGTAATAAGATTTAGAAATTAAAATAACATAACAAAAAGAAAACAGGTTCGTTATTCTTGCTTGAGCCTGAAGTGGACCCTTGCCAAGAAGGGTGTTTTATAACTTGGTCGTTAATCAGGAAGATCAGTCCACTATATTGCACCCCAACTATTTTATTTCATGACAACAGCCCATTAAAAATCCATATTATTAACAAGAATCTCGCTTTTTCAGCTTCGTAATTACTTTTTTTTGCTTCAACGTTCGGTACTTCTGTACAAAGGTAAGTATCAAAAACAAGAACTACAAGCTCATATGGCAGTTGGCTCACATAGCACTGTTACGAGTAGGTGGGACAAGTAAGTGAACAAGATCGTCACAGAATAAACCCTTCAAACTACCCTGCCGTAGAAAGATGCGTTTCGGACCTAGAAATGAGATATGTAGGCATTTGCTAGCAGTAGCTGCTACAAACCATTAAAATTCCCTTGAGTTCGAGTATTTCCGGTAGCCACCCAACTCTTCCCACCGAGTTTAAATCCGGTCACTAACCCCAAATGGATCTAGAGCATGTGACATTTACGCCTTCCATGTTTCAAAATCCCCCATCTAACTCCCTCCCACCCTACTCGATTCCTGTTCGGTACGTTACTTAGGGTATTTTCTTTTATCAACCATCAAGTTTTATTCAAATCTGAGCACTTTTCAGGGAAATTCCGGTACTTCCACCGTTGTCGGATCCGCCTTGGGTCCCAAAATGGATCGTCTCGGGAACTTTTTCTATTCCGAGTGTCAGTCGAATCGCTCTACAAATTTGACTCGTAGGTGTTCCGCGCCAACTCCAACGCCCCCCACAGTGATTGGTTGCGTTTTTGCAGATACCATGGTATCTGTTACCAAAGTAACTGGATCTGCAATTAGTCGTTCTAGCAGTTATCGTGGTACTTGATATACAGTTGCTCTTGAAAAACGACAATTGCCGAAGTTGCGCTTTTCGAAGTCATCCCCAAAGAAAAACTGATGTTCAGTCAAATCACTAAGTGACAAACTTCTTTCCCACCAATTTGACAAAAATTGATGAAAGTGAGATGACTTTTTCAGATACCATGACCAGTTACCACGGTCGGACCGTGGTATCTGAGTACCAGATACCAGGATAACTGGCCAGATACCACGATAACTGTGGAAATGCCTTTTGGCCGTAGTATCAGATACCACGATAACTGCAAAAACCGCTGTAGACCGTGGTATCAGATACCATGGTATCTGCAAAACGCAACTATTGAATCCGGTTCGGACTCACGAATATGTCATCTAGGGAATCTTCTCTAACTACTGATCAAGTTTTACTCCAATCGGATCACCCGATCTGAGGTTACGCATACTACAAGGTTCTTAATTCCCCATCCCTCCACCATCACCGATGGTTGAATCCGAGAAGGAAAAGTTTCGTTGAGCTCTTCGTCGGGTTATTTTTTCATCGTCTTAGCTTATGTGGCCAGATGGCAAGTGCCATAAAACACAGAAATGGCGAGATATAAAGTACAGTGCAGCTTGTCTCGCCAATCACAAAACTCTGGCTCGCTTTGTCGCAGAATTCTGCGACAGTTTTGACAAAAGTGCGATTTCATGTGAAAAATGTTGTCACAGCTGTGAATCTGGGGATAACTCGAAAACCTGTGACAAATCGCAGAATTATGCGCCCAGTGGCAACACCGGATCGGGTACACAGGCTTTTTGCCATAGAGCTAACGAGGAAGAGTTGTATTTGCCTACAGAACTCGAATTTTGTCCGCCAACGAATTTTGTTCTTTGGGCCACTCAGCGAGTTTGTTTCGTAAGGCGTATTCTCGGCGCTCCCCGAGGACTCCTCGGGGAATCGAAGAGAACGCCGAGAATAGAGGGAGTCACTCCACGCGGCCTCCGCCTACGGGAAACAACGAGAACGCGGGGAATGCGTCTAAAATGGATTTTGTTCGAACAAAATCTGAAAGGGAGTCCTTTTTGATGATGGTGATGATAATCGGAGCACTCCCCGTCCGTTCGGACTCGCGAGAAGACGGGGAGTGAGCCCCGGGGACAAACAAAAGCGCATGGAGCACGGCGACAATACGCCCGCAGACCCCACTTGCAGCGAAAACGTGAACGAATTCGTCAGGACTAGATACGTCTACATGGATACGATAGGTAGGACTAGAATGAAAACAGGGGAAAATTTCAATTTTATGGTTCTATACACTATATCTGGTTATATACTCTACTTTGGCCAGATTGATTATTGATTTCCTGAATTTCTTCAGCGCGAACTGAGGCGGCGCGAAAATAATTCGACTTGGAGATGAAACGGCCCGACGCAAAATTTTTGCCCAGCGAAGCGAATATTTTCCGCTAGCGACGTAAATTCGCCTAGGCGACCGCGAATTCGCGTTCTGTAGGCACCTATCTTTAGGCGTATTCTAGCCCTTCCCCGACGACTCCACTTGAGGAGTCCCCGCGTTTTTGTTTGTCCCGGGGACTCACTCCCCGTATTCTCGCGAGTCATCACGGAAGGGGAATGCTCCGATCACCATTAAAAAGGACTCCCTTTCAGATGGATCCAGACTAATTTCGTCAAATGCATTTTTGTTCGCACAAAATCCATTTTGGTAGCATTCCCCGTGTTCTCGCTGTTTGTAGTTTGTACGCGGAGTCCGGGTGGAGTGACTCCCTCTATTCTCCTTCGATTCCCCGGGGAGGCCTCGTTGAACGGCGAGAAGACGCTTCTTGTCAGCTGTCCATTCAACCAGAGTTACGTTTTATCTGAAGTTCATGGTACAGCGGGTGCGGATGGCGAACTGTAAGTTTACGGACTACGTCAGAATGAGTGTCCACCTCTTTTTCCAGTACGCTGAACTGTTCCCTGCCTCACCCCAGCGTACAAACTATCGGGTCCGCTGGCAAGAAAAACGTAGGGCACCCCGCGCCTTCCCAGCGTACGGACCGCTTGGTAATCGAACGAACAATCCCCTGTACTATGAACTTCAAATAAAACGCAACTCAGTTTAACAAGAGTCAAAAGCAGAATCAAAGACAAACCTGGACTTGATTCAAGATCTGCTAGTTCTGGGACCTTATGAACTTATTTTGCAGACAGGCATACAACAGCCTCTTTGATTTCTGTCGTTTGCAATTTTACAGAAGGAAAAATCACGTCCTCACTGAAATTAGCATTGCACGATGTAACTGTGACTTAAAACGTAACAGTACTAAACAGGAGAGCCCTGTCTAAAAAATTCAGGGTATTCTAGCATAAAATAAAAAAAATAAGCTTGATTTTCAGTTAAACTTTAAAGCGTAAACAGCAATCTATACAATTTCTCTTCGAGTATTCTAAGTTGTTTTCATTCTTTCTAGACATGATCTGATATTTCTACGTATAGATTCAGCCAGGGATTCCATTTTGTTTGATTCGCTAAAATCGGCACGCGACTGCGCGAGCGAGAAGCTGAAAAAACGAGGTTCGCGTATTGTGGCTACCAAATCATGTCGCAAAGGCTAACAGGGTATTGTAGAGTCGATCGTGGGTCCAGCGTTTAGGGAAGAACGTTGCTTTGGTAGCACATGAATGTAGGTCCTGCGGAGTGATCTGAACTGTAAATATTTTCTTCGTTCCTCATCAGATATATTTAGACCGGCATCCGGCGGACAGCAGAAACTTGGTAGATCTAAACATTGCATGATCATCATTACTATATTTTTTTCTTCTCAGTAGGCGGCAGAACTGTTAATAGAAGACTATCGAGGGATCGGTTACAGCGGTTTACACAACGACACCGTATACATGACCGATTTCCTTTCCAAAAATAAATGTTAATCTGCAATTCCGAGCATTTTGTCAACAGAACGGTAATTTAACCCGGTTCCTGCAGAGCTTTCTAGGGTATTGGGGAATCGGTAACTGCAGTCTACACATGGCCATAGTTTTAGCGGTCATTTTCCTTTAAAACAAGAGCTGAAAGATTATATGGCACTTGCAAGGCTGGTTCATAGGATGTGATATAGAATTTGCCACGTGTTATTCCGAACTCTCCAGTCCAAGCGGGTCACGTATTTCCTGCCCCCCCCCCAATAGTTGTCAGATCCGGACATGTGCTCTGTTCAATTATTCAATTTCACTGGAATCCGATCACCCGTTCCAAAGTTACGCATGGCTAAATATTAGGGATTCCCACTCCCTTCACGATGATAGTCCGTTTTATCATCGTCCTAGCACATAAGTACCCTAACTAGCAATACTGTGACAGACGTCCAGACAGACCGACACACAGAACCCAACCAGCGCATGACCTTCTACACTGCTTCCTGGACGACGATTGAAATTAAGTGTCTTTTTGTGTATGTTTATGTGTTTTATTTACTTTCTTCATTTACTCCGCTTTCTGAAAACGGCGGGTTATAAATAAATTACTTACTTTTTACACGGAATTGCGATTGGTATATAGCACTTGAGCCAGAGGCTACTCATGCTATAAAAACAAGAAAGTCGAAAGTAGCCTTGTTTGACACCGCACCGACACACTCGATCTTGTTCTATAGTCGTACAGTATTGTATTCACAGTACGATATTCATGTAAACGACGCAAGTAATAAATAACTTTCAGGTAAAACGTCCGTATCCTCAAATCGATCGTCATTTCTCAAGGGCAGAGCAGAAGGTTTCGACAAATGTCTGAACGTCTTTCTCCACTAGAAAGAAAAGGATGGTAAATTAGTAAGCGCTTGTCCCACAACCTGAAAAGAGAAAGCTATTTTTTTTTTGTATGCCCGCTTAGCTTCTGCCACTAGCCACTTGCATTCAGTAACGTCAAAAACTATTATCGAAAAATTAAAATTCCTTACTTAACGTCACTTACCCTAATTTACATTTAAACAGAGTTTCATCAAGTTCATTAAATTACGAATTTCTTGCGACTATTTTTCCACATTTCATCTTCACCTTTTCCTCATACTTCAAAACCCAAAATTCAGAACCATTAGTTAAAGTAGACTTTACACTGAGGTATCCTACGCACATCAAAATATAAATAAACAAAACTACGGAAATCCCCGTCCCAGGGAACTGAAAAGAGAAAGCTGCCTTCAAGAGCATAACGCCTCATACAAGAATTTCTCGATATTACGAACCAATGTACTTGGAGCACGTCAGAAGCGTTTTTCCGTGCTTCCACAAACAGTTTGTGGGTCGATTGTGGCTCGAAAAGAGTGTTTCCGCGGTCTTTCGAGCGGCCCACAAGTGTGTTTCCGCGACCAACGAGATTGTCGTTGCTCGCTTTGTGGCTCAAATTCGACAAACAACTGGCGAGGTGATTGTCGATTTTGTGGCTCAATTTTGGCGGGAAATTCAAATTCTGCAGCAAAATCGTGTCTAAACAATAAAGCTAACTACTTTTTCAAGCATGTAGACTTAAACTGAAGATGCTTTTTGTACAGAATGGTAAGGAAATAAGCCTGGAGTTCTATTTATTGAGATTTTACATGAATTTCCTTTTTATTTTTAGATATTTGAAATTACCGTCAAAAAAATAGATCAAACGGCGAGTTTCAACTAGTGGCTCGACTGTATGGCACACAATCGCGTTTCCGTGACAAACACTCAGAAGTGTGGCCCACAACTATGTCGCGGAAAAAGGCCTCAGATCTTACCTACTCGCAACTGACCATTACAAAGATTTGCGCATACTAGGGATTCCCAGCTCACTGAGATCCTTGCAGTTTCCAATCCATACCAGCATAAAGGCTCACCTGTTAGCAGCTGGTAAATTCGGAGCACTGGCAGACGGATATTGCTAGCTTCAAGTAAGAGTGAGAAATAGCGAATGAATTACCTTTGGTAGAATCACTGGCCAGCACTTCGTGAGTTAACGACTTGGCCAAAATTTTGAATTCCTCCTTGTCACCAATTAGCTTCTTCTTATAAGAAGGCATCATATACTTCACAACCCATTCTCCGACTTGCCCTTTATACTTTTCTAGACTTTCCTTTTTCTTGCTATCAGCCTTAAGTCTCTCCTTTTCTATCTTTTCCTTCGGGGGTTTCCTTGCTTCACTTTTCTGTGGTTTGTCAGATAAATTAGCGCTCGTAACCTTGTGCGGTTCCTGAGTCTTTGACCTGTCTTTATCGGCACTACTAAAACTGTGACGAGGGCGAGAGTTCGATTCTCTGTGACGGGCAGAACTTTTTGCCCCATGATCCATTCCGTCTGTTTCATTACGCGATAGCCCGCGAGGATGCTTTTCCTTTCCATTCACAGCATGTCCATGGGCAGCTGTATCAACTTCTTCCGCTACAACCAAGTCCGACTCATAGCGCGGTTCGATCGTCCGCACTTCATGATTATCAGATATGTGTACGCCGTTTGTCTGCTTTCGACTACCAAACAACTTCAGGTTCGACTTGAGAATTTTTTCATATTTTTCCACCCCTTCCTTAGCGCAAGCATTATTCCAACCGTTCTCAAAAGTGGTGCCTATACCGGCTTTGTTGTCCACACAAACTGTCTGAGCACCACCGAATGAGTATTCCGGCATGGTATGAGCAGGACTAGCAGGGTGTGCAGGCCCGTCTGAGTTCTGCAACGCCTTGGGCAGATCTTCACCACCTAAATGACCATCGGAACTCAGACAAGAGGAGGCTTCGGCCTTTACACCATCAAAAGCTGGGGTTAGGTCTTTAAAATCCCTGAGTATTCCCTCCTTCGAATCACAGCCGCTTGAACTCGAACCGATGCGACCTGCATCAAAGTATTTAGCCTCATATTCATCAAGGTTCAGTTCCTGCATATCACTGTCTTCTACTTTCACCCGACTAAGGTCACTTGGTCCTTCCAAAGGGTCGTGGTTGTTTAGTAAAGAAGCTGTTTCTCTTTTGACGTCGAGATAGGTCGAGCTTGAACTGGGAGGTGAGGAGCTTGGACTCTGGAGTCTGCCATAGGGAGACTCAGGGGACGAACCACTCTCTGACGGCTGGTCACCTGTTTCCCGTAGCTCCTATAAAGATAGAAAAATAGATATGATCAGAGCTGCTCTCAGATCAGAGTCCAGCGTGTCCGAGTCCGAGACGAAAGTCACGAGACGAGACTATATCAAAAGAAATTCTCAAGACTTGACCACGCGCGTGAACAACGTGTTGTTAGGGCTCGCGGCGCCATGACTCCAAACAATATATTTTGTTTTAACAAATGATGTCTACATGCAGAATATATACAAAACTTATCATTATCTGATATTGGACTTTAAATAACAAGCACTTTTTTTTTTTTTTTTTTTTCAACTACTATATTAATTTTTTAATCCCGCGTAGCTTCTTTTTCCATTTTTCCTGTTTTAGGTTGAACTAAAACAGTGGCTACGTCTCCACCTCCAACTCAGTGACGTTAATACCAAAAATACCTAACAGTTTACCCTACTTTAACGTCACTTACACTTTCATCATAACAAATAAGTTTTATTTTCACATTTTGCAAAATCTAAAAAAAAAAAATACCTTAAATTTTCAAATTTTCCCTTTTCCTATCAAACATTCTCATATAATCTAAAACACTTTATTATTTACTTTTTTCTCTAACAAGCGCTTTGATAATCTCTTTACTTGGTCGCTGAAGACGACGGTATGATTTTGCATACTTGGCCAGATTTCGAGATGAGCGGAGTCACCAGTCCTACTCGGACGATTCCGGATTCCCCCTCCGTCCACAGGATGGTGGGGTCCGGATATCGTGAGGCACGCATAACTTTCAAACGGGTGAATGGATCTGAATGAAACTTTAAGGTTGGCAAGAGCACGTGTCTAAAATTTTCCTTTTCAAGCCCGGACCTGATCCGACAACTGTGGAGTTTGAGATGGTGACCGGAAATCTTATGGTACCCTTAGTGTGGACCCGGGAAGTGAAAATTTCCAAGTATGCTTGCCAAGTTTTATCTTCCTAGCATATCTGAAAGTACTCAACTCACTATCACCGGAACGACCGATCGACAAAAAAGTGGCACTTGCAAATGCCACAAAAATCGACTCATATCTGACTTCGCTAAATGGGTAAATCAGCTGATATTTATTCAAGCGATACCACGGTCCTTCTTTGCAAGGGTCCTCTTCAGGCTCCAGCTATAATAAACAAGAGCTGAAAGCTCATATGGCCCTTGTCGGAACAATTATCATGTTTGTCAGTTTGTCCCCCCCCCCCCCGGACTTGAAACTGAACATCCGAAACACTTGTTCTTTATACTACTAAGTTTCATGCACGTCCGATCACCCGTTCCAAAGTTATGAATGTCACTCGATTCCGATCCCTCCCCCCTCTCCTCCCCCCACGACGATCAGATCGGGGGAGGGACTATTTTCAAGTCAATATGGTAGAATCCCTGAAACGCCTGCCAAGCTTCATGGTCCTAGCACATCTGGAAGTACCCTAACTCGAGATCACCGGAATTCCGGTAAACCCCCTCCAACTCCCCACACTGTGACACAATACAGTCTTGTTTTGCAGTAATGTATCTAGTTTGTTCTTCCCACCAAGTTCCATCTCGATCCCTCGACTCTGAGTCTTTCAGAAGGTTTCCAGTGCCCCCTTCCAGCCCCCCTCCAAGTCGTCATATCGGATCCGGATTTGAAAAGTAACATCTGAGGCACTTGTTCTTGACACTTGTCGAGTCTCATGCACGTCCGATTACCCGTTTCTAAAGTTATGCATGTTACTAATTTCCGGATTCCCCATCCCTCCACTCCCCCTACGATGGTCCAGTCGGGGATACGACTATTGTCAAGGCAGTCTGTTCGGGTCCCTGATATGACTACCGAATTTCATCGTCCTAGTACCGAACTCGCGGGATCACCGAATTCCGAGCCTCCTCCAACTCCCACCACAGTACCCGAATCCGGTCCGGATATGTCAACGATGTATCTATGACTTGTGCTTCTTTTTCCCACCAAGTTTCGTCCCGATCCCTTCACTCTAAGTGTTTCCCAAGATTTCCGGTTCCCCCTTCCACCTCCCCCCTATGTCACCGGATCCGGTCCGGACTTAAAATGGTTCGTCTGAGGCACGAGATTTTTCCAAATATCAAATTTCATTAAGATTCCATCACCCGTTCAAAGTTATAATAGATTCAGGATTCCCCCCTCCCTCCGCTCCCCCCCACGATGCTCGGATCGGGAAAGTGACTATATCCAACTTTATCATTTGGAGTCCATGACACGCCTGCCAAGTTTCATCGTCATAATTTAGGTGGAAGTGCCCGAACTAGCAAAACCCGGATCAACCGACCGACGGACAGAAACTGCGGAAGACGGAACATCTGAGACGATAGTTCTTTCCACTTGCCAAGTTTCATTCAAATCCGTTCCCCCGTTCAAAAGTTAGGCATGCCACTAGATTCCGGATTCCCCATCCCTCCACTTCCCCCCCCCCCACGATGGTCGGGTCGGGGATACGACTATTCTCAAGGCAGTCTGTTCGGGTTCCGGATATGCCTACCGAATTTCACCGTCCTGGTACCGAATTCGCGTGATCACCGAATTCCGCCCCCCCCCAACTCCCCCCACAGTGCCCAAATCCGGTGCGGTTACGTCAACGATGTATCTAGGACTTGCGCTTGTACTTCCCACCAATTTCCGTCCCAATCCCTCCACTCCAAGCATTTCCCAAGATTTCCGGTCCCCCCCCACTCCAAGCATTTCCCAAGATTTCCGGTCCCCCCCCCCCATCTCCCCCCAAACTCACCGGATCTGGTCCGGATTTTAAGCGGTTCGTCTGAGGTACGAGATCTTTCCAAATATCAAATTTCATTAAGATCCGATCACCCGTTCAAAAGTTATAAATACCTCAAGATTCCGGATTCCCCTTTCCTTCACTCCCCCCATGATGCTCGGATCGGGAAAGTGACAACTTAATCATTTAGGGTCCCTGATATGCCTGCCAAGTTTCATCGTCCTAGCTTGTGTGGAAGTGCCCAAACTAGCAAAACCTGGACCGACCGCCCGTCCGACAGAGCGACGGACGGACAGAAACTGCGATCGCTATATGGCACTTGGCCGACGGGCAAGTGCCATAATAAACTGAGATAAAAATCACACACACAGTCTAGCTTAAGCCTAGCGTTTAGCAAAATCGAAAATGATTCGCAGTCAGCTTGGCTGAAAAAATATTTAAAAACCGACTGCCGCAGTGTCCCTCTCAGATATCAACAATGCTTCACACGAACTTCGTAGATGCCCATAGCGTATTCTCTGTAATTAATACTCTTCATAAACCACAGATCTTCTTCCTAGCTCCTGCGTGTAAACGTGACTGCACTACTTCATATTCACTAAAGATGGCCTATTTCCGTTATATATATTCCCATTCTCTTACTGGGCAAGTTTATCAGGTCGGTACAGGTGCCTAATTTCTCACCAAGCAAAAACCAATAATTACCTCTTTCAATGTCTCGTTTTTGTCAAAAAAGCTACTGATTTTTGACTGCCTCGTCGGACTCCTGTTTACCCTGAATCCTCCTTTCTTCTTTTCAAATTTGTTCGCGTTCTTCCGCAGAAGTTCCGAGGCGGTTCTGAAAGCGGAACTCAATGTGGGTTTTTCTTCATCTTCCTCTTTTACTTCGGAGGTGGAAGGGAGCGGAGGGGCCAACCGTTTTGGCTCAAAACTTAGTAGACCATCGTAAAGCGCATCTGCGTCGGTGTCCTTCCGAACGGTGGAAATCTGGAAGACCAAAAGTCAGCACTGTTTAGAAACAAACGCTCAATGGCACATTCAAAAACCGGTGGGGTTACCAAATGGACACATTGGACAAATTCCTCTTAGCCCGCTCTTATTAGGGACCCCGACAAGACGGACAATGCTGACATGATCGTAAAAGATGCAATCAAGCCTTCTTAAAGTTTGACGGAAAAGCCAACTTATAAATTCGAATACACTGAATTATTTTGATTCTTTTAAGAGATTCTTTTTTTTTCGACTCGGGCTCTAGTAGTGACGTTCAGAATATGTGCTGCTTGCACGACAAGTAAAAACTCATCCAACCTTGGCGAATTTGAATGTCAGCAAAAGCGTGGATTTCAATAGCAGATCAAAGCGAGAGTTGAGGGCGCCCGAAGACTGAAATTAAAACTAAACTGAGCATGGAAGTACAACGATGTGGAGCGGTACAGTCTACCACAAACCCCTGATTTTGGGAAAGCCTATGCAAAACGCTGGGTACGTCTAGCGTTTGGTATACCCTAGGCCTAACGCTGGATACACTGTGCCAAATGCTGGATACTGAGAGCCAAAAAAATACTGATGATTTGAGTGAAGCTCAGAAATCAACCAATCAGAATTCCTCTCTAGTGAGGTACGTCAGGGTTAGGGTACCAACAGCTATCCAGCGTTTGGCATAGGCTATGCCAACGACAGCCCGTATGAATAAATTCATTTGATAAAAATCAATTATTCAAAACAGCTAAGGCCTTTCTGTTAAAGTTTAACTGTTTTACGCAAACAAGTGTGGATTGTACAGTAACGACAGTCATCTCTACCCAGCGGCTGGTACACTACAAGGAAATAATCTGCAAGAGGCCCCAAAATTCCAACTGCCTAGGCTAGGGGCTTCCAGTTTTACCCTCATGCCGCTACGATGGTCAGGTGATGAAGCCGGTGGAATCTGCACTACGACGATAGGGTTCCCTCCCCCTCGATCTGAAATCCCGCCGAGGCGCTTGGTTTACTGATGCGGTCGGTTGGGCAAGTGGTTCTGTAAGACAGGCTATCAAACCATCATAAAGTAGCGTACCTGCAGACATCCTGAATAAAAAGACGGGGACGCCATATGACTTTGGCCTCTAATCAAGCAACAAATTTCTGGCCAAGAGATATGTAATTACTAAAAGTCTAACGGGATGCATAAGCATTTTAAATTTGTCTACTCTATTTTTAACCTTTTCCATTACGGGGACGCAAAATACTAGCTCACTTTTAGTTTAGTTTATTTCACGGCCGAATGGCGTTCCTGCAATTTTTTTGCCCGTTGACGTCCGAAGTTATCGTCAATTGCCCAGGACGGTTTTTTCCCACCTGCCTCTCAGAAGACCTGCCCGATTAGAAATTTTTCTGAAGCGTTTACCTCGTTGTTGAAAGTTCAACGTACTATTTTTTTTTTTTTTTTTTACTGAACTGTTCCCCTTCTCGTGTCCAGTGCATACAGCAGACTCATCATTATCATCAACGGTTAGGGGTTGGACGACATCTGTCACCTGTCCCACGAGAAAACCAAAGGACAATCTGGAAACCGAAGTTTAAAGGAACTCTATTGCTTATTCCGCCTTTTGGATTATCCTTGGCTCACTTATGGGATTATAAGCTTTTGAAATTTGCTTTTCGTCGTTTTGTGCTTTCGACTTTTTAGCTTTCGGCCTAATAGCCGAGTTTCGACAGTCACGCAACGCATACTTCGCCAAAAGCTTCAAAGTCCGCCGACAACTCTTTCATAACATGAGAAGCTTCAAAATATTCATTTTCATATTGGAAGACATGGTAGACTATAAGCTCTACCTTATATTCTGGATTTTTTGCTTGGTTTCACACTTTTTAACCACGGGGCGTTCAGTTTTTTGCGTCCAGCCACCGCGTCGAAGAGCAAGAAGGATAGATTTAGACGCAAATGTCGCAATGGCCAAATATGAGGCGTCACAATAAAGCTAAGGAGCTAAACGACAACAGTTGCGTCTAGAAGCGGGTTGTAGCCGTGACCTCGGGAATAAGCCTGTAGCATTGCCCGTGAATGAAATTTATGAGAGTTGACAAGCACTAACAAGAAAATCGCCAGTTTCACAGGACAAGCAATGGTATTTTCGGAAACCGATATTTCCGGGCCATTTCATTGTGAAAAGATCATTTCCAGTAAGCGTTGTGCTCTAAGGATGATAGATGGAGCTGCCAATCGGGACTTAAAATATGAAAACTCACATTCACTGCCAAACCCCTCCTGTACATCGTCATGACCTTACTTGCCGCGAACACCTGGTATTCAAGGTCGGAGGCAAGCTCCGTGAGATCATCCTCTGAGTAATGTTGCACTTCAAGCTCTGCATTCTTGGACTTGAAGTTGGTGTAGTTGCTCCAAAGCGTCTGCGAGAGCATGTTCACGAAATTCTCCCGGGTCTAAAATAAGTCATAAATCATTGTTTGTCTCTGCGTCTGAAGCATTAAGTCCAGTGTTCGTATTAGCTATGACGCGGACATTACATTGGTGGCGGTCAGCACCGGGGGGAGGGGGGGGGTCAGTGGGTTTTTGGGATCCCAAAACGTAAGTGGAGGGATACCTATGACATCGCAAAAATGTCCGTCTGTCTGTGAGCACGATAACTCTCGAAGGGAATGAGATATTTTGATGAAATTTGGTGTGAGGATTCATTGGGTCAAGGGTAAGGTCAAGTTCGTAGATGGGCTATGTAGCTCTACATTTAGGGGTGGGGGACGGGGGCTCAGATTAAGGGACAAACAAAATATTTTTGAACAGCTAATGTGATAGTCGATTATGGGGTAAGAAGACATGCTGAGCACGATAATGAAAACCCTTTCCTCGCCGGACAAGTAGTTCGTCTGGAATCCGGCAAAAACCGGAAAACTGTTAAAAGTAAAAGATTTATTTGAAGTTGACTTAATGGTAGATTTAGAGGTAAGAAGACATTCTGAACACGGAGGTGAAAACCATTTTTCGCCGAACAACTAGTTCGTCCGGAATCCGGGGAAAACCGGAAAGTTCGTTAAAAGTAAAAGTTTCATTTGAAGTTGATTAAATGTTCGATTTAGGGGTAGAAAGACATGCTGAACACGATGGTGAAAATCATTTTCTCGCCGGACAACTGGTTCGCCCGGAATCCGGCCAAAACCGAAAGATTTAATAAAAGCAAAAGTTCGGTTAGATGACAGATTGAGGGATAAGAAGAGAGGCTGAGTCTGGATATGACAAACATATTTTACCCGGACATATACTTAGTCCGGAATCCGGTTGTAACCGGAATTTTTTTTTAAGTCAAACTTTTTTTCAAAGTTGATTAGATGTTATTTGTAGGGATAAGGAGATACGCTGGATTTGCTTCTGAATTTTCTTTTTTGCTGGACTTTCGGGCGAAACCGGAAACTTGGCAGAAGTAAAGCATGAAGTCTCGGTCAGTATCGTTAAAATAGATATGGCCTATAGAAGTATATCTGAACTTGGTCTTCTCTGATGATTAGCCTGGCAAAGACTGGATCTGGCGAAGACAAGACCCAATTGTCTGAATCAAATACTAGTTCAAACAATGTTTACAACGGATACAATTACAAATATTAGATTTTTGTTGATCCCATCGACACCTTTGGTCTTGTTTTTTTTTTAGCCGGAGCCCAAAGTAGACATGGAGCTAAAATGCCGCCAGACATATTATACGTCATATACTTCCCTCACTTTATAACGATGCAAAGTGACATAAAACAACAAAGAAAAGTAGGCGTCAGAAAAACCAACTGACCATGACTGTTAATCCTGAGACTTTCTTCTCCGTTGATTCAGGGGCCTTCAACTTCGTATTTTGCAGTATATCCGACTCCGTTTTCCTCCCGATGACAAACTCACTTTTCTTCTTTTTCTGTTCTGCTTTCCTCCGCAAAGCAAATTGTTCTTTGATAAGTTCCAGCCTTTCTTTCTTGGCTTTACTTTCGTCTTCATTATCTTCCCCTTCCTGATCGTATTCTTCGTTTTCCCTGAAAATTTTGAAGACTATGAGCAGATGTAGGGAAGATATGGAATAGAACAGAATAGTAACTTATTCGCTCGCACTTTCACGGTAACAAGCCCTAAATTGGTGAGTACTGTCATGCTACCTAACGATTTCAGTACAAGCCTACAATCCTTGCTTTTTATTTCCATTATTTTACTTTATTATCTCACTGTTGTCATAACAGCCTTTCTCGCAATGAGTCATTTGCCCATGCAGAAGCTATCTGAGCAATCTTCTCAATTCTCAAATCTTTGCAGCGCACCTTCTCAAAGATTCCGGTCTCCTGATTGTCGGTCAGGAGTCTGTCCTGTCCGATTTATCCTGTCTGCTCGCAACGATTTTTTTTTCACTTAAAATGTCTCTTAATGTAACTCACATTCTCTAAACTTTCTTTACTTTCAAGTAATATTCGTGTTTACTCTTCGGTTCTACTCTTTCTCTTATTTTTTCACCTTTATCATTATACACTTCTTCTTTTCCTCTCCTGAATAGGCCTACTAAAGACTATAAACTAATTTATTTGCTGCTTTCGTAGGAGCTTGCGACGATACAACGAGGACAAGACGATGAAACGATATACTAAGAACAAAACAGAAAGATAATCAGGAAGCTCTTTCAAAGAGCTCAGGAACAGAAAGGCGCGAAAAATCTAATCTGGCCTTTATCAATTAAACTGCGGTAGCTGTAAGCTAAACATTTAAAGGACCTGCCTTACCTGTAATATTAAAACAACCTACTTTCATAATCGTACGGTATATTCTAACCCCTATAACAAAACCACGCTGATTTTCTTAGTTGCCGTGTTTGCTAACTTCGATGTGTATCATCCTGTCGACAGTTGTCTGCGAGAAGTTTTTCCATCCGAAAAACCGGTTATGTAAATTGTTTCCCTGCTTTCGCTGTAAGTCAACGGGTCTCGGACAAGGCTTAAAACAGCCAAAACCGTGGGTAATTTGTTGAAAGCACAGCCTAGTTTTAAAGTATTCAAATATTTTAAAACACTGCAAGTTGAAGAGCAAATCGTGAGAGGGGTCCTTTAGCATTTACAATGGGGTTAAACTGGTTAAAGCACAGCCCTTACCAGAAGTGGGTTTTTCACAAGAAAATGGCTTGGAAATATTTTTTTTTTCTAAAATATTTCCTCCTGAAATTACAGATTCTCTTGTCGCTTGCCGACTCTGGCCGACTCAAGACAAAAATAAAGTTATTGAGTGGCAACCCATCAAAATTTCGGTTACCGCTGAAAAGCGAAAATTTCAAAAAGGGATTCATAAGGATTTCGAAAGGAGGGAGGTTTCAGTGGTTATGAGGCCACTTAAGTCGCCACTGGGGTGTGGAAACAGTGAGCAGAAAGGACGGGTCCTTTAAAGTTGCAAACAGGCTCAGAACTTTCGGAGGAAGAAGAAGAAAACCAGTCCGAAAATCTTTCATAGTCCAAAACGAGTCCTTTTCGTTGGCCAAGTTATCATTACGAATGTCAAAAGCAACAAGGCTTCAACTAAACAACTGTAGGTGTTAAACATTAGCTAAGTACAGTATACCTTGCTATGTGAATGAAATATATGCATGCAATTCCTACTGTTTCTTTCAAGCCTCTACTCTTATCACATGTGTGAAATTGGGCCAGAATTTGGCCTTGGTTGAAAGGTCTAGTTATTCTCTACAACATGATATTTTTCCGTTTCCGTTGAGCGAAGTTGCGGCGTTGCCATACGCCTTTCTTCTAAACACCCACTGACCATGGCCAAAGTGTTTTTGCGCCACCTCTCATTTTCAATTTTCTTTTGCGCCTTTCACGGATTTATTTACGCTACCACGTTAACCCAAGTAGCCTGAGTGTGACTATTTGCGCCAGCGTTTTTCTGCCGCATGTAATTGCGCCTTCCGGCTTTTCGATGTTTTGCGCCAGGTAATTCCTCAAAGAAGAAAAAGAAGGAAGTGGATGACACTTGACATTAGTTGCGTTTTTGCAGATACCATGGTATCATTTACCGCGATAACTGGATCTGCAATTAGTCGTTTTTGAAGTTACCGTGGTATTTGATATTACGGTTGCTCTCCAAAAACGACAATTGCCAAAACTGCGCTTTTTGCAGTCATCCCAAAAGAAAAACCGATCTCCAGTCACATCACTAAGTGCCAAACTTCTTCTCCACCAATTTGACAAAATCCTAGGCTCCATTGTAGGTGACAATGAAAGTATGATGACATTTTCAGATCCCACGATCAATTACCATCTGAATATCAGATACCACGGAACGCCTTTTGACCGTGGTATCAGATATCACGGTAACTACAAACACGACTTTACACCGTGGTGTCAGATACCATTGTATCTGCAAAACGCAACTATTAATTAATTCGGTCAGGATGCATGTATTTTGATGTTGCACACGCGATCTTTGTGTTTTCGTCGTTCTTCACACAAGTTTACTAAGGGTGGCGCAAATAGCAAGGTATGCTGTAGCTTACCGTTTCTGACCTCTTCTTCCTCCTCCATAAAGGTCGGGATCTTCTTCGTCATTATTGATCATAATCGATCCAGACGAAAAGGACTTGTTCCTTAGGACAGCATCGTAGAAGTCTTTGATTTTCTTCTCTACCTCCGCTGGGCTTTTGCAGACATCGCAGTGTTTGTTGCAATTCGGAGGGGAGTCCCCGAAATAGCTTGAAAATATCCCATGCCGACATCTAGTGGAGGAAGTCAATTAATTGTTGTCGATAAATATTCCTTCGGCCCAAGCTGAGTGCGAATCATAATGGAACTGCGCTATGTGGGTAGGTCAGCTGAAATCTATATTTCGGCCCATCTTGGCAAGGGTCCTCGTCAGGCTCAAGCCAGACAAACAAACCTGTGACGAATAACTGGAAGAAAAAAAAAGCAAGAGGACTGAACGACGAAGGAAGAATTCATCGCAGAAAGACAAGAGAGCAGTTGATCTGGATGAGTATAAGATTGGTATTCAGAAAAACAAAAATATGCTTATCCGGATTAGACTGAAAAACGCATGAATTCTGTACTGTCCGAGTCCCGATATAAAGATCGGTTCCAACAAGCATCTAATCAAACTACCCGGCTATCCCACTACTTTTATGAGATCTCTGAACTTTCGGTGAACTTCTTCTTTCCAAATTGAACAAAGGAAAACACAATAATCAACAAATGGGTCCTTAAGCCTGACGCCATTAGTGATAAGAACAATGGCGTTTAGGATTGCCTTACGACTTCCGCTTTTGTCCTACGTAAGTTCGACTTGCCGTCCTTATTAAGCGTTTTTGCCTGTAACATTCACAAGGAATACGAAAGTCGAACTTGGTACCCCCCCATTCCTTTACTAAGGAAAAAATGTCCACGAAGCACTGTCACTGTTCGTCACGTTTTCAAAAATGAGTTTTAATCTTTCTTGTGTGTGATTTTACTTTTATGATCACGATGCCGGCTATCGAACCAACTAGACTTTTGAGACAAACTTGACACGGGCGACGGCAAAGTTTTACAAATTTGAGGAGAATATTGAACTCCGTATCACAACCTGGACTGCTGGTCCTAATCTAGCCTCTCTTGTGGGTACAAAGAAGGAGGACGAGTGAACCTCAAACATCCTCAGCTACCTTTTAAATTTTCCTGGTCTGATTCAACGTTGTAGGATAGGAATTCGCAGCCCCTAGTTTGAAACTATTAACACGCCTGAAAGCAAACCTGACGTCATTCCAGGAAAACAAAAATAACTCTAACGGAATGCCAAGGAACTCTTAAGCACGATTATCGCTTTCCGTCCTAAATCCGCCAAAAACAGAATCGTCAGCCCGTAAACGCCCGAAAATCACGTCGTCACTTTTTAAATCAGTTTGTGTATCTGCCCACCCACGCAAAAATCTCTCTATCCAAGAAAGGTACCATTTCGAATGTGTAAGACCATGTTCAGTCTGAATTATTTATTTTGTTGTTTTGACTGACATTACTGTTTCGATATCATATTTCTTGACGTACAGCTCCAAAAAATTTATTTGCAAACAATCACTAATCAATCAATTATTTATTTTAAAACCGTAGTCGAAAACACCCGATAATTGGTTTCTCGTCTTTCTAGGAATGAATATGAAGGCATATATATGTACAATTCCTATTGCATTAAACTTGTCATTACAGTCTTAGTGTACAAACTAACGTCAAATAATTTCAGACTAACGACTTGATAATACTAGGTGTCATGTAAAACTATTGTTCTGATACTAAACTAATACTAATCGAACATTACGTTGCATTACTAAAACAAAAAATTAATGATCTATAAATACATAGAACAGAAATATAATTTTATCCAACTACTCATGTGCAGCTTGCTTCCATCAACAAATCACAACTATGTTGTAAAGGGATGAGACGCTTCTCGGCTCCTATTTGAAGTAAACCCCAGCAATCCACTAAGTTTAGAGCGTACGAACCATTAACAACTTCTCGAGCTTTTCTTGGCTGAGTGAACGGCATGCCTTATGAGTAATTAAAGGTCTGATACTTACTTGACCTCTTCGCAGTACTGCACCATCATTTCATAACTTCTCATGGCCGACTTGGTCATTTCCTGTTTCTTTTCTGATTTCTTCTTTGCCTTTCCTTGGTCCTTCTTCAGAAGGAATGCCACCGTCTCTCTTTCTCGTTTGGAATAGTAAATCCGGCAGCCGGACAACTTTCCGTCGCGACCAGCCCGACCTGACTCTTGGTAGTACCCAGCAACGCTCTGCGGCATACACCAATGTGCAACGAACCTGAAACAAAAACGTGTGCTTCCGAGGGGCTGCCCACTCTCCACCACTTGGTGTACACCATATTGCGCCACCCATCCGCCACGCGCGCCACTTATCCTCCACCCATCCGGCACGCGCACCACTCATCAAGCCACGCGCGCCACTCATCCGCCACGCGTGCCACTCATCCGCCACGCGTGCCACTCATCCGCCACGCGCGCCACTCATCCACCACGCGCGCCACTCATCCACCACGAGCGCCACCCACCTGCCTCTTGCTCAAAAATAGCTATTTTCCGCCACAGGCGCCACCCGCCCGCATCTTGCCCAAAAATAGCTATTTTCCGCCACCCTTCCGCCACGTGCGCCACCCTTCCGCCACGCGCACCACCCTTCCACCACCCACCACCCGGTGTGCACCGATTTTGAGAGTGGGCAACCCCTCGAGCAGTCCTTCGAAAAATATCTATCTCGCTTACAAAGGAATTAAAAAACATAACACAAGTACTAGTTTGTAGCTAATTCAACAGTTTACATGTCCGACGAGTAAATTCTTTTCCAATGCTTCTAATTAAAAGAAATCTGAATTCAACACAGAATCAACGCACCGAAAATTCATTTTAAATGTTTTCGGCAAATTTCGAGGTTACATAATTGTGGTCGGCAACCCGTCCTGTACTTTCCTAATAATTAAAGTACGAGTCTCAGTAGATATAGTTTCTGTTCCAATACTCTAACGTATCTGCCTTATTTAAACTGTACTGTTTTTCGAAAAATCCTAGACCCAATTGTTTCAGTCGCGCGAGGCCCCGAGACTTGAGGGAAACATGGGTAGCGTTCCAGCGACTTATTATTAGTTACGATCGTTACTACTCTTGTTATTATTGCCGTTCCCGAGACCGCCGTATTAAGTAAATTAACTCTTCCCTCTTATTATTTTCGTTCAACGACTGTTTGTATGATGGTCGCAAGCATCACGATAATAACTATCGGTTCTGTAGGAACTCCCGTAAGAGTTATGATACCCGTAAGACTGTTTGTATTATGGTCGCAAGCATCATGATAATAACTATCGGTTCTGTAGGAACTCCCGTAAGAGTGATGACGTATGTCCGCGTTGATGTTATCTTCGTTCCAGAGACCGTTATAACTATTACAATACGGTGCTCGCCGCTGCTCTTATCACAACAACTTGTAATAAGTCACTGGAACGCTACCATGAAACAACAAGAGCTACAAGCTCATATGGCACTTGTTACGAGTAGGTGGTACAAGAAAGTAGAAGAGAACTTTACAAAACAGCCCCCATCCGAAAATGCGGTTCGGACCTAGACTTAGGATATCCAGTTTCCCTCAAGTCATAAAATGTCCGACATCACCTTCAAGCCATCGCCAACCTTCCAAATTTCATCCCAAGAAATCCACTCGCTATGTGCGAAACGTGCCCAAGATTTCCTGTACCCCCTTCCAACTCCCCATATACCGCGGGCGAATCTGGTCCGGACTCCTAACTGGATCATCTGAGGTATTTTCTCTTACCACATATCTTGCACTCGAATCTGAACATTTTTTGGGAAACTTCCGGTACCCCCCCCCCCCCACCGTGGTCGGATCCGGTCGATCCTTAAAATGTGTCATTCTAAGGCATATGACCTCTGTACCTTCCAAGTTTCATTCAAATCACTACAATTGTTGACCCCTATGTGAGCCACACAATTTCAGGGACTCCCCTTCCAACTCTGCCCACCGTGGCTGAAGACGACTCGAAAACATAAATGTCGCATCTCTGACTTCAATCAATCAATCTTTATTATTCGAAGAACATTCCTTACGGTATTAAAAAAAAACCGAATATTTGTTATCTCGTCAAACATAACTATATACAATTTCTACTTATCCTGTTCCCCTCCTTAAAGTTTGACTGGAATCGGAGCAGAGCCTATCTCGGAATATCCGAGTCCCGCTCCCCTCCACACATGGGTCGGATCCTGCCCGGACGCCAAATAACAAATCAAGGTCGCATAAGCTCGGCACTGTCCAACTCGTTTGGTTTTTGTGCATGTCAAAGCTTTTCACAACTACCAAGATGGTCGGATCGGGGACTATTCTCAAGTCAGCCTGTTCGGGTTCTTGATACGTCTTCCAAGTTTTGTCCTAGAACATCAGGAATTTCCGAACTTGCGGGATCGCAAGAATTAAGCCCCCCCCCCTCCCAACTCTCCCACAGTGTCCGAATCTGGTCCGACTATGTCGGCGATGTATCTAGGACTCGCGCTTGTTCTTCCCACCAAGTTTCATCTCGATCCCTCCACTCTAAGCGTTGCCCAAGATTTCTGGTTCACCCCACAGGACTCCCGCCAAAGTCACCGGATCCAATCTGGATTTGAACTGGGTCGTCTGAGACTTGGCGTCTTTCCAAATATCAAGTTTCATTAAGATCCGATCACCCGTTGGAAAGTTATAAATACGTGAAGATTCCTGATTCCCCCTTCCTCCCCGGACCTGACATGGAACACCTGAACGATAGCTCTTTCCACTTGCCAAGTTTCATTCAAATCCGATCACCCATTCAAAAATTGCCCCTGCCACTCTAAATATCAAGTCTCATTTAAATCCGATAACCCGTTCAATAGCTGAGCTTGCCACTAGATTCCGGATTCCCCATCACTACACTCCCCCACGATGGTCGGATCGATGAAACGACATTCTCAAGTCAATCTGTTCGGGCACCTGACAAGCGTGCCAAGTTTCATCGTCCTAGCACACCAGGAAGTACCGAACTCGTGGGATCACTAGAAACTCGGACCCCCCCCCCCCCCCCAACTCCCCAACAGTGACAGGATCCATTCCGGTTATGTCATTCACGTATGTAGGACTTGTGCTTGTTCTTCCTACCAAATTTCATATCGAACTCTCCACTCTAAGCGTTTCACAAGATTTCCGGTACCCCCTCCGACTCCCCCCCCCCCCCAATATCAACGGATCCGGTCTGGATTTGAAATGGGGTGTCTGAGACATGAGGACTTTCTATATAATAAGTTTCATTAAGATCTGATCATCTATTCGCAAGTTAGAAATACCTCACTCTCCGGACTCCCCCCCCCCCCCCAGATGGTCGGATTGGGGAAACGAATATTCTCAAGTCAACCTGTGAGGGCACCTGACAAGCCTGCCAAGTTTCATCGTCCTAGCACACTAGGAAGTACCAAACTCGCGGGATCACTAGAATCCCCCCCCCAACTCTCCCACAGTGAACGGATCCGGTCCGGTTATGTCAATCACATATCTAGGGCTTTTGCTTGTTTTTTCCACTAAGTTTCATCCCGATCTCTCCACTCTAAGTCTTTCCCAAGATTTCCGGTTCCTCCCTCCAACCCCCCCCCCCCAATGTCATTTTTTCCGGATTCTCGCTCCTTCGACTCCCCCCCCCCCAGATGGTCGGATCGCGGAAGCGACTATTTCTAATTTAATATGGTCCGGTCCCAGATATACCCGCCAAGTTTCATCATCCTAGCTTATCTGGAAGTGCCCGAACTAGCAAAACCGGGACAGACAGACCGACCGACGGACGGACAGAAATTGCAATCGCTATATGGCACTTGGCCGAAAGGCATCTGCCATAAAAAACAGCAAAACCGGCCTTTCTGACCAATGTGATAATCGGAAGCAATAATCAAGGGCATCGTTTCTTTGGTCTCGGGTATTTAGTAGGTAGAAACTCGAAACTTTCCAGTTGTTATCAAATTAGTAATCCACTAACAGCAGTAGAGAAACAAATATAAACTTACAGTCAAAACATTGATCACGACTGGAAAACCCTCTTGGTTTAGTTGTATGGTCAAGGCCGTGGGGGTTGACCCCCCCCCCCCGAAAAACACACAAAATTAGTCATTTTTACAGGCTTTTCCCTCTGATCTGTCTTTTTCGTACTTTTTTGTCCGACCCGCAGGCAACCCCCCCCCCCCCCAAAAAAAAAAAATTCCTGGATACGGGCCTGGGTAAAAAGTATCTAGTGTATTTCATAAGTTAATTTTCTTTCGTGTTTTCCTTTCTTTTTCTCTTTTTCCTTACTATTTACTCAGTCTTCGTGCCTTGTGTTTATTTTGACGGGTCATAAATAAAATCATCATTAAGATGTAGCTGACTTATCCGTTTTGCATCGTCAAATACCATCATTATCATCATCATCATTTCCTATAATGTATGTGGGACTCATCGGTGTCTGGCTTATTCACTTCTGTGCGCGAGAGCAACAACCTGGTCTGGAGGCAGGTTCTAGTGAGAAGTCACCGGGGGACTGTGAGACCAAAAAAAAAACAATTTACAGAGGTAACACAATTAACACATAACGATGATGATGGAATTTTGGGAAAATAGCGCAGCATAGAGAAAGAAAAGGAAAAAAATACACTGAGCTTTCAACACTGTAGTAAATTCAAAAGACAAAAAAATAAACAGTTAAAAACGAAAAGGGACTAATCGGGTCAAAAAATCTTCTTCCTAGATGGAATGCGTAGAAATGGCCAAGGTCAGAAACGTGAAGGTCCTGGGCAACTGGAGATAACTTTGCACAAGGGTCAGAGGGCAAAAAAGTTGCAGTTATACCAGAATTCCTATAACGTCGAGGAAGGTACAAGAGAAATATATATATATATATATATACGTGTATTTAAAAGCCAGTGGCCATATACACAACTACAAACACAAAACATAAACGTAAAAGAAAAACCCTAACACTCAACACCTTCAAGTCGCTGCCTTCCGCGCCTCCACGCCTTTGTCTATAAAGCAACATAACGCAATACTCGAATCTCTTGAATTAGTCCCCAAAATACCAGGGAGCAGCGGTACACCCCCTCGAAAGTATTTATCCCTCAAATTCACCAATAATTATACAATATTTGAAATCTTTTAGTCTCAGAATACCAAAAATTACGGAAAGGTTGATTAACACAATCACTCAATCAGTTAGTAGTTTATTTTAAAAGACGGAAGCCGTCGATAACTGATTTTCAGTCACTGTAACAACTACAAAAGAAAATCAAATATATATATACACATAGTCATACACGTGACGCCCGACACATATTTTTACAATCGCCACTGCGCCCTTAGCGAGCTACGCTACGGGGAGAATGAAATAGTTACCAAAGTTTACCTTGCATTGTCAAGTTGAATGAAATAGGCCCGATTGATTTGCGGTTTAATTCCAATTCAATTTGATTCTAATTCTATTTATTTCTAAAGCGGGAAGCGGAAAAGCAGAATATTCGTTTACAATAAATATATTATATATATAATTTATAGAACTAGAAGGAGCTAACTGGTTTGAGAGCCGGGCCTGAGCGAGCTTGTGTGAAGAATCAGTGAAACTATCTTTTTGGCTATTACTGTGTTAATAAAGTATATTATTAGCCTACACAACGATCAAAGTCGTTACAATATATGCACCCAACACGAGAACAAACCGACTTCAATAACTAGATTAAAATCAATATGACCGGTAAGATATCCGTCCTTAGAGAAGCCCCAAAAACTCGAATTTATGCAATTGCAACCCAGTCATACAGAGATCATCAACTTTACGGCGCAGTGACGCAGCCTCAGGGAGCAGCTCGGAGCAAGGGCACAGTACCCCCACAAAAAATCTGTGTAAAAAACAAATGTTCATTTCACATTTTTTGTTCAACCGATTTTATAGGGCATGCTCTAACGATGGAGCATTGTGTCCAAAAATGGGGATTTGTGTATTATTGGAGCAGCCCATCCTTGTTGAAGCCTAAAAGTGTTCATAAGTGTTCACGGTTACACCAAATTCGCGGTACAAAGAGCGAGAGAGAAAGGGAAAGCGAGTTTTTCTTAATTATTTGGCAAACTGTTTGCCGAAACTAACACGAGTTTTGCAAAGGCCAACGGCACATTTTACGAATTGTGTTTTGGCCTTTACTGAAATGACGAACTGATTGGGTGTATACATATTTATATCTTAGTGATTATGTTTGACGGAGAGGTCGAATTCGGCTACTGCGCTGTGAAAGATACTTCTTATGAATAAAACTCTACTCTACTCAGAACCACCAGCTTAAGGTGCATGTAAGTTAAAGCCTTTTCTGTTGAGATGCATTATTATTATAGCAATAGTTGCGTTTTTGCAGATACCATGGTATCTGTTACCACGGTAACTGGATCGATAATTAGTTCGTCTTTGCAGTTACCGCGGTATCTGATACAACGGTTGCTCTGCAAACACGACAATTGCCGGAATTGCACTTTTCTGGCACTAAGGCACTAAGTGCCAAACTTCTTTCACACCAATTTGACAAAATCCTAGGCTAATATTGTTCGTGAGAATGAAAGTGAGATGACTTTTTTCAGATACCACGATCAGTTACCACAGACGGACCGTGGTATCTGAATACCAGATACCACGATGACTGCACGATAACTGCAAACGCCTTTTGACCGTGGTATCGGATACCACGGTAACTGCGAAAACGACTTCAGACCGTGGTATCAGATACCATGGTATCTGCAAAAACGCAACTAATGAATTCTTACCTAACGTTTTTCTTGTCAACTCCCATACCAAAGGAAATGGTAGCAGTAATCACTGGAACTTTCCCGTCCATCCAGTCCTCCTGGACGGAACTACGCTCTCCGTCTTTCAAACCGGCATGGTAAGCGCGAGTCACAATGCCACGGGAACAAAGGCGCTCCGCAAGATCTCCCGTAGCTTCGCGTGTACGGCAGTAGACGATGCCACAATCGCGTTCTTGCTGGAATGTAAGTATAAAGTTCATTTGGTATTTTTTGTCCAAAAAAGATCCGCACGTATCCAGGATTCCTGAGCCTCGTTTTTGTTGCAATAGCGCTGCCGCATCGCTGCTTCAGCACTTCTTTGCTTTTGCACAATATGCGTTTTTGGATTCACTTTCTTCTTGGTTGAAGCGGTAGCGCTGCAGCTTCTTGCAGGGAAGCACGGACTTGGTCGGTGAGCAAGTCCGCGATTCTCGAGAAGCGCTGCCGTCTTCCTCGGAAGCACTGCAGTGCAAAAACGGATGTAGAAAGAATCAGTCCGGAAGTGGCAGAGAAGCGGACCTGCAGCGAGCAACAAAAACGAGGCTCTGGCTGAGTTTTAGAGAAACCCTGCCAGTGCAAATTTACTTCCGCAACCGCTCAATCCATTCTTAAACCCGTAGACCCGAGTTAGACGCGATGCACTCTAACCACTAACGACATCTCACTGATCCTCAAACTGTTTTTGTTTCGCTATTTTCGATGCGTATCATGCTCCCAACGATTGTTTGCGAGAAGCTTACTCTTACCCTATTTTCTTAGGACTAAAACAACCGAAGCTGTGGGTCATTAGGGCAAAGTAGAACCTGGTTTAAAGTATTGAACTATTTTATAATGTAAAAAAAACGCCCAGTAATTATGGTAAATTATAACAGTAAATTATGGAACTGAGAAAATCACGCTAGTATTTCAAGAGAACTTCCATGTCTCTGTGTCCCGGGCTTTAGAGGCAGATTATCTGTCGAAGGCAACATAAAAACCACTACCAAATCCCACCGAAAACCTATGGCTATAACTGATTCTCAGTATTTCACGTGGCCGAGCTGAAAATTTCATCAGTGGCGATCACCGCAGATGCATACAGCCGAGCAATAAAATGTATGTCTTGTCCCTAACCACGCGGTATTATTTTAACCACAGGGCTACATTGTCAGAAGTCAGAAGAATGGCCAGATTAGTATACATATATAGATTTTTTTATCATAAACCATATCACACAAAAAAACGGGTGTAATTGGTTTGAAAGCTTTGGCACGAAGTTACAACAATTTTGGTGATAGCTGCGTTCTTTGTCACCGGTGGTCTCCGGTAAACGCATTCACCGGTGACTGTTCTTATAAATCGGGTCCTAGAACCCATTTTCGGACTAACCGGTGTCCGGTTAGTGTTCACCGGTGTCCGGTTAGTGTTCACCGGTGTCCGGTTAGTGTTCACCGGTGTCCGGTTAGACTAACTAACAGACTAACCAGAACCTGCTCGGGAGCTAGGTTTCAGTGACGTCACCGGTGAGAAGAAAAACGAGCTATAGGACAGGAGTCGAACACCGGTGAGGAAAAATCAGAAACAAACGTGTTGTCAAACTTCAAACTTCGAGTACCCCCTATTTCGCTTGTCAACGATATGGGTTTCAATAAGGCTATTCATCAGGGGGTCACGTATGGGGGGGGGGTCCCCCCTCATCTTGTCTTTTTCTGCAAAAACATTCGGTAAAAATGACCAACCAGTCGGTAAATATCTCGCCCCCAAAAAACAAGACAAAAGGTTTCGATGGGATCCCAAAAATTCAATATCTGATCCGGACAACTGGGTCTTGTCTTCGCCAGACTCCTTGAAAACTTTTACTATTAAAATTCAGAAACAGATTAAGGCCAAATAGCTAATCATCTGAGAAAACCAAGTTCAGATATGGATTCAACATGTGTGTTTACCCTTATAAGTCATATCTGTTTTGACAAAAATTCATGCACTTAGGCCAATTTCCCGGTTTCGGCCGAACTCCGGAACTACTTGTCCGGCAAAAAAGAAAGCTCAAAAACGAACTCAGGGTATCTTCTTTCCTCAATAATGAACATCTAATCAACTTCAAATAAAAATTTTACTTATAAAAAATTTTCCGACCCCAGCCGGATTCCGGTCGAACTATATGTCTGGTAAAAAATGATTGTCACACACGGATTCAGCATCTCTTCTTACCCCTAAATCGGATATCTAATCAACTACAAATAAAACTTTAACTTTTAACAATTTTCCGGTTTTGCCCGGATTCGGGCGAACTACATGTCCGGGTAGAAAATTATTTTCATGTAAGTGTTCAGCATGTCTTCTTGCCCTAAATCGAACATCTAATCCACTCCAAATAAAACTTTTAATTTTAAAAAACTTTACGATCTGGGCCGGATTCCGGGCGAACTACTTGTCCGATGACAAAATGGTTTTCACCATCGTGTTCAGCATGTCTTCTTATCCCATAATCGACCATCACATTAGCTGTTTCAAAATATTTTGTTTGCCCCTTAATTTGAACCCCTTCCCCCACCCCTAAATGTAGGGCTACAAAGCCCATCTATGAACCTGACTTGTCCGATGACCCAACGAATCCTCACACCAAGTTTTATCAACATATCTTATTCCCTTCGAGAGTTATCGTGCTTACAGACGGATGGACGGACAGATGGACAACTTTCGCGGTGTCACAGGTATCCCTTCACTTACGTTTTGGGATCCAAAAACATTTTGGCTAGTAACGCCTCTGCTATTCATCACTACTTTGCCTTACCTACCGGCTGTTTCGAATGCCAGTCGACGCCGATCCACTTGAGTACAAATTGGGCCAGATCATCCTCAGCACTTTTCATTGTATCTTGAAAAACGACATCGTAGAAAAGATTTGAGCGAAAGCACGACACTTTGAATTTCTTTACTGGATCCCGGAGATGCAGCTGCTTGTAAACATCTTGCTCTACCTGTAACCAAGAACAACAGCATAACAATAACATACCTTTCGCCTCTAAACATCGTAGACTGAAACCCACAGTTTCATCACATGGAACAGATTTGGAAATCTTAGCTTCTAGGCTATGGACTTGAAGCTGTTGACCTACACTGTAAAACAAAATCTTGCAGTATTTGCTACTGGGGTTAATCTTGTCCCTAAAAAGATAATCTTATCTCTCATTCGCATTAATCTTATCTCAGTAGAGATAAGATTAATCACAGTAGCAAATACTGCGGTTGACTTTAATCCTTACTCTGAGAAATTTTTTACAGTGTATTTATCACTTACTCTGGTTGCACAGAACGGTTGAAAAAGTCAATTAAATTGTAGCTATTGGCGTCACTTAAATTGTGAAATTCACAGAAATATTTTCTTTCTGGCTTGTCTTTTTGTTTTTCTTTTCTTTTATTTAACTTGTTGTTTTTGTAATATAAAGGTTTATTACTTTTCGTAATTCTCTAATGCCCAATAATCGAGGTTGCTCATAAATTACGGCATGTCTTTGGCATTTGGCCTTGAATCTACTCTCTGTCAAATTGGTTCTTTCTGTTATTTCAGTTCATTTGAAACAACTTACGATATTTACGTTAACTTTGACTGTGGAAACGAAACTAAATCTGAAAAATTAAAAGAATCTTCCGAGGGGTTGTTCCAGGGTCCAACAGGGTAAAGAATGACTATAGAATCTCAAAATGCAACAAGCTCGAAACACAAGGCTGTATATCACAAAGCGTACTTGACGACACAAATCTTGGGTATGGGGAGTTTATCAATCAATCCATACAATTTATTTCCAGATAGGTCAAAGCCAGAAGAGGAATAAAATATTTGCGAACTACACAATGACCAGAAATAAATTATGGGATGAAACTATTTAGAACTAGGCAGAAGACCTAGACCCCTCCTACTCCCAGCCCCCCCAAAAAAATTAGAATCCTGGAGCTCATCTACCAGTGCATCGTTTTCCCAGGTCTATCTCGGAGTGTCCAACAAGGTACTGCAGTGATAAAAACAAACGCGACCTAATCTTTGGACCTTTTTACTAAGCCAAAGCAGAGAACAATCTGAATCTAGAGGTTGGAAGTACGGTTGCTCTTAGTAAATCTTGGTGGTAGGTTCGAAGTTCGAACACAACCTGTAGCGAGAACTCTTATATCTCTTTCCTGTCGCATGTTTGTGTTATACATAAAAAAGGAATAACCTTTTACTTCCGGAATAGCTGATGCAAGTTATTCGCTAATGTCGTATCCTCATACAATTTAAAAATTATAATTCTTCTGACTGAGACGAAAAAAGAAGAGGACGAAACTCTCACCTTAGCTGTAGCCGTAGCAGTTAGCGCCACACATGGCACATCGGGGAACTTTTTTCTCAGGTGTCCGAGCTTGAGATAATCCGGCCGGAAATCATGCCCCCACTGGCTCACACAATGAGCTTCATCAACGACAAAGTACGCCAACTTGTTGTACTTATACAGCTTTTCCGCCAAATCCTGGAATGCTATTGTTGCTGCCTGTTCAGGGGTTATGTATAGCAGTTGAGTTTTGGGAGTGATGCAATACAGATCATTCAGAACTCGTTTTCTGTCTGATCCGGTCATTTTGGAGTTGATGGACTCGGCAATAATTTTGACCTGGGCCAGGTGCTCAATCTGATCCTGTAAGAAACGGTTTGTAATCACGGAATAGATGACATATAATCATTTGTACATCTTCTGCTTTGGCAACAGATCTGCAGATCCTTGGAACAGCCTTACCGAAGATGCAGTAAAAAGTCTCTCCAATATCGGGCAACTAGTAACTGTGTATCAGTTACTTCTAAAATTCGGAGATTTTTAGCCGGAGTTCGGAGTGTTAAAATCCGATCGAGGATTAAAACACTAGAATGGAAAATGTTGCAGATTAGGCTATCTGAAAGCGGAGATTTTTTTACAGTATAATTCTGAATCGGTAAATAGTTTATAGTGTACTTTAAATAGGATTTTAACTGTGACGAGTAAGATTACTCCAAATTCCGAAGATTTATTTAGAGGCGAAAGCCTTTTCTGCTGCTTTATATTATTATTATTCTTTCCGAGAATGAGCGCGGTCATCGCTGAGTCTCATCTCGATCTCAAACTGACGTTACGGGCGGAGATTAGATCAGGGACTTTCCAGTCGAATTCTAACGACAATCTTTAGCACCATCAACATTTCCGTATGATATCTTTTCTCAGAGTGCGGAGAATCCGAGCAGGCAACCTGGTCGTCTGTCCGCATCTTGAATAAGATAGCGGGGAAGATGTGCATATGCCCCAGAGATCGGTGTCTATCGGCTTTTGAACATGAAAATGAAGCGTTACAGGTCTTATCAAGCTGACTGTCGGTTTCAGCATAACTGAGCGAAGATCGGATATTTTATTAGAAGTTGGAATTTCTGGGTTTGCCTTCAGAACTGTTACATTTTGTGCTTGTTCCATCTTTCTGCCCGAGTTGTCTTTTACCGATAAGTGAAGTAAAATCGCATATGATGAGGATGATGATGAAATTTTATGTACGCACTTGAGAAGAGAAAATAGTGCAGTACCGACAAGGAAAAGGAAAAAATGCACTGAGCTTTCAACAATGTAGTAAATGCACAAGATAAAAAAAAAGTATTAAAAAAAAGAAAAGGGACTAATCGGACTAATATTGAAACGCTTTCAGTAGTAAAACTCACAAGTCCAGAGCGAACCTGTCCTCCTTCCATTTTCCTTTGCATGTTGCTTATCGTTCCAGTTGTTGCATTCAGTCAAGAACAAATTAGCCGATAGAACCTCCGTCTTTAGCTTGGTGCCCACATAATGCGGATATCTAGTATCTAGTTTGAGCTATATTTCTAACCGCACTATTACCCACGAACCAAGAATACTGTTACCTGGAATACATTTTAAACTAGCCATATATGATATGGTCGACAAATTTTCATCAGATTTTGGATCGAACCGAATCAGATATTTTCTGGCCAAGAAAAATGGGCAATATTTGTTCAGGAACAACGTGGTTTTCTTCATAGAGAGAGGGTAGAATGGAAGTTCTTGTACTACCTATTCTCACTTTTGAGTTTAGTGAGGAACAACACAATTTGTTGTATTTACTGAAAAATATAGGCACCAAGAACCGGTCTTGAGGCTTGAGTTTCTGATCCCATGCAGCGTCTATGGATACTCCAACAAAACTGACCTACTTTACTTCCCTCTTCGCCACTGCGTTTATCAGAGGAAAAGGTGCAGCAGGCGCCCCCTCCCCCCCTCCCCGCCCGGTCTACAGCGCGTCACCCGTGACGTCACAGTGGTAGTCAACCCATCAGCTTTTACTTATTTACTTATCTCAGTAGAGGCAAGATTAATACCAGTAACAAACGCTGCAAGATTTTTTTGTTCAATGTATATTAAGCCTTTTCATTTTATTTTGCTCTATTTAGTACAGCATGTTTCCTGCTCCACACTACATAGTCAAGATCAAATGATTCGATCATACTCCAACAAAAGCCTCGTATCGGCCACTACGTACACGTGACGTGAAATCTGTAGGCCAATGACCTTTTCATCCCTTGCCCCTCTTACAACTGATCTTAGTTTCGTCTGAACTTTTACCTTGATTAACGCAATGAGTGGCGAGACGACAAGTGTAATCTTCCCTTCTTGAAAAACTGCTGGGAGCTGGTAGCAGAGAGATTTTCCTGACCCAGTAGGCATCGAAACATAACAGTCATGGTTTCCTGTAAGAAGAAACATCAAGTCAAATATTTCAGACGAAACAATGCTCTACCAAGGACTTTTACAATACTACTTTGTAATAGGGCATACATCAATCACTTCTCGCGAAGCATCCCTATCCTGACCCGAATGAGCTCCGTCACTGTATCCGACACGTCCGCATTTTCAGTTATCTCTCTCTCAGTTCTGGCACGGCTTCGGATCAAATTTGTCCATTTCGCCTCTTCGCGGCTGGGGAGCATAGGCTCGTAGCCTTAGTTACTTAGATTGACTCAAGCAGGCAGTGCTTCCACCCCCCCCCCCCCCGATTTCTCGGGAGATTTCCCGACAAAGAATTTCTCCCGATAATATACTGAGTTTCGTAATCTTGCCAAAACTACAATAAGGTCAGAATCCTCGAATTTGACAATCGGGTTTTATACGCGGAATCGTCAATTTGCGAAATTTTCGCCTGCGGCACACGGTTGCAACAATTTTTGGTTTTGTACAAAAACATATATTTTTTCAGAAAAGTAAACTGATTTTAAAAAATCTGACATAGCAAAGTTGAACATAAATCTTCTTTGCAAGCACTGATTCTGGTCACTGCCATTTTATTATGGATCCCAAAAGATGAGCGATCAGAAAAGTTTCCTAAAACTTCGCCTGAAGCGCCTTTTGTAGTTTTCTTCATTTGTAGGAAGGGCACGGCATTTAGGTGGGGGTTTCGGCAGTTTTAGGCTTAGGATCTGAGAAACAATATAAACTAGAATCTGGATGGAAAATATCTGAATTTTGGCAGGAAAAAAAAACGAATTTAAAAATTTTGCAGGAGGCGATGGCTTTAACGTTTGGAAGCTGCAGCAGGAAACTGCTGCCAGAACCTCGCTCTCTTCGCTCTGAAATATTTCTGGAAATCCTCGGGATCTTAGGGTTTGATCGACGTCAAAACCAGAATTTGCATGGTTGTGCGAAATGCGAACTTCAAGAGTTTTGCATGGGACTCTCAGTTTATTCTCGTATTGAGTACAGAAGTGAAGTTAGAAACTGCTGCTGGAATGGTGTCCAGTAATACACAGTCCATGTAGTCACTTATAGGACAGCTGAATGAAGAGTGCCAAGTATCATCCCTATCTGCATGACTTCCGTTAACATTGCCTGCAGAAAACCCAATCCAAATACGAAACAGTGTTTCCAAGCTATGATTTTTGCTCTATTTTGCATCTGTCCTTATTTCAGTACCGAACTATTTTAGAAATGAACAAATGTCTCCAATCAACCCTACTTCTGGAATATTTTTAACCAGTTAAGCCCAAACGTATATCTAGAAGAAATTCCAATACGATCCTTCCTTCCTTCCTTCAAAATATGGCGTTGGGTTCCACCGTTCTGCAGATCCCTTTCCGCCTTCCTGTTGCTTCGATTGGTTTACTGCCTTCGCACTAAATGGCTTCAATTGGTCGGAGAATCTTGATCATTTCACTGTAGATGATTCTTTCTTGGGCTTTGGACAACGGAGTTGTTCTTATGCTTTCGAAGCTGTGATGGATTCTGTTTCTCTCGCAGAAAAGGGTGATGTTGTCTCTTCCACTGGAGTTCTTCGGGCATTCAAACAGCAGGTGTTGGGGAGTTTCGTCATGGGAGTTGCAGAGTCTGCAGTTGGGGGTGTGGTGGAGTCCCCATTCGAACAGAGTCTTGTTCATTAGGGTAGCGGCCGATTTCAACCTGAAGTAAAGGGATATCGATTGTCTGTCCTTAAACGGTGCCTGGATTGTTCTTGTTGTTCGAACGGGTAGTCTCCTTCGAAGTATGTCTCTAATGGTGGTTAGCTGCACTGGGCCTTGCGCGTTTCCTTCGATGGATTTCCCTGCCAATTTGTCCACGACTTCGTTTTGAGCAATTCCTTTGTGGCTTGCAGCAATTCCGTCTACTTGAAGCAGAAGTAGATTGTCGCGGAGCTTCTCCAGGTCAGTGTCTTCACACCTTCTGTGGATCTGTTTTATTAAATGAAGGGATGATTTTGAATCCGTCAGAAAGATCACTTGTTTTGAATCCGGTGGTATGCGGACAAGTACCTCCAATGCTGTGTTAATGGCCGCTAGTTCTGCAGTTAATACTGATGAACCGTCTGTTATTCGCTTGCTCATTAGGAGGTTATAGGCTGGGATTGATGCTGCTGCGCCAGCTTTGTTGTCTTTAACCGATCCGTCGGTGTATACTCGTAAGTGATTTTGGAATTCGGTGAACATTTTGCGCTGCACAAGATTTGAATGAACTGCACTTTTTGTCTTGGAGTCTGCATGTGCAAACCTCCAGAAACGAACATCCCTATTTTGAAAACGTCACGTTCAGGAGGAAATTGCTCTCCGTGGCCATGTCTGTATACGCATTCTCCATGGTGTGTTCAAGTATGGTTTCATTGTTCAGGTGTCCTTTAATTTTTGCATTTAAAAATTTGAAACAATTCAAATTGTAAGTTTATTCACGGATTCGGTAGGCCGATTCGTAAACTTGTTTGGCTCCCCCCTACCCAAAAAGAAAATGAACTTGCGACGCCCCTGATGACACAGATGTCTGATGGTTGCTTTGACAACTAAGGGCTTTAAGGTCTTTATAAGAAGCCCAGGGAAGCAGAGGCGATACTAGCCAAAATGTTTGTGGGGGGGGGACGAGGCATTTACCGACTGGCTGGTAATATTTACCGACTTTTTCTGCAGAAAAAGCGACTGTTTTCAACAATAAAACTTAAATTTTTGAGAAAAGTCGACTGATTTTCCGAAAAATCCACTGATATTCAGAAAAAACGACTATTTCGAAGAAAAATCGACCAATTTTCAGAAAAACCGACTGTTTTCATGAAAAAAAACAACTGTTTTGACGAAAAATCGCGGCGCACCGACTGGCCGACGGCTTTGGGCGGGGGCGTCACGACTAGGGGAGGGGGAGGGGGCTGGAAGCTTGAAGAGTTTACATCGGTTTGGCACAATTAAACTAAATTGCTGGATAACTGGTTATTCCAATACAGATCCTCCTAATTCCAGTCTGCTGACTGTCTCCAGGGTGATAAAAGGTCAGGTTCCCAAAGGATTTTCAGTTTCCTCATGTACCAGTTTCAGAAACCTCCGCAGAAATTTCTTTTCAGTCGAGCAATCTGCGCTGTTTCTCAATTGGCAATGTTTGGGGCCCCGGCTCTTATGGAAACGGAAAGCGTAGGTCTCAAAGCACCGATGAACCTTGTAAGTGTCCTTTAAATTTAGAGGTGCAAACGGAACTATCTTCCTTGCTATCAAACCGGTCATATCGCATCAAAATCATAAGGATGAGGAATAAAATGAGTATTTACGTGCTAACAAGTTGAATGCAGATACTCAATAATATCTGATACTCAATAACCAACGTCTGGTACAGCCAATAATTAGGCATTTATAGTAGACTGACTTAGATCTGCTAAGTTGGCTTGGAAACACATGATAGTTACCCAAGCTATAACTATCAAAAGGTCCTGCTCCTTGATGAGAGGGTCTCTTGCAGTTAAGCACTAGGCTAAGAGTCGACGATCAAGCATATTTTGTTACTAACCACTGGTTATACAAGTAACTGCCTTTTTCTGGAGCTCTGACTTGAACTGTTTGTGATGAAACTTTTTCTCAAGAATTTCCTGTATCTTGTCACCTTGTCCGGACGATTGGTCAGCTGATTTAAAGCTCATCTGAAATAAGAAAACAAGATTGAAAAACTGAGAACAGTGAAATTGTGGTCTCGATTGTAGCATAAACTTCTCATTCTGGTGCTGGCCAGTATCTAACAATAGTTGCCTTTTTGCTGATACCATGGTATCTGATACCACGGTCTAAAGTCACTTTTGCAGTTATCGTGGTATCTGGCCAGTTACCGTGGTAACAGATATTCAGATGCTACAGTCCGACCGTGGTAACTGGTCGTGGTATCTAAAAAGTCATCTCACTTTCATCAAATTTTGTCAGATTGGTGGGAATAGCACTTAGTGATATAACTGGATATCTGTTTTTCTTTTGGAATGACTTCGAAGTGCAATTTCGGCAATAGTCGTTTTTGCAGAGCACCATGTATCAGGTACCGCGGTAACTGCAAAAACGACTAAGTTACCAAAATTGTTTTAATCTGTAGCTTCAAAATCTCGCCTTGCTCATTTTTGATTGCCAAAAGCCTAATATAACCAGCAGAGGCATCACTAGCTAAAATCTTTTTTACCGACTGGCTTGTCATATTTATCGACTGTTTTATCAAAAATTAATACTGTTTTTACGAAAAATAGTGGCGCTTCGCGCAGATCTAGCGGACCACTTTCAGGGGGAGGGTGTTGCCAACCCCTGTGTGACGCTTCTGATTATAAGCCCTAGTGGAAGTCAATAAAATAGTGTTGATTCTAAAACAAGCTAGCACACTGTAGTAAATTTGTTCCTGTGTCAAACAATATTGTTTAAAAAACAACCTAAGACATTTCAAGTGATACTGTCATTCGGGTTGCAAAACAAGCTAACAAAAAATGTTTGCAGTGCTTGATGAAAGCACCGAGAACAAAACCAAACATAGAAACAGGCTGACTGTAAAAAGTATTGCCGTTAATGACATCAAGCCGAGATTTGACAAAAATTTTGACCACAAAGCAGCCTCAGGTTTCGATTTTGTACATGTTTCTACACATCTGTGCTTTATCATTTATGATAATAAATATCATCTTTTCACGAAAAAGGGGGTACGCATCATTCCTGAACCTTCGATTAGGGGTACGCAGTACGAAAAAGGTTGGGAACCACTGGTCTGCTGGTCTATGGCATAGATAATCGGCTAAAGTTTAGTCAATACCATACTTTGGGGCAAGCCCAGACACTGGGGCACCATGCCCAACTTCAGGCCTACCTACTGTAGCATAGGCCTCGTAGACTGGTGAAGAGTACTGTACAGGAGGAGTCTGGGAAGAGTAGCCTAAGCTGGTAAGCACTTCTTGATCTGATCACAGTGTACAATACTATACAGAAATGGGAAAATAAACCATGCGCTGGTAGACAGGGGATAAGAACACAACTCTTGGAAGCAGCTACATGTAATTAGGTAGGCTAGGTAGACGAACTGGTTATAAATAAGCTTAATAAGTATGCTTCTTGCTTTTGTCTTTCTTTTTTTTGTTCATCACGATCGAAATGCTATCTGGCGAAGGTAGCGTTCCACTGAGTTTTTATCAGCTGCCTGATGATAAAAATAAGCTCCTCCCAACCAATACAACCTTCCTACCAACGAACTGAACAAGACTTAAGGTTTCGATGGGATCCCAAAAATCTAATATTTGATCCAGACAACTTGGTCTTGTCTTCGCCAGTTCCAGTCTCCGCCAGGCTAATCATTAGAGAAAACCACATTCAGATATGCCTCTATAAGCCATATCTATTTTGACGATACTGACCGAAACTTCCTGCGTTACTTCTGCCAAATTTCCGGTTTCGGTCAAACTTGTCCGGCAAAAAAAGAAAAATCAGAATTAAATTCAGTGTACAGTATCTCCTTATCCCTATATAGAACATCTAATCAATTTCAAATGAAACTTTGGCTTCTAAGAAAAACCCGGTTAAAACCGGATTCCGGACGAATTATATGTCCGGTTAAAAAATGATTGTCATATACAGACTCGGCGTCTCTTGTTACCACTAAATCTGTCGTCGAATCAGCTTCAAATAAAACTTATTACTTTTAACAAATTTCCCGGTTTTGGCCGGATTCTGGGCGAACTACTTGTCGGACGAGAAAATGTTTTGCATATTTGTGTTCAGCATGTCTTCTTATTTCATAATCGACTATCACATTAGCTGTTAAAAATATTTTGTTTGCCCCTTAATTCGAACCCCCTCCCCCACCAACTAAATGTAGGGCTACAGAGACCATCTACAGACTTGGCCTTATCCTTGAAACAAAGAGTCCTCACACCCAAGTTTCATCAAAATATCTCATTCCCTTCGAGAGTTATCGTGCTAAGAGACGGGCAGACGGACAACTTTTACGATGTCATAGGTATCCCTCCGCTTACGTTTTGGGATCCCAAAACATAGTCAAAATTGCGATTCTGGCCGGAAGAAAAGACATATTTCACTGTCTTCGCTTGTCCGGAAGTGCTTATTATTGCCTAAACCAACAAATGTTGGACGGAGGGACGGGGCAAGGATCTCTAAGGCAGGGGCGGTTCGGAGGGCTTGGGCATGGGGGATTAGGACTTTAAATTATACGACTGGCTAAAAACACAGCACCGGCAGGCTCAAGAGATATTAACGTCATAAGTTCTAAAACATCACGGAAAATGCCATTGTAGTAATTAAATAATAAACAACTAAGTAACAGGAATTAGAGGATGCCGTTCATATGAACATTTCGCTGGAGATAAGACAACCATGATAAGACAAGCATCGATACTAGCTTCTGACATATCTTCTGAAGACCAGAGGCGGTACTAGCTAAAATGTTTGGAGGGGGAGACAAGTTATTTACCGACTGGCTGGTAATTTTTACTGACTGTTTTGTCAGAAAAACGACTGTTTTCAAGAAAAAAAAGACAGTTTTCATGAAAGAAATTAAATATTTTGACAAAAAATCACAGCGCTTCACGCCGACTCGGTTATTTTTTTACCGACTGTCTGACAATATTTGGGGGGGGGGGGGGGCGGCCCCCCCCCCCAGTCGTGACGCCCCTGCTCAAGACAAACTAAAGTGAGCGCAGCAGGCGAAACTTTTTCAGTCCTAGCAAAATTCAAGTACTCCTTTACACCTTCTACCTTTTGATGTAGCTTAGACCCCAAATCTCAAGCTTAAAACCGCACATGATGATCCACACTTGAACTAAATAGAAACAGGATAGGACTACGAAAGAGGATCTTTATTCGGCAATATTCGGCAATGCACTTCTCACACAAACTCTTGCTTTAAACGTGGTTCAGGTCCAAAGCAGCAGCTTTTACCGTATGTGCCCAAGACCAATTTAAAGTCAGCGCCGCAGGCGATTTTTTGTATTCCTACCTTTTCTGGCAGGATAGGAATACGAAAGAGGATCTTTATTCGGCAATGTACTTCCCACACAAACTCTTGCTTTTAACATGGCTCAGATCCCAATTAGCAGCTTTTACTGTATTTATTATGTATTGCATTCATTTTTGTAATCCGGCCTTTTTCTTGTATTTCTAGCTTTTAAGGTGGCTGAAAACTTGGGGTTAACACCTCACCTAAATTACGGGCCATTCAACCAGATAGCGAGTAGGCTACTATGAAAGACGGCGCAGGTAAAGTTTTGCAAAACATATTAAAGGCTGTCTACGATATTACATGTCTATCCGTGCCCTGTTAACTCGCAAACGGAGTGGGATATTTTCCCGAAAGTTGGTACGTGGTGGTGCTTCCCCTTTGAATTTAGACTACAAAAAAAAATAGTGCAATCATCAGGATCGTCATACAGTGCTTACAAAGCCTGGCTATGTGCAAACCTTGCTGGGCAAGCCATTAAAAAAAAAAATTTAAGATAAGGAGATTTTTGCACAACATCAGAGCATCGTTTTTGTTGCATGCTGCAGGTCCACTTCTCGGCCGATTCCGGACTGATTCTTTCTACATCCGTTTTTGCACTGCAGCGCTTCTGAGGAAGACGGCAGCTCTTCTCAAGAATCACGGACTTGCTCCCCGACCAAGTCCGTGCTTCCCTGTAAGATGCTGCAGCGCTGCCACTTCAACCAAGAAGAAAGTGAATCCCAAACCGCCTATTCGGCAAAAGCAAAGAAGTGCTGCAGCAGCGATTGCAACAAAAACGAGGCTCAGATGGGATACTGTTGAAACGTCGCGCCGCAGGCGAAATTTTTGAAAATCAGTATGTTTCAGCGCCACAGAGTGAAGATCACGATGTGGTAATGGCATTTATGTCACTCTGTACTCTGCTCGAAACATAGAACCTGTATGTTTTTCTGAAAAGCTCAAAACACTCGACTGAGAGTAGATTTTCTGGAGCATGGGGGGGGGGGGGGTGAGTCGCCCCCACGCTCCTCCCTTTTAACCGCCCCTGCTCTAAGGCAACGATCTCCAATTTGGCACTTTGTTTCCGTGGTTTGAACCTCACGGAAATATTTTTGGCGCGGCCCACTGAGTTATTTTTGGTGGTGCGCAGTGATGGTCTCAAAAGTGCCAATAAATGATCAGAATTTCCTTGCCAAATTTTCTGCCTTTTCATTGCCAATTGAAAACCCTCAACTTTTTCGTACGGAATTGATGATGGTGTTTAAAATCCTGACAGGGATCCCAGTCTCCTTGAGGACCGAGCCCAAAATAAGGAGCAGCTACTCGTAGTAACTGCTGTGGAGCACAACCTTAGTTCTGAGAACCCTTACTTCGCCCAGATAGAAAGAAACTCTGTGGTCACAAATTTAAAAGGTTGGAATGTTGTTTTTGTAGATTTTGTTCTTGTTCATGGTAAGACCTAGTGACTTGAAAAAATCACCTCTGAAAGGATGGCTTATTGTAGGTGTTTACCTTTGGACCTGTTTAGTTCTTGAATTTAGAAGGAGTTCACAGTAAACCTGAGGGGTTTTCCATGTCCACAGCACACACACACCTCTTAGTGTTTACCGTGAAAACGTGCTTGTGTGCAACACAGTTGAGCTAGATGCTAGGTCAAGTTAGAAAATCCCTGATGATGATCCTCAGTCTAGTACACTAGCCCCATTTCAGGCACGGTGCTCAAACGTCTAGCACCATGCCTGGGTGCTAGACGTTCAAGCACTGTACCTTGGATTTCATGTATGGTGCATGGATTTCAGTATACAGTGCATACAGAAAAAACAAAGTTTCTGTCATCACAACTGAGCACCAGCTCGGACAGGGCTGAAATTACTACTATGAATTAGAGTAATCAAAGACAATCCTTTATATATTTTTCACAACAAAAACAAAAGGGCTCTAATGATGATGGAGATGAAAAACCTTACAGCACCCTGTCTATTTTCCATGTATTTTCCCTATCTATTCCCCAAGAGCCAATATTCTGGTTGGCTGCTACAGGGCTGCTAGGTAGAAAAAGCTGAGGCACAGGACACTTTGCATGCAAAACCCTTGACTATGTAGAAAAGGAAATTAGGTTTTTCACATCTGTCATCAGCCGAGCCCTTTCGTTTTTGTTGTGAAAAATATATAAAGGATTGTCTTTGATTTCTCTAATTCATGGTAGTAATTTCAGCCCTGTCCGAGCTGGTGCTCAGTTGTTATGACAGAAACTGTGTTTTTTATGCACTGTATACTGAAATCCATGCACCATACATGAAATCCAAGGTACAGTGCTTGAACGTCTAGCACCCATGCATGGTGCTAGACGTTTGAGCACCGTGCCTGAAAAGGGGCTAGTGTACTAGACTGATGATCCTAGACTACAGGTTCATCAGAAAAACATCTAATCGATCAATTCAGATTACAAAACAACAATCAGATGATCTTGAATCCTGACTTTCACTCTGTTGCAAGAAGCTGAACAAATCAGAGAAATTGTTTTTTCATAATTTAGATTATCGCAGAAAATCTATTTCACAGAATTCAGATTGTTAATTGTCCTAGATTGTCACAGAAAAATGCTCAAAATAAGAACGTCAGGCTAAAAGCATTACCATTCTGTGCAAAAAGAATCCTCAGTTTTATGTTGATATACTTGATAAAATAGTCAGTTTTATTATTAGACTTTGTTTTACTGCAAATTTGAACTTCCGCCAAATTTAAGCGACAAAATTGAAAATAACCTTGACAGTAGCTTGGTAAGTTTAGCAAACAAAAATTATTGGGCACAGAAAAATGCCCTTGGGCCACACAAACAACTATGTAAACACTCTTTTTGAACATCCAACATTTTGTGGGATTGCAGAAAGATGTCTCTAGCCTTGCATGGCCTATCTGGACAGTGATCAGTCAACCACAAACCCCTGATTTTTGGATAGCCTATGCCAAATGCTGGATATACCTAACGTTTGGCATATCCTATGCCTAAAGCTGGTTACCCCATGCCAAATGCTGGATACCTGTTATCAATCTAACCCTGACCTATTTAACTACAGATGAAATCTGATTGGTTGATTTCTGAGCTTCAGTCAAATCATCGATATTTTGTTGGATTAGAGTATCCAGCATTTGGCATAGTGTATCCAGCGTTAGGCATAGGGTATGCCAAACGCTAGATATACCCAGCATTTGGCATAGGGTATCCAAAAATCAAGGATTTGTGGTAGACTGACAGTGATACCTTACTGTAAGAAAATTGAGGGCAATTGGATGTAAATTAATGGTGGAGATTTTTGATGCTGATGGAACGGTGAGCAAATTACCTTGCCTTGAACACGGAAAGGCCAAATAGTTCATTTTCCTAGTTCAGGCCACATCAATCCAGTCATACACAAATCCTTAATTTTGTGGCATGGTGCAGTCATACACAAATCCTCAATTTCTGGGCATGGTGCCCGAACGTATGCCCAGACGTATGGGCAGGGTGCCCATACGCTGGAGCACCATGCCCTGTAGCATGGACATGGTACCCCTGTGAAATTTGGTTAAACTGAGACTGGCTACATACCTAAATAGGGTCTTCTTCCTGTCCTAGATCAAAAGATACCTGATTTCACAGTCTATCTAACCTCATTTTCCAGTTTTCAATATGTTAGAGCACTTCCAAGATACATAGAGTTTTGTGGAGGCCACGTTTTTCCTAGTGGGTTTACTCTATCCCTTTCCAGGTAGTTTCCACTAGGTTACTCAATCCTTTTCCAGGTTGTCACAGCTAGGTTACTCTATCCTTCTCAGGTAGTCACTGCTAGGTAGAATGGATGAAGTAAGCTTTTAAATTTTCTTCCTTTAGGAATTAAATTTCCTTTTCTTCCAAAGTCCTTTAGATTGTTTGCCTTTTATAGTATTTCTTTTGAGTTTAGTGAGTTTCGATAACAATTTTAAACATAGTCAAACACAAAATCACTCAAAATAAATACAGTAAAAGACAAACAATCTAAAGGAAATATTTGCTCCAGTTAACAGATTGAAAAGCTTGCCTCATCCATGCTACCTAGGAGCAATTTTCTGAAAAAGGATAAGATAAACCCCCTAAAAGAGAAGTGGCCTCCAAAAAATCTATGTATCTTGGAAGTTCTCTAACATTTTGTAAATAGGAAAATGAGGTGGATAGACAGTGAAATCAGGTATGTTTTGATCTGGGACTATTTAGGCATGTAACCAGTCTCAGTTTAACCAAATTTCACAGGGGTAACATGCCCATGCCCCAAAATTAAGGATTTGTGTATGACTTGCATGGTACCCCTGTGAAATTTAATTAACTGAGACTGGTTACATACCTAAATATGGCTGTTTTCCTGTCCTAGATCAAAAGATACCTGATTTTACTTTCTATCCAACCTCATTTTCCAATTTCCAAAATGTTAGAGCACTTCCAAGATAAATAGAGTTTTTTGTAGGCCACTTCTCTTCTAATGGGTTTACTCTATCCTTTTTCAGAAAATGCTGCTAGGTAGCATGGATGAGGCAAGCTTTTCAATCTGTTTACTGGAGCAGGGGCGTCACGACTGGGGGGGGGGGGAGGGGGGATACCCCGCCAATACTGTCAGCCAGTCGGTAAAAAAGAACCGAGTCTGCGCGAAGCGCCACTATTTTTTTCAAAACAGTTGATTTTTTTTCATGAAAACAGTCGTTTTTTCTGAAAATTGGTTGATTTTTCGTCTAAATAGTTGTTTTTTCAGTCATTTTTTTCAAAACTGTGATTTTCATTGTTGAAAGCAGTCGTTTTTTCTGCAGAAACAGTCAGTAAAAATTACCAGCCAGTCGGTAAATGCCTCATCCCCCCCTCAAACATTTTGGCTAGTAACGCCTCTGTCTTGGCCCAACTTCGCAAGGGTCTTCTCCAGGCTGTTGAACGTCAAGGACAACGTCGGGGACTGAAAGAAACGAACCTTGCAGGTTTAGCAGTTAGCATTTCAGTTTGCAGGCAAACAATCTTCGACAACATGATAAGCATTGGAAATAGCGAAAAAGGGGGGGGGGGAGAATATACACGATAAGTCTGTGTAAATCTGGTAATTTGCTTATTTGGAAATTTGGTGATGGTCTTCTAGCAAAGAAAGTGGCACTGTTCAAAACGTACTGCAAAGAACTTTTTGCTCTTTGCCTGGTACACAATAATACTGCCAGGGCAAGGGCCTAGCATAATCTGGGAGCGTGTTACAACCGGATTTTCCGCCACCTTTGTAGGTTAGCTCCCAGGGAAAGTATAAGTAGTGCGTTTGTACGTACTAAGTGTTGTTCATTTAAGGAAATTGCTCGGAAGTCTAAAACTTCACTTGTATGCAGACTTTTATCTTCACAGAATATTCTGACGCGTTGTGCTTCGCAGTCGCTGCTGCACAACCTGTCAATATGGCAGCATCTAATGGAAAATTAGTAGGGGGTGCCGTTGTGTTATTGGTTGAATGTTTTGTTGAGTGTTGGTAGTTGGAGCAAATATTTCCTTTAGACTGCTAGCCATTTATTGTATTTATTTTGAGTGTTTTTTTTTACTATGTTAACGATTGTTATCGAAACTCACTAAACTCAAAAGAAATACAATAAAAGGCAAACAATCTAAAGGAATTTGGAAGAAAGGAAATTTAATTCCTAAAGGAAAAAATTTAAAAGCTTATCTCACCCACTCTACCTAGCGGTGACTACCTGAGAAGGATAGAGTAACCTAGCGGCGACAACCTGGAAAAGGATTGAGTAACCTAGTGGCAACTACCTGGAAAAGGATAGAGTAAACCCACTAGGAAAGAAGTGGCCTCCAAAAAACTCAATGTATCTTGGAAGTGCTCTAACATTTTGAAAATTGGAAAATGAAGTTGGATAGAAAGTAAAATCAGGTAATTTAGATCTAGGACAGGAAGACAATCCTATTTAGGTATGCAGTCAGTTCACTTTAACCAAATTTCACAGGGGTACCATGCCCATACTCCAGGGCATGGTGCCCCAGCGTATGGGCACCATGACCAAAAATTGATGATTTGTGTATGACTGTATCAGTCTACCTTAAATCCCTAACTTTTGTGTACCCTGTGCCAAATGCTGGGTATATCTAGAGTGTGGTATACCCTATGCCTAATGTTGGCTACTGTAACCCAATAAAACATTGATGATATATAGCCTATATTCCTTGAATCATATTTGACAGTACAAAATGGCTGAACTTTACTAGAGCTATGTTTTGGCCTTTTTCAGCAAGGCTCCTCTTCAGATTTGATGGTGTAAAACAGATACGTCAGCTGAATTTTATTGTAGCTATATTTCGGCCCTTCTTGGCAAGGGTCCTCTTCAGGCTCAGAACTGCTCAAGTTGGAAAAACGAAGTTTTTCCTCCTCTTCAAGCTGAAGTAGCTCAAACTGGAACATGAACTTGTGGAAAATAAACAAACTTGTGGAATTTTTGTCCACACGTTGATTTTTCAGTTTGAGGTACCCAGGGTTTGGCAGAGGGTATGCAAAAAATTATGGCTTTGTGAGAGACTGGGGTACATCTAACAAGTCACCCAAGGTTTTCCAAGAAGGGCCAAAATATAGCTCTATTGAAATTCAGCTGAGATTTCCGTTTTGCTCTGTCAAAAAAAAATATTGATGATTAAACTGAAGCTTGGAAATAAACCAATCAGAATTCCTTTATATTGGAATAGGTGAGGGTTAAGGTACCAATAGGTATACAGATTTTCTGATAGGGTATCCAGCACTAGACATAGGCTATGACAAACACCAGATATATCGAGGGTTTGGCAGCGGGTATAAGAAAATTAGGGGTTTGTGGTAGACTGGAGCACATCTAACAAGTCACCCAAGGTATCTAGTTCGGTCTTTCCAGATTATTGCTTTGGCTACCAGAGCTCATCAAGAATACAGCATGTGAAAGAAAATAAAATACTTCATGGGTCTCTGCATTAGAACCAGCAGCAAGTGCACAGCTCACGTCCTAAGTGTGAGGATACATTTAGTATAAACAAATATCTTGATCAAAACTTACTAAACAAGCTCTATCCTCAACTCTCTCTATTTCCGACTAGCTCTAACGACCACGCTCTTCTCTAGACTGAAAGAGGTTATTATCTTTTCCCCAATCAAGGAAAAAAGGACCTAAACGAACTTACCCCGTTGGTCACCAGCACTTATTGACTGTATAGAGATTTGCTAAGACGTTGGACAGGCAACCCTATCCGTTGAACCCTCATGGACTGGATAGAGATTTGCTAGGATGTTTGACAGTCAACCCTATTGGTTGAGCACTCTATGGACATTTGAAAACGGGATAAAAGGACGGACTGTCCAGTTTGGAAATCAGTTCTGAGTTCGGTTCGACTCGAGCCACAGTTCTAGCTCTCTACACGATGGAGGTATGATTTGGCACCTTTTAAGAAGTTTGAGAATCCTATAAGAATTGAACTCATTGTGTGCAAAGATTTAAAGCCATCAACCTATTTCCACGTACTATTAATTGCTTTTCATCTCTTCTAGGCAGGCTTTTGTCGTGTTTCCTGACAATTTTCATCTCAGAGCTACCGAGGACCCAACAATGTCTTTCTTCAACCTCTTGCAGGATTACTGAGTCTGAACCTGGATGAACTGACCAGTGTCATTATTGAACATGAATGATCGTTATGATTCTTTTGCCGACAGTTTCAAGAAGCTTGACGTCCACAGAGTCAAAACTTTATCAGTATTGGTGATAGTACTGGTCACAGTTTACCATGGGATAATACATGCTGTCTATGGTAGGCTATGTTTGTGTGTTTTTTCTGCTTCATTTAGAAATCATGTTTCGATGTTTCCAGGGCTTATTACAGCCCGAAGAACACACTCAGTTAAGTTTCCTGTTGTGTGGTTTTCAAGCTCCAACACCCCTACGTTTCTTAGCTTACGTAGAAACCTCTTGTTTGCGTCTCCAGAAACTTGGTAAGGTGGTGCAGACAGACTGAATAGCACTGTTTACCCACACAACTCATGAGTGTTAAGGAGAAGAGCAGTGTATGGTTGTTGACACGGGGATGAAGGTACGTGGTTTCTGAGTAAAGGGACAGGTTAATGAGAAGAGTCCAGAATGAAATCACAGCACCAGCTTTAACTCCAACCAATTTTCAGAGAAGAAGTTCACAAAATCAGATATTTAAGGAAGAATCTTTAACTGTTTTTCCACAAGTTCATATTCCAGCTTGAGCCTGAAGAGGACCCTTGCCAAGAAGGGCCGAAAGATAGAACTAATAAAATGTAGCTGATTTATCCGTTTTGCACCGTCAAATACGATTCGCAGTCAGCTTGGGCTGAGGAACATCTATAGGTTAATGGGATGTAAATGACACCTCGCGTTATTTATTGTTTATGTTATATTATTCTAGAGTTCTTTAAAACCAGGTTCACCAATGGCTTTGGCTGTTTTAAACCTTTGTTCAGGCCCGTTGACTTGTAGTAGAACACAGAAAAATTAACATAGCAGGGTTTTCTGATGAAGCTTCTTAAGTACCTACTCTTTGAGCCCAATCGGACTGGGAAACATATATTCAAACAATGTCTAAAAAGGGATATGTCAGCTAATATGCTTTGGCAGCGATCTTTTGGCCAGGGGCGTCACGACTGGGGGGGGGGGGGGGGGATGCGATTTTTCATCTAAACAGTTGATTTTTTGTCATGAAAACAGTCTTTTTTTTTCGGAAAATTCGTCGATTTTTCGTCAAAATAGTCCGTTTCTCTGAAGATCAGCGGATTTTTCTGAAAATCGGACGATTTTTTCTTAAAAAATGTCATTTTTGCTGTTGAAAACAGTCGTTTTTCTGAAGAAAAAGTACCAGCCAGTCGGTAAATGCCTCGCCCCCCAAAAAACATTTTGGCTAGTAACGCCTCTGCTCTTGGCCCATCTTGGCAAGGGTCTTCTCCAGGCTGTTGAACGTCAAGGACAACGTCGGGGACTGAAAGAAACGAACCTTGCAGGTTTAGCAGTTAGCATTTCAGTTTGCAGGCAAGCAATCTTCAACAACATGATAAGCATTGAAAATAGCGAAAAAAGGGGGGGGGGGGGGGGAGAATATACACGATAAGTCTGTGTAAATCTGGTAATGTGCTTATTTGGAAATTTGGTGATGGTCTTCTAGCAATGAAAGTGGCACTGTTCAAAACGTACTGCAACCAACGTTTTGCTCTTTGCCTGGTTATAATGCCAGGGGAGGAGCTTACCATAATATGGGAGCGTGTTACAACCGGATTTTCCGCCGCCTTTGTAGGTTAGCTCCCAGGGAAAGTACACGTAGTGCGTTTGTACGTAATAAGTGTTGTTCATTTAAGGAAATTGCTCGGAAGTCTAAAACTTCACTTGTATGCAGATATGGCAGCATCTAATGAAAAATCAGTAGGGGGTGCCGTTGTGTTATTGGTTGAATGTTTTGTTGAGTGTTGGTAGTGTTAGGGGCGTCACGACTGGGGGGGGGGGGGGGGAGGGGGGACGCCGCCCCCCCAATACTGTCGGTAAAAAATAACCGAGTCGGCGCGAAGCTCCGCTGTTTTTCGTCAAACAGTTGATTTTGTTTCATGAAAGCAGTCGATTTTTCTGAAAATTGGTCGATTTTTGTCAAAATAGTCGTTTTTTTTAAATAAGTGGATTTTTCTGAAAACAGTCGATTTTTTTTCTCAAAAATGTAATTTTTGTTGTTGAAGCAGTGTAAGCAGTGTATTTTTCTGCAGAAAAAGTCGGTAAAAATTACCAGCCAGTCGGTAAAAGCCTCGTCCCCCCCAAACAAAACATTTCGGCTAGTAACGCCTCTGCGTAGTGTAGGTTATAGTCTTTTCTGAAATAAAAAGATAGATAGATAGATAGATAAATTTAGATCTCCGAGTCTATGAATGGATGGAACGATTGTGCAAATAGGTTGCATCGGTAAGATAAGTACGACGAGCCTTTGAACCGTATTCGAAGCTTGTGATTCCGTTCGTTAAATGGACATTTAAATGTTTTTTTTTACAGACACAGCCGCCCCTTGATTCCAATGTTTCTTGTTGTTCTCCCACCCTTGCTCTGGACTGCCTGAGATCACAAAAAATCAAATTGATCTTAAAATTCGACGGTTAATAAGGTCTTCGGTCACACCATATGATATTCAAGTTGAGTTAATTAAAGATTTTCGAAGTGAACTTTCCTCGCCTGTTCACAGTATTTTTAACGCGATACCTGGGACGGGGCAATATCCCAAGATTTGGGTTTGTAACCCCTATCCCCCCGAAGGTGGAAAAATTATGTTCTCCGGTGTGAGACCTATCACTCTAAAGTCTGTTTCAGCAAAATGTACAAGTCAGTTGTTGCTGAGCGGCTGAAAGCTCATTTGTTACACCAACATGACCATAACCGGTTTGGTAATCTCCCAAGAATATCAACTATACATTAACTAGTAAGCCTAATAGATTTTATTTTAAAGAATTTGGATGTTCCTGATGAAGGAATACATGTAATTGTAGTTGATTTCAAGAAAACTTTTCACCTTGTTGACCATAATATCTTGATTCGTAAATTGCATGAAAAACATAATACCGCATTTCATTATAGATATTGTTGTTGGTTTTTAACGGATAGGGAGCAAGTTGTTAAATACAAAGGGGTTAATTCTCAGCCCAGTGCTTTTTTTTGCGGTGTTCCCCAAGGCACCGTTTTGGCGCCGGTTTGTTTTCTGATAATATTTGACGACAGTGCGAAAAGGAACTGATGCAAGCGGGAAATATGTGGACGATTTATCTTTGGTTGAAGTTGTTGGTCGGAATTTAAAAAGTAGGCTACCGCAGTGACTATTCTTCAAGACATAGCCGACAAGGCCCTTACTGCTAATGTGGTTGAAAATACTGATAAGTCATCATTGTAAGTTTTCTTTTTAAAATGTAGCCGAGAATTTTTCTCTGTCCCTTAAAATAGTTTAATTGTTGAACAAGTAACCCTTCTTGGACTTACGCTTTCTTCGGATTTAAGTTGGAAGAAGAACACGAAATGACCTGACCTGAGTGATAAATGATGACCTGAGTGTTAAATGATGTCATATCTTCATTTGCAGGTAGAGATTCTTGTGGATGGCTTCTCGCCGATGGCCGGTATCAGGGAAATCAAGTGTGGCAACCATATGGCTGTATGCTTCACATATATTCAAAAGTGTAAGTGTAATTTGCATATCTGTCGCTTGGACTCGAAGAATGTTCGTATTTCTAGTTGTTCGTCTTCGATGTTTCGTTCATTTTTTACCATATGCTACTAGGCATTTCATATGCATGGACTTTTGTCTGGACTCTTACAAAGGGTTGTGTGGACGAAATTTTTTGTCCTTCGAGACGTACGAAGTCTGGACGCAGAAACCTTGTGTTCGCTGTAAAGATTTTTTGTAGGTTAACAGTAGAAACCAAATTGAGCAGTCTTAAAAAAAAAATGCTTTAGATGTATTCAGTGGCAAACAATGCATGGTGCAATGTCTTAAAGTCGAACGAAAAGTAGTAACACCTTAAAGGTTAACTGAAAAGCCGACTTATTTTTGTATCGTTTAACTGAATATACTGCATTATTTGGATTGTGTTAAGCGAATCTTATTTTCACTATTTCCTCTAATATTGCGTTCAGGATATCTACGGACTTCCTCACAACGCAAAGTTCTACAATGACGCAGAAAATTTGAATGTCCACTGATCATCTTCCGGAAGGTGGCTCACTATGCATGAACACTTATTTTTCGTAAATCGTTTTTGTCAAGCCGGCAATACAATTGCAAGCGCATAGAGGTACTACAAATCAGACAGGGAAATTCGAGTATTTAAAAATCGATTATTCATGAATTGCGGAGCTATGAAGTAACGCATTTTCGTTAGGTCTTCAAGGCCTTTAATTGAATAAGTGATGGATAACTAGATTGTCCTATTTCAGCCCTTTTCGGTTACACTTTTAAGCAGGAAGAGCATAATATATCGTAGTAATTTCAATTGACAAAAATTTACTTGCAATTAACGTCATGTTTTGATTATAAATCGATAAATTTTGTCCTGTTAGATCACGCACAACCTTCCTTTCCCCTTGTCGGAGACTCCGTGATCAAACGCATAAATTATCTAGCCTCCGTTCGCTTTATTATGAAAATTTGAAATTTTTAGCTTAGCCATTTCACGTTTTGTCAAAATTCTTTTCACACAACAACTTTTATACCAGATTTATTACGTTACATACCTCATTAGGTTTTAGCTCTGCTCAGCACACTGTAAAAAATTTCCCCGAGTAAGGATTAAAGTTAACTGCAGCAGTTGCTACTGGGGTGAATCTTATCTCTACTAAGGTAAGATTAATCCGAATTAGAGAAAATATTATCTTTTTGGAGACAAGATTAATCCCTGTAGCAAATACTGCAAGATTTATTTTTACAGTGTGTGGTACTCCAAATTATTGTGGAGTGTTCCTTGGAACAATCCACTAATGCGAGCGCTGTAGCAGGTCTCGGCTTTCGGTTTTCACCGTATTTTGTGGAGCTCATAACTCGTGAACCTGTGCAAGTACCAACCTCAAACTTGGTACAATTGTGGGTGTTGGGGTCTAGTTGTGCCTTTCAGGGGTTCCACCCCCCCCCCACCCCAACCCGGTTCAGGGGCAAATGGGCCAAGATTGCCCAGTGAATAAAGTTCATAACTTGACCAGAACTGGACATAGGACGATGGAATTCCTTGGACGTGTTGGTCCTAGGACTGGGAAATTGCTTTTAAAGTTGCACCTCTCCCACCCACCCCGCTCATGGGCAACTGGGCCCAGATTGCCCAGGAGTAAAGTTCGTTACCCTTGCCAGGAATCAACAGGCATCAAGTTGAAACTTGGTAGGATTGTTAGCATTGGGGTCTCTTTTTACTTTTTGCGGGGCCCCAACCCCACCCACACTTGGTTCAGGGGCAATTGGGCCCAGATTGCCCTTTTTTTAATGTTTTTAATTAGGGCGATGAATTTCCTTTGTGCTTTCGGTTCATAGGGACCGGGGAGAGTTGACCCCCCCCTCTCCTCGTTCATGGGCAAGTGGGCCCAAAATTGCCCATGAAAAAAGTTTTTGACCCGTGACTGGAATCAAACTCTAAGCTGGTATATTTGAGGAAAAAAGGCAAAAATGCGCATTTTGATGGGTCCCGCCCCCCCCCCCTCCCGTTCATGGGCAGCTGGGCCAAGATTTCCCATGAGTTAAGTTCGTCTATGACAGGTCTCAAGTCCAACTCTTGTATATTTGGAGAGATATGTCTATGGATGAGGATTTGGTGTAACATCAACAAATAAGACGACGCGACGTACTTTAATCTTTAATGAACAGTTGGAAACTCGACTGTTTTGTCATATGATCGATAATATGCCGTTCTTTATGAATTGTGACAAAGGAGGCATCAGTCTGCTACGAATCGGTTTATTGCACTTGTTATTACCTTGCTAATGGAAAAGGTTTAAAGGGTGGGACTAGCAGGCAGACCATTCAGTGTTCGAACAAATGCTATTCGTGCAAGATCTTCAAAATTTCTTTGGATTTACACTGACGGTTTGTTTACATTTAAAGCTTTTGAAGGGTGATGATTACAACGTTATTTCAATACTTGTTTGGTTATTGGGGAAGAGAAATGTCTTGGTTCTAAAGCTGTTTGTATATTAATGTGATAAACATTTTACTTTTACACTCCACGTCTGAGCGCTTGCGCACATGTTTAGTGGCGAAAGCCCTTTCTGTTGCATTATAGTAGGCTGTTATTATTATTACTTGACCATCAAAAATAATGTTTGAGGTCAGAAACATGGATTATAATAATAATAACAAGAACGATAACAATAATAACTAATTGTATTTGAAAAAGTCAGAAGGCCATACACAAGTACAAATGGTAAACACCCGGAGACGTAAATATCTATACCCTAATGTACGGAAAGCTTTCTGGATTCCAGCGGTCTATACACTAACCTGAAAATCTTACTTATGGACTGGGCGGAAGTACACTTCAGGATACCAGGAAGTATCAGGATATCCCCACCGAAAATCTCCCTACGGCAATCCGAAAACTCTTGACAGCGGCTTAAAAATTACCAATGTAGAGTAGAGTAGAGTAGAGTTTTATTCATCTGTGCTAAGGGCCGCCCTTACTTTCATTTGGGATCCGAAAAGATGTGTTCTGATCATACCGGATTCCACAAAATTTATCTGCGCCGCCTATCGTAATAGGCACTGTTTTCTGAAAGGTCGCGTGATTTTATTCGGGTTTTAGATATGGCTTTCGGGGTTTGGGCCAAATTAAAATCTAGATTTTGTTAAGGGAAAGTAGTGTTTTGTCCAGAAAAAGTCATAGCTTACTTTAAAATTTCACCTGCGGGGTTCAGTTTCATTCTTTCTGATATACAGATATATCAGAAACTGCTGCGGGTCGGGCTATTGCGGAAGCGAATTCCTCTTTTCACGAATAACATTCACCTTAACCTTACAAATACTAGCTTTAAGGTTTCTTTAATTTTGTACAGTTTCCCGCATGTGGTGCTGTGTTTCTTCTGGACATTTGCCAGTCGTGTATTTTGAGGTAATCACCTCCCACGCCCAAGCCCTTCAAACCGCCCCTGAGCTTGGAGGTACGACTAGCTTCTTCAGTCTTCAACGCTTGCAGGTATCACAAGTTTCGCGACGAAAAGCTAAAACGGGTGGCAGGGCGGCCTGCCTTTCTCCCCCACCCCCCTTGAGTCTTGGCTAGCAACGCCTCTTCTCATGTCCTCATCGTCACCCCCGCCAAGAGGACACGCACATTTCCCATCCGGATTCTTCTTCTTTATGTTAAAACTTTATTTCTACAATGCACTGGTAGGCAATTTGGCCCCAGTTGGATCCAGTACCTCAAATAGATCGCGGGTAGATCAACTCTGGCGGATGAACTGTTTTCAACATACTGTAATTTCGAAGGGTTTCTGGTGAAGAAATTATTCCAAACCAGTTCTGTGTTTCCTAGTCTTCAATAACGCTCAGTACTCAGTACCAAACTTTGTGGGCTAGCAAGATCAAAGTTTGCCAGAATCGTTGATGAAAAACCTTCATTGATCTTTTTATGCCCTTCGTAACCGGACATTGGTTCTTTTAGCGATGCCAAACAATGTCTTCGGAAAGCCAATATCAAGGAATCACATAGTTGGGTAATCTACGTTGGGGATTCCCGGATCCGGCAGCTCTTCTCGGCCCTCGTAACTCATATCGATGGCAGATATACGGATGATAATATCGTAAGTATGGCTTATGATCCGGCTGGTCCGAGCTGAGTACGAGGGAGGGGGAGGGGCTCAGGGCAAGAGATATGTGAATCCAAATCCGAAACAGATACCTGATCTACATACTTTTGATACGCCAAGTTCTTACTCCCGCTCCCGATTGGACAAGAAATTCAGTTATTGTTCGACGGTATTAGCTCCGATCCGCAGCTAGACGGCTATTAAATCTGAGTCTACGAAGGTCGCCTTCTGGATTCACATCATGAATGGCGTACTTCTGTAGATTAGCAGTATTTCTATCAGTGTAGTTGATCGTATCTCTTTTTCTTCGTACTCCGTCATTTTCTTTGTCCGTTGTGACGGGATTTCAGTAAATTCAGTTCAGTGCAATCAATCAATTAGCTTTATTTCTGCACAAGTGCCATAAATAATAAAAAAGAAAATAAAGAAAAAACACTAGATATTGTAAGAATTGTCGTTTAACGACCGCCAAATCAATAAATAAAAAAATATAGGCTTTTTTTTTTTTTTTTTTTTATTCCCGCGTAGCTTCTTTTTTATTTGTTCTTGCTTTAGACTGAACTAAAACAAGTGGCTACGTCTCCACCTCCAACTCAGTGACGTTAATACAAAATTTACCTAACAGTTTACCCTACTTTAACATTACTTATCTACACTTTCGTCTTAAACCTATTATCTTTTTTATACTTTATCAACTCTGAATTTAACTTCTCTTTTCAAAATTTTAATTTTTCTATTAAAATATAGGCTTAGAGGCAAGCGCGATAAGCTCATTATCACACAGTTCAAGTCGTGACAATAGAGATACTTGTTTTATCCGGCGAATTTCAGTAAACGTGTAACGGTGATTCGACACTTGCGCAAAGCTAACACTGCAAATACGCGGAAGCCGCGATGCGACTTCGAAATTAAGTTGCCGGATCAGAGACCGACAGTTGCTGATATTTGTATTCTGTATTAGGTGTCTTCTGGTTGTTCTTTTCCGTGAAGTCACACATCCAATTTGCCATGTATCTTTGTTTATTTTTTTTGCCAGGACTTTCAACTTCTCGTGGAACTTTTTCGGAAAAGCTTAATTTGAGTCGTCCGGTCTGACTTGAATACGTGTTCTAATCCGTTCCTTTCAGGCCAGGTTTGAATTATACGAGTTAAAACGTCGTCGGCGTCAATCCGTAAATTTCGAACACAGTTCCGATGAGCAAGGGAAAAGGTTTAGTGAGATCGGAAACTAAGGCATGATCTGCTTTTCATGATCTAGTGATCTCTTTCAGCCCAAGGTGACTAGGAAACATCGATTAAACTCATGTTCGCAATAGCAGATTCTTTTCTTCCGACAACATCCTGACGAGGACCCCTGCCAAGAAGAGCCGGAATATTTTTGAAGAATTTTTTTGACTTTTCTGTTTTGACCCATTGTTTAATGATCCGGTTAGTATTTTGCCAGGAAAAGGACAGTCACAGACTACTCAGTTGCAATAGCGTGAATCGCTAATGAAATTTATTCCTTTTCTGGCTTTTAGCTATGCGGAGTAAACTTGATTGATTGATTGAAACGGAGAAAAAAGATCATAAGAAAAGGTGTCTTTGCTCCTATATGTCTGCAAGTCAACTCCTTGGCTCAACCTTTAATTCTATTTTTTGTTGTTACCAAGGGGGTTGACAAAATGGTGCTAGCATACCGTGCACGTGGGTAAGAGAGTTCTTATATAATTTCTTCAGTTTTTTATAAGTGCCATAAAGCGATCGCACTTTCTGTCCGTCAGTCGGTCTGGCGGTCCCGGTTTTGCTAGTTTAGGCACTTTCACATAAGCTAGGACGATGAAACTGGGCAGGCATATCAGGGCCCGACCAGATTAAATAGGAAATAGTCACTTCCCCGATCCGACCATCTGGGGGGGGATGGAGGGGGAAGCTGACAAATTGAGGTATTTTTAACTTGCGAACGGGTGATCGGATCTTAAAGAAGCTTGATATTTAGGATGACCTATTGTCTCAGACATCCCACTTTAAATCCGGACCGGATCCGATGACACGGGGGTGATTTTGAGGAGGGAACCGGAAATCTTGAGAAACGCTTAGAGTGGAAGGATCGGGATGAAACTTGGTTGGAAGAACAAGCACAAGTCTTAGGAGGGGGGGGGGGGTCCGGATTTCTAGCGATCCCGCTAGTTCGGTGTACTTCCTGATGTGCTAGGACGATGAAACTTTGCAGGTATGTCAGGGATCCGAACAGATTGACTTGAGAATAGCCGTTTTCCCGATCCGATCATCGTGGTGAGAGTGGATGGATTGGGAATCCGGAATCTAGCGGCATGCATAGCTTTTGAGCGGTCGGATTTGAATGAAACTTGTCAGGTGGAAAAAGCTGTCGCCTCAGATTTTCTGTGTCAAGTCCGGATCTGATCCGATAGCCTACATGTGGGGGGATGGGGGGGGGTAGGAAAACTCATGAAACGCTTAAAGCGGAGGGATTGGGACGACACATATTGGAGAGAACAAGGATTAGGCCTAGATACGAGATTGACGAAGCCAGATGGTTTCGGGGCTCTTTGGGGGAGTCGGAGGGGGTTTCCGGGAATTCCGGTAGTCGCGAGTTAGAATAGTTTGCGATCTACTAAGACAACGAAACTGTGCAGGCATATTAGGGACCCGACGTAATTGACTTAGAACCCAACAACATACCCCCGGAAACTTCCGTTCCTAGATCCGAGCATTTTTGGGGGAGTGAGGGAAGGGAAATATGGAAATTAACTTCTGCAAATTGCGAACAAGTGGTGTGATCCGAGTGAAACTTTATGGGTGATACAAGTCGGTGACCTAGACATGCAGAAGACGCATTCAATCAATCAATCAATCAATCAATCTTTATTATTCGAAAAACATTCCTTACGGTATTAACAAAAAACCGAATATTTGTTCTCTCGTCAAACATAACTATATACAATTGCGCTTTTACATAGTCAAATATTCAATAATTATAAAAGTACAAGAATTGCAACAAATTTAAGCGCTAAACTTCAATAATTCACATAAAAAATATGAAAGGAATTTAAAATTTCGCGTTGAAAAAACTCACAAAGGAGGGGACAAAACTTCTTTCGTACCGCGCATGAATTGCCCGAATGGGTTGGATCTGGGGTTCGAACTCTCCAGCTCTGCCAATTAGTCGGTGTTGAGGCTCTCAGCGTTACAATAAAGGAAGCTAGGAAACGAAAAAGAATTAGAGGGATACTGTTTTACCTTGGTACGGGTTTCCCTCCAGGTCGATGGGCGTGATTTTTGGCCAGTAGATTTGACTTCTTGTAGTCTTTCAGGTGGTTGGGTGTTGTCCAGGTTTTCAAGGGCTGAAAAACTGTTACTTACCGTAACAGGGAATGCAAAAAATTCTGGAGCATGAGAGGTAACATACTCTGTGCTTGGGGAGCTGGAAAATTTGGCACTGTTAGGTTGGACATGTGGTTGCGGGAGGACTGAGACGGTGTATGGGTTGGGAAATAGTGTTGGTGGTTTCGTGGGGGATACTGTGACTGTTCTTGGTGATAGAGAAGAGGGTCTGAGTTCCCTCGGTAATCTGGATTTTGATGGGAATGGGGGTTGAAAGCTGTCAGTTCGCACGGGGTGTAAAAGAAGAGGCTTTACACGATCGGTTTCTTGAGTCTGAACTAGATTCGGCCACGGTAGGGGGAGATGGAGTGAGTACCGGAAATCGTGTAGCATGTCTAGGGAGCAAACGAGTGGATTTTTTCGTCTTCAACTTGGAAGTTTGAACAGTCATTTGCTCCAGATAATCCGAGGCGATGCCGGAGCTGCTCAGAATTGAGTGGTACAAATATCATATTTCTATGTCCGAACCGCATTTTTGGGTTCGGTTTAAATATATATATTTTGTGACGTTCTCATCTACTTTCTTGTACCGCCTACTCGTAACAAGTGCCATATGAGCTCGTAGCTCTTTTTTTTTTTTTTTTTTTTGCATTTGCGCTGGGCCTTTGCCACAGCTACCCTGTGCTTATTAGCTATGAACTGGTTTCGCCCGCACCTCCGAGGGTGAGAATAGTACTATGTCAATATATCATCAGAGCACCACTCTCTGAAGTTGTATGGTATGGCCAAAGAAACATGGGGAGAAGAATTATATTTACGTTAGGATTGGGGCAGAATTGAGGTGGATGGCGAGTCTTAGGGCGGACGCTCTTCCGGTGGGGATGCGGAGAAATTATATTGGTAGAGATAGAAACATTTCAGAGAGATCTTTTATTTAGATAGGTTCCTGGTGTCAGAATTTGTCTCGAAATCTGCTCCAAATGATTTTTTATGGCACTGTCCTTCGGCCAAGTGCCATATAGCGATCGCAATTTCTGTCCGTCGGTCGGTCTGTCTGTCGGTCTTTCCAGGTTTTGCTAGTTCAGGTAATGGTCCTTATTTTTGTCCAATGTATGGTATTGAAGGAGAGGATGCGGTACATTTGATATGTTATTGTGAGGAGTTGAAAGAATTAAGAAAGGAAGTGTTTGGTCGGGAGGCTTGGGAGGAAAGGGATTTGGTTTCAAGTACGGGAAGTAAGTGTTTTGGTGAGCTCCGAAGGCTGGGTAGATTCCTGAAGCTAGCTATGACCCACCGTGAACTATTTTTTATAGAAGTTGATTTTTGGTTTATTTTTGGAGTGTATGATATTTTTTTTTGTTATTGTGTTATGTTTCCCGCCATGGTCCTTGGGCTTTATTGAGAATAAAATCATGCATGCAGGGGCTGGTAGTGTAAGATATGGAGTCAACCTTCCTCAGCCTCCTTCCTTCATAGCTAGCTGCGGATTCTTTCGTTTCTGGCCATGTCGCTTATGCGATCATTTGGCTGAGAACATGCTTGTGTTCAATGACAATACGCAGCTAGCGGGACATCGTTTAAAATTGCCTATCCCAGCTTTGACAAAGACGTCGATCGTTGAACATTTGAGAACAAAGTGGCCGTCCCGTAGAACTCCCTACCAGCCGATGTGTCGGTGTGGAGACGGCCAGCGAGTAAAAAAAAGAAGAAAAAAGCAAGCTAGATATGATACATCTGGGCGACCTATTTTCGTTTAAACATTTCAGAGAGATCTTTTATTTAGATAGGTTCCTGGTGTCAGAATTTGTCTCGAAATCTGCTCCAAATGATTTTTTATGGCACTGTCCTTCGGCCAAGTGCCATATAGCGATCGCAATTTCTGTCCGTCGGTCGGTCTGTCTGTCGGTCTTTCCAGGTTTTGCTAGTTCGGGCACTTCCAGATAAGCTAGGACGATGGAACTTGGCAGGCGTATCAGGGACCCCAAAAGATTAAGTTGGAAATAGTCACTTTACCGATCTGAGCATCCTGGGGGGACTGGATGGAAGGGGAATCCGGAATCTAGAGTATTTATAACTTTTGAATGGGTTGTCGGATCTTAATGAAACTTTATATTTGGAAAGACCCCGTGTTTCAGACGACCCGCTTAAAATCCGGACCGGATCCGTCGACTTTGGGGGGGGGGACCGGAAATCTTGGAAAACCCTTAGAGGGATCGGGAGGAAACTTGGTGGAAAGAACAAGCACAAGTCCTAGATACGTCGTTGACATAACCGTACTGGATTCGGGCACTGTGGGGGGATTAGGGGGGGGGGGGGAATTCCGGTGATCCCGCTAGTTCGTACTTCCGGATGTGCTAAGACAATGAAACTTGGCAGGCACATCAGGAACCTTAAATGATTAAGCTAGAAATAGTCACTTCCCCGATCCGAGCATCGCGGGGGAGCGGAGGAAGGGGGAATCCGGAATCTTGAGGTATTTATAACTTTCTAACGGGTGATCGGATAGCAATGAAATTGGATATGTGGAGAGACCTCGTGCCTCAGACGACCCACTTAAAATCTGGAGCGGATCCGGGGACTTTGGTGGGAGCTGGAGGGGGGAACCGGAAATCTTGGTAAACGCGTGGAGTGGAGGGTTTGGGACGAAACTTGGTGAGAAGAACTTGCTCAAGTCCTAGATACATCGTTGACATAATCGGACCGGATTCGGGCACTGTGGGGTCGGGGTGGGGAGTTCGGCGATACCGCGAGATCGGTACTGAGACGATGAAATTTGGTAGGCATATCAAGGCCCCGAACTGACTGCCTTGAGAATAGTTGTTTCCCCGATCCGACCATCATGGGGTGCATCTAGTGGCATGCATATCTTTTTAACGAGTGAACGGATTTGAATGAAACTTGGCAGGTGGAAAGAGCTATCGTCTCAGATGTTCCACGTGAAGTCCAGATCGGACCCGATACTTGTGGGGGGAGTTGGAGGGGGCCACCGGAAATCTCCTGAAACGCTTAGAGTCGAGGGATCGGGATAGTATTTGGTAGGAAAACAAGCATAAGCACTGTAGACACGTTCTTGACAGAACCCCCCTCTTTGGGGGGAGTTGGAGGAGGTTTCCCGGAATTCCAGTGATCGCGAGTTATGACACTTCCAGGCGTGCCATGAACACTAAAACTTGGCGGGCATGCTACTGACCCGACAAATTAGACTGAAGAACCCGACACCATGCCCTAAGAAAACTTCCGTTCCTGGATCCGACCGTTTTTGAGGGAGCTAAGGGAATGGAAATCCGGAAATTACCGACTTCCCTAGGTTGCGAACAGGTGGTCCGATTCGAGTGAAACTTTATTGGTGATAAGAACTGATGGCCTAGATATGAAAAACAGGTTTCCGAACCACATGCAGCCATGGTTGGGGGAGTTGGAGGGGGGTCCGGAAACTTTTTGACATGCACAAAAACCAAACGAATGGGCCGAATGGGATGCAAGTTGGACAGGACCGAGTTTATGCGTCCCAGATTCGTTATTTGGCGTTCGAATCTATTCGGTCATAGAGGGGAGAGTTAGAGGGAGAGTCTCGGAATTTCTGTGGCTCGCTGAGGGGTCACGAGTGGAGCGATTTTAATGAAACTTGGAAAGTAGAAAGATCATATGCCCTAAATGACATATTTTGGGGTCCGGACCAAATCCGAGCAAGGTGCTCGAGCAATTCCCGAAAAATGCTCAGATTCGAGTGAAACGTGATAGGCGGCAAGAGAAGATGCTTTAGATAATTGATTTATGTGTCCGAACGAGATTCGGCCGTGGCAGGGGGAGGTGGAGCGGGGTACCGTAAATAGTGTGGTACGTTCAGGAATCAAACGAGTGTATACAAATTTAAAAGGTAGAAAAGAAAAATGCCCTAGATGATCCGACGCAATGCCGGAAATACTCAGACTCGAGTGAAACTAGATATCCTATTTCTAGGTCCGACCCTAGGGGGGTTGAAGGTGGTATTTTGGGATATTCTCATCTACGTTCGCATCACCTACTCGTAACAAATACCATATGAGCTCGTAGCTCTTGTTTTTTTTTAATAAGAGACGTTACAGCCTTGTTTAAGCATTATATTTATCCTTTATTTTCTAAATTTTGTGATCAGCTTGGAACACTTTCGGCGCGGACGACGAGTCACTTTGAGCTGATGTAACATTTATTGCAGGAGCTTCTAGCTGATCCGTCACCCAGACTGTCGAGTCTTCGAGAAGCTAACGAAAGTCAGAAAGCAGCAAACAAGAAAGCCCATATCAATCTGGTTTATGAGAACAAGGAAATGAGGACCACCCTGGAGTTTAGGTGGATGCCTGTGGTCAATGAATCCTTTTTAGCCCTCTGCAAACAGCTCAAGGTAGTTTTTTAAAGTCATAATTTAAATAATTTCATCCAGAATGTCGAAGCATGTGTTGCTTCTTCACAAAAGCTACTCAAGTCTTGCGTAGCTCAAAGCGAAAGGCTTAAAGTTCAACTGAAAATGCACCTTATTTTTACATCTGATAGTAAAATACACCGAATTATTTTGACTCATTTAAGGGAGTTTGTAATTTTTTTCACCCGGGGCTTTAGTGATAACCGTCAGAGTGTGCGCCGCCTGCACGACGGGAACCCAAAATTCACAAAGACGCGGATAATTTGAATTTCAACAAAAGACATGCATTTCCATACCTAAAACGAGGTCGAAAGTCGCGGCTGAAGAAAGTAAGTAATGTTAAGATACATCTTGCAAGGAATCTTCGGTTTTAGTTTATTTTTCTGCAATGGCTTACCGCTTTGAGGCTCTTTGTTGCTATACATTTCAAGCATAAATGGGACAAGCACATAGAGGTACCGCGTAAATCTGAAAGAATAAGTTCCTATGATGAAATTGATTGTGGATACTTGCCAAACGAAGTGCCCCCCAACAAACCAACAGTCGAAGTACTCCTGAATGATTCTTGCTGAGATTGACAAATTTGCCTCTTTTGGAATTTGGCATTTTGAAATTGTGCTACCTTGAGCTGAAAGATTTGTTTCAGCGGTGGTTCCACCACCCTAAAAAAAAAAACTCAAGAAAACAAACAAATGTTTTTTTAAAACGGAACAGAACAGGAGAGAAAAAAAAACACTGGCTTCAAAACAGCTGTTCCGTTTTTTTTTGGGACCCTGAAACAGAAAACAGTAAAACAGGAGAAAAAAAAACAGAAACAGAAAACAGAACGCCCCCATGCCTAGTCGTCGAACTGAAGGGAAATCGAATTAAGAAAATATTATCGACCCTTTATTTCAGGAGTTTCGACCAGACGTGCCAGACCTCGTGATTGCAGGTAGTGCAACTTGGTCTATCAAGGAGAGCAATGCTTCAGCTGAAGCATTGGATGACTACCGCTCGAATTTAACTCATGTTGCTGAGGTGAGTTTAATAAAGAAGTAAAAGATGAATATAGATAAAAATGACTCAAAAAAGAAAATCAGCTAGGATATACTTCAGCGAAATATTTGCCCTTCTTGTCAAGGGTTCTTCAGACTGTAATCTGAAGAAAAGAACCTGCCAGAAATAAATGAAGCTTTTATAAACTATTTACAGCGCTTTTTGACCGTACTTTCAGCATTTTCGATTCAGTTAGCTTCGCCAAATTAGATTAGATTATTTAGATTATATATGGGGTTTATTGGAAAAAAATACTAAGAACTACAAACCCTCTAGAAGTTTACACTTGTTAAGAGGTTTAACAAACCCCCTTTTCAGGGGGTTTGTTAAACCTCCCTCAAAACCCAAACACTTTTCACCAGATCGTTTTCCCGAGGAATTCTGTGTGCCTGAAGACACCGGTGACTCGAGTACGTGTTTGCACCTAACAGGATGCACGTGCACACAGTCTAGAAACAAAGTTACATGCATGAGAGAGTTTTTGAAAGTTTCACTATAATTTCGAATTTAGAACATTTGATTGCTTTTATTTTGCATTATTTCTCTTCACATGTTTTCTTATTTCCAGATCGAAGTGAGTTGGGATGCAACCTGTAGGTGATTCTAAAAAAGGCTTTTGTTCCTCCAAAAGTATAAAGCAGATGAAAAAATCAATAGAAAATAGGCTATGCTTACATCCCGACGGTTCCTTTCCTTAAAACCAAACTGTGACCAATAGAAGAAAATGGTAAACTGTGAACAGGAAATAACGGAGTAGCCTACAAAGCTACCACTTGGCCCGTTTTTTTAGCGAACTTTTCGAGAGTGAATTCCTTGCTCTTTAATTAGGAATGCCGCTGACCCCTCTTCAGCTGCCTTGAACGAATGATCTTTTTAATTTAAAAGAAAAACTATCACAGCAAAATGCCGAATTTGTTTCTTCGTGTCAAACGTCGAAAATACACTGAATGAAATATAAATTATCAAAAATAAAACATTGTCGTAAAACAAACTCAATTTGCATTATACCATTCAGTGAAACTAGGCACGAAACTTATCTTGAACCGGTCAGTGCGGCAATGAATTGGGGCGAGCTTTGGGACCGAGCTTCCTGTGAGGAGGGTGCTCCTCAGGGTTGTATGTTCTTACCGCATTTTAGTCATTATTTAGTATCTGCTGGGCTTTTTCTCTTTATAATATAATAATAATAATAATAATAATATAATACAAAGCAAGAGAAAAGGCTTTCGCCTCTAAATATGTATGTATGTATGTATAGGTATGCATATTCTTTATAACCCGTTACATTCAAACTGAACAAGAACGGAGTAAATGGAAGAAAAAGAAAAATAGAACAAAAGAGAGAAAAGACAATTAGCGATCAATGACAAAATCTACACAGCACTACAGACATTATTGATATATGTCCTTTGGCTGAGAAAGAGTTATTATTATTTTGGACATTTTTGGCCTTATAATTGGCCTTTGACAATTATGTTTCTAGGCCCTGGATAGCCTTGCATTGTACGGTACGCAAGTTCTTTGGATGCTTCAGGACCCTGTCTCAGCGTCACTCCTATCTCCGAAGAGAGCAATGATCACCAATGAACAGATAGACGCCTACAATTTGGCCGCTCTACAGGTAATTTCCTCTTTCCCCTTTGTAAATAAAATACATTTTATTTGATTGATAGTGACCCAAAAGCAGTGATTCAGGAAGTGTGTGTTTCTTTGCCCACTCTACACTGTAAAAAGTTTCTCCGAGTAAGGATTATAGTTAACTGCAATATTTGCTACTGGGATCCAAATTAAGAAAAGATTATCTCAGTAGAGAAAAGATTAATCCCAGCAGAAAACACTGCACAATCTTTTTTTTACAGTGTATATGTGGTTCTTTTTTTTTTCCTCCTCCACTCAGCGACACAAGTGTGGCACTTACTCTTTCCATTTTTTACTTTAAAATTCTGTTGGCTTTTCTATTCTATTCATAAATTAACGTTTACCTTAATATTTTCACCTTTACTTTTTACGATAGAAAAAATAATTAAAATCAAAATCAGTGAAAAGCATTCAAAATGATTATTGTAACATGAAAACGAGTCAAACACACACAAACCAAACAAAAAACAAAACATAAGAGCACAACCCACGCTGAGAGGTGCCCTCCCGCCATAGGGCACATCTACTGTGGTGGCAAAGACAATTACATCGAAAACAAAAACAAGACGAATTCATTTACAATAAAAAACAAACACACCAACCTCCCAACTTTAAAACTTTACACTAAATCAAAAATTCTATTTAAATTTTCCCATAAACAAAACAAAACGATTTCAATGTAGCCTACTCTATTATTACAAAAAACAGAACATTGGTAATAGAACGCCCTGAAATCATCCCACACACACACAAATTTGAAATACAATTTCACTTTTCTAAAAACCCACAAAACACAACTTTGAATGCTTTTCGTTAAAAACAAAACAAAAATCAAAATTTAAAACCATATTCTTACTATTTTCTGGTTAAAACTATATTAACATATTTACAATTATTTACAAATATAATTAAATTAAAATTTTACTGTGCAAATTTAAACTCTCCAGCCACTCGCGATCAACCGTTCTCGACCACTTCTTACACTGCGAATTCACTTTTACCAGCCCTTTCAACCACGCCTAAAACTGGCTAACTTTCACTCTCCCCCCTTTTCTTCGTCTTGTCCACACATATACACACATGCGCACATAACCATCAAACACATAGCTCGTTCTTTAAGTTTATTTTTCTTTCTATCCTCGTCACTTGCTTCGTTCAGATCCTCTCGCTCGAATGCCTCAAAAATTCTCAAAAAATCTTTCCGTTCTCACGACATTCTATTAATCCATGCTCATACCGTCACTAACCGTTTCTTCACACAGATGGCACAAGGGGCTTTTTGACCGTATCATTCTATTTAAGCGATCTTTATATGGGAGAATTCCATGAATTACAGAAAACATTATATCCCTGCAATCTTGTTCGCATCGACTTTCGTGTGAATGCCTGAATGATACGCCAAAGTCTATAAATGGCTCTTTTCTTTGGGCACTAAACTCAACTTGGAGGTTTGCTCTTGATTGTAGAAACTGTTCTATAACACTTTTCATGTCATCACTCTCAACTCCATTGTTCATCCCCCCCTCCCTTTCTGAGGCAACTGAGCGTTTCTGCTTCTCTGCTCAGCTCTTCAGGAATTTCTTTTAATTTTTCGTGATAAGTTTCCTTCTTTTTCTTCATTTATCACGGGGAGGAGCTACCCTCTTATCATGCAGCTAAACTCATCCTCTTTCGCCAAAGAATCGTACAAATTCCTCAGGTGCAAGGATTCACATTTTAGTCTAAAATCAATCACTCCGAAACCTCCCTCCTTTTTCGGCACATACAGAGCGTGTTCCATCCTACTTACCGTAGTTACTACACATGACATCACGAATTCTGTTTTTTTGCCGTCAAGGCTGGAACGATTTTTCTACTTTCCAGCAGGATCTCACGCCAAGGGCGAACCCAACCAATCACGTTACAGAGATGCGTAGTTACTACGCTTACTACGCTCCCGAGCATGGTAAGCAAATAGTAACTATTAGTTACTATTCCGACAAGGTTGGAACGGTCAGCGTAGTAGCTTTTCGTGAGGATGGAACGGAAATAGTAACCAATAGAAACTACTGTTAGAAGGGTGGAACACGCTCACAGCATTTTCATGCTCAGTTTCTCTAGTTTACCAGACCACACGAACCGCCATACCGCTCTCTCAATCCTGTTAGCATAAGCTTCCGACAACTCGAACACTGGTGCAAAATAAAATAAGATAGGGAGACAGACGTGTTAACATAACTTGCTCTCTCAAACGCACTTCTCAAAATTGTTCTTCACGACCCCCCAGCACCCCCTCAATTTGCCTCACTTTTTGATCCTAATCATGAATCTCTTCTGGATCGTAGGGATCCGTAAACATTGGTGTGGGTTATCACCAATTTGTCCGTCTATTTGTCGGGCAAGGTAAGGAATAATTTTATTGACAATTGTAAAAAAACTCAAGTTACATAAAAGCGACAGACATGCCAATGGCGTAAGAAAACGACGCTTCACTAATTCTGATTGGTTTGTTAAAAAAATCAACAAAACCCTAACCTAAAGCGTTACAAATAAAATACAAACAAACAAACGACTAACACACATCAATACTAGAAATTTAGTACAAGACAATTAACAATTAAAACAAACACAAATTTCAATACGAGAATTTTATTACGAAATCTTCCTCCAATCACAAACGCAGTTGTGTCTGTTGCCACAGTTTGATGAGGCATTTTTTCAAACTCGAAGTGAGGTTACTTTGGGTCATTGTGCAAGTCGAATTGGAAGATGGGCCCTGTAGCCCATATTTATTTTCGTTCGAAGCTTCTGAGCAGATAAACTGGCAATAAACAGTTGTCATTTTTATCAGTTTGTTCTTTTTATGAATTTTAACCTGCCTTTATCTTGGACCTGCTAATGCGGACGGAATTCGAAGTAACCAGTCAGCTTCAGCCACATTGCAGCCATCGTGAACCTCGAAACCTCGATTAGGCATAAAAGAGGGCCTACCGTATTCTTTTTCCAGTTAGGGCTTAGGACCCCTTGTCCTTATTTGTAATATTAGTTGTGCTTTAAGCATTCTTCTTTCACAGGCATTTCACCGTTCCCGGATTCGCCTTTGGTCCAGCTCGCGTCTGGTAGTACAAGGAGCTCCATCTTGGTTTGATGGATTACATGTTGGCAATGGACCAATCAAGAAAGACCTTCAGGTTAGTTAATTCAAACCCAGTCAATTTAAAGGAACAGAAAACTTGACTCAAACTTGACTCGGGGAGCTAGCTGACATATCAAGAACGTACCCTGAGTCGATATTGAGAGTAAGAAAAATTCTCGTTACAACCATTGCAGTTTCCGGGCAGTTTCCGAGAATTCGACTTTTGAGTTAGTATAAAAAAAAGCAAAAGGTTTGTTTGCCGGGAGGAGGAATCGAACGCACGACCTCTTTACTATTGTCCGATACTATGGCCGGAACACGGCCAAAGGCGAACTTTTACAGTGCAGAACTGCATAATTACAGTGAATAAGGGGCAAGGGCCTGCCAGCTAGCTTTGGCAACACTGAGTAGGGGGTTTGAGATAACAAAGAAGGGGGGTCATGTCCACAGTAAGTCCTGTATCTTTATCTACCTCCAGGTCGGTTTGATGGCCGAAAGTTGCGTCGTCAAGTTTTCTGTGCCTTTAATGCAAGGTTTATGAATTTCGGGGCGCACCTTTCGGTGTCCAGTGCATGTTGTCGCTAGCAATTTTTCATCGGCCCAGCCATCGACGTCTTTCACTCTCAATTGCGCATAGAGAACCTGGACGGCCGAGGTCGGTGGGTCAGAAAAGTTGACCAACCAACAATTAATAAATTCATTTGGCCAAATAGATTAGAGCTAGAGAAGGCAGTGATAGTCAGTGATAACCAAATATTTACAGATTAAGGGAAAAACAAATTAATTAGTTTTAACTGAAAAGCCAACTTATTTTTGTTTTATTTAATTGAATACGCTGAATTATTTGATTTCTGCTAAGTGATTTTTTTTATTTTCCACTGCCTGCTCTAGTAGTGACGTTCAGAATGTCCACGACAGTCACCACAACGCAAATTCTACTATGACGCGGAAAATTTGAATCTCAGCACAAACGCAGCTTTTCAGTGGTCAGTGGTGAGCTTGGTGAAGACTGCTTAGTGCCTGAATATATATTTTTGGGTAAATGTTTTTCGTCAAGCATACGTCACAGGTACAAGCGTATAGAGGTACCACAAATCGACTCGGAAAGTCTACTATTCGAAAATCGACTTTTCATTAATAGCAGAGGACCCGAATTTCAGTGAATAAGCTATGTGTAACTGATTGTTCCATCGCAGCCCCTTTCGGTTAAACTTGAATACATGAAAAACCAGACACACGCTCAGTAATTCTTACAAAAAAAGCCCTGAAACAGATGCTGGTACAAAACTATCTAAAAACCTTAGTAGACGAATTGGCAGGTACGGCAAAGCGACTGCCTATGGCCTTAACGGTCTTTTAGTAGCAGTAACAGCGGACGATTTTCTCCTTATATGTCGACGTTTTCACGCTATCCAACACAAAGAGGCTGTCGCTCGAATTTGACCGAAAAAAGTGTTGCGGCCCACAAGTCTGTTCTCACGACCATCACACTTCGCGTGGCTCGGACTGTAGCTCAAGTTTAGCAAACAGTTTGAGGTGATTTTCAATTTTGTGCCTCGAAATTTAGCCGAGATTCAGATTTTGCAGGAAATTCTAGTCTGACATACAAAATGAGTTATTATTGTTGAACAGTTAGACAAAAAGTAAGTAAGTTAGACAAAAAGTAAGTAAGTAGGTAATTTATTCATGACCTGCCGTGTGTAAAAGAAAAGAAAGAAAGGAAATAAAACACAAAAAATACATTATACAATTTTTCAATCTCCGTCAAGAAAACAGTGAAGAACTTCGTGTGCTGCAAAATATATGTGCTGGAATTGAAATCATGTGCTGATGCTGAATTTGAAAATACCGCAAAAACAGACAAAATGGTGTTTCTGCGAGTTCCAACTTGTGGGTCAATTGTATTGAACTGATTTGTGTTTCATTGACGAACGTTTAAAAAGGTGTGGGACACATATATGCTGAGAAAAAACGCCTTAATTCAGCGACTGATCGATTTAAAAAGAATCAAAGGGTGTTCTCGGGACTGAAAACGCTGAATATCCTGAACTGGACAGCAGCACGAACATATTTACAGAGTTTGTTCCACCCTTCTGACAATAGTAACTATTAGTTAAAGGACCTGTCTTACCTAAAATACTAATGCAACCTACTTCTATAATCACTCCATATATTTGTAAACCAGGAGACCCCAATTTCGTACGGTACATTCTAACCCCTTTAACAAAACTACGCTGATTTTCTCAGTTGCTGTGTTTTGCTACCTTCGATGTGTATCACGCTGTGGACGGTTGTCTGCGAGAAGCTTTTTCCAACCGGTTCTCTAGATTGTTTCCCTCTTTTCGCTACAAGTCAATGGGTTTCGGAAAAGGCTTAAAATAGCCAAAACCGCGGGTTATTTGTTGAAAGCACAGCATAGTTTTACAATATTCAAATATTTTAAAATACTGCAAGTCCAAGAGTAAATAGTGCGAGGGGTCCTTTAATGTTTTCTGTTAAATCTTGTGAAAAGTTACTACGCTGACCGTTCCAACCTTGACGAAACAGTAACTAAAAGCAAGAATAAATAATCTTTTAGAAATAGTAACTAATAGTTACTATTGGTAGAAGGGTGGAACACGCTCTTCTATGGCTTATTCTCATGGCGCCCGAGCTTTGACCCGAGCCTGGAAACTTTCGCATTTGGACGAGTTATTTCTGTTTTCTAGATTCTGCTGAATTACTACTGCAACAGTTACATGCAGTTCAAAGATGGTACTTGCTGTAGCAAAGCAGAATCTTTCGTCCCATTACAGATGTTTACCTACTCCCTGTTTCTAGTCTGGTGAGTTGTTTTATGGTTTGGAGAAAGCAGCTCCCTAATGGGCTGCTAGCCCTATGAAAACTCAGAACAGTAGTATGAAGTTGTACGAAACAGTAGCATGCAGTACGAACTGATGCTACATCGCTACTACATGCTTCTATGTCAAGGCTACCGTGTTACTGCATTCTACTGAATGCTACTATTAACAAGAATGGATTCTACTGTAGCAAGACAGGATGCTACTGGATACTACTGCCTAAGATTGGCCCCGTCTGAGGCACATTAAATGATAATACATGAAACTTTATCATACAACTACGCAGGCCACACATTTTCATCGGGAGGGAATGCACTCGGTGGAATTTGTCGCAAGTTAGCAGTAACTGATGTCACTAAATGTGGCTACTTCATCAAGACTGGATGCTACTGTATACTACTGCTTAGGATTCTCCCAGTTGGAGTTATGGTTAATGAAAACTATTTCGGACCTCCACATATCCACATTAAGTTTCTTAGAGTTATTTAGAGGTGAAAGCCTTTTCTCTTGCTTTGTATTACATCACTACATAAAACTTCAAAATGCGCATGCTACATATGTTTCATCACTTATACCAGTGGTTCCCAACCTTTTCCGTACCGCTACCCTTAACCAACCTCCGAAAAGCTTACTAATTCTAAAGTCCGGGTCGGGGAAGGGTTCGTTGAATGACATCTCGAAGGGGAGTCCCAAGTCCCTCAATGAACCCGGCTCCGTCCTCGGACTTAGCGGCGGCTAATCGCTGTCTTACGATTTTTTGCCGCAAGCAGAACAGCAAAAATACGATATTTAGAGCGTGTTCTACCCTACTTACCGTTGTTACTACGCATGGCGTCACGAATTTGGGCTTCGTGGCGTCAGGGCTGGAACGAATTTTTCCATTTTCGACAAAATATCATGCCACTTGCTGATCGCCAATCACGTCATAGAGATCGTAGTTACCAAGCCTACTACGCTCCCCATCGTGGTAAGCAAACAGTTACTATTTCGAGAAGGTTGGAACGGTCAGCGTAGTAACTTTCCACAAGGTTGGAACGGAAATAGTACCTAATATTTACTATTATTAGAAGGGTGGAACACGCTCTTATTGTCATCAATGGTAAGGCATAAACGTGTATCTGAAATTGCGTACGAGGGTATCTGATCTTGAGGGGTATACTGAAACTGAGTCAGGGGACTCAATAACGATAGAGGCGAAATATTAAAACTATAGACTAACTTGATTTCGGGACCTTCCATATCCTTTGCGAGGGTCTCTCGTATCCACTAGGGTACGCGTACCACTGGTTGGGAACCACTCACTTATACCACTACACTGGAGAGAACAAACATACAATTGGTTGGTGAGCGTTGTAAGTGTTTTGGTGGTCCTTTGAAACATGGCACCAAACGTCAATATTGGTTCTTCGCTCTCCGCTATTACGCCTGTCGCTTCCAGTTTGGTTGAACCTGTACGAGCCTATCGAGAACGGTTCAGTGTGTTGTTTTGTTTTTTGTTTTGTTTGTTGTGTGTTAATCATTAGTGTTCACTTTTGGTCTTTGTCACCGGAATGAGGTATTGAATTGAATCGAACTTGTGCCCGGCCATTTTCCAAGAACCTTGGGACATTTTGTTAGGTTTTTGTGATTATTGAAAGCACATAACAGGTGGAAGCTTCTACAAATTCTTCGAAAAATATTAACATTGAACTTGTTGTTTCCAAATATGGGTGAAAGCGTCGATTGAGGGATTATCAATGAGTTGTGACGGGTCGGGTCGACGCTTCCAACGCGATTTCCATATTTCCACCGGCTGATGTCTTTCTTCACTTCGGGAGATACGAGCTCAGCACACAGCGCTTCTGGAAAGTTTCTTGAAGCGGTGTGTGCTGAGCTCGTGTCTCCCGAAGTTGCTTGAATCGAATGCAAGAAGTTACGACCCGACTGTCATAGGCTCCACTGCAAAGCTTTGTATGCTTCAGTCAGTTCTTTGTTGTTGTCTTGTATATCATGATCCTACTTTTGCCTTTTCTTCTTCTTCTTGAAGTCGGTGGTCTTGAAGCGCTGTGTGCTGAGCTCGTGTCTCCCGAAGTTGCTTGAATTGAATGCAAGAAGTTGCAACCCGACTGTCATAGGCTCCACTGCAAAGCTTTTTATGCTTCAGTCAGTTCTTTGTTGTTGTCTTGTATATCATGATCCTAGTTTTGCCTTTTCTTCGTCTTGAAGTCGGTGGTTTTTGTCAGAAGAATGGGTAGGTTTAAAGACAAGACGTTGATCAGCTAATTATCCCTCTAAGATGTTACACTGCAAAAAGTTTTTCCGTATAAAGATTAAAGTTAACTACAGTATCTGCTACTCGGATTATTCTTATCTCTACGCAGATAAGATTAATACCAAATAGAGATAAGATGAATCTGAGTAGCAAATACTGTAGTTAACTTTAATCTTTATACGGAGAAACTTTTTGCAGTGTATGCATGGGTGATGGGATATGTTTCTCTCGGTGGGAAACAAAAACCCCGAAAATGTGTTGCTGTTTCTTCTATTGTAAGAATGGGTTAGTCAAATTTACCATCATCATCTTCACTTTCTTTTAAGCTTCATGCTGTGTGGGGCGAAGGCCGCTTGTCACTGGAAAGCGCGACAACCACCTGCTCAACCTGACCTCCCAAACGGGATAGTCATTGAACGGCAATATGCCGTTACGGTCACAACGAACAGCGTTTTAGCGGCGTTTGCGCGGCTGGGGATCATCATGGTGTACTTCCTTCTCTGCGACAGGTATGACTTTGCGTATCTTGCAATAATAGGTTTAACCCAAAATGTATGGTAATGTATGCTTTAGAATCATCTGGAAATGAAAGATTTAGGGGTTTTTCCGCCATCGGAAATTTTGGCTCGGTTGTGGCTCGAAGAGTGTTTTGGTGGTCGTTATTGTGGCCCACAGGAGTGACTCCGCGATAAACAAGGTCTTAGGGACTCCCCTTGTGGCTAAAATTGTGTGTGGTGTTTTGCGGCTCTGATAGACATAAAGCTGAGAATCCCTGTAGTACAGAATTGTAAGGACGTAACCTGAAGTTCTATTTACTGAGATTTTATCTTTGTCTTATTTTATTTCAGGCATTTGAAAGTAACGTCAAGAATGACGAAAAATCCGCGAGGTTCGACTTGTGGGTTAGTGTGTGGTACACAGATCTGTTCCGCGACAAATGTTTTGCACACTAATTAATGTGTGGCACACACTAAACGCCGTTAGTACCTCGTTTGAAACAACGCCTTTCAATAGTACCTGATATATTAGGGGGGGGGGGGGGCTTCTACATACGGCTAAGGTGCAACTGTCGTAAGTTCTTGTACATTTTAAGGACCACGTACTTTATGAAGGAGAATAAGTATTTCTCGACCTTGAACTTCTGGCTTCCTATTGGTTACATTCTGGCACTTGGACTGTTCTTCAACGACCAGTCAAAACACACCAAATTCTTGCATCGAGACCAGACCGACGAATGGAGAGGTAATAAAATGCTATCACCAGTTTGTAGCGCCGATCTGTAATCGAACTTTAGGGAAATGACAACCAAATTTGTTCTTCACTTTTGCTTTTTCTTCTTCGTTCTTACCAGAGTCTGTCTATACTCTTCGCAGTTGAGATTGGACATGAATCATAGTAATGGAATATGTTATGCCGATTATAGAACAGATCAGATAGATATAGAATAATCGACAAATAGAATAAGCCGATTTTGTGAAACTCCCTTATGTAATATACATGCGGCCGCTATTGGGTTACGCCTGTCCAGTTTGGGTACCAATCGTACAAAGGATTGTATCACTTAAAGGACACCTGAATGAAGAGTACCAAGTATCATCCCTATCTGTATGACTTCTGTTAACATTGCGTGCAGAAAACCCAATCCAAATACGAAATAGTGTTTCCAGGCTATGATTTTTGCTACATTTTGCATCTGTACTTATTTCAGTACCGAACAATTTTAGAAATGAACAAATGTCTCCAATCAACCCTTCTTCTGGAATTTTTTTTTAACCAGTTACGCCCAAGTGTATATGTAGAAGAAATTCCAATACGATCCGGCCAGCGCTGTACAAGATTTGAATGAATTGCGCTTTTTGTCTTGGAGTCTGCATGTGCAAACCTCCAGAAACGAACATCCCTATTTTGAAAACATCACGCTCAGGATAGAATGCTCTCCGTGGCCATGTCTGTAAATGCGTTCTCCATGGTGTGTTCAAGCATGGTTTCATTAAATATTCTTTGAGCCCAAGCTGACTTTGGTTTGTTTCATTCCCCGAAGTTGAACCAGAGGGTTGACAGCCTGACGAGGACCCTTGCCAAGAAGGGCCGAAATATCGCTGATGAAGAATCGTAGCTGACGTATCCGTTGTAAACATTGTTTGAATATTTGGTTTCATTGTTCAGGTGTCCTTTAACGAAGACGTTGATTCGGTGCAAATGACAGCGTGTCGTATAGTATTAGGGTTGAAATATATTAGCTATATCTGCCCTTCTTGGCAATGGTCCTTGGAACGCGTCCGTCCTGCTATTAAGGCTGGAGCCATTCCATGTCCACCGGGAAAATCTAATTTGCGCTTTGGCCGGTCGGTCCTTGTCAGCGAAAAACACAGAGACACACTGCTAGAACTAGCACCGATGACAGGATAGACGCGGCACCAGAACCTCTTGGTGCCGGTGAAGAGTCGTATTAACCGATATTCGAATTCTTTTGTACCTTTTTTTACAGAGAAAGTTCATAAATATAAGGTTTGAAGCCAAGGTGACCATTCATTACCGTGATTTTCGGGGTTTTTTCTTGATCAGCTAATTATCCCTCTAAGATGATGTGCGAGGGATAAATATAATTTCGGATATTTCGGTGAAAAAAACAAAACTAAATCATAAAATCCAACACAATACGAACAGAAAAACGATGCGGAACCAACAAACCATAAAACGACATGTAAGTAAAAACGAAAAAGAACGATGCGGGTTGAACGACATGCAAATCCAAATAAAATAATGAATATTAAAATGTGCGTGTTAAAAGTATATATGTACAAATCTGTGATTATTTTACAATTTTGAGTTCTGTGTTTATTTACAATTTCCCAACTATTTTTACAATTTGTCCCTGGGAAAGCGCAGAAGCTTTCACCCAGCATTCACACAATCCTTTTTTCCCATCACTTTCTTTGTGATTTGTTTAAGAAAACTGAAAATATCCTATTTTCCTGGCTGGACTGCATGGTAGCCTATACTCTGAAAAAAAGGACGTACGACGCATACGCTGTACTAGCCAAGGTTCAAGGTTCAAGGTTTTTTTATTCTTACTTTAACTACTCCTAACACTTCAAATACTCCGATTCCAGTAACAGATAACGCTCCGTACGCGAAATCACTACCTGATCCGGCTCCGCGTGTCTATTAGTGACCATGACCCCTCCCCCCCCCCCCTCCGTGCATTGGCCTCTTCCTATTGCTCGCCTACCTGTTTACACCCCCTTTTGGTTTAGTCGTCATATATGACGACTAATATATGACGAATGTACTAATTCGTAGATTTGGCAGGTGTGATGCTCCTGTAAAATCTTTTCTTATCAGAGCGTACTGTACGCATATTCCGTTTCCCTCGTGAACAGGCTTACCCTGAAGCGTGAGACTGCTTTCCGGATCCTATACAACAATTCTTTACGGTGGTTGCATGGGTTCTCTTGGAATTGTAGTGCTTCAGGTATGTTTGTTGGTGAAGTTCTTCCATCTTTTGGTGAAGTGAGGCGGGCATCTGCCCTATCACTTCAGACACGAATTTTGAGCGCTGAGAATCCTCTCCTTCTTGTGATGGCGAGTTCCCATATGCGGCTGAGTTTGCCAATTTGGCCGTCGTGGGGTACCCTACTTTATTATGGGGTCTCCCCAGGTTGATGTGCTGAAATTTGTTTTTATTTTATTTGGGGTTAATATTTATGCAGTGTGTTAATTATTTTGTCATTTGTTTGACCCTAGTTGGTCGTATCCTACTTTAAATAAATAAATAAATAAGTATGTTATTGTTACACTTTAAGTTTTTTATTGTTTGTTTTGTAGGCTGGATGCAACTGGTGATTTTGGTATACCATATGACAGGAGCTAGCGCGATTCTTCCCATATATGTCAACACGAGGGCACTGGTCACTGCTTACTTGTTCCTCACGGGCTATGGTCACTTTTATTTCGCCTGGCACAACGGTGACGTTGGATTCGTTCGCTTCGTCCAGGTATATTATCTTTAAAGTTCGTATCAAAACCTAGCCATGGGAGTCCAATCCCCAGCTTCTGCTTGGCGAATACTTACCCCATCCCCTCGTGTGGTTCATCGTGAATACTAGCAAAGATTTCAGGCATGAGGCATACTTTCCCTACATAGCAACAAATGAAAACGGCGGGTTATAAATAAATTACTTAATTACTTACTTACTTATATCGAGCAAGAGTAGAAACAAAGTGAAAAGAGACATTGACACTATTCATAAGGTCGAACTTGTTCCATGCTGATATATAAAAATCACATATATAACATTGCCGATTATTCAGTGTTGATTCATTATGCTCATTGAAGGAAATCAAGAATTCCATGGTGCCGTGTCCGTGTCCAGGCTGCGAGCAAAGCCATAGCCACTTTCAAGGATTAACCTCACGGAAGTGAATGTATGTGCGTTTTTTTTGGTCTTTACGACACTTTCGTGAAGCTGGTATTGCTGGTATTGCGACTTGCAGTTTAAAGCAGACCACGGGTTTTCCTGACTGCCAAAAAATTTTTCCCCATTGACTTACAGGCAAAAAACCTAAGGCAGTTTAAAATTGAAAAAACAAGTGCTAAAAGAAACGTACTTCTGTTGTAATCCTATTCCACAAGTATAGGTCAATTATAGTATCAGTATCAAAGCCTTTTTTTAATTTCTTTAATCCATGTTAATTCTGTTCTATCCATGAAGAGCATTAATACTCGGGAATTTGGTAGATGGCAACGAACCAAGTACCAGCTGGCCATTTGCCAGTATTTTGGCTCGTATTTTGAAGCCCTTTTTTTTGAGGATACTGCAGGCTAGCTAATGTTGCAAATTCTTGAAATTCTTTGTCGATTGACATTTATTTTCATTTCTAGGTTCTGTTCCGAATGAACTTCCTAGCCCTGATCCTCTGCCTTTGTATGAATCGTCCATACCAGCATTACTACTACGTTTCATTGGTCAGTTTTTGGTTTGTGATTGTCTACTTAACTCTTGCACTGCCACCTAAGGTCACGGCGGCAAACTCGGAAGGAAAGCCGTATAAATACGTCTACATTATTTTGAAGCTCGTCTCCCTAGTGGCTGGGATCAACGTCCTCTTCATGTCGGAGGTAAGACATAAAATCACGTTCTTTCCTCTTGTAAAAGTTCGCAAGCACGTTTAAAACCATGCTCGAAGGCCTGAAATCAGTAACATCTTTCTTTTACGCGATAAATTCTTGTTGTTACCAAGTCTATTCAGCGATGGCCTTTTATCATTTCGCTACTAAAGTTACCCAGTATGTATTGCGTGTGTGACGGATAGAACAAGAAACATGTTTTCTTGCAAACGCACAAGTTACTCTGGACACAGAAGTGCTCGAGGGAAATCTCGAGCGAAAAGCTTAGGTCGAGAATAATGATATTATTGGCCTGTATAAAGGAAACTATATGAAAGTTTGAATGCTTTAAAGCTTCAGGACGACAGTATTGAGATTTTAAGCTTTCTATTAACACCTCTTTTTCTCGCTTTTCCTTTACGCTTATTCATGTTCAAAACAGGTTCGAGACAGCAGGAAAAATACTGCAACAAACAGCGGTTTATTCCAAAGAACAACATTTTGCTTGAATTGTGCTCATTACTTTGTCATAGATATTCTCTAGGTTTGATTTTGTTCATATTTCCGGCACCATTTAAAATTGGCCGACGTCCAAAGAAACATACCTCTATCGTAGTCGTATATTAACGGTTAACTTGCTACTTTTGAAATTCTTAACTCCAACGGTCAAGCGTTTGTTGCCTCAGGCTGCCAACCCTTTGCTCTATAAAGACAGGTTTCAACGGTCAACTTGTCAGTTGGCTTTCGAAATACGGTGAGACAGGTCAGTGTGTGTTCAAGTTGACAGTTGTATGATCGGGCCGCCAGCACAAAAGGAATGGAGCTAGAAACGAAGTGAGTTAACCTGTATCTATTGTGTTGGAACTGCCTTTCACTTATTACCTTAATTCGCACTTCGGAGTGGATTAAGATCAGTCTTGATCTGTTGAATCGCCCCATCATTGATGATTTCTTAGGCATCAGTTGCATCCCAGTAGTACATAGAGGGCACACCATTCCACTCTCCATCTAGCGACTTTTTGAAGGCTTCCTCGTTCGGTGCCGTTACCGTGTCGTTGGTCAGACTGTTCCATCTGTTGACAACTCCATATGAGAAGAGCTGTTGTCGTTGTCGGGTTTTGACAGATGGTTTAAACAGCATATCCTCACCTTTTAACGCAATTTACTAAATAGAAGCGTTGGTTCTACTCTACTTATACAGTCTCAGTACTGATCCACTCTCCTAAAATCGTACTAGTCTCTAAATTTCGAACTTGTAGGATATAGTTTCTACACTGTTGGAAGTTTCATAACAGGTAACGCAAGGATGCGCAGTTTCAACATACAACACTCGATTGACAACACTTGGGATGTAACCTGTTGTGATTTTGGAACGTTATGCATTCAATGTTCTGCATAACAATCATTGCCAGGAAGGGCCGAAAAACGGCCAAAAAAAGTGTCTGCTGAATTTTCCAATATCATGACGACAAACAATTAAGTCAGCAAGTGTTTTTTGGCATTTTCATCTCTTACGTCCCAAGTGGTGTCTGTTCAGTTTTGCCTGCTGAAACTGCGCATCCTTCTGTTATCTAAAAAAAAGTTTTGTCTGCGTTTTCCACCATCATACTTGTGTTATCTCTTATGAAACTTCTGACAGTGTAGTTAAGCTGGGTAGCAAGTTGCTACCCACCCTAATCACACTAAATGACGTCTTACCAATGACTTTCTAAATCTTTTGGTCAAAGTACTACACATGTCAGGTTCGGGAGAGGACTAGACTAGATCGGGGAGGGGGTTTGCAAATAAATGGGTATTTTCTTTGAAGCTACTTTAGACAGTCGATATAGAGGTAAGGGAACATGCTGGATTCATTTATGGACTTTATTCTCTTGTCGGAGAAATAGTTTGACCGGAGTCAGCCCAAACCTGAAACTTGGTAGCCGGTTGGTGGTGGATTAGGGATTCGGTATACGAATAAGGAGGAGTGCTGGATCCACCTTTGAACTCCATTTTATTGCCGGGCATATAGTTAGCACATAATCCAGAAAAACAAAAATAGAAAAGTTTTTTTGTGAATTCGATTAGATGTTCATTATAGGGGTAGGTAGATATACTGAATCCGTGTTCAACTCTATATTTTTGCGGATAAACAGCTTACCCAGAATCCTGCCAAAACCGGAAATTTGGTTGTAGTATTAAGTTTTTGCTGAAGTCGATTATAAATTCGATATAGGGGTAAAAATATATGGCGACTCAGTATCTGCGCTATATCTGTATCTATCACTGGACAAAGAATTCGCCGTGAATTGGACAAAACCCGGAAATGGGATAGAAGCGAAAGTATATTCGTAAGTCGATGAGAGCTTTGGTTTTGGGGTAAGAATGGGATTTAAATTTGTATATTGTCTTTGTTTTCCCAGCGGATCAGTCGTTTGGCCATAACCCACAGAAAACCAGCCTCTTTCCTCTTAGTAGGCTTACATCAGTTTTTGTCATATGTTGTGTTGTGTGTAATAAACATTATTATTATTTGTGAATTCTTTTTTGTCGTTTTCGCTAGCTATTTTACCAGCTAGGGCATAACTGGATCGAAAAAAATAATTACCATCTTGATCAACAAAAACCTATTACATTACATACCTCTTTCCGGGATCCCAAAAGTGCAGGGATACCTATGACTTCGTAAAAGTTGTCCTTCTGTTACCACGATAACTCTCGGATGGGCTGAGCTATTTTGTTCAAATTTGGCATAAGGACTCTTTGGGTCATAGTACAGGTAAGGTTCAACGATGGGCTCTGTAGCCCTATATTTAGGGGTGGGGGAGAGGTTTCAAATTAAGGGACGAAAAAAATTATTTTTAAAATCTAAGGAGATAGTCGATTTACGGATAAGCAGACATGCTGAATCCGAATATGAAAATTATTTTCTCACCCGACAAGTAGTTAACCGGAAACCGGAAAATTTGTGAAAGATACAAGTTTAGTCTGAAGTATATAGTTTAGGGGTAAGGAGACACGTTGAACACGTATATGAAAATAATTTTTTCGCCGGACATGTAGCCCGGAATCCGGCCCAAACCGAAAAATTTGTTTAAAGTAAAAGTTTTATTTGAGCTTGCTTGATGTTTGATTCAGGGGTAAGAAGACATGCTGATCCGTATATGACAACCATTTTCTACCCGGACATCTAGTTCGCCCGGAATTCGGCCAAAACCTGAAAGTTCGTTAAAAGTTAGAGTTTTATCTGAAGTTGGTTAAAGGTTCGAAATAGGGGTAAGGAGATATGCTGAATTCGTTTTTGAGCTTTTTTTAACGGACAAGTAGCTCGCCAAGAATCCGGCAGAAACCGGAAAATTTGTCAGAAGTAAGGCAGCTGGAAGTTATGATCAATTTCGTCAAAGTATATATGACGTATAGGATAGGAGTAAACACACACGCTGAATCCATATCTGAACTCGGTTTTCTCAGATGGTTAGCCATTGACATTAATCTGTTTCTAAATTTCACAGTTAAAATTTTTAAGAAGCCTGGTGAAGACCGGCTATGTGCAAGATCCAATCGTCTGGATCAGATATGCAATTTTTGGGATCCCGTCGAAACCTTTGGTCTTGATAATCTAATCAAGAGAAGAAGCCGTTATTTTTCTTTCCGAAACTTCTCCAAAAGTAAAATGACTGCTTGTTTGTTGTCTTCACACTGAGTGTGGTTCTGCTACAGACCTTGCTACAGAGCTGGAAGCTCGGTAACTGCGTAATAGCAAGAACAAATAAGCTTCAGGAACCTTCGTTTCCGTATCTCAGCAAAAAACCATGTGGAGTCGAATATATCTGTTACCGAACGACCGGAGGAGGAGCTACGCAGAACGTCATAACTTTTACATCTACAAACAGCTATAACGCATTACAACTCCGCAGAAGAAAATGAACGCCGTCCGGGTTGTCTATTAAGCTGATTGGTTGTCTACCATTCTGACGTCACGACTAACTCACGACTAACAAATTAACTAATATACTTACAAGATGATCAAAAATAGATGATGGGATGAAACTATTAACAAATTCGGCACAAGAATTAGCAGGATATGGAGAAAAATGATCAACATCCTCTCGGACCGACGCACGGAAGACGGAAGGGTTAGGGTGGAATAGACGGCCTAACTGGGGAAAACACTTTATCGTTGCTCCAAAATTTTTTGAAAGAGCCTATGCTCTCCTGCTTCACCTGTATCTTCTTAGAAACTATAGACGTGAGACAAATACACACCGGATACATATGTACTTTGTTTCCATGCCAGATAAGTAGTTCGCCGGGAATCCGACCTTCTGATGTCGATTTGAGTTTCTTCTGAAGACGATTTGAAATTCCATGTAGCCTAGGGGTAAGAATACATGCTGAATCTGTATCTGGGTTCCGGACAGGGAGTTCTCCCGTATTCCGACAAACTTGGAAATTCGGTAGATGTGGAAGCTATTTCGAAAGTCGGCTGGAGCTTCGAAAAAGGGCTAAGGATGCATGCTGAGTGCATATCTGTTTTGGTTTTCTTAAAGGATCAGTCCTTCCGATTAGTCGTTTTGCCGTAATCTGCTGAAGAACAATACTTTCCTTTTTATGGCACTTGAGCTTACTCAAGTGCCATATAGCGATTGTAATTTCTGTCCGTCAGTCGGTCTGTCGGTCTGTCGGTCCCGGTTTTGCTAGTTCGGGCACTTCCAGATAAGCTAGGACGATGAAACTTGGCAGGCATATCAGGAACTGGACCAGATTAAATTAGAAATGGTCGGTTCCCCGATCCGACCATCTGGAGGGGAGTGGAGGGAGGGGGAATCCGGAAAAAATAGGAAACATGAGGTATTTTTAGCTTACGAACGGGTGATCGGATCTTAATGAAACTTGATATATGGAAGGACTTCGTGTCTCAGACCCTCCATTTTAAATCCAGACCGGATCCGGTGACATTGGGGGGAGTTGGAGGGGGAAACCGGAAATCTTGGAAAACACTTAGAGTGGAGGGATCCGGATTGTGGAAAGTACAAGCGAAAGTCCTAGATACGTGACTGATATAACCGGAACGGATCCGCTCACTTTGGGGGAGTTGGGGGGGGGGGGGGAGAAGTCCGAATTTGTAGTGATCCCGCGAGTTCCGTGCTTCCTGATGTGCTGGGACGATGGAAATTGACAGGCATGTCTGGGACCCGACCAGATTAAATAGGAAATCGTCAATTCCCCGATTCGACCATTTGGGGGGGGGGGGGGGGTGAGGGAGGGTGAAGCCAAATTTGAGGTATTTTTAGCTTGCGAACGGGTGATCGGATCTTGATGAAAGTTGATATTTAGGATGACCTCGTGTCTCAGACATCTCACTTTAAATCCAGACCGGATCCGGTGACATTGGGGGGAGTTGGAGGGGGAAACCGGAAATCTTGGAAAACACTTAGAGTGGAGGGATCCGGATGAAACTTGGTGGAAAGTACAAGCGAAAGTCCTAGATACGTGACTAATATAACCGGAACGGATCCGCTCACTTTGGGGGAGTTGGGGGGGGGGAGAAGTCCGAATTTGTAGTGATCCCGCGAGTTCCGTGCTTCCTGATGTGCTGGGACGATGGAAATTGACAGGCATGTCTGGGACCCGACCAGATTAAATAGGAAATCGTCAATTCCCCGATTCGACCATCTGGGGGGGGGGGGGGTGAAGCCAAATTTGAGGTATTTTTAGCTTGCAAACGGGTGATCGGATCTTGATGAAAGTTGATATTTAGGATGACCTCGTGTCTCAGACATCTCACTTTAAATCCGGGCCGGATCCGATGACACTGGGGGGAGTTGGAGGAGGGAACCGGAAATTTTGAGAAACGCTTAGAGTGGAGGGATCGTGATGAAACTTGGTGGGAAAAACAAGTACAAGTCCTAGACACGTCATTGACATAACCGTACCAGATCAGGGCACTGTGGGGGAGTTGGGGTGGGGGTCCAGATTTCTAGCGATCCCGCGAGTTCGTCATACTTCCTGATGTCCTAGGGCGATGAAACTTGGCAGTTATGCCAGGGATCCGAACAGATTGGCTTGAGAACAGCCGTTTCCCCGACCCGACCATCGTGGGGGGAGTGGGTGGATGGGGAGTCCGGAATCTAGTGGCGTGCATAACTTTTGAACGGGTGATCGGATTTGAATGAAACTTGTCTGGTGAACTATCGCCTCGGACGTTCAGTGTCACGTCCGGGTCGGGTCTGATACCTGTGGGGATGGGGGGGGGGGTGGTGGAAAACTCAAGAAACTCTAAAAGCAGAGGGATTGGGACGAAACTTAATGGATGGAACAAGCATTAGGCCTAGATGAAATTGACGGAGCCAGATGGTTTTGGGGCTCTGTGGGTTGAGTTGGAGGGGGTTTCCTGGAATTCCGGTAGTCGTGAGTTAGAATAGTTCCAGATGTAAAACGACAACGAAACTTTGCAGGCATATTAGCGACCCGAATTATCTTGACTTAAGAACCTGACACAACATACCCCCGGAAACTTCCGTTCCTAGATCCGAGCATTTTTGGGGGAGCAGAGAAGAGAAATATGGAAATTTACTTCTATAAATTGCAAACGAGTGGTCTGATTCGAGTGAAACTTCATGGGTGATACGAATCGATGGCCTCGACATGTAAAACATGCGTTCGAACCATATGCGACCACGATTAGGGGAATTGGGGGTGGGGGACTTTTGAAATACACAAAAACCAAACGGATGGACCGAATGAGATGCAAATTCGACAGTGCCGAGTTTATGCGGCCTAGATTTGTTATTTGGCGTCCGGGCCGGATTCGGCCAAGGTAGGGGGGGGGGATACTTGAAACTTGCAGATGGGCTATGCTCCAATTTCAGTAAAACTTGATGGACTGGAACAGGGAATTAAGAGATTGGGCCCGAACCGGCTCCGACAACGTTGCTGGGAGGGGGGGGGGTATACCGGAATTTTCCAAAAATGCTCAGATTCGAGTGAAACTTGATAGATGGTATAAAAGAAGATGGTGGTAGGTGGAGATAGAGTGAGTACCGGAAATCGTGTAGCACGTCTAGGGATCAAACAAATGGATTTATTGGGATGAAAGTTTGAACAGTCATGTGCATTTGCTACAGACAATCGAGACGATGCCGGAACTGCTCAGAAATGAGTGAAACTAAATATCCTATTTCTATTTCCGAACCGCATTTTTGGATGGCGCGTGTATTTTGTGACGTTCTCATCTACTTTCTTGTATAGCCTACTCGTACAAGTGCCATATGAGCTCGTAGCTCTTGTTTTCAAGCGATTGGTTAGGGATAAATAGCAAGCTGACTGGGTCTGACGAAGACTTGAAATTTTGAAGTTCCGATTTTCTGGATGAAGAAAGTCCAATCAATACTCCTTTGGGTCGTATAAAAACCTTGGTCTTGCTTTTAGAATTATTTCCTTTTCACGTATTTCCATCCGCTGTCCCCCGAGCTTTCACCCGAAACTAGTAAAATATCAATTTGTTTTTGGTTGATTTTCTTTTTTTACATCGTTCCATCCATCATTGTCGGTGACCTTTCAGCGAAAAAGGAATACAATGTAGCTTTGGTTTTTATTTGATTCCCTCTTCGCCTTATTCCGTCCGCTGTTGTCCGACCTTTCAGCCAAAAACAATAACAAGCCGTTTTGCTTTTACATTGAATTCCTTTTTATACAGTTTCAGTCGTAGTCGCTGACCTCTCAGCCAAAATAATAAAAGCTGAGTGCATTAAATGGATATGCCAGCTGAGTCTTATTGTAGCTATAGTTCGGCCAATGAGCCAATCCTGGAGCAAAAACAGAAGCCGTGTCCAAAATGAAAAATAAGCCCCAACTTTGACCCCCAGCAGCTAGCCTAATCTTTGACTCTTGATGCCGAGCAGCGGATCCCAGCAGCCGATCAAGAAAAAACTCGAAAAACTCATTTTTTTTGTCTTTCGCACCAGTTTCTATGAAGAATCAAAAATCAAATAGTCAAAATCGCTAGAATTTTTATTTGTTTTGTCACAGGTTCGTTTCTCTGAACTGAGTCTGAAGAGGGCTCTTGCCGAGAAGGGCCGAAATATCGCTGGGACAAATCTCCACAGACCCACCCCTGTAGAGCCTTAAAGGACAGCTTCACTCTTTTTGGATTTTGAGGTCCGAATGGTGGGCCAAAAACTTCGGTCTAGTTTTCGTCATGACAGTCGTCAGATGTAATTTTTTGTTATTCTTTTATTTTCCAGGTTTTCTTTGAACACATTTTCAACATGACGGCTTGGCGATGGCTCTTTGTGGCTTCTGATGGTTCGATCCAGGAATGGTGGTTTAGATGGAGCGTAGACAGATACAGGTACGTCCAGACTTCTTCCTCAAATTTTGCGGGTTGGTGTCATTATTATTGCTTCATTAATGAAAATCTGGCTAACTTTCTAGGTCAAATCACCCAAAAAAAGAAAAAAGAAAGAATCAACAGATTTGGTGAACCACCCGTCTCAACCTTTCTCACACAAATTAGAAAGATAGATCTTGGCAGGGGGAGTGACCTGGAACGATGGGAATAATCATTTTCCGCACCCGACCATCCCCGGTTATGGCTCGCTTGAAATCCGGAAACTTGAGACATTCTTAGCTTGAGGGTCCGACTCGGATGAAACAAATTCATTGGTAAGAGGACATGCTCCATATAAGCCGCCCTTAGTTCTGGATCAGATCCGGCCATTGTCGCAGTTTTGGAGGGTGGGGCATCGAAATCGTGGGGCGCCAAGTCATGTAGGGATCGGGACCATACTGATAGGAATGAACATCATATTCCGTGGATGTGCATTTCGAGGTTCCAGCCTCAGCTGACCCCTCTGGAACCAATAGCAAGGGCCACATTACAATTGATGGAACGATAGGAAATTTAGCGGATTAGTACCGTAAGGAGTGAGCTGAGAGACACAAATGCCCGTCCGGTGGAATTTGAACTGCAACCTACGGTTTCCGAGACCAGAATTCGCCCGAGCATGCGCCTTTAGCAACGGTAAGGTAAGGTACATTCTTATTGACAAATATAAATAAACTTCATCTTGTTTAAAAGCGTCAGACGTGCCAGTGGCAGAAGAATTAAGAAAGGAAGTGTTTGGTCGGGAGGCTTGGGAGGAAAGGGATTTTGTTTCAAGTATGGGAAGTAAGTGTTTTGGTGAGATCCGAAGGTTGGGTAGATTCCTGAAGCTAGCTATGGCCCACCGTGAACTATTTTTTATAGAAGTTGATTTTTTGGTTTGTTGTTGGAGTGTATGATATTTTGTTTTTGTTATTGTGTTATGTTTCCCGCCATGGCCCTTGGGCTTTATTGGGAATAAATTCATTCATAAGAAAACGACGCTTCAATAATTCTGTTTTGTTTGTAAGAATTACCACTAAAATTCTAGCCTAAGGCGTTATAAAGAAAAAACAAACAAGCAACTAGCACACATCAACACTAGAATTTTAGGACAAGATACATTATATATCTTGTTTGGTGAACTCGGTGAACAAACAACAAAACTGTCAGGATCCAGGGGAATGCTTTTCTAAAAACAGCCAAATGTTTGTATAATTTTCTGGACGCCGAGCTGAACTTTAAAGGAGTTATCTCAGAAAATTGTCGCAGAAACACTACGTAGTCGAACCCGATGAAAAATTTGTAGCCTGCGTAGTTGTATGATAGTTGTACGAAAAAGTTGCATGTAATACTATGTAATAGTAAAGAATACTATCATTTATAAATATTCTTTGAGCGCAAGCTGACTTTGAAACATTTATTCAAACAACGTTTACAACAGATACGTCAGCTACGATTCATCATCAGCGATATTTCGTCCCTTCGGGGAAGGAAACAAACCTGTATGTTTGTTTCCTTCCCCGAACTTGAGCCAGAGGGTTGACAGAATGACGAGGACCCTTGCCAGGAAGGGCCGAAATATCGCTGACGAAGAATCGTAGCTGACGTATCCGTTGTAAACATTGTTTGAATAAATACTATCATTTAATGTGCCTCAGGCTGGACCAATCTTAAGCTGTAGTAGCCAGTATCATTCCGTCTTGCCATAGTAGTATCCGGTCCTGCTAATAGTAGCATGCAGTAAAATGCAATAACACGGTAGCCTTGGAGTAGAAGCATGTAGTAGCATCAGTTAGTGCTGCATGCTACTTTGTCGTATAACTTCATACTACTATTTTGAGATAAATTGTTTATCGGGAAGGTATCTTTTAATATTATAAGAACGACAGTGACGTATCTTACTCTGCTAATTATTACTTCTCTCGTTAGTGTCGTCTCTGGGATGGTCTTCGCCCTCCTCACTGTACTAACCGAGCGCCACCGACTGTTGGACGGTTTGCTGACCGATTACCAATTTAAGATCACCTCCTTCTCCATTGGCATTCTAGGACTTGTCGCCCAGTTTATATTCTCCTTCCTCTGCCCAACGAAAGAACAATGCAACGAAATCCATTCGTATTCGGCGTTCGTACCGGTGAGTGTACTAGTTAAGCCTGAACTTGAAAGGGACGGTGGACGCTCCATACATACCTGATTACGGTCTGTACTGGCTTTGAAGTTAGTGATTTGTAACGCTGGAATCTATGATCTGCGAAGTTTGAAGCCCGGCTGCGACAGTAGTTACTGCCACGTGGCGGACGTAGAAATTAGTTTTCACGTAGTTCGGAGATTGAAGGATTTATATGATATGGATAAAATGGGGGAGAATTTTTCACCAAGGAACAACTACTTTAAAGTTTAACCGAAACGGGCTGAGGTACGACAGTCTAATTACCCATCACTTATGCACTGAAATAGGTTTGAAGCCGTGATGAGAATGCGTTGACTTCGTTGTTCCGCTATTCAGTATAATCTATTTTCATCTATTCAAATAATGCATATAACGGATACGTCAGTTACGATGCTTTAGCAGCGATATTTCGGCACTTCTTGGCAAGGGTCCTGGTCAAGCTGTCAATCTTCTGGGTCAACTTCGGGGAAGGAAACAAACCTGCAATCTATGGATAACTAAACGTTCCCTTAGCTAGGTTATCATAGCTCTTAACTATACCACTATACCTTTAACTATACCACCTTATTTGAGGATTCGCTATTTCCCGGATTCGCTATTCTCAAATTGACCTTGAAAATGCAGATTTCTGTGTCTTAATCTGGGATCATTCGTAGTCCCGTGTGAAGTGAGGATGTTAATATTCGGATAGGCTCAGTGTTTCCGTGGAATGGCTACGATCGGAATTTGTGGATGCCTCTGCAAACTCGACGATTCGGATCCCAAATTCGGATTCTGTTATCTAATGTTCCGACCTAGCGTCCGTTTGTCTGTATTTTCGTCGCGTCAGCTTTGTGATTCAATCCGGATATCAGGTTCTTACGCCGTTATGTTGCATGTTCAAAGACGCGATCGACATACAAGCTAGCGACATACGCTAGTCCTGCGGTCTCTCTTTCCTTAAAGTGCTATGAATGGTGACAAAGGTGCACATGCACTCACACTTTCGAGTTATTCAATCCAGAGTGTCCCCCATGACCCCTTTTCCTATCGCCAGTCATGGTTTTCTCTAGAGTCCAGAATTCCTAAAATTAAAATTCCTAGAATTCCTAAATTCTTTCCATGAGCCAAATGAATTATCTGTATGTAATTGTCTCATGTGTTTTTGTCAGGGGCGGATCCAGCCTTTCGTTCTAGGGGGGGCGATTCTTACCGAAAAGAGTGGGGGTAGTGGCCTTTTTTGTCGGCCACAAGGCTGATTTTTTTCGTGTTTTAAGTGTCCCTCTTGGTCTCTTATTTAACGAAAATGTGGTTTTATAGATTACAATAATGCTTACAAAACCTGTACTTGATCAACTTACAACTGTTTACAAGAAAAATTCAAGCTTCCTGGCTCCACTGTTCGCAAACTTGTCTGTCAAGCGTCTTTTGTCCGCGTTTTCCGACATTAATATCGCTTAAACGACGAAAGTCCTCGTGACGGATGTTCAAATTTCACTATACACTGGAACGAAATGTTTGTTTTTACCAGGTCCGGTTGCGTTGCGTCTCGAATCTAGCTAAAATTTATCGGGTGAACTGTTGCTATGCTATGAGCGAGCTTTGAGGTGAGAAATAGTCGAGGCTAGCTTGACAGAGGAAAAGCTTGAACGTAGTGTAAAAGGTTCTAGAGTCTAGTTACAGTAGTTAGAACATGCATTAATGCAGACTTCCATAAGTGCAGTAAACAAAACAAAAATATTACAGCCCGTTTAGGGGGGGCGATCGCCCCCCTCGCCCCCCCCCCCTGGATCCGCCCCTGGTTTTTGTAGGTCAAGGTTGAAAAACATAATCCCGTGCAAATATTATTATACTTTCATTTATATTTCTTTCTGCTCGAAGTTTGTATCCTAACTGGGCGAAACTTGCCATGACGTAACGGCGGTCCACAATAGAGTAGATTTTACAATTAATTAGTATTACTTATATTGTTTATTCTCCCTCGAAATGGGATAGAGCAATATGAAAAGTAATTAAAATTTATACAAGAAAACTCCATCGAAGCCAGTTTTGCAATTAATTTAAATTTAAGCGGTTCAAAAACTGAAATCGACAGACAGAGTAAACAGGGAATAGAAAAACAGAGAAAATTTATTGCACGGATAACCGTAAAAAAGACAAAATAGGGATTAACACGAAAAGAATAAAAGGTGAAAGCGAAAATACCAATCTGTTGAAAACAACCGGAATCAGCGCGAGAAAAGGCCAACACTTATCAGATTAATCGTCTTTTGACAGAGCTCGAACAAATCACCCTTTTTTTTATAAACAGCCTGAATAAATCTGATAAACAGAGACATGAATTGGTCGTCTGTGAGCTTGGTAGATAATCCAATACTGACTTTAGCTTCCCTGTCATCTCCCATCCCAACGGACACATCTAGCCTACTCCCAGTCCTCGAATTAGGTTCATCTCCCTAAACGCTAGACTACCAATTTACAACCTAGCAAAACTCCATTAGCTTCAGGGAGTGATCTAGATTTTATCGCTTCTCTTGTCAGAACGAGCCGAGCTCTGCATGTAGATTTGGTGCCACGTTTCTGCATAAGAATGACACTCTCGGCCAAATCTTTGGGACTTCAAATGGCATATTTTCGGTCGTATTTCTGGATGTTGTCCCTGTAACGAATTTTATATCTGATGTCCTGAGTCTGGGCTCTGCCCAAGAACTCCGAAGTTGAGTTTTACCCCCCCCCCCCCCCTGCCCACTCCAGTCCAGTAAACGAACCAGGCTGCAACGGCACTGAGATTGACAATTAAAGGTAAAAAAGGTAAAGGTATCAGCACAAGCCTTGAGAGGCTAAGCTGGCGGTGCTGATCTTCGACTCTCGGCCCTCAGCCAGAAAGTGCAATGGGGGGTTGGGGGCCTGTGCTTTCACACACCCTTCCTGTCACCTTCCCCGGATTTCTCCAGGTACCCATTTGAAGCTGGGTGGACTTTGGCTTGTCTTACAGGGTTACGCTAACCCCCGTCCCAAACGAAACAGTAGGCACTACCGAGACTCGAAACAAGCAACCCTTCACTTGCGAGTCCGGCGCGCTAACCACTCGGCCACGGACGGAGATTGACAAGTGGAATAGATCAGTCAATATCTGCATATAGATTTAGTTCCATGGTGATATTTCCGTGGAAAGAGCAACGTTAGAATACATCTGACTTTAGCGTCCTATAAATGCCTTATTAAAAAAAAAAAAAAACGCTGGGAAATAAAGAAGATCAAATTTACACTTACCAGGTTTTGTTGTGAGTAAGGATTGAAAGATTGGCTGAACGGTGATATTGAAGTACAGTTGGTTCAACATATCATACTCACCAAGAAGGTGAATATCCCAATAAATTAAATCGCTAGTTCAAGCATATGACTTCCAGAAAAAAACTCCGGATTTTTTTGACGTCATATGCTTCCAGATTCTCGAATCTCGATTTTCGATTACTGATGAGGGCAAAATAATTTTGCTCAAAAGTGTGCACGGTAATAGGAAACTAATGCAATTCCGGGGAGGAAACAAATCGTTTGAAACTGGGAATTTAGTGATTGAAAAAGATACAACGAGAGCTGACAAAAAGAATGGATGGGGTGATTACTGGCATGGTTCCTGGACTTCTCTTGCTTTCACTGTTTTCACATCCACGGTGGCGGTTTACGTACGTGATCTAGTAAACGATGAAACCTGCCTCTTTTCGTGAATCACTTTATTTTGAGTTTTTCCTTTCTCCTGCTAGCCGAGATTTTTCACCAGACACCAGACGGTAACTTTTGTTTTTGGCATCCCAAAACGTAAGTGGAGGGAGGGATACCTATGACATCGCAAAAGTTGTCCGTCTGTCCGTCCGTCTGTATGCACGATAACTCTCGAAGGGAATGAGATATTTTGATGAAACTTGGTGTGAGGATTCGTTGGGTCGTCGGACCAGTCAAGTTCGTAGATGGGCTTTGTAGGCCTGCATTTAGGGGCGGGGGAGGGGTTTCAAATTAAGGGGCAAACGAAAGATTTTGAAACAGCTAATGTCATAGTCGAGAAGAAGACATGCTGAACACGATGGTGAAAACCATTTTGCCATCGAACAAGTAGTTCGCCCGGAATCCGGCCAAAACCGGAAAGTTTATTAAAAGTAAAAGTTTTATTTTAAGTTGATTAGATGTTCGATTTAGGGGTAGGAAGACATGCTGAAGACGATGGTGAAAACCATTTTCTCGACGGACAAGTAGTTCGCCCGGAATCCGGCCAAAACCGGAAAGTTTGTTAAAAGTAAAAGTTTTATTTTAAGTTGATTAGATGTTCGATTTAGGGGTAGGGAGACATGCTGAAGACCATGGTGAAAACCATTTTCTCGACGGACAAGTAGTTCGCCCGGAATCCGGCCCAAACCGGAAAGTTTGTTAAAAGTAAAAGTTTTATTTTAAGTTGATTAGATGTTCGATTTAGGGGTAGGGAGACATGCTGAAGACCATGGTGAAAACCATTTTCTCGACGGACAAGTAGTTCGCCCGGAATCCGGCCCAAACCGGAAAGTTTGTTAAAAGTAAAAGTTTTATTTTAAGTTGATTAGATGTTCGATTTAGGGGTAGGAGGACACGCTAAACACGGTGGTGAAAACCATTTTCTCGACAGACAAGTAGTTCGCCCGGAATCCGGCCCAAACCGGAAAGTTTGTTAAAATTAAAGTTTTAGTTGAAGTTGATTAGATGTTCGATTTAGGGCAAGAAGACATGCTGAAGGGAACCCGTCACTACGCCCACCCGTCAGTTCGCCCACCCGTCACTTCGCCTAAAAAATCCGTCAGTTCGCCCACTTTTTCCGACAGTTCGCCTAAACGTTAGTTCGCCCACTTTTTCCGACAGTTCACCCACCTGTCACTACACCCACCCGTCACTTCGCCCACCCGTCACTACGCCCACCCGTCACAACGCCCACCCGTCACAACGCCCACCCGTCACTACGCCCACCCGTCACTACGGCCACCGTCAGTTCGGCTACCGTCAGTTCGCCCACCCGTCATTTCGCCCAAAAATCCGTCAGTTCGGCCAACTTTTCCGACAGTTCGCCCACCCGTCATTTGGCCCAAAAATCCGTCAGTTGGCCCAACCTGCTCAGTAAACACTGCGGGCACAGTAACTTTGAAAGACGCACTGAAACTACTAGCCGAGTTGATTCTCTCACACTCCACTTTTCTGTTATTCAGCTTACGAGACAAGATACGCGCCACATCACTAGCAGCCGTTTCAGGCACAAATCGAGTGACAAATAACTTCAGCTCTTTTGTTTGCAAGACCGATTTAAGATCAGAACGGCCCGCAATACTGGAACCTATGGTAACCTTAGGCCCCTTTCCTTTTGGCCCTATCACACTGGGAGGCGCTACAGGATTCCTCGCTTTGGTAACTCGCTTCTTCCTCTGCCCACCATTTTTAACCACAGAGGCAAAAGATAGGCCGGTCTGCGGTTCTAGTACACTAGCCAACCTGGAAGACAACGTTTCGGAACCACTACGCGCTCTAGAAGGGCTTGCGGGAACCATCGCACTAACTACAGCTGATTCAGTGATACCACTAGGTGGCACTCCAGTCAGTACCAGGGAAGGCTCCGATGACGCGTTATCAGTGCAATGCATTCGTTGCTTAGCAGCGACAGAGTCCAGTGTATTTTTCAACTCAATGAGCTCACCCCTGAGGCTGGTAACATCACAGGGCGCGATCGCTTTAACTAGAGTTTTTAGTTCGTCTACTTCATTCTGCAGAGAATTGTATGAAGCGAGAATGCTTGCAAAATCGAAATGTGTCAGGGACATTGCAGGGAGACGAAGTAGATTCCGTGCAACAAACGCAGGGAAAACTTTACGACCCACTTGTAGTAAGATCGAAAATATTTCGCTAAGGATAGGAGCTTTAGAAGATTGTCCGGAACGAGTTTTCACAAAATCAGGAAAATCTTTCGTAAGGGTAGCAATGACTTCCGCCGGCGTGTAATTCACCAAGTTTGACTTGGCTCGATTAATCTCCTCCACTGTGTAGAAATCAGTACACAGTTTGATGAGCAGATCCTTGGGTGTTCCAGCATCAAGCCGCGTAACAAAGAAGCAAAGCAACTCGTCTATGACAAATTTAGTCGACATCCTTCAGCAGTAGCAAAAACAGCAAACGAAGACTTACTCGCAAGGGGGGCTAGAAACCCCCCACAAACATCAGAACGCAAGATTGTAATGGCAGGCAAATCCTCGGAAATATCCAAATCCAGCTAATTTGACAGCACGGTAAAGGATTATGTGGCTCTAGTTGTTCACTAGCCAAGCGCCTGATGGGTTCGCTCCTTCTGATTATTCCCCTGGGTTCGCGCCCCTTCTTCATAGATGTTACTGATCTAGCAAAGTTGGGCCAACTGTTGGATTTTTGGGCCAAATGACGGGTGGGCGAACTGTCGGATTTTTGGGCCAAATGACGGGTGGGTGAACTGTCGGAAAAGTTGGGCTAACTGACGGATTCTTAGGCGAAATGACGGGTGGGTGACTGTCATAAAAATTGGGCGAACTGACGGGTTTTTAGGCGAAATGACGGATAGGTCAACTGACGGATTTTTGGGCCAACTGACGGGTAGACAAACTGTCGGAAAAATTGGGCGAAGTGACGGATTCTTAGGCGAAATGACGGGTGGGTCAACTGACGGATTTTTGGGCCAAATGACGGGCAGGCGAACTGACGGTGGGTGAACTGACGGGTGGGTCAACTGACGGTGGGCGAACTGACGGGTGGGAGTAGTGACGGGTGGGTGAACTGACGGGTGGGCGTAGTGACGGGTGGGTGTAGTGACGGGTGGGCGTAGTGACGGGTGGGAGTAGTGACGGATGGGCGTAGTGACGGGTGGGCGTACTGACGTTGGGCGAACTGACGGGTGGACGAACTGTCGGATTTTGGAAGTGGGCGAACTGACGGGTGGGCGAACTGACGGGTGGGGGTAGTGACAGCGACCCATGCTGAACACTTATGTGAAAATAATTTTCTATCCGGACATGTAGTTCGCCCGGAACCGGCCAAAACCGGAAAATTGGTAGAAGTTAAAGTTTTATTTCTAGTTGAATAACTAACCGATTTAGGGGTAAGAAGAGATGCTGAATCCGTGTGTGACAATCATATTTTACCCGGACATATAGTCATAGACTCCGGACACACAGACTCCGGCTGGATTCGGAAAATTTGTTATAAGTTAAATTTTTATTTGAAGTTGATTATATGTTCGTTATTGGGGAAAGAAGATACCCTGAGTTCATTTTTGAGCTTTTTTTTTTTCGCCAGGCAATTAGTTCTGGAGTTTGGCCGAAATCGGGAAATTGGCGGTAGTGGCAGGAAGTTTTTCTCAGATGATTAGCTATTTGGCCTTAATCTGTTTCTGAATTTTAATTGTAAAAATGTTCAAGGAGTCTGGCGATGAGCGGATCTGGCTAAGACAAGACCCAGTTGTCTGGATCAGATATTGAATTTTTGGGATCCCTTCGAAACCTTTGGTCTTGTTTCTTAGGACGTCAGCAAAAATGCGGTTCTCAACAATATTATCCGCGTCGCGCATTTGTTTTGAATTTTTGTGAGAAAAAACAGATATTTTTGCGCGAAGGCCTGCCAGTGACGACAATCTCTAACAAGCTCTTTCACGAGGCAAATGTGAGTGTTTAAAAAAAAAAAAAAATTCCGGGCCATTTCACCGTGAACAAGAAAAGTTTCGATGGGATCCCCAAAAAATTAATATTTGATCCAGACAATTTGGTCGTGTAGATATCTGGTCTTCGCCAGACTCCTTGAACATTTTCACTGTTAAGATTTAGAAATAGAAGAAGGTCAATGCTTAGTCATCTGAGAAAACCAGGTTCAGATATGGATTCACCACGTGTGTATTTACCCCTAGGCTATACGTCATCTCTACTTTGACGAGTCTGATCAAATCTTCCTTCCTTACTTCTGCCAAATCTCCGGCTTTGGCCGGATTCCGAGCTCAAAAACAAATTTGGCGTATCACCTTACCCCTATATCGAACATCTAGTCAACTTCAGATAAGACTTTAACTTTTAACACATTTCCCGGTTTCAGCTGGATTCCGGACGAACTATTTGTCCGGGTAGAAAATGTTTGTTCTAAAGCGGATTCAGCGTGTCTTCTTACCCCTATATCGAACATCTAATCAACTTCAGATAAAAATTTACTTTTAACAAATTTTCGCTCTGATTCCGGGAGAACTACTTGTCCGACAAGAAAATATTTTCATGTAAATGTACATCATATCTTCTTAACCCTGAACCGAACAGCTAATCAGCTTCATATAAAACTTATACTTTTAACAAACTTTCCAGTTTTGGCCGGATTTCGGGCGAACTATCTGTCCGGCGATGAAATGGTTTTCATATTCATGTTCAGCATGTCTTCTTACCTCTAAATCGACTATCTCATTAACTCTTTAAAAAAAAATTGTTCGCCCCTTAATTTCAAATCCTCCTCACCCCTACATGTTGAGCTACATAGCCCATCAACGAACTCGACCTTTCCCTTGACCCAAAGAGTCTCCACCAGGGGTGTCACGACTGGGGGGGAGGGGGGGGACGCCCCCCCCCCCAATGCTGTCGGCCAGTCGGTAAAAAATAACCGAGTCGGCGCGAAGCGCCCCGATTTTTCGTCAAAACAGTTGATTTTTTATGGCACTTGAGCTTACTCAAGTGCCATATAGCGATTGTAATTTCTGTCCGTCAGTCGGTCTGTCGGTCTGTCGGTCCCGGTTTTGCTAGTTCGGGCACTTCCAGATAAGCTAGGACGATGAAACTTGGCAGGCATATGAGGGACCGGACCAGCTCAACTTAAAATTAATCATTTCTTCAATCCGACTTTCCCCGGATCCGGGAGTCCGGAAACTATAAAGCAAAAGTGGAGCGAAAAGTAGCAAAAAAAGCGCTGCCCGAAGGCGGGAGCTAACCAGGAACCTCTGAGTTGGAAGTCCAACGCTCTACCAACTGAGCCACGAGTCCATGTATGAGAGACCGAATGCGGGAGAGTGCACAAGTGGATAATCTAAACAAATTACATTGTTAGGATAATGGAACTTGTCAGGAATATTGGATGTATTAGGGAGCGTATGCGGGAGTATATATTGTTAAAAGATTGACGACCTGATTAACCTGGACATAGTCAAGAAACATAAATAATAGTTTGGGCACTTCCACGCAAGCTAGGACGATGAAACTTCGCAGGCATATCAGGGACCCGACCAGACTAAGTTGGAAATAGTCACTTGCCCGATCCGACCATCGTGGGGGAGGGGGCGGAATCCGGAAAATAGGGACATTCATCACTTTCGAACGGGTGATCGGATCTTAATGAAACTTGATATCTGGAAAGATCTCGTGTCTCAGATGTCTCATTTCGAGTCCGGACCGGATCCGATGAATCTTGGGGGTGGGTCTTGAGGGGAGTGGAGGACGGGGAATCCGGAAAAATTTGGAAAAATTGAATATTTTCAGCTTACGAACGGGTCGTCGGATCTTAACGAAACTTGATATATTGAAGGACCTCATGTCTCAGACGCCGGTGACATTGGGGGGAGTTGGAAGGGGAAACCGGAAATCTTGAAAAACGCTCAGAGTGGAGAGATCCGCATGAAACTTGGTAGAAAGAACAAGCACAAGTCCTAGATACCTGACTGACATAACCGGAACGGATCCGCTCACTTTGGGGGAGTTGGGGGGGGGGGGTCCTAATTTCTAGTGATCCCGCGAGTTCGATGCTTCCTGATGTGCTAGGACAATGAAAATTGGCAAGCATGCCAAGGACCCGACCAGATTAAATAGGAAATAGTCACTTCCCCGATCCGACCATCTGGGGGGTGGGGGGGGTGGAGGGACGGGGAAGCCAAAATTGAGGTATTTTTAACTTGCGAACGGTTGGTCGGATCTTGATGAAAGTTGATATTTAGCATGACCTCGTGTCTCAGACGTCCCACTTTAAATCCGGACGGGATCCGATGTCTCTGGGGGGGGGGGGGAGCTGGTGGAGGGAACCAGAAATCTTGACAAACGCTTAGAGTGCAGCGATCGGGATGGAACTTATTCGGCCACGGTAGGTGGAGATAGAGTGAGTACCGGAAATCGTGTAGCACGTCTAGGGATCAAACAAATGGATTTATTGGGATGAAAGTTTGAACAGTCATGTGCATTTGCTGCAGACAATCGAGACGATGCCGGAACTGCTCAGAAATGAGTGAAACTAAATATCCTATTTCTATTTCCGAACCGCATTTTTGGATGGTGGGTGTATTTTGTGAGGTTCTCATCTACTTTCTTGTACAGCCTACTCGTACAAGTGCCATATGAGCTCGTAGCTCTTGTTTTTCAGGAAAACAGTCGTTTTTCTGAAAATTTGTCGTTTTTTCGTCAAAATAGTAGTTTTTCTGAAAATCGGTCGTTTTTTTTTTCAAAAATGTCATTTTTATGGCACTTGAGCTTACTCAAGTGCCATATAGCGATTGTTATTTCTGTCCGTCAGTCGGTCTGTCGGTCTGTCGGTCCCGGTTTTGCTAGTTCGGGCACTTCCAGATAAGCTAGGACGATGAAACTTGGCAGGCATATCAGGAACTGGATCAGATTAAATTAGAAATTGTCGCTTCCTCGATCCGACCATCTGGAGGGGAGTGGAGGGAGGGGGAATCCGGAAAAAATAGGAAAAATGAAATATTTTTAGCTTACGAACGGGTGATCGGATCTTAATGAAACTTGATATATGGAAGGACTTCGTGTCTCAGACCCTCCATCTTAAATCCAGACCGGATCCGGTGACACTGGGGGGAGTTGGAGGGGGAAACCGGAAATCTTGGAAAACACTTAGAGTGAAGGAATCCGGATGAAACTTGGTGGAAAGAACAAGCAGAAGTCCTAGATACGTGATGCATATAACCGTAACGGATCCGCTCACTTTGGGGGAGTTGGGGGGGGGGGGAGGAGTCCGAATTTTTAGTGATCCCACGAGTTTGGTGCTTCCTGATGTGCTGGGACGCTGAAAATTGGCAGGCATGTCAAGGACCCGACCAGATTAAATGAGAAATAGTCATTTCCCCGATCCGACCATCTGGGAGGGGGAGTGGAGGGAGGGGGGGAAGCCAAAATGTGTGGTATTTTTAACTTGCGAACGAGTCATCGGATCTTGATGAAATTTTATATTTAGGATGACCTCGTGTTTCAGACGTCCCACTATAAATCCGGACCGGATCCGATGACACTGGGGGGAGTTGGAGGAGGGAACCGGAAATCTTGAGAAACCCTTAGAGTGGAGGGATCGGGATGAAACTTGGTGGGAAGAACAAGCACAAGTCCTAGATACGTCATTGATATAAGCGGACCAGATCCGGGCACTCTGGGGGAGTTTGGGGGGGGGGGGGGTCCGGATTTCTAGCGATCCCGCGAGTTCGGCATACTTCCTTATGTGCTAGGGCGATGAAACTTGGCAGGTATGTCAGGGACCCGAACAGGTTCACTTGAGAACAGCCGTTTCTCCAATCCGACCATACTGGGGGGAGTGGATGGATGGGGAGTCCGGAATCTAGTGGCGTGTATAACTTTTGAACGGGTGATCGGATCTTGATGAAATTTTATATTTAGGATGAACTCGTGTTTCAGACGTCCCACTATAAATCCGGACCGGATCCGATGACACTGGGGGGAGTTGGAGGAGGGAACCGGAAATCTTGAGAAACGCTTAGAGTGGAGGGATCGGGATGAAACTTGGTGGAAGAACAAGCACAAGTCCTGTATACGTCATTGATGTAAGCGGACCAGATCCCGGCACTCTGGGGGAGTTGGGGGGGGGGCCGGATTTCTAGCGATCCCGCGAGTTCGGCATACTTCCTGATGTGTTAGGGCGATGAAACTTGGCAGGTATGTCAGGGACCCGAACAGGTTCACTTGAGAACAGCCGTTTCCCCGATCCGACCATAGTGGGGGGAGTGGATGGATGGGGAGTCCGGAATCTAGTGGCGTCTATAACTTTTGAACGGGTGATCGGATCTTGATGAAATTTTATAGTGAGGATGACCTCGTGTTTCAGACGTCCCACTATAAATCCGGACCGGATCCGATGACACTGGGGGGAGTTGGAGGAGGGAACCGGAAATCTTGAGAAACGCTTAGAGTGGAGGGATCGGGATGAAACTTGGTGGAAGAACAAGCACAAGTCCTATATACGTCATTGATGTAAGCGGACCAGATCCGGGCACTCTGGGGGAGTTGGGGGGGGGGCGGATTTCTAGCGATCCCGCGAGTTCGGGATACTTCCTGATGTGTTAGGGCGATGAAACTTGGCAGGTATGTCAGGGACCCAAACAGGTTCACTTGAGAACAGCCGTTTCCCCGATCCGACCATAGTGGGGGGACTGGATGGATGGGGAGTCCGGAATCTAGTGGCGTGTATAACTTTTGAAGGGTGATCGGATCTTGATGAAATTTTATAGTGAGGATGACCTCGTGTTTAAGACGTCCCACTATAAATCCGGACCGGATCCGATGACACTGGGGGGAGTTGGAGGAGGGAACCGGAAATCTTGAGAAACGCTTAGAGTGGAGGGATCGGGATGAAACTTGGTGGAAGAACAAGCACAAGTCCTAGATACGTCATTGATATAAGCGGACCAGATCCGGGCACTCTGGGGGAGTTGGGGGGGGGGGGGGGGTCCGGATTTCTAGCGATCCCGCGAGTTCGGCATACTTCCTGATGTGCTAGGGCGATGAAACTTGGCAGGTATGTCAGAGACCCGAACAGGTTCACTTGAGAACAGCCGTTTCCCCGATCCGACCATAGTGGGGGGAGTGGATGGATGGGGAGTCCGGAATCTAGTGGCGTGTATAAATTTTGAACGGGTGATCGGATTTGAATGAAACTTGTATGGTGGAAAGAGCTGTCGCCTCGGATGATCATTTTTAAGTCCGGGTCGGGTCGGGTTATACCTGTGGGGATGGGGGGGGGACCCGAAAACTCAAGAAACGCTTAAAGCAGAGGGATTGGGACGGAATTTAATGGAGAGAACAAGTATTAGGCCTAGATCCGAATTTGACGGAGCCAGATGGTTTCGGGGCTCTGTTGGGGGGGGGGGGGGTAGAGGGGGTTTCCTGGAATACCGGTATTCGGGGGTTAGAATAGTTCCAGAAGTACTAAGACAATGAAACTTTGCAGGCATATTAGCGACCCGACTTAATTGACTTATTTATTTAAACTAGGATACGACCAACTAGGGTCAAACAAATGGGTGATAAGAATCGATGGCCTCGACATGTAAAAGATGCGTTCGAACAAATGCGACCACGGTTGGGGGAATTGGGGGGGGGGACTTTTGACATGCACAAAAACCAAACGAATGGCCCGAATGAGATGCAAGTTCGACAGTGCCGAGTTTATGCGGCCTAGATTTGTTCTTTGGCGTCCGGGCCGGATGCGGCCAAGGTAGGGGGGGGGGGTACTGGAAACTTGCAGATAGGCTATGCTCCAATTTCAGTGAAACTTGATGGACAGGAAGAGGGAATTAGGAGATATGACGTTTATGTTTTCAAGTCCTGTTCGGCCACAGTGGCGGGAATTGGAGGGAGATTGCCTGAAACTTTGAGGCTCGCATAGGAGTCAAACGAGTGCATCAGTTTAAATGAAACATAGAACTTAGAGAGAGCATATACCCTAGATGACATATTTTGGGCAAGGATCCGAATCCGACAACGTTGGTGGGGGGAGGGGGTACCAGAATTTTCCAAAAATGCTCAGACTCGACCGAAACTTTAGCGGTGGTATAAAAGAAGATACTTTAGATGATCCATTTTTTAGTCCGAACCAGATTGGGCCACGGTAGGGGGAGATGGAGGGAGTACCGGAAATATTGTAGCACGTCTAGGGATCAAACTAGTGGATTTATTAGGCTGAAACTTGGAAGTTTGAACAGTCATGTGCATTTGATAATCGAGACGATGCCGGAACTGCTTAGAAGTGAGTGAAACAAACTATCCTACTTCTATTTCCAAACCGCATTTTCGGATGGCGGGTGTATTTTATGACGTTCTCATCTACTTTCTTGTACTGCCTACTCGTAACAAGTGCCATATGAGCTCGTAGCTCTTGTTATTGTTCAAACAGTCGTTTTTTCTTCGAAAAAGTCGGTAAAAATTACCAGCCAGTCGGTAAATGCCTCGTCCCCCCCCCCAAACATTTTGGCTAGTAACGCCTCTGGTCTCCACACAAAGTTTCATCAAATATCTCGTTCCCTTCGAGAGTTATCGTGCTTACGGACGGACAGACAGACGGACAACTTTTGCGATGTCATAGCCATCCCTCCACTTACGTTTTGGGATCCCAAAACGCCATTTGAATCCAGAGTGGATTGCTTCCCGTGCTGTCCTTGGTTGTTCGTGAGTTCGCCGACGACTTTTTTTTGTGTAAGCTGGTTCTTAGAATTCTAGTCAAATCCCTAGAGAACCTGGACCCTTAAAGGGTGTGGCTGGAGCGAGTGCTGAAATTTAAGCATTGCATTGAAGTTTGACATAATGTCACTTGGTGCTTCACTGTAAACACGAACTAAACCAAGAGAGCTATTTCATTTGAGGCCAATTCCGCTGCATGTAGAAATTGCATGACTGGAATATTAATTGTTTTGTCGCCATTTCAGATCGAACTATTTGGATGTGTTATCGTGTAAAGGGCATGCAATATGAGTGATCGGTTCAATTTTTTCGTTCATTCTGCCGTTGACTTCGTTCCATGTTTTGTGCTTCAGTATTTCAGCCATTTCAGTAAACCTTTGGGGGGGGGGGGCAAAGGTAAATATTGTCCAACCAACGGAGTTTTTTTTGCTCAAACTCAACATTTTGTGAGGCTACTATTTTTTTGTCAGGTTTGAAATTGTAACGTCACTGGTTTGCATTTTCCTTTTTAAGGCCTATTTAGGGTCCAGCAAATAATATCAACATTTAAGATTTTTGCCCCTCTGACATCTAGAGGATCCATGCCCCCCCCCCCCCCCCCCCCCCGCCCACCCCCAACCGGTGCCTCTGTACACTTTCCGAGATTATGTAACAGAACAAGAGCTCAAAAAGAAAGAAAATAAAAGCTAAAGCTATAATCGTGACTAACTAACCGGGGAAGTGTACTAAAATCAGAACTGCGTTCACAGGAAGTACAAGACAAACCTAACCATTACCCTTAGTAGCGCGACCCTTAGCTGAAATACATGTTAGATAACCTTGCAAGTGCCGAATGAGCCGTCTGGTTGACAAGCATGATCACGTTCCGAGTTCTGAACGATCTGACCGTGACAGAAGAACAGCTAAACAAAAGAAGAAGAAACAATATGTAAATGTCGCCAACCAAACGGGAAAGTTGCTACGGCTAGATGTGTGTTCGCGTTCTCATTGGCGTTTTCACTTGTCTGTGACGCAACCTGTGAAATTTGGAAATTTTGGCCTAAAAAATTCGGTCATTTCTTAAGTTTCAACAACAACTGGGTGGTGTATATGGCCGACCAGATGTGCGTTTTTTAATGACAGGTTTTTGCAGCTAAACCAGTAGCAGGTTTCACATTTTCTTGTTTTAGGGGACATTTGTTCTTTAATCATTCTTTGACTCTAGTTGAGATTGAAGAAGTAAACCCGAAAAAGAAAAAAAAATATGTCGCGTAATTAAAATAAAAAAGCTAAGGTTTTCGAAAATTAACTTCCAGTCTGCTCTTATAAGACGAGCTAATGTTTGTGAAACAGATTAATCCTTCGCCGGAAAAGAGTTGGAAAAGAGAGAGGCACTGGAATGAAATTTGATGTATGGTAGCAGCAGGTGCCGAGGTTGTACCATTATTGTGTCCGAACCGTATTTGCCGCGTTGAGAAGAGGGGGGAGGGGGGGGATATAGTGACACGTGTAAGGACCAAACGGGTAGAGATATTGGCATACAAACTTGAACGGTACACAGGTCAAATGACCTGGAAATGCCATTTTGGGAAATGGTAATGGATCCGACCTTGGGAGATTAAAGATAAGACAGTGACATGCCCTCGGAATAGTGAACCGTGATCGAAACATCATGATTCCTTGATGGCGGCCAGAAGAGGGCCCTTGCCACGAAGGTTGCAGTATCAGAGACAGAAATTTTACAACAATTAACCGTATGTCTGTGCTCATTTATTTATTTTCTTTCTCCTTGAGCGACAAACAATTGTCATAAATTAAATCCTAATAGCTTTTCTCGAACAGAATGCAATACATATCTTCCCGTGTCTCGCAGGAAGTTATATTATGACATTTACTTTTGTGGGTACGATATCGTACCAGCCTCTAGAGAGGATGTTACGAAGCTGTATCAACGTTCGCAGACTTAATCGAGCACTTTTCCTCGGCTACTAAAAAGTAGAACCTAACCTCAAAACAATAGCTAGAAAACATTGCTCTAAGAAAAAACAGAAAAGAAACACTTAAAAGATTAGAAAAAATATTAAGATAAAAAAAAAAGAAAAAAAGATAAAAACATCTTAGTCTCTTAGAATATATAGGCCTATGACAATTTCTATATGATACAGTTACGGTTTAATATATAATGTTAGTGCGGTATTAATAAACAGTAAAATGTGAACATTCTGTCTTAGAAGCTAATAAGTGGTAAAGGATACAGGGTTAAAAACAAATATTAGCACTTCTCATTGGCAAACCATGCTTAAAGTTTAACCGAATAGGCCTGAGACCCGACAGTCTAGTTAAATAGGCCTGTAAACCCGATAAAATGCTTTACTTCTTTTGCGCGCTATCCACAGATAATCGATTTCATATTCTTTCGGATTTGTGGTACCTCTGTGGGCTTGTCCCTCTATCTTGAAATATTCAGCAACTACAGAGGTAAGCCATTGCCGAAAAAATAACACATGTAACAAAAGACATATTTCATCATCACTTTCGTATTTCCTTCAGAGGAGTTGCTTCATCCAATTTTCCGAGCTTAGTGTCGGTACCACATGGAAATGTTGAAATTCAAACTCTCCATGTCTTGGTGAGTTTTGGGTTGTGCAAGCAGCGCACATTCTAAACCGGGTGAAAAAAATACAAAATCCCTTAGATGATTCAAATAGTTCAGTGTATTCAGATATTAGATGTAAAAATAAGCTGCCGTTTCAGTTAAACTTTAAAAGCATAAGACAAATCCGATATTCAGTATTCCAATTCACTTCCGACCAACTTTCTTTCCCCGAACGTCTCTCCACGAACGCCGAAAGCACAAGCATTCCTTCAGGATAAAGGTGGGTGCCAATCATGTTTGATGCCGCCAGCTGTTTCAGCTGTTCCAAATCAGCTGATATTTTTTTTCAGCGATGTTTCCAGTTCAGAATATGGCTGTATATTTTTCTGTTGAGATAGTCGAAAATAACAGACAGATGATATCCTAACCCTTAGAAACTCCGCAGAAAGTATTTCCGCTAAATAAGACCGTTCATGAAAATTTGTCATCCTCGTGTAGCCTACACCTTGAGCGAAAGCTCTACAGTATTGAATTTGTCGTTGTCTGTTTTACACGACTTCAAGATGTTGTCCTTTTCATCTTTTCCTGTGCTGGTTTGGATTTCTTCTTGCAACTCTAGTTAAAGCTCTGCAGTATCGGTTTTTGGTTTGGATTGTTTGCTTTACTCGATTTCAGCATGGGATCAGCTCTTGTTTATTTCTTGGTGGTGGTTTTCGTCTTTTCCGGTGCCTGTTTGAATTTCTTCTTACATCTCGAGCGAAAGCTTTGCAGTATTGGCTGTATGATTTTTTGCTGTACACCATTTCATCTTTTCCTGTGTTCGTTTGGATATCTTCAAGCACCTGAAGGAAAGCTCTGCAGTGCTAGCTTTTAGTTTGGATTGTTTGCTTTACGTGAGTACAACATGTTTAGCCCTTCTTTATTTTCTTACTAGTTTTCATATTTTCCTGATCTATCTTCTTTAACCTCGAGCGAAAGTTGGATGGGGTTAAGCTTTTCTGGTTTGTGTTTCTCTTTGTCAGCGTGTGTCAGCTCTTGCTTCCCTCTTGCTTGCTTTGTCTTTTCCCATGTGCAAGTTTTGGTCTCGTCTTACTTTGTTTGTGGATTCTGTAGCTTGGTCTTGTTTGCAACTTTTGTCCTGCTTCTTGCTGTTCACTGTGTGATAGTAGAGTAAATATGGTTGGCTTTCTTCTCTCACTAAACTCTGTAACGTCCCCCTCCTAGTTCAAAAGCCCTTACTGGCGAGGGCCCCTTACTGAAATCCAAACTTGATTTTAGATCGTCAGCTTCGTCTTGCTTCGTAACAGCTTCGACGCGTTACGCCGTTACTTCTCAAAATTCTACTCCTGGTTTGGACGGATCTCATTGGAACTCTACGTCGCACAATACCACATCTGGCTCGCTGCTGACAGCCACGGTATACTAGTCCTAATCCCAGGTTACCCAGTTGCTAACGTGGTTGTTACGACATTTATCTTCATGTGTGTTTCCCACGAAATTCATGTGATAACGGCAACGGTAACACAATTTTTCGTACCTGATGAATTTAAGCTGGTGTTAAGAAATTTATTGATATTAGCCTTGTTAACAGGTGTTATACATGTGTATGGAGTGGAAGTCTCAGAGTTGGTAGATCTTAAACATTTTGTACCCACTGCCTCCCGTGTCACTAGTTTGATCTCATAGTTTACTGGGCCTTATTTGCTTGGGAGGGGAAATGGTGCCCAAGCTTCACTTATGAACACATTTAAAATCTAGAGGTACTAAATTGACTCCTTGTTAGTGCCGATTCCTGACCATAGCCTACAGGTAAGGTCAGCAAAATTGTTTCTTTGGTTTGGTAACTGAAGGATGGTCGAAGGGTCAACTTACTTTCCCTTGAGAGCTATTTTGTTGCCCATACATATATGGGTCATGGAGTGGCACTAAGGGGGGAGCATTTTTTACCCTAAAGTTTGCAGGCCAATAGTCTGAATTTAGGGCTACTGAACCCGTGAATATTCCTTCAGCCAAGGTGACTGCGAATCATATTTGACGCTGCAAAACAATTTGTTAGAGCTTTATTTCGGCCCTTCTTGTCAAGGGTCTTCTTCGGGCTCAAGCCGCTTAAGCTGGAAAATGAACTTGTTGAAAAACAATTAAAGATTCTTCCTTAAATATCTGATTTTTTTAACTTCTACTCGGAAAATTGGTCGGAGTTAAAGCTGGTGCTGTGGTTTCGTTTTGGAAACAGCTGCTGTTTTTGCTGTTCGATTGGGTCGTCGAAAGGGTAGAGATTCTTCTGCGTTTTGATTTTGGAATCATCTGTCTCTTCTTCTTCTTTCCAGCTAAGATTTTCCAGCTTGAGCGGCTGGAGCCTGAAGAGGACCCTTGCCAAGAAGGGCCGAAATATAGCTCTAATAAAATTTAGCTGACTTATCCGTTTTGCACCGTCAAATATGCTACTGAACCCGTTTCGAAAAGAGACTTGACGGCCTCCAAACTATATGTCAATGTGCTGATATAAAGAAACTAATCGTCTAATGCTATCATCGAAAACCGAGTCTTTGTGTACAGTAGAGTTATGCTCCTTTTAACGTTAGTTATCTTTGAAGTTTTGGCGTAACTGGTACAATGAAGTCCCACAATACCCATTCAGGTGTCGCTGGGAGCCCTTAATAAGCTACTTTGGCTGACTGATAGCAGGCTTTTACAGAGCAAGTGGATGAAAATCGTACTGTTGAAAGTTATAGGACCCGTCGTACCGATAATGCCAATGCCATCTACTTTCGTAATCTCCCATTCATTCTTAAACCCGGAGACTCGAATTTGTATGTGCTATATTCTAAATAGCCTAAAGACACCTCACTGATTTTCGTACTTTTATTATTTCGCTATTTTCAATGTGTATCACGCTCCCGACGATTGTTTAAATGACACCTCGCGCTACATAATGTTTCTACTAAGATGTTCTGAGATAGTCGACTACTTTAAAACTTACTTATGCTTACAGAAAGTTCATAAGGCTTCGGCTGTTTTGAACCTGTTTCCATGTCCCTTGTCTTGTATAACAATCTTGGCAAAAGTTGCATAACCGGTCTCTGGACGAATAAGCTCCTCGGAAGCAATGATCGGGCGCGTGATAAGTCATGTAAAGAGAAAATTTGTGGCAAGCGTGATAATCAATGTTGCCAATGGATCCACTTGATGCAAGGTGATGCAGGCGATAGGATGTAAGTGAAGATATTCCTGAAGTAGAAGGAATTACTATCATAATTACGACGTGTCCTTTAAGATAATCCCGCTTTCCAGAATCTTCGCCCTATGTTCCAAGATTCCGAAGTTTCTTTGCCAATTTTATCCACCGTTTTTCTTCTGTTCATTTCTGGCATCGGGACAGCTGAGAAGCGCGACCCATTTCGCCTTCCGGTTAATCTTCTTCTAAGCTGTTGATGGGGCGGCCCATGGCAGCTCAGCTGGTATCGCCGCCAAGGAGGAATTATCCTCTTCTTGCTTGATCTTCGTGGAGTGGATAATGGCACTCCTACTGGGATTGTAGCCCAGGAGGAATTACCCTCTTCTTGTGGATTGTGGGGCTGAAGGCACTGTGCTATTTCTTATTTTATTTGCCATGTTTGACGCATTTCATAACGGATCATGTTCTCCTGTATTACTTTAAAGTAACTCATTAGTTAGAAATACCTGTTATACAAGTTTGTGTTTTAATCAATAGACCAAGGGCGAGGCTGAAAACGGCCGGAAAGGTTTTTTTATCTTTGAGAAACCCGGCAGTCAAAGGAGGTCAGGTACGTTGAGAATATTGGGATAAATTTTACACACATTAGAGGGGAGGCTCACAGTTGCACTATAAAGCGCGAAACTATCAGTTTTCCTTTGCTTGCGCGATTAACCAATTACTTGCCACCTTGAAAATTCTTGAGTTGACATGTAAAAGGCGGAAATTGAATTTGGCATTTCTTAACGTATTTAGATACTTCCCGAGGGGGTGGGGGGCACTCTCGAGTTTGGTGTACACCAGGTGCCGAGTGCTGGCACCAGTTGCCACGTGTTAGAATATTAAAATCAGCATAGCTAGAAGCATTGAAAGGTGAATCGCTTTATAACTGGCACTACCGGAAAAGGGTGTACTCCAAGTAACGGGGAGTGGGCAAACCCTTGACATTGCCGGTCGTATTTTCGCCCTTGGCAGAGTGGCAAGATAATGTTTGTTGGCGATTTGAATTAAGTGTAAGTCTAGTTTTGGTTTATTGAAATTCAGCAATGAAAATGGCGGCGGAATGTCGAAGATGAATAAGTCAATATGAATTGCGCACAGCCCTGTCAGTTTATGGTAAACCTTGGGAAATCTGAACCATAAATATGTTCATGAGTTAAGTATATGTCCTGTTTAAGATTTCAGTTTCTGTTTTCGTATAGGTTTGAGCTCTCAGTTTCTATTTTCGTATAGTCATATTTAGTGTTCTTTATACAATTGTAATTCATCTTGTGCGTATATTACCTTCGAAAAGGTCGCACTTGATCATCTTGGAGATTTTGTGTACTATTGATTGCTTTCGGATGACATATGGTGCTTGACATGAGAAAAGTGACCTCGAGCTAAAGCGTCCTGAAATTTGTCGGCTACGCCACCTGTAACAAACTATTGAATTAGATGTGACGAAGCAAGCAATCTTAAACGACACCTCGCACTCGTAGTGTTTCTGCTCAGACGTTCTCAGATATGGGACCACTTTACAGCTAAGCTATGCTTACAGAAAATTACTCGCGGCTTCGGCTGTTTTTAACGTCTTTTCACGTCCCTTGCCTTGACCGACAATCTTGTCAGAATTTGCGCAACCGGTCTATATTCAAACAATACATAAACGGATACGTCAGCTACGATCTTTTGTAGCTCGTCCGATCCTGTCGAGGACCCTTGCTAAGAAGGACCGAATATCGCTATCAAAGCATCGTAGCTCATGTATCTGTTTTATGTAGGCCTATTGTTTGAATATGCTTCCCAGCCAGCTTGGGATCAAGGAGTATTTAACTGAATTCAAGAACCGGTCTGCGGACGAGTAAACTCCGGAAACAATGATCAGGCGATATTACGTTACGTAAAGAGAACAATCCTGGCACGCGTTTTAATCAATGTATTGCCGATAGAGATGATAGGATACACTTACGAAGTGAAGAACTTCGGAAACGAGAATGGATGAAATACTACTAAAGTAGACTAAATTACTAATCAATCAAATATATTGTAAATAGCCAATTTGGCAGGAAAAGGTCTTGAGGCCAAATGGCGAGGTCAACCATCAAATTAGGTATTAAAATGTTATCATTATGCAGCAATTTCCAGGTTGTGTATACATGACATTACTATCTTCCAAAGCCGTACAACACAAATCTTTATCTTGTCTTTTCTTTTGCCCGTCATTCCTAAGCCGTAGCAGTTCGTTACGAGTGGCTCACGTATGACGTAGGCTATATGTGTCGTGGTGGCGACCAAGGAGGTTGACAATGCTATAACATGTGATTGATTGTACAGATAAAACCCAGATGACATTGACATATAGCGGTGTATTTCAGTAAAGGATAGTTAAGATTTACCCCCTAACTTGAAAGCATTTAGATGGGTGTTTTTCATTTGATCCTCTGTAGACGATCCTTTTGATCCCAAAGGACAGTTAGGTATACCTACGACATTTGTATCCGTCGCTCGTCGAACTGATCACATGCTGTGGGCTCGCTCAATTTAGTCTGGACGGCCGTCAAAATTCAAGGAAGAACAAGAGCTACCAGCTCATATGGAACTTGTTATGAGTAGGTAGCGTGAGAAACGAGAAAGTAAATCTGCGAATTTTTCCGGAAATTCCGATACCCCTCCCCGCCGTGCTCGGATCCGGTCCGGACCCTAGAATATGCCGACCAAGGCATACGATCTCTCTACTTTTCAAGTTTCATTCAAATCACTCCACTTAACCCCTATGCGAGACACAAAATTTCCGGGACTCCCCCTCGAACCCCCCCTCCTACTGTGGCCGAATACGACTCACACATAAACTTCGCATCTCTAACATCTCTAACATTCGCATCCTGGCCGGCGATTGAAATTAAGTGTCTTTTTGTGTATGTTTATGTGTTTTATTTATTTTCTTCATTTACTCCGCTTTCTGAAAACGGCGGGTTATAAATAAATTACTTACTTACTTACTTACATCTCGTCCCGTCCATCACGTTTAACTCGTGTCGGAGATTCAAATTCCCGGTTCCCGCTTCATCCTCCTCCTACATTGGTCGGAATCCGGTTCGGACACCTATATAACACCTTACATAAACTTGGTACTGTCCAACTTGCATCCCATTCGGCCCATCCGTTTGGATTTTGTGCATGTCACAAAGCTTTCGGACCCCCCACCCCAACTTCCCCAACCATGAGCGCATGGGGTTCAGACACATGCTTTGCATATCTAGGTCATCTGTTCTCATCGCCCATAAAGTTTCACTGAATCAAACCATATTGTTCGCAACCGACGGAAGTCAGTAATTTCCATTTATTCAAACAATGTTTACAACGGATACGTCAGCTATGATTTTTCATCAGCGATATTTCGGCCCTTCTTGGCAAGGGTCCTCGTCAGGCTGTCAATCCTCTGGTTCAACTTCGGGGAAGGAAACAAACCTGTAATAATCAGTAATTTCATAATATAATCAGTAATTTCCGGATTCCCCCTCCCTCAACCCCCCGAAAAATGGTCTAATTGGAACTGAAGTCTTCCAAGGGCATTGTGTCGGGTCCTTAAGTCTATTTGGTCGGCACTAATATACCTGCCAAGTTTTATCGTTCTTAGCACATTTGGAAGTATTCTAACTCGCGGTCTCCGGAATTGCCGGAAACCCCCTTCAACTCCCCCCAAAGAGCCCTGATATGGTCTGGTTCTATCAAGAACGTATTTAACACTTACTCTTGTTATTCTATTCCGATTCCGCGACGCTAAGCGTTTCACAAAAATTCCGGTGCGCCTTCGATCCCCCCCCCCCCCCCCGAAGAATCGGATCTGGTCCGGACTTTACATGGAACATCTGAGACAAACTCTTTCTACTTTCCAAGTTTCATTCAAATCCGATCGCCCGTTCAAAAGTTATAAATGCTACTAGATTCTGGATTCCCCATCCCTCCACTCCCCCCACGGTGTTCGGATCGGGCAAACAATTGTTCACAAGTCGGTCTATCCGAATCCCTCATATTCCTGCCGAGTTTCGTCATCCTAGTACATCGGGAAGTACTGAGCTCGCTGGACCACCAGAATGCCCCTCCCCTTAACTCCCCCCCCCCCACAGTAGCCGAATTCAGTCCGGTTAAGTTAATGATATATATAGGACTTGTGCTTGTCCTTCCACCAGTGTCATCCCGATACTCTAAGCGTTTCCAAGATTTCCGCCCCCACCCCAATGATTAATTGGGGTTAATGTTTAAAGTCGTAGTTTTGAGTGGCGACTTGAATCGGGTGATCTATGCATTACAGATAAATGCTTTTGCAGTGACCCCTTTGCACCTTGTTGTGTAATCCCTATAATCTAGAAATTAATTTAATGTAAGGAAGAGAGTTTTCTAAATTTTATTCGGCATAGTAGATACTACTTTTGACAGCTTAGAGTTTGAGCGTTCCATGAGATAAGGCTGCGCTTTGTAGTCCGATTTGAGGCGGCAAAGTCATTCTTATTCTTGATTTTGTCACACAAGAGGAATAGCTTTGCCGCCTCGAATCAGTCTCAAATGAAACCTTATCGGATGGAACGCTCGACTCTCCGCTATGAAAAGTCATAACTACCATACCGAAGTAGTGTTGGAAATTTCTCATCGTTGTGTTATTTAACTCCTACGGCAACCTCTGAGGTCGCGTGGGCGGGCTTCAGTCGGGTTCTCTACTAGTCAGTATAGAGTGGGTGGAAGTCTTTTGAATATGATAGGTATAGATGTAAAATTTCAGTATCTCCATTGATTGGTAAAAATAAAAATATTTAATCGGCAGCGAACGACAAACAAATAAATTAATAACAGGAAGGTGTCAATAAGGGTCTAGTAACAGTCATCCGTTTAGTAACCTCCGTATTTGATATCTTCTGGCTGTTGAACGTAGTATCCCCAAGGGGCGAAGGAGTCACCGTAACTTGCCTTGGCCTCGTAACCCTTTCCGTAATCCTTGTTGGGTCCACGGTAAACCTGCAACACAAATCACGTTAGGCAACAATTATTATTTATTTCTAACTGATAATTCCACAAGTGGGTAAATAAAATAAATAAGGGCGGGCGTGGAGTAAGACGAGAGCAAGCTGAAAGTTTATAAAAAGTAAATATGGATTTTATTTAGCTTCCCTGCTTCATGTTTAGTTTTGCTCGTGAAGTTCCCGGAGTAATTCGGGCTGATGGATACTGGGATCTAGCCGACAGTCCCTAGTATAGGCTCACTGCTATTCCGTGAAATTATACGCTGGGGGGCACGTGAAAAGTTCAGCACGTAGTTGATACAGCCCAAAGATTCGAAACAGAAAACAACGTTTCTTCTTTTAGGAGGCTTTAGAGGTTGTTTGGCAGGTGGGTAGCAGCCTATGTTATTTTAGAATCAATCGAGGGATTGCACACTCCCAGAACATCTCAACATTAAGTGATCGGTGCACAGGGGAGAATGCTTAGTGGTGGCTACTAAGTGAGTAACCCCTCGAAATCAATAACACAATCAATGTGTTATGAATTCGGTGCTCATGACTTTTTTTTCCATTTGGGGGCTTTTCCGGAAGGCGTTTCCACAGCAATAATGCCATGACAACTCCCTAATTTGATGAACAACTTCTTAAAAGCGCCAATGGAGTCTGCAGGGAAACGCGCCAGATCGGTTTCCGGGGAATTGGTAACACAAATTGATTTAGTTATACCAAGGGCCATCATAACCTTTCCTTTTATACAGTTATCTTCTCCCCTTTTCATTCTGGGTAATAACTTCCTTCCTGATACTGCAGCCGGCAGGCACCTTTTAGTCAGATAGAATAAAGTACTTTATCCATGGAAGAACATTTTATTTTGTTTTACAGTACGGCCAGACTGTTTTTGTTTCTCTAAACTGCCCAGAACTCCATATTTTTTTTTCTTGCTTTCGTATCATATAGCGGAAACTAGGGCATTTGTTACGGGGGACTTTCAAAATCATGCTGGTGGAAGAACTGTGTGAATAACTATGAATATTAAATTGTTCAGGATTTAATGAATTCCTGTAGGAAACTCTTCTTGGCCAAAGTGAAATAATTATATGTGTTCGATCCTTGTTAAACTTGAGTGTGGCAAAATGTTGAAAATTGTTTTTGTGAGAAATAAAGAATATCGAACTTATACCTTCCCTTATCGTGTTCTCAACCGAAGCTGTAAATGAGGTTGTATGCGGTGATTTTTTTTAGTTATGAGAGTAACTTTAACCATGAGATTAATACCTCGATTAATACTTGCTTAAAAGCTGAGTCATGGTTTTAATTTTGTTTTCACCGACCTCTGGGTGAGGTTGTTGTGCTTTTCCGAAGACTAAACTACTTCAAAGACAAAATTGCGTGGGATCAGTCTTGTCACTTTTCTGTGAGGGAAATTGTGACTTTTAGCCGCAAAACCGGTGACATTCTGGTGCCTACGAAACTGAGTACTTTTTACCAACGATTAACTAAAACGCTCGCTTTCTCATCTTCATTACGGTGTGCCTCAACTTGTTTGCTTCATTTTTGTATTTACTGGTGAGGAACCGCTCGCAGAATTCTGGCTGGCTTTGTCAAAGAAACGAAAATATTCGACAACTGCAACCAGTGGCAACACTGTGTGGGACTGGGGGGGGGGGGGGGGGGGGGGGGTAATTAAGAATTTGTTAACCAACTGTTTAAGAAAGGGGAAAAGACGTACCTGGATCTTGACACGGCCATCTGCAGGCTTGTAGCTAGGTGCGGCATACCCAGGGGCCTTGTAGGCGGGTGCCTCATAAGATGGCGCAGCGTATGCGTTTTGTGGATATGCGGCGGCGAGGGCGGCAAGGCCACAGACTACGAGAGCGACGAGAGTCTGCAGGAAGTACAAGCGTTAATACAGTATAGAAGTTATCACTTAAATATGTGTAAATTGTTAAACTTGAAAGAGCTTCCAGATGGAAGCAGTACTTCCTAGTTAAGACGGCGCGTGACGTGGACAACTCAGTTTTTTATTCGGGTGTTGGTTGGGGGGGGGGGGGGGTCCTGTGGACCTGTATGTATTTTTAGTGGATAGGACTGTTTTTCTTTTATCATGGTCGCAGTTTGATAAGAACGCGGAAGATCAATGCAAACTGAAACTGCCGAACCACATTTTGCCTGTCGTGTGAAACTACTGACATTTTAATTAAATGAAGCACTTTTTCATGTGCGACTGCAATCGGGACAACTTTCATCATCGCTGTGTTGCTATGGTAAAACGACAGTCATTTAAACATGCTAGTTCTTCAGATATACAGCCCCCTAAAACCACACCCAACGAAAAAAAAAACTAGATTGTCCTCTTAGTGGAACAAAGCCCCTTACTCTTTTTATGTCGCCTTTTTATTGTGACATAATATCTCGCTAAAACGAAATTACTGCCCTACACGGTGTCTGTGTCAGTCCTCGTAAATGGACCCAGTTCATGGCGTTCAAAGAAACTACCGGGGTGTATCCGCCATTGTAGCGTTTACAGCGGGGTAGGGTGTCGTCTTGGATTATTAATAGAGATTTACGGAGATTGGACTTGGTTTCTGTGCGTACCAAGGGGTTGCTCACTCCCATAATAGTTGCACAGTAATTGCTGGTGCCCACGAGAGGATTTACAGTGTTGTTCATCAAATAAGCAACACCTTGGCGCGTTCTGAAAAATATATTCAGACAAATCATTTTCTTTATTGTCTTACAGTACAGATTGTTTTAAATAGTTGATTGGGTTAATCGGATACATCAGCTGATTTTATTCTAGCGACTTTTCGGCCCTTCTTTGCACGGGTTCTCTTCAGGCTCAAGCTTAAAAAATGTGCACTTCGAAAATGAACTTGATAGAATCGTTTTTCTAGCTTGAGCTTGAAGAGGACCCTTGCCAAGAAGGGCCGGATTATGATTCGCAGTCTGCTAGCGCTGAAAGAATATTCATGTTTTACATAGTTTCTTCTTTTTCGCTAATACTGAATTTTATTAAACTAATTTTTGTTCGCCTACTTTTATTTACTTGCTTTTACTCACTTTTATTTAAATACATTTTATATTATTTTTCTGGAAATAAGGTTTGTCCTATTCCTAAAACACGTACAGGAAAGAAATCCCTCCCGTCAAACTAAGTAGAAACCTAATCAGCTTACTTTCGCTAATAAAACGGTCATATATCACGTAGTAAGGTTTTGTCTTATATTTCCCCTATTTCTGTAATTTTGTAAAGAACCTAAATGTGCTTCCAAACTTTTGCTTATGAAAGTAAACTGTTAATCAACTAGCGTCGCAGTGTTTACCCCTGCTCCCGTAACTTGTTATAGGAATCCAAGTTTGATTCTGAACTTTCCGTAATCAACCAACTTTTTTACTTTTCAAGAACGTTCTATCCCAGAAAAATGGTTTTCACGAATATAAGTGAGACAGTGTCTATGCAGGGTTATAATAGAAATAATAATCAATTATTACCAGTTTAGAGACATAATTGGACATAATTTGTGTATGAATGAAAAAAAGGAAAAATAAAAACCTTCTTGCTGCACTGTGAGTCTCAAGTGTTTCCCAATTTTTTTATTTTTTTTACAGAAATCAAATTTATTTTAAATGCCTAGAGATTTTGTTTTCTCGTTTATTAGAAAAGTTAGATATTTGGCCTTTTTGGAAAGATTTGGATTATAATAATTTAGTTTGATAATAGAGGGCCAAGGCCTAAATTCTTCGTCGTAGATTGTCAAACATTCCAGGATAATTCAAAGACAAACAATTTTTTTTTAATGAGAACCAATTTCGTACATCACATTTTCTACCGAATACAAATTGCTTCGAATCTTTTATTAATATTTTTGCCGTAGATAGTCTAGTGTGTGCTATCGAGTTTGCCAAAGAAATTACGACACAAAATTGACTGTCGACTGCGAAAAAAAAGAAGAATAATAAGGAAGAAACGGAATATTACCAGTTTAGAAGACATGATTTTCTATATCCAAAACTTTTCGTGTTGTGTTAGTCACTGCTGTATGATCGTGCTACTGGATACTGATACCAATCGCGGATTTATTTTTATACCTTTCTTGAGACTCATGGTTAGCGGCCATATGTGCACCTGTAATTATCATTTTGCTGAAGCAAACCGAACTTTCACACGTCATCTGTCAGTTTCAGTCAGTAGGAGGGATTTGAGACGCTATGTGTCTCCTATTTCTTTTTTCTTTTTTGTACAATTTAATGGTGAAAAAAGTAGGTGAACACGAATTAGTGATTCTGGTTAGAGAAAGGTTTTTCTTTACAAATTGACGGTTTAAAAAAGTAGAAGAAAACCGAAATATAAATGGTTTTGGTTTGAGATTTTCATTGTGTACAAATTCTCGTTTAAAACAAGCTAGTCAAAACGGAAATGTAGGCTACTGTTTACTAATTAACGGTTGAAATAAGTAGTTGAATACTAAATATAAATGGTTTTGCCCATTTTTTACAAACGGGTAGGTGAAAAAGGACGAATTATTGGTCCTGGTTGAGACAAGTTTATCTTTACAAATGCACGATTAAAGGAATAGTTCAATACCGAAGTATATAAATTTTTTGATACTTTTCCTTACACATTCACATGTAAAGCATGTAAGTGACTGCGGAAAAATAAGTGGTATACAACTCGCTGTTAAAATAGACCAAGTAGTTGAATACCGATTATTTATTTTTTTCAAATGAACGGTTAAAAGACTGAGTGAACACGGACAAGTAATTTGTTTTTGTTTTCGGTTTATTCGTGCCAAAAGTATGCATTTTAATTACTACGCAGTTTATTCATCAAAATGTTCAGCCGACGACTTACGCACACTAACGACTGTGGGACTAAGTCCAGTGTCGCCACGCCAGACCAGTTCATTTCATTGCTTTACTCATTTTCTTTCTATTTGTTTCAAAATTAAAAGAACTTGAACCTGACAAAATAGATCATACATTCTTTTAAAAAAATTAAAAAAATTACAAACATGAAATATCTCCGAATTTGGTGGTTTAAAAAACAACTCGCGGCAACCCTTACTTCGTCTGTCCTGAGGTATGGTCTCTGTTGCCTAACTGTGAAATCTCTCTGACAAAAGCATCCCCAGCGAAATTTCCCAACTGAAAATGTCCCCAGGGAAGGCCTTCCCTCAAGGAAACGTTGACATGCATAGATTTAGTCGGTAGTCTTGTTTTTCAGCCACATTACCTGTATGCACATGACACCCTACTTTCCTCGAGACACTGACGTCCTCCATTGCCTCTAACTTTAGTACAGTCAATCTAAATTAAAATTAGGGGTTACCTCAAACAAATTGCAAAAGTTTTGATTTTGGTATCATTCGAACCGGAAAAAAATTCTCTACAACATATACAAAATCGGCCAAAATCGGTCGAGGCGAAATTAACGTTTTTTCGTCTTTTCTTCTAAAATAACGACTTTTAAAAAAAATTAATTTTAAAAAATTAAAAAGTCGGTGATAGGAAAATCTGGTACGTAGATCACGAATATGGACTCGGTTCTGTGTTTTGACCATCCCTGAGCCGTTTGCCCCCCCCCCACCACACACGCGCGACATAAAGACATTTTCAGTCGAATTTATGAAGGATCTGTTGCTACTTGGTTGAAAGAACCTCTCACGAAGATTATTAATAAACGCCAATTTGGGAACATACCTGGAAGTTCTACAACACATTAGCTAATTGGGTTGTTAGATTTTATTTGTAAAAAAATAGCTATAGATTTCAAAAAGGCTTTCGACTTGATAGACCACCAGATTCTAGTAAATAAGATGATGGAAAATAATATTCCAGCCTTTCTAATAAATACTGTAAAAAGTTTTCTTACTAGTCGAGAACAGACAGTAAAATATAAAAATGTTTTTCAAAACCGTTGCCCATTTTCTGTGGAGTACCACAGGGGACAGTTCTTGGACCCTTATGTTTTTTGTTAATGATTAATGATACTGCTACAGATATGGATGAACGTTGGAAGTATGTTGACGATCTGTCTCTTGTTGAAATCCTTAATAGAAATGCTAAAAGAAGTCCCAGCCTCAACATCTCCCTCCCATCCCAGATCTCATTTCAGATAAAATTCAACTTCTCGGTGTAACGATTTCCTCAGACCTTTCTTGGCATGCACACACTTCAAATATAACAAAAAAAGCTAATGCAGCACTTGCCATGATCAAAGTTTTCAAAAGGTTTAAGATGCCTAAAGATAAGCTTGTAAAAATCTACTGTTGTTTCGTGCGCCCCCTTCTTGAATATACTTGTCCGGCATGGCATTACGGTCTCACCCAAGGGGAGAAGGATCTGATCGAGCGGGTACAAAAACGTGCACTACGTATCATTTATGGTGAAGCCAGATTACCTTACTCTTTTCTGCTAAAGGAACTTCGGCTGCAAACGCTTGCAGAGAGGAGAGACACCTTTGCCAGACTTTTGGCCTAAAACTCCTTTCCCACCCCGTGCACCGTTCCCTCCTCCCTAGTCCCCATTTACCCGAGAGACTTCGCCAACCTAGAGCAGTAGAAGTGAAGGTCCCAAAGCTCGCCCCAATTCATTGCCGCACTGACCGGTTCAAGAAAAGTTTCGTGCCTAGTTTCACTGAATGGTATAATGCAAATTGAGTTTGTTTTATGACAATGTTTTATTTTCGATAATCTATATTTCATTCAGCGTATTTTTGACGTTTGACACGAAGAAACGAATTCGGCATTTTGCTGTGATAGTTTTTCTTTTAAATTAAAACGATCATTCATTCATTCATTCAAGCGTGCATTAATATACGTTGGATATTACACGAAGTCGGATCCACGCAGAGAAAATTTACACTTCCTATGCCCAATGCCAGGAAAAAGTCGTGTCCTAGTATCTTGCATATTTTGTCCCCCCCCCCCACGTACACCAAATCAAATCTTTGAATTGATGTACGCTTCCGATACAGTTCCTCATCTTCTAAGTGGTAAGGCTATTTCTCGAGCACTGCGAGCCCATACCATTGTAGACGCAGCACTTCACTCGATTCTGATAAAGGAACTTGTAGACGAGGATTCAGATGCAGAACTTGAACTGAATACAGAACTTGCATTGAATACGGTTGAGCTTAGTGAAATCAAAGACCTATATGAGAAAGTAATGGATGGACGAGCTTCTCTCCCAGTCTTCAAGTCTCATGAAGGTCAAAGCTTCTCTGTCGGCTCTTAAATCAGAGCGAAGTCACGAGACTCGAACAGGAAAACTGTGGATCCAGTACATGGACATGGTTGCCATTCTTCAAAATTTCCTCAGAGCTGAACGTACAGGTCAATGGAAACTTCATTCCCTTACCTCGCAGCAGCTGGTCACAACAACTACACGAAGTCGGCGAGGCTGTACCTGCAGCAGATGAACAGACTTGAACATCCAAGCCCAACACTTCTCCAGTCTTTCGAAAAAGGCTTGCACGTTGAGAGAAGATCGGACAGATTTTGGGCCGGTTTATCTACAGATTTGGTCATAGAACAAGAATTGATGAGAAATCTGAAAACGGCAAAAGGATTGACTAGAGGTAGAGGAATGACGGAAGTACAGAGACTTCAGTGGGTAATGAGACGTCCAGCATGTGCTCACGTTAATCTTCTGATGCAAGAACTGACGGATGTTTCGTATCACACAAGCGACCAGCACAAAGAGTCTGGTCTTTCAAGGCAGCAGAGGGACTGCAAAGACGCACAAATAGTTATTGACGTTGTCGAGCAGTCGTCTCCTTTCGAGGGTGATCCGCTATCGCTTCGAAGCCTTGCTACTGGCATGACTGCTGCAGAAAACGTGAACGCCGACAAAGCAGTGGAAGTCGGGAAGAAGATTCTTGACGGAATGGTAGGGAAATCGCTGAGGGAGCATTCGTTCAAACGGAAGGACCAGGCAGTCCTTATGACGGCGAAGCAAAAAAATGGAGGAGAAATCCACCGTTTAGACCCTTCATTGCTGTTTCAGCGTCTTCTAACTGTATCCAAAAGACTGAATATGGACGAGGAATCTTCATTTAAATATGAGCTTTGCTCCTATCCTGCGTCGCTTTTTGACGATTCTGGCACGTTCCGAAAGCCAAATAATCCAGAGCTGGCAAAAGCTATCAAGCGACTTTCAGAAACTGATACTATTGGGGAAAAGATTAGTCTGACTTGCACCTACGTCTTAGACGGGGGCGCTTTGCTTAACAGGATTCCTGTGATGAGTCTCTAATCCCTTTGCAATTTCTAATTACCTGTGATTTTTTTTTTTTCAAATTAAAATCAATGATTTACCTAGGTGTGAGAAGTTGCTTATTCGATTCTAAGGATTTGGGGTGGTCACGTTTGGGGTGGAGGGCGGGGGGGGGGGGGGTGGGGTAAACTGACGTGCACGACTTCTTCTCTGCATTAGCAGTCCAATTATTTTCTGCATGGATTCAACTTCGCGTAATGTTGTTCTCGAGACCTATATCGACGCTTGATTTATGGGCGGGAGGGAGGGGGGGAACTGAACATGAGCGTTCAAAACAAAAACAAAGTGCATATTCGTAATCTACGTACCAGATTTACCTATTACCGATTTTCTATACGTGCCAATTAAGTTGTTTTTAAAAAGTCGTCATTTTAGAAGAAAAGACGAAAAACGGTCAATTTCGCCTCGTCCGATTTTTGCCGATTTTTTATATGTTGTAGAGAATTTTTTTCCGGTTCGAATGGTACCAAAATCAAAACTTTTGCAATTTGTTTGAGGTTAAACCTTAGATTGACTGTACTACTTATACTTGAAGCAGTCATGAAGCGTCAAAGAGTCTGCAGAAAAAGCTTGAAATTGGGAAAAATACAGACCATTGTTAGCAACTTCTGTTTTAGCTGTGGATGCTAATTTGCTGATAAGTTTGTCGGTCGAGAACCTTGTTTGAAGGTGGACACTATTTCGCATTTCGTTATTACTAAATGTAAAGAATAAAAGTAAGAAAACAAATAACAACCCCTACAAAGCTCCATGGCCCGTTGCATAGGGGTTAATACTCAAAATTAACATTATAACAAGTTTGCTCAGTCATGAAAACAAAAAACATCAATTGAACGTTCATCCTTAATAGGCACGCCCAGGTCCACATCGAACTCGCAAATCACTAAATCTGAACGAAAAACAAGTTTAATATTTGTTAATACATTTCGAGCAATCAATATATATGTGTATAAACTTGACCGGCGGTAAGAGCAGATGCCACAGATGATCCATCTACGTGTCCGAAGCGGAGTCGGACACGGTGGAAGGGGGTAGACTACTCGAAGTTTCATTAGAATGCTCGGATTCCACTGAAACCTGATGGGTGGTACGCGTCAGATAGCCTAGTTCTAGGTCCGAACCGCATCCGACGACGGTGGGGTAATTGTGGGGGGGGAGGGGGTATTCGTGACGTCCTCATTTACATTTTTGTATCAGCTACTCGTATGAAGTGCCAAATGAGCTCGTAGCTCTTCTTATTTTCCTCCTTGTATCTGATGTTCTATTGGGCAGACGAAACAGATTTATTAGAGACCGACGGTAGAAACCTGTCTTCCTCAAGACAGGTCCCATGTTCTGCTGTAAAAATCTTCGTTTTTGGGATCCCAAAACTTAAGTGGAGGGATACCTATGACATCGCAAAGATATCCGTCTGTCCGTCTGTCTGTGAGCACGATAACTCTCGAAGAGAATGAGGTATTTTGATGAAACTTGGTGTGAGGGTTCATTGGGTCAAGGGTAAGGTCAAGGGTAAGTTCGTAGATGGGCTATGTAGCTCGAAATTTAGGGGTGGGGGAGGGGGTTCAAATTAAGGGACAAACAAAATATTTTTAAACAGCTAATGTGATAGTCGATTATGGGGAAAAAGGCATGCTGAGCACTATAGTGAAAACCATTTTCTCGCCAGACAAGTAGTTCGTCCGCAATCCGGCAAAACCGGAAAGTTGGTTAAAAGTAAAAGTCTTATTTGGAGGTTTTTTTTTTAGTTTTAGTTTAATACTCTTTATTATACAAACCAACTTTTACATGCTCAACTACATAAATACACCTTTTATAACCCTCTTAACATCCTTTATACATGTAGCCGATACTGCTGACTGCATGAAAGCCCGAATGGGCCTGTGGGGGCAGTAAAAAAAAAAGATTCACGATTCACGTTACATTAATTTTCATATACTTTTTAAAAAAAGAGAAGAAAACTGAAAGAGGAAGAAGAGAAAAAAATGAAGAAAGAAAGCAAAGAAAACAAAAATAACAACAACAAACAGTAGTAAGTGGGAAACCATGCCATCGTACCAAAATCAACCAATCAACTCAACAAATGGATTAAAATTGTATCAGTGGTGGTCTGTCAAGAAATGTTGCTTTCGTCGGACCTTGAACTGAGCTAAACTTACAGCATTCTGGATTTCACAAGAAATCGAGTTCCAAACTGCAGTTCCCATATGCTTTATGACGAAGCCCGAACGTTTAGTGTTTCTCGCTTGACTCGCCAGTAGTTCCGTATTTCTTGTGTTATAATTATGATTAAACCTATTCATTTTAAATAAATCAGAAAACACTTTTGGGCCAAGTTCATAAAGACACTGGTATACAAACGTTCCAATCTGGTAATCTCTAATTTGTCCAACATTTAAAATATTATACTTTCGAAATACGGAATCAGTACTGACAACACCTCTTTCATACTTACCTATTGCCAATAGAGCTTTGTTTTGCTGTATCTGTATTTTCTTGTAATTACCGTAAAAATTGCTAGCCCAAAGTGAACAACCGTAATAAATGTAAGGTGTTATTAACGAATGGTATAACAGAATAAGAACGCTGGTAGGGAATATATTTTTGAAACTGCGCAGCATTCCAACTCCTCTTGCTACTTTAGAAGACACAACATCACTATAAATATTATTGATTAAATGGTCGATTTCGAGGTAAGAAGAAATGCTAAATACGATGGGGAAAACCATTTTCTCGCCGAACAAGTAGTTCGTCCGGAATCCGGCGAAACGCGGAAAGTTGGTTAAGAGTAAAAGTTTCATTTGAAGTTGATTAAATGTTCGATCTAGGGGTAAAAAAGCATGCTGAACACGATGGTGAAAACCATTTTCTTGCCGGACAACTAGTTCACCCGGAATCCGGCCAAAACGGAAAATTTGTTAAAACAAAAGTTCGATTAGATGACAGATTAAGGGGTAAGACGAGAGGTGAGTCTGTATATGACAATCATTTTTTACTTGGACATATAATTAGTCCGGAATCCGGTTGTAACCGGAATTTTCTTTAAGTCAAACTTTAATTCAAAGTTGATCAGATGTTCTTTATAGGGATAAGGATATAAGCTGGATTTGTTTCTGAATTTCTTTTTTTTTACTGGACTAGTAGTTCGCTCGGAATTCGGGCGGAACCGGAAACTTGGCAGAAGTAAAGCAGGAAGTCTCGGTCAGTATCGTCAAAATAGATATGGCTTATAGAGGTAAATCTGAACTTGGTTTTCTCTGATGATTAGCCTGGCTAAGACTGGATCTGGCGAAGATAAGACCCGATTGTCTGAATCAGATATTAGATTTTGGGATCCCATCGACACCTTTGGTCTTGTTTTTCTTGGAAACTTTTTCTTCAAAACCGTCAATTTTTCGCAGAGATAGTTAGCTTTAAATTAGTCGATTTTTCGTTAAAAAGGTCGGTTTTCTGCAAAAACAGTCGGTAAAAATGACAAGTCAGTTGGTGAATACCTTGCCCCCCTCCCCCAAACATTTTGGCTAGTAAAGGCTCTGGTCGGGGACAACTTACTCCACTAAACGCATTATCACTCCCTACGCGTCCAGCCAAGCAAGTTGGCTCAGATTAGGCTTATATCGACCAACTGCATAAAGAAACAAGAGCTACGAGCTCATATGGCACTTGTACGAGTAGGCTGTACAAGAAAGTAGATGAGAACGTCACAAAATACACCCGCCATCCAAAAATGCGGTTCGGAAATAGAAATAGAATATTTAGTTTCACTCATTTCTGAGCAGTTCCGGCATCGTCTCGATTGTCTGTAGCAAATGCACATGACTGTTCAAACTTTCATCCCAATAAATCCATTTGTTTGATCCCTAGACGTGCTAAACGATTTCCGGTACCCACTCTATCTCGACCTACCGCGGCCGAATCTGGTTCGGGATATAAAAAATCGACCACCTAAAGCATCTTCTTTTATACCATCTATCAAGTTTCACTCGAATCTGAGCATTTTTGGAAAGTTCCGGTACCCCCCCCCCCCTCCCACCAACGTTGTCGGAGCCGGTTCGGGCCCAATCTCTTAATTCCCTGTTCCTGTCCATCAAGTTTTACTGAAATTGGAGCTTAGCCTATCTGCAAGTTTCCAGTACCCCCCCCCTACCTTGGCGGAATTCGGCCCGGACGCCAAATAACAAATCTAGGCCGCATAAACTCGGCACTGTCGAATTTGCATCTCATTCGGTCCATCCGTTTGGTTTTTGTGCATGTCAAAAGTCCCCCCACCCCCAATTCCCCTAATCGTGGTTGCATATGGTTCGAACGCATGTTTTACATGTCGAGGCCATCGATTCGTATCACCCATAAAGTTTCACTCGAATCAGACCACTCGTTTGCAATTTATAGAAGTCAATTTCCATATTTCTCTTCTCGTGCTCCCCAAAAAATGCTCGGATCTAGGAACGGAAGTTTCCGGGGGTATGTTGTGTCAGGTTCTTAAGTCAAGATAATTCGGGTCGCTAATATGCCTGCGAAGTTTCGTTGTCGTTTTACATCTGGAACTATTCTAACTCACGACTACCGGAATTCCAGGAAACCCCTGCAACACCCCCCACAGAGCCCCGAAACCATCTGGCTCCTTCAATTTCATCTAGGCCTAATGCTTGTTCCATCCATTAAGTTTCGTCCCAATCCCTCTGCTTTTAGAGTTTCTCGAGTTCCCCCCCCCCCTCCATCCCCACAGGTATCGGACCCGACCCGGACGTGACACTGAACGTCCGAGGCGATAGCTCACCAGACATGTTTCATTCAAATCCGATCACCCGTTCAAAAGTTATGCACGCCACTAGATTCCGTACTCCCCATCCACCCACTCCCCCCACGATGGTCGGGTCGGACCCGACCCGGACGTGACACTGAACGTCCGAGGCGATAGCTCACCAGACATGTTTCATTCAAATCCGATCACCCGTTCAAAAGTTATGCACGCCACTAGATTCCGGACTCCCCATCCATCCACTCCCCCCACGATGGTCGGGTCGGGGAAACCGCTGTTCTCAGGTCAATATGCTCGGATCCCTGACATACCTGCCAAGTTTCATCGCCCTAGGACATCAGGAAGTATGCCGAACTCGCGGGATCGCTAGAAATCCGAACCCCGACCCCAACTCCCCCACAGTGCCCTGATCCGGTCCGGTTATGTCAATGACGTGTCTAGGACTTGTGCTTGTTTTTCCCACCAAGTTTCATCCCGATCCCTCCACTCTAAGCGTTTCTCAAAATTTCCGGTTCCCTCCTCCAACTCCCCCCAGTGTCATCGGATCCGGCCCGGATTTAAAGTGAGATGTCTGAGACACGAGGTCATCCTAAATATAAAATTTCATCAAGATCCGATCACCCGTTCAAAAGTTATACACGCCACTAGATTCCGGACTCCCCATCCATCCACTCCCCCCAGTATGGTCGGATTGGGGAAACGGCTTTTCTCAAGTAAACCTGTTCGGGTCCCTGACATACCTGCCAAGTTTCATCGCCCTAGCACATCAGGAAGTATGCCGAACTCGCGGGATCGCTAGAAATCCGGACCCCCCCCCAACTCCCCCAGAGTGCCTGGATCTGGTCCGCTTATATCAATGACGTATCTAGGACTTGTGCTTGTTCTTCCCACCAAGTTTCATCCCGATCCCTCCACTCTAAGCGTTTCTCAAGATTTCCGGTTCCCTCCTCCAACTCCCCCCAGTGTCATCGGATCCGGTCCGGATTTATAGTGGGACGTCTGAGACACGAGGTCATCCTAAATATAAAATTTCATCAAGATCCGATGACTCGTTCGCAAGATAAAAATACCTCAAATTTTGGCTTCCCCCTCCCTCCACTCCCCCCCCCCCCAGATGGTCGAATCGGGGAATTGACGATTTCCTATTTAATCTGGTCGGGTCCCAGAGATGCATGTCAATTTCCATCGTCCCAGCACATCAGGAAGCACGGAACTCGCGGGATCACTACAAATTCGGACTTCTCCCCCCCCCCCCCCCAACTCCCCCAAAGTGAGCGGACCCGTTCCGGTTATATCAGTTATGTATCTAGGACTTGTGCTTGTACTTTCCACCAAGTTTCATCCGGATCCCTCCACTCGTAAGTGTTTTTCAAGATTTCCGGTTTCCCCCTCCAACTCCCCCCAATGTCACCGGATCCGGTTTGGATTTAAAATGTAGGGTCTGAGACACGAGTTCCTTCCATATATCAAGTTTCATTAAGATCCGATAACCCGTTCGTAAGCTAAAAATATCTCATTTTTCCTCATTTTTCCGGATTCCCCCTCCCTCCACTCCCCTCCAGATGGTCGGATCGGGGAAGCGAGTATTTCTGATTTAATCTGGTCCAGTTCCTGATATGCCTGCCAAGTTTCATCGTCCTAGCTTATCTGGAAGTGCCCGAACTAGCAAAACCGGGACCGACAGACCGACTGACGGACAGAAATCACAATCGCTATATGGCACTTGAGTAAGCTCAAGTGCCATAAAAACTTTGCCGAGCAGAACCACAAAAGCAACTAGACCTACGTTGCCTGAGCAACGTGAAGTGTTGCAGCAACACTTTGGTTTTGGTTCTTCGCTAACGGTTAAATGCTAAATTTGTCAACCCATGGAGGTTTTCAAAATGATATCTTCCAATCCAAGAAGAATTTTTGGTCATCCAAGAAGAAGAATATGACACATCTGTAATCCCTCAGCGTTTAAAAAATAAATAAATATCGGAAATAGGTAGGTACTAAATTGACTTTGCAGCCAGTTGAATCATTTTCAGTCGTAGACATCACGACTGGTGAAAACTTGGAATATCATCTTATATATCCTAGTTGGTATTGTTAAGCTATCCGTAACTTTTCAGGATCAAAATACCATATATGCCGAAAGATGCTAATTATTTCGAAACTATGTCGTTGTTTTACATAATCATTTGTATCCGTTGCGTTAACACTTAGTTCTAGATTACAGTGATAGACTATCACCACAGATTATTCGAGCATCTCATGAAAATGTCAATGCTTAGCAACTAATTCTTGAACGATGACATGAACCAAACTTTTTTCATCATAAAAAACACCGGAAACAAAATATGCACACAAAGTAGAAACAGTCAGAAACACCTCACCACCGAAGATGATTATGGTGTAACTGCCGATTATTACTTATCAGTCCTGACTTGTCTCACAATTGGGTTCCGCCTATTCTCTTTTTGAGTATTTACCCTACCATTGAAGTTGTCAACCCCTCAAAGACTTAATTCTAAGTTACAGTGATAGACCATGGAGACTAAATTTCTTACCTTAGATGTATAGAGATCAAATAAAATGTGTACCAGTTTACACCATTTTCTAGTCCCTCATGAACCCCTTCTAGCAACCGATCCCTACTTACAAGTCCATCTCCCCGCAAATAGACATAGTACCAATTGTTCTCACGATTAAATACACCGGAAACAAATAATAAGATTAATAGGTACACCAATTAGCAAAAGTTGCTAACTCCTCATCGCCGAAGATTATTACGGTCTAACAGCCGATTGTTGCTAATAAGTCCCCTACATGTCTCACAATTGGGGTCGACCTATTTTGGTTTCACTTTGTACCTTACTACTGAACTTTTCAACCCCTTTAAACTTTCAAACTGTTTTATCTCATGTAGGAATTTTGTTTTACCAAAAATCGGATGACATATGCTTTGATCAGCCCATCAAGGTCTATTGATTGCCGTTGAAAACAAATGTATTATATCTATATTAGTTTGAAGTTGACTTTTTTGCCGTAGGCCAAATTTCTAATGTCACCGCTTCGAAAGGAGCAAAGGACAAGCTCTGATATCTTTAGCAATCAGAGAACTTTTAAAGTTTAAGACGTGCGTCTGATACCATTTCTCTTCCTCAATTCCAAGTGTGAGAAATGGGATGACAAACTCAGCAGAAATCACGCACAGAAATGGGTAAAACTGGGTAGATGGGTAGATGGCAGCACAATTCGGACCCGTGGGAAAATGCCACTTTTTTCTTTCTTTAAATTTGTCTATCTATCACTCAAAGAAGATACATTGGCTGTGGGGCGGGGAACTGCCGCACATATTTAGCACTTTAAGATTCGAGTCCATCTTCAATCTGAAACTGGGGTCTGCCTGCTTACCTGCTAGAACGGAGCTTTCCACTCGAAAGCACAAACATGGTTTCATGATACGATAGCTTGGCTGCATAACTTCAGATAGTCCTCTCTGACATAGGCTGTACAACTCCACTTCACTTCACACACCGTAGGCTCTGGCTCGAGGACAAGCAAAAACCATCCTTTTTGGCCCCAGGCAAGAGTTCTACGAAGCTTTCCAAAATGTAATGTAATATTCATCAATCCAAAACACACTTTCCGTAAAAACTGCACCCTTAGACCCTTACCGCTTTCTAAGCTGAAATCGTAGGTCTAGGAAACAAAAAAAAAACACGACAGAACCAAACCAAAACAATTTCTAACAAACAGTAGATATTCCGAGTCCTCTTTTTATGAGTTATCGAATGGTTAGAATTCTATCGAATTCTTAGAAACGTCTAAAAAACCATGAAGAAGGGAAATTCTTTAACTTTTTTTTTAACAAAACTATCAGTTTCCTGGAAAACTAGCAGCAAACTATTTTGTGTTTTGGGATCCCAAAACGTAACTGGAGGGATACCTATGACATCACAAAAGTTGTCCGTCTGTACGCACTATAACTCTCGAAGGGAATGAAATATTTTGATGAAACTTGGTGTGAGGATTGTTTGGGTCGAGAGTAAGGTCAAGATCGTAGATGGGATCTGTAGCCCTACATTTAGGGGTGGGGGAGGGGGTTTAATTTAAGTTGCAAATTAAATATTTTTAAACATATAATGTGATAGTAGATTATGGGGTAAGAAGACATGCTGAACACGATGGTGAAAACCATTTTGTCATCGGACAAGTAGTTCGCCTGGAATCCAGCCGAAACCGGAAAGTTTGTTAAAAGTAAAAGTTATATTTGAAGTTGATTAGATGTTCGATTTAGGGATAAGAAGACATGCTGAACACGATGGTGAAACACATTTGTTCGCCGGACAAATAGTTAGCCCGGAATCCGGCCAAAACCGGAAAGTCTGTTAAAAGTAAAAGTTTTATTTGAAGTTGATTAGAGGTTCGGTTTAGGAATAAGAAGACATGCTGAACACGGTGGTGAAAACCATTTTCTCGCCGGGCAAGTAGTTCGCCCGGAATTCGGCCGAAACCGGAAAGTTTGTTCAAAGTAAAAGTTTTATTTGAAGTTGATTAGATGTTCGATTAAGGGGTAAGAAGACATGCTGAACCCTTATGTGAACAGTATTTTCTACCAGGACAACTTGTTTGGCCGGAATCAGGCCAAACTGGAAAATTTGTTAAAAGCAAAAGTTTTATTTGAAGTTGATTAGATGACAGATTTAGGGGTAAGAAGACACGCTGAATCTGTATATGACAATCTTTTTTTTTACCTGGGCATATAGTTCGTTTGGAATCTGGTTGAAACCGGATTTTTTTTTTTATAAGTTAAAGTTTTACTTTAAGTTTATTAGATGTTCTTTATACGGATAAGGAGATACGCTGAATTCGTTTCTTTTTCTGGACAAGTATGGTAGTTCGTTCGCAATTGTCTGTATCAAATATTAGATTTTTGGGATCCCATCGAAACCTTTGGTCTTGTTCTTTTCGCCATGGTCGTGGTGAGGAATACCCGCGACCCACTGTCTTCCCTTCAGGTCAGTGTTGCCACTAGTGACAGAATTCTGCGATTTGTCACACATTTTCTTCGACAAAGCCAGCCAGAATTTCGGTTTATTACCAATAAATACAAAAATAAAGAGAGGCATAGAATCAAGAATGTGAAAAAGAGCGATTTCTCGTTAGCTGTTAGTTGTTGACAAGGACCCAGCTTTGTAGGCGTCAGAACTTCATAGGTTTTTGTGGTCAAAATTCACAGGCTCCGTCAGAAAATAGTGTCAATACTGCTTCAGTCTGATATAGTTCTTATGCATATTCTCGAAAGTATACACTCAGCCTTAATAGGTCATTTCCTTTTGTCCTTTTTACTTTATGCGACTCATTCCCCAGCTTGTTTCCATGGCTCTTCGTCCATGTGGATGCGTCAGTAAACTTTCTGCAACGACAGAAAAATGCAAAAAGTCTGTTGCTAAATCCGGAAATTTTCGTAACGTATTTAATTTTATATATCATTGACCTTGAGGGTGCTTTTAGAAAATTATCAGCCAAGGGCAGCATTTACAACCGAAGTTATTATAAGGTCCGTACCGAAAATGGGACGTTGCCTCGCGATCCTGTTTTTGTCCCTTGCCTCGCCCAAACCTAATTTTAGGACCAAGACCAAGCAAGATTATGGGCAACCAACACTTTCATCCTACAAAGAGGCAAGTTCCGAGCAACAAAGAAATGGAATGAAAATGAAATAAGGGAATGAAAGTAGGCATTTGAAATATATTTTCTTTGAGCGGTGTTCTCGGATGTGCGAGAACACCTTTGATTCCTGCGAATCAAAAACCGTCACCAAGTCGTTTCAGTTCGCCATATTCCTACTCAGAACTTCCAAGCGGACTGGTTTCTGAAAGTCTCCCATTGTCTCATTATCACCACTTATGAAAGACATGGTGAAACAAATTGATGAGTAGAAAATCTGCAATCTGCTTCTCGAGCAATGCAAGTTTTCCGCTGTCTTTGGAGTAGAATGTGAAATCTATTACGTTCTTCTCTGTACCTTATGGTTCCATATTTTGCTGTCTCTCTGTCACATGTGTTATTAGATATAATAAACTAGTCTGCTTGGTGCTTGGAGCGCTGAACTGGAATGAGGCGAATAGCTCAAGTTAGTCGGCTTTCGCGGGGATACAATATGTTGGGCAAAAATGTTCTACTACAGCGGGGAATTTTCTGTCGCACGCGGCTTTTCAGTTCATAATCTTGACCTAGTTTGAGAGCTCTGGTTGGGAATTACGATGGGGGACATTATTACAACCAATATAAATCTTTGTCTTGCTTCATGCAAACCTTTTGTCTGCTTTTGGTCACCGTCGAGACCTCACAAAATTTCAGCCTCTTCCCTTCCTAGTGGCAACGGGATATGTCTGGGGTCCGTCGGCTCCACCCCAGGTTTTGAAAGTTCTCCCTGTCACCAGATTAGAGGGATAGTAGTGTTTTTGTTCCGAAGGGTTCGTATCTCCCTGGCTATTGCCAAGGTCTACGGGGTTGTCAAAGGGTCGGAATAGGATGCCCCCTCCCCCAGCTTTTGCGTTTGATTTAACAGAACTCGAAGGTGTTAACACAGAATTGTCAGTAACATGACGAAGGTTACTAACAGCACGTTCATCGATAGAGCCGGCAACTTCTATTGAGGGGGGAGAGGGTAAATAGGTTAAATCATGCGGAATTTTGCTGCTAACGTGCTTGACGTTTTCTTAATTTATTTTTTACAATAACTTGAAGAACAAGATAAGCGAAAATATTTGTTATTTGAAATATCTCTTGTTGTTCTTATTTTCTGATTTTTCGGCTAATTTGGCGGGTCGCGATGTGCAGATGGCTTCTAGATTCTCTTCACAGTCGACCTTGTGATTATTATCCGCCAAACTGGTTTTGCGGTTTTGCTGTTATTGTAAATGTTTTGCTAATTCCATCTCGCCTCATATATGAAAGTAAAACGATTTCCCTTTTACTACTATTTTCCTCTCGGGTTGTACAGACAATTGAGTCTGATCACCATCCTTAGGCTGTTCGTGTATTTAAGACCGTAGTTAAATAGTGTCAGTCATACAGCATACGTAGTCAGTAAGATCTGCAATTCAGAGCTGTTCTGAAGTCACAAAACCAGATCCACATCTAAATTTGCTTTATTCCAGTAGCGCTCCAGTCGGACTATTTTCTGAAAGTCCTTCATTGTTTCGCAATATCAACACTTGCGAGAGCTAGTAAATATGGATCCATAAGGTAGTGATCAGAAGTAATAGCTTTCACTTTCCACTCCAGAGACAGTGAAAACTTCCATTGGTTGGGAAGCTG